>OX104064.1:76232282-76292059 GCA_944474145.2 Dicrocoelium dendriticum | reverse complement strand
TATCTGTGCTTACACATGGAGAATGGATAACTTGCTGTGCACAATTTACAGCTGCGTCTACACGCCCCACGCTCGTATGAACCGGAAGGAGTAAGACCTGAAGAAATATAGATTGGAGCTGTGTACTAATTGGAACGCACACACACTCATTCAATACAAATCTTAAAAGTAAACATTCGGTGCAACATTCTTAGCAAATTAGCACAGGATAGTAGTTAGGTGGTAACCCCTTCCGTGATGAAATCACCCCTTGAAACTAGCACTACTACGAAGCAGCAAATAAACGTTTTCCGCAACCAGTGACCGATATGACGATGATAATTACGCTCAGTGCATCACCACAACGGAATCCTCCCCAGGAATCCGTCAATCGCTTAGATATGGCAAAACGATGAAGACGAAGAATGACTCGCGACTCAACAGTCTTCGCGCCGGCCACCCGGCATAAAGAAACTTCGTAGGCAGCTTGATTACCAAAATGATATATTCGTGTGGGTTTGAGTTTATTCGCCAAAGTCTAGTTGCAAGAACTATCGGAAAAGCAAAAATCCTTGAACAAAATAGATGACAATGTCACTAAATACAGTGGAGCACGGGAGTTAAAAGCATCGCACAGCGAAGGACATGTGCTTGCAGTTTGTTATAATTGGGTTGCCACTGTTATGATTGAGGGAACGCCGCCTCTCGATATGGATTGCGTAACGCCTGATAAGATTGTCGCTGGCCCGATTGGAGCACGCCTACGATAATTGCTTGTAACGCTGGCCAATCGAACGGAGTTGCGCTGACCTGATGACGCTAGCTTAGCCGGGTGAGACGGAAAATTGAGCGAGCGTGAGACCGATCCTAGCCGCAAGTGTTCGGATAGACGCTGACCCCTCGGAACGGGCGCACACGAGAGGGGGGTACGATAGACGCGCGCTAAAGACTTAGACGCGAAGGCTGGCCAGCTAAAGACTCACACGCAATTACGTGACCCGACCGACTCCCAACTGAGGCGAAGAGAAAGAAAAGGCAAGTGGTCCTCTGTAGGCTCTTTTACGATCGACAAAGGGCGATCACAGACAGTGCTATGGGTTATTAAGTTAAGGAAAACTGTCACCACGAAGAGGAGGTAGTTTGTAAATGACCATTGTCAGAAGGTGCGCAGTTTGGGCCGCGTCTCGGAGTGGCTGAGCTCTGCTGCTTTGTGGGGAGGAATCGGACCTCGCTTTCCACAGCCATTCTGCCGGGGTTTCTGGCGCGTTTTTGCGGGCATATTTGACGTGCCCGCAACACCTCCCTTTAAAGAGAAAACGTACCGCTTCTGACGAGGGTTGACCTGCAGGGATTTCGGCGACCTCCGGATTCGTTCTATTCGTCGACAAGGCGGATTCACGAGACGCGGCGTCGATTGAGCGACTTCGGCCGTGCTCTGTCGTTGTGTGACCAATCCGAAGGTATCCAGCAGGATGTACAGAGGCAGGCGCACGGGAAGCCTGGCTAGCGTGGAGGTTTCTCCGTGGCGCGGTCGAAGTTGATTGCGATGGCGAACCCAGGTGTCATCACCCACGGAGACATCATCGAGCATGTCACCTCGCCTGGCCGTCACTGTTGCTTTGATCCAGCGAGGATGACCTGCTCGGTAATCGCGATCGTAGACTGAGGCTCCGACGGCGAATTCTTTATGCTTGCTGTAGGCACCAGGTTGAGTAGGTGGCTTCTCAGTCGGAATGAGTGCATCGTTTGTGGTGCGTAGCTTGCGGCCCATCAATGCTTCAGCTGGTGACTGGCATCCTGGCGTAGCTGGATTCGGTGTGGACCGGTACGAGAGCAGGAAGGCTTGAAGACACTCATCCACGGTCCCCTCCCCGCGAGGTTTCAAAAGCGCCCTCTTGAAGGTGCCGACAAATCGCTCCGCTTGACCGTTGGATTGGGGATGGTAAGGCGGTGAGCGGAGGTGTTCGATGCAGTGTCGGCGACAAAAGTCTTCGAAGACGGAAGACGTGAACTGGGTACCATTGTCGGACTCCAAAACCTCGGGAAGGCCATGTCGACTGAAGATTCGTTGGAGACAAGCCAGAGTGGCGGATGCGGTTGGTGGGTTGACGGCGACCACTACCGGCCATTTGGAATAGGTGTCGACCACGACCAGGTAGGAAATGCCATCGATGGGACCAGCGTAATCGATGTGTACACGAGACCACGGTTTTGTTGGCGGATGCCAAGGAACTGGTGATTGGTGTGGTGGCACCTTGGATGCTTGTTGACATCGTGAGGAGCGGCGGACCAAATCTTGAATGTCGTTGTCCATGCCAGGCCAATACACATAACTGCGGGCAACTGCCTTCATTCTGTTCATACCGGGGTGAGCAGAATGGAGCTGGCGGAGTACATCTTGCCGGAGACATGAAGGAACGACAACTCGATCTGCAGTCATGAGACAGGAATCGACCACGGAAAGGGAGTCGTGGCGTTGATGCAGTTGTTTGAGTTCACCAGACAAGATAGTCTTTGGCCAGCACGTCTGAACGTAAGTGACGGCTTTCTGCAAGACAGGGTCTTGAGCAGTTGCACGACGTATGTCGGACGCAGTGATAGGGAGACTTCGGATAGCGTTCGATAGTTGATAACGAACGTCGTCCTCGACAGTTACAGCGGCAATCACTGTGTCTTCTACTGCGGCATGTTTGGAAATGAGGCGGGAAAGACCGTCGGCTTGACCTAAATCCTGGGTACGGCAGTAGCGGATTTCGAAATCGTAACCAAGAAGGATGACCGCCCAAAGTTGAAGTCGACTAGCCGAGTATGCCGGAATGCCCTTCTTTGAACCGAACATTGAAAGTAGGGGCTTGTGATCGGTCAGTAGCGTGAACCGTCGGCCATACAGCATCTTGTGGAACTTGGTGACGGCAAAGACAATGGCAAGGGCTTCCTTCTCTATCTGACCATAGTTCTTCTCCGCAAGCGGCAGGGTGCGGGAGACGTGCATAACAGCTTTCTCGGAGCCATCTGGGAATCGATGAGAGAGAACTGCTCCGATCCCGTAGGCAGAAGCATCAGCAGCGACCAAAATCGGTAAGGCTGGATCGTAATGGGTCAACAGTAGATCAGAACTCAGCATGGCTTTCAGGCGAACGAAAACTTTTTCGCATGCGGGGGACCAGTGCCAAGGAACGTCCTTCTGCAACAACCGATTGAGCGGGGCTCGAACATCGTGTAGTGATGGCAGGAAGGCGCTGTAGTAGCTGATAAGACCCAGGAAGGACCGCAGTTGTGACACATCCGCTGGAGCAGGCATCTGCTGGATGGCTCTGACGTTCTCAGGATCAGGATGACGGACATGGGCATCGAAAATGAAACCAAGGTATTTGATCGACGGAAGGAAGAACTGGCATTTCTCAGGTTTCAGGCGGAACCCGTACTCCTGGACCCGTTGAAGGACTGCAGCCAGGCGCTCTCGTAGCTCTTCTGGGGTGCGACCAACAATGAGTAAATCGTCCAGGTACGCGGCCGTACCCGGAATACCAGAGATCATAGCGTCCATTGTCTGTTGGAAAATAGCGGGAGCCGTCTTGACACCAAATGGGAGTCTGGTGTACTGGAGAAGACCACGATGCGTATTGATCGTCAGGAGGGCTTGTGACTCAGGGGCGACCTCGATCTGCAGGTAGGCGTCTGCCAAGTCGATTTTAGCGAAACAGGTGCCACCGTTGAGTATCGTGAAGAGATCGGCTGGGATCGGTAGCGGGTTGCAATTTGGCTATAGTGCTGCGTTGAGACCAGTGGAGAAATCGGCACAGATGCGGGGGGATCCATTCGGCTTCTTGACCACGACGATCGGCGCTGCCCAGGCGGAATAGGACACAGGCACCAGGACGCCCATGTCTTCCAAACGTTGGAGTTCGGCATCGACTAAGGGTAAGGCTGCGTATGGGACAGGCCTTTTGGGACGGAATACCGGTTGAGCACCAGGTACAAGCTGTAACGCGGCGCGGGTGCGTGTACAGCAGCCAAGACCATCCTGAAATACCGGGGCGAACTGTCTGATGATGTCGGCGGTTCGGTCGTTTGGTACTTTCGGAGAATGTACCGCATTGCAGATGGCCCGAAGAGGAAGATCGGCCAAGCCAAGGGTTTCGAGCCAGTCGAGACCAAGCAGGTTGAGCTTCGCCTTTGTGATGTAGCAGATTGCGTTGGATGTGGCGCCCCGGAAGGAGACGGAGCAGTGCAGCTGCCCAGTTAGCTGCACGCGGCCACCACAGGCGCTGGTGGGAGGTCGGTTCGAAAGGTGGCTTGCCAAGGGATCGCCAGAGATCCTCGGAGATGATTGTGATGTCCGACGCAGTGTCCAACTGCAATCGGACCGACTGACCGTTGATCAGGACGTCGACGAACTTTCTCCGATCCGCAGCGTTGATTTGGAACGTGGCCAGCAGGCTCAGGGAGCTGCCAACCGGATCAGGTTTGGGTGTGCGTCCGGTTCGGGACCTCTTCTTTGGATCGCGGGTGGGGGCCAGCCCAGTTTTGGCCCCCTTGGGAGATGGAGGATAGCAGTAACCATCCCGGTGCCCCACCCTGCCGCAACGTTGACAACGATGCTGGCGGAACTTGCAGTCGCGGTGGAAATGCCAGGCACCACAGAATCTGCACGCGTAGGGCAGGGACTTCGCTCGGTCGGATTGGGTGGGGCGCGCGGACGATTGCGCCCTCGGTGCTGTGACTGCCTGGACCATACCAGGTGCGGCGGCGTTCTGGATCATTGCAGAATCGTGCTTCAGGTTGAGCAGCGTTTGACACTCCTCGGCAAGGTTCTGGAGTGTGACTGATCCATACTGTTGTAGCTTGGACAGGAGGTGCGTCCGGATATAGGCATCGTGTGGAGATTGGAGGCCAGAGACAAAGATCAGGCATTTGAATTGGTCCTCGGTGAGCGAGCCAAGTTGAAAACGTTGGCATTCCCGGTTGACCACGCCCGCGTACGTGATGAAGTCGTCGGCATCACGTTTGGCCAGCTGCAGACACTGATAACAAGCATTGAACAGGGAGGACTGCTCGCCAAAAATCTGTGACAACGTTCGGACCGTGTCGTCAAAGGTAACGTCCCGTGGGTTCTTCGGCAAGATGAAATTGGTGTAGCGCTGGTGTTCGAGGGTACCAAGTTTGCGAAGAAGCAGCCGGACCTTCCACGCGTCGTCCTGGCAAGCCAAGTCAACGGTGAACAGGTCCTCGTACCGCTTGTACCAGGATTCGAACGTTACCCCGGCCTTGGCGTCGTACAGGAATTCGCTGATGCCGCTAACCACATGGTCCATTGACTGAGAATTGGCGCTCGGACCTGCATGAAGGGAAGAACTGGAGAGCTTTTCGGTTAAAACGGACATCAGTTTAAGCTGTTGCTGCAGCATCATTTTTAAATCGGCGTATTCGTCAGTCATGGTTCGTCAACTCTGTCGCCACTGTTATAGATTGCGTTGATTGCCTTAGTCGTCGCCGCTGTTATAATTGAGTTGCCACTGTTATGATTGAGGGAACGCCGCCTCTCGGTATGGATTGCGTAACGCCTGATAAGATTGTCGCTGGCCCGATTGGAGCACGCCTACGATAATTGCTTGTAACGCTGGCCAATCGAACGGAGTTGCGCTGACCTGATGACGCTAGCTTAGCCGGGTGAGACGGAAAATTGAGCGAGCGTGAGACCGATCCTAGCCGCAAGTGTTCGGATAGACGCTGACCCCTCGGAACGGGCGCACACGAGAGGGGGGTACGATAGACGCGCGCTAAAGACTTAGACGCGAAGGCTGGCCAGCTAAAGACTCACACGCAATTACGTGACCCGACCGACTCCCAACTGAGGCGAAGAGAAAGAAAAGGCAAGTGGTCCTCTGTAGGCTCTTTTACGACCGACAAAGGGCGATCACAGACAGTGCTATGGGTTATTAAGTTAAGGAAAACTGTCACCACGAAGAGGGGGTAGTTTGTAAATGACCATTGTCAGAAGGTGCGCAGTTTGGGCCGCGTCTCGGAGTGGCTGAGCTCTGCTGCTTTGTGGGGAGGAATCGGACCTCGCTTTCCACAGCCATTCTGCCGGGGTTTCTGGCGCGTTTTTGCTGGCATATTTGACGTGCCCGCAATGCAGTTATATTGCTTAACCCTGGTCCTTGTCTGGCTTAGTTCCCCCGTAAACACAAAATGCTTTTGGTATTTTACACGTAACGCCGTTTACCTGGCACACTTGTTTGACCTGACATGTCATTCAGAATGCGCAGAATAAGCATCCAGGTAGTGCACGCTTCAAACAATAGAATCTAGTCGGCTTTTAATCTGAACTGCAAACTTGCAAGTTACAGTGGGACAGAGAATGTGAACTACTTGATGCAATGAACAATGAACAATGATTTATCACGGGATCAAAACAACTGCTTAACACGTCCCGTAGGACGGTTGAGGTGGGTATGATTAAATCAAAATATATGTAGGGCGTCTACCGAATATCTGCCACGATGAATACTTTGATAAATAACCTCAGTGTAAAATTAAGAAAAATCGGGCGTAAATTTTCAGAAAAACACAGGGGTTGGTGTAAGGCGTCAGGAAAGTAAAATATGCTCGCTCACTTGGGTCCATTTGATACATAAATCCTGTTGAAAAGCATGCGTGGCGCATTGCACAATAGAGTAGTTTAGGTAACAAAATGCTGGGAGTTAAGAGCAAAATCTAATAGTTTTTTGATGACGTCCAAGGTAAGGGAGGACACAACTGAGTCTGGAGGGCGTTCCAGGGTTAGCAAACCCGAAGGGAAAAGTAATTCCGTCGACAATCTAGACGGCTATATTGTTCCTTCAGTTTTAAGCAGTTACCTCTGAGCTGCGTGTTGTGGCTAAGTTTCAGCAAATGGCGGCATACGTGGTTGGGGTCACTCAATTGCTGATACGCTGTTATGAGATCGCACAGTTTTCGATAGCGTCCGCTGTAACCTCCCAGCAACTTCAGCCTTTGGTGGTAATAGTGATAGCGCAGCCGTTTATGTTCTTTGTTGCTGTTTGTTGTGTTACCTCTAACGCCACTAGGTCGCGCTTCAACCAAGGTTGCCAAGCTTGACTAGTGTATTCAATATGCGGGTGCACGTACGAATTATGCATCATTGGGAGGCTTGATGGGTCAAACCTCTTGAATGCACTTCGCATCATCCCGACATGCTGGTTGCCTCTTTATGTAACTACGTCAGCCTGTTTTGAACAGTTATGTTCGCTCTGTACGATCACACCAAGGTCACGTTCCTGGGAGCTATTCTGCAGTCCGTTTGTCCCAAGCGAATAGGTGTAGTTATGTCTATGGCGTTATTGTACAACGAGACATTTGTCTACGTTGAATGGTAGGGCGTTTTGAACTGAACAGTTCGACACTGTGTTAAGATAGCACTGGAGCCATTCGTGGTTGTCTGGTCCTCTGATCCTTCGCCATATCATGATAACATCAACGAAAAATAGGAAATCGGAAGCAATTGATCTCGCCAAATTGTTAATGTACACCAATAATAGACGAGGGCCAAACATCGAGCCTTGTGGTACACCAGACAACAACTCGATTGCATCAGACAAAGATTCCAGGACTCTCACCTCCAACCGACGTTTGCGGCGAAAATTGCATATCTAACTCAGTAATGGTTCATTAATGCCATGGTTCCGAATTTTCTGAAGGAGAATTCAATGGTCTAAGCGATCAAATGCTTTTGAAAAGTCAAGGTAGAGGACATCGACTCATGCTTCATCATCGACAGCTTCAGTCAAGCTATTACGTGCAATTAATAGGTTAGTATTATATGAACGTTTTTGACGAAAGCCATGTTGCTCTAGAGCTATTTAGTTATGGCTTTCCAGATACTGCATTAGCTACTGCTTAACATGTCCCGTTAGTTAGTGAGGGGAAAATGGAATTAAAAACCCGTATTGGTAAAAGAACGTGTGAAATACATGGCTCAACAATGGCTTTCGTTTAGCACAGGATATATCAAGTAGTGTAAGCCTATCAGAGTATTGTCAAAGCGTTTTCGAAAAGGGATAAATTAACAGCATTAATTACAAATTCCGGGAGGGAGTCACAGAGCTGCGACAATCGAGGGGAGAATAAGTTTCGTCAACATTCCAGTCGACCGCATTGCGGGACCAGCTCAAACTAATGATCCCTTAGAGATGTGTTTTGATTGCGTTTTAAAAGAGTATGGCATGTGTTGTTGGGCTTTCTCAGGATCTGACACAACAGTATAAGATTGCCTTTTAGACGTCGGTAACGTCCGCTGCCTAGTTTGAGGGTTTTCAGCCTGAGTAGGTAGGGAAGGCGGGACAAACCTTTAACATTCTTTGTTGCCCTGCATTGGACGGTATCGGGCGTGGTGAGGAGGTGCTTCTGCTAGGTTTTCCAAGCTTAAATGGAATATTCGGTGTGCGGCCTCACTTACGCGCCAAGCCTTTTCAGAAAGCTTGAGGCTTTTTCAGTCTAGTTTAAATACCCAAGGTCCTCTTGCACAGGCAGGCCGAGGTCGCATACCTACGTAGCTCGCAGTAGAATTGCTGGTCCTAGGCAGCAGTTGTGAATACTCCGAAGGCGTATGCTAATAATTTTCACTTTGTGGTGTTGAAAACAGCATGTTCTCGATGGAACGTGTACGGTTTGTCCAGTTCATCATGTATGGCTGTGGGATCCTCCCCCGGGCGTTAATACGCCATATTTTTGGATCATCTGCAAACAGCAGCTTCTTTAAAGACCGCAAAATTTGCAAGATAATTTAGGAAAACTAGGAACAGAGTTGGCCCGAGTACCGAGCTCTGAGGTACGCCGCACTGAACTACGATTAACTCCGTCAGGGAGCATCCAACCCTCACATTCAGGCGACGTTGGACGAGAAACTCACCTAATCATCCTAGAACGGAATAGCGCATGCCAAAATTCTGCAGATTGTGTAGTGGAATGATAGCGTCCAAGTGGTCCAATGCCTTTGAGAAGTCCAGGTAGGCTGCATCCACTCCTACATCGGCGTCTATAGATTCCGTCCAGCTTGCATGAACTATCAAAAGACTAGTGGTGCAGGACCGAGTTTGACGTAATCCGTGTTGCTCCGGAACCAACATCTTGTTATTTTCCACGTATTGCATGAGCGCCTGAGCTACAATGTACGCCATGATCTTGCAGATCACCGGAAGAAGTTTAATCGGACGCTGATTCGCTGGTTCTGCACGGCTAACACTTTTGCAGATTGGATTGATAATCTCGTGCTTCCACATCTTGGCGACTTGAATTTCATCAAGACATCCCTGAAAGACTGTTGCTAACGGTTCAGCTAAGCTCATGGCTACAAATTTCAAGGCCTTCCGGTGAATGCCGTCAGCACCCAGGGAGTTGCATTCGCGCATCAGCTTTGGGGATTAGAAAATCCGCTGTCATGATAGCAACCGAAATGATGTGGATCCTAAACCAAAAATTAGCACGTCGTTATCCTTATTTGACCCGTTGTAAGATTTCTGTTTTGCCGTACAAAATGAGCTTATAAATGCTTAAGTCTTGCGAAGGGACACGGTAAAGTTTAGATTTCGCGTATTAGTTTTTCCAAGTTGCATTTGGGTAAACTAGTACTTTATCGATCTGTTCACTTGTTGTACCAGTCAACTAGCTCAGAATATGGGACAATTATGGCGCTCAGTCTCGCAGATAAAAGCATTCTGGTGCGTTTTTTGGGCGCACAGCTTCCACGCACCAGTTTCTCATGTGATCCATGCTTACCAGAATATCATCTGTACTGGGTTTATATGTGGATTAGTCGATAATATCATCGGCTTCGCTCTTACTCATACCAGTCGGTACGTCTGCAAGCTACGCGCGCAGTGGATAACCCATCACCACACCATCGGTAGATATGATTTAACTCAAAACCGAAGTGTGATATCCTGTATGATGAAAAAGGCGTATTTCTGGACGTAACCGTGTAGAACATATATTGTGATAAGCTCACTAATTGCCATGGATTCATGTGACGAAGTCTGATAAAAAGATACTGTACCTTGAGTGCACACATCAGTATTCCTATTAAATTGGAAAAGTTCAATCAAAGAAGCGCCACGATTCTAATCCATAATTATAACTTGACTTTCTTAATGGTTCAAGATTGCGAACGAGCCGCTTATTAATTACCTAGTTTCGGTAAACTAAACATAGGCCACATGAGTATGTCTGTTTTACGAACCTCTGGCATGACATGCGTGCGAAAGGTTTGGATGTCCACAATTGGTCTAAACGCAAATCAGAAGTACATATATAAATTGCTGCAACTAAATAGACTCAGGTGAGATCAGTTCGTCTCAAAACGATGCGAAGAGTTACAGCATGTATAGGATCGGCGCAAATCTCAAGTAATATAGTAGACGAAGCGAAACGGACGGGTCCAAATAGACTGTAAGAGGCAGTGCTGTTCAAAAAAAGTAGAAGAGCAATATAGCTTTGGTTTATAACGGGTACATGTAAGCACTTCACACATCCCGTAGGATAGTTAGGTTATAAATTACACGCTAAAAATACGTTGCCGATTAAGAAGGCACCAGATACATGACTTACTAGTGGGCTTGCGCAAGCACAACTGTATTTTCTCGCCAGAATTTTAAGGGTTTGTCTGATACCGTTCTCGGTTTGTTCCGCACTGAAGTCGTCAACTGAGGGTCACGTGCTACGTAACGTGGTGTTAACGTGTGTCGTTAGGTAGTCTTCTGAATGGTGCTACGTTTCGAGCAATGATTGCGTGCGCTTAGAGGCTCCAAAGCTGTGATACTCGTACAGATAAATGTCGCATCGACATTGCAGTCAACTGTATGGATCGGCTATACGAATCTCCACTGAAGTTATTCAAGACAAGAAAGTGCTATTTGCACACAGAACGGGTGAATATTCACCCTTCCCATGCCTTTGACACTCGGTGGGGGAAAATGTTACATCGATAATCCACTCGATTAAGCTAAATGGATTATTCCTCAGATGTGTTTTGGCCGATTTTGAAAGAGGTTTGCAAGTGTGGCTCGCATTTGTTTGATTGTGATTCGCCATTATGAGATCTTTCAGTAGATGTCTATAACTTCCGCCGTACACTCTAAGAGATTTTAGCCAGACCGGATAAGGAACGTAGAACAAAATTGTTTCATTCATTTTGGTCAGCGTTGTGCAGTATGGAGTGCGGTAAGGTGGTGTTTCTTTCAGGGCTACCACGCACAGACGGCGTATCCTCGTGTGGCCATATGTATTCACCAAGCATTTTTGGAAAAGACTGATGCTTCCAACATTACGAACATCCTACAAAAGCGGCTAAACTGCCGGTCTGCTTTCGTTGAAGCCTATTTGGTCTGCCTCAAACGATAAATGTCAATTTGCATGAGAAGAGTTCCGTAGGATTTGTGACTGTAGTCGGTAGCTGTTAGTACTCTGATGCTCAGGAGCTTGTATTTTGTGGCGTTGAAATGCAGCATAATTTCAGTGGACCAAGTGTATGCCCTATCCGGACCCCTCTGCAGAGCTATGTGATCCTCCATTGTAATGCTGGCGTGCCATATCATTAGGTCTTAGGCGAAATATATAATATATGATAGTATTTGTAAGAGCAAAAGCAAGCAGAGTCCGAGTACAAAACTTTGAGTTACGCAGCCTTGGGCTTCAATTGTGTCGGACAGGGTGTTGTGAATCTTCAAGTTCAGGTGGCCTCAAACGAGGAATCTGCCTATCCAAATCAGAACTGGATCTTTGATTAAAGACTTTCATCTTTGTACACTATAAGGTGATTATCCAGACGGTTGATGGCATTAGTGAATACCTGGTAGGCAGCAGCTACTCCGACAGCAGCATCTACAGATTCCTCCCAACGTGCAGGAGATATCAAAAGATTAGTAGTACAGGACCGACTGTGGCGAATTCCGTGCTGCACCGGAACGAGAATTTAGTTACTCTCACACTCTGCATGAACACCTCGGCGAATATATACTCCATGACCTTGGAGATCACGGGAAGAGGTGTTTTCGGGTGATAATTCACGTGTTCTGCAAGGTTACCACTTTTGAGGATTGCAGTGATGATCCTGTGCTTAGAGCGTTTCGTTAAGACATCGTTAAAAGAATATTGATAACGGTACAGCTAAACTTAAAGCAGTCATTTTTAATGACTGCGCGAATTCCGTCTGCACCAGGGCTGTACTATCACAAATACATCAGCCGCCTTAGTACATCTGTTGTTAGAAAATAAGTATAAAAAACAAAAATGTATATGTTTAATGTAACAAGAGACACAACAAATATGATCAATTTTTTACAACCAGATACGCGAAGATTTCATTTTGATCGAATATTAGTCTTGACAAAGAACATGCGTAGATTATTGAGATCAAAGTTATGAGACGTGGTAGTGAGAATTGCTTATATGATGAAACAGCAAATCGTTTAGCGAATGCAACGGTGTAAATAAGCAGGAATGATTATATAGACGTTTAACAAAGTAATAGTTGAATCTGTGAATTAAACTGCGTTTCCACAAATTGGAATGATTTGACTTCAAGCTGATTGCAGGAGCAGCTATCCGCAGTCAACCGTAGTACATATAAAGGACGCCCGTCGTATGGAATGGTAGTGAGTTCCCTGTAACCATTTGAAAAGCACGATATGAAGACGAAGGTTGGTAGATGCATATATCTCGTATTGTCTCCTCAGTACCATTAACAATAACCGATATGCATACATATAGCCAACAGTGGGTGCAACCTGACAAGATTAAGGTGCAGAACAAATGACGAAAGTTCACACCTACGTCCAAGGCAGCTTTAGGCTGACAAATAATGGCTTATGAACACACAAGGCTGGCTTAATCCGGCTTATAGTAACAGCCTCAGTAGACCGACGGAAGCGGGGATTAGTGTGACGTAACACAACTTTACACGCTGAGCCCAGCTCTAGTCGCTGACTCGAGTCTAATAGGTGTTTGCCTATCGAGGAAGCCGGCGCTCTGCGCGAACATGGAATCTGACGAGGATAGACAATCTGAGCAGGTTCACACTGCACCCATCTTGCTACATGCTCCTTTATTCAGGAAGTCAGCGTTCCATTAGTTTTGCCCAAGTAACGGTTTCCGCAGTGACATGCAAATAGGCATACACAGTGTGAGTTGGCTCCAATAGTCTGAGCTTCCTTCGTGGGAGGAATGGGCAAATTTCGGGTTCGGTGGATGACAACAAATTGTGCAGCATAGTAACTTCCTTATTTAGCCTGAATTATCCGCTTAGTTGTCTTCAGTGTGGCTAAAGAACCTTCGAAATGTAACTCGAAATACACTTTCTTCTTGTCTGCCGTGTGGACTAAGTCCTTTGGCACTCGAGGTTGGCTGTGTTTCTGGATGAATCTCCTAGGGTAGCCGTTCGCCATTAGTGTTGCTGTAATTAACACTAGCTCATCGTTCAGACAGTCGGCCGAACAAATTCGTCTGGCATGACTAACTGGAGTCTTCCCAAGTGTCCGCTTCTACCGCACTGGTATGAAGCTGGTGTAGTGCAAGTACTGACCGGACCAAGTTGATTTCCGGCAAATGGACCTCCTAATCCATCCATCATCCCTGTGACTTATGAGTATGTCCGGATAGGGCAACCAATTGTTCTGTTATACTTTGCATGTAAATTTGCCCATACCTCCAACTAAGGAAGCTCAAGCTATTAGAGCCAAATCACACTGTGTATACTTATTTGTATTTGTGACTGCAGAAACCGTTACTTGGGCAAAACTAATGGAACGCTGACTTCCTGAATAAAGGAGCATGTAGCAAGATGGGTGCAGTGTGAACCTGCTCAGATTGTCTATCCTCGTCAGATTCCATGTTCGCGCAGAGCGCCGGCTTCCTCGATAGGCAAACACCTATTAGACTCGAGTCAGCGACTAGAGCTGGGCTCAGCGTGTAAAGTTGTGTTACGTCACACTAATCCCCGCTTCCGTCGGTCTACTGAGGCTGTTACTATAAGCCGGATTAAGCCAGCCTTGTGTGTTCATAAGCCATTATTTGTCAGCCTAAAGCTGCCTTGGACGTAGGTGTGAACTTTCGTCATTTGTTCTGCACCTTAATCTTGTCAGGTTGCACCCACTGTTGGCTATATGTATGCATATCGGTTATTGTTAATGGTACTGAGGAGACAATACGAGATGTATGCATCTACCAGCCTTCGTCTTCGTTCCGTTCTTTTCGCATTATATGGCGTCAGATCTCATTGGGCTGCGTTGAATTCATATCCGTAATCTGTTGCGTGAACCGTAAGCCTCATGGGAGTTAGGATTGGATTGGCTGACTTTGGATCGTCTGCGTTCACTGCAACTTTTCGCGGGTGCCAGGGAACATGTCTGGAAAGCTCGGGAATTGGGGCCATTGACAACAGGCAGCCAAAGAGACAGCAATGCGGAAGTGCAGACGAAACGATTATGAATAAATGAACAGCATGAAACCAAGGATTAACCGTTGAAACCTTGTGTACTTTGTAACTATGTTTTGTTAAATATTATGTATATTAGTTCCTATGAAAGAATAAGGAACGGGAACCACCGAATGGATGCTAGTTGTGGTTGGACGCCCAATTACAGCGAGGGGTAAAAGACGTTGCAGCGGCTAAATAGTAGCTGGGCGTCGGTATGTACTAGGCTTATAGGCTGTTTTGCGTAGGATGATTAATTCATGGTAGATTTATAGGGAAAGATGGCTAATGAATGGTGAGTGATGACAAGCAAGTGGTGGGGCTGGTTGCTTGTTTACCGCAAATTGCTAGGGGATTATAATGATGTTAAACCTATGCGATCACCAGATGGTACGAGGATTAGGCGCTGTGTCGCACAGGGTATATCGGTCTCCTTATCTCGCTAGGGGACGAAAGCTAATGATGTTTGAGTGATGGAAAGCAGGTGGTGGCGATTAACGCCGATTTACAGCGAATAACCCAATTAGTTGAAGCCAGTACTTAGGTACGTTAGCAAAAAAACATATGAGACGAATGCGCTGCATCCCCCAGGGTGGTTTTATCGTCTTAGCATGCTAATAGGAAGGATTTAATACAGTTACAAGGGTGGAATGCAGGCGTTGTGGTCGGGCGCCTATTTACACCATAATGCCAAAGGCGTTGTTGTATGTAAATGATACGAGAGCATCAGTACATCAGTACAGGATATGTGGTTACTCCACGATGGTGGCATGCTCTTCGTAGGCCGGCTGTAACACCATTGTTCGTTCCAGATGGTACAGCTAAACTGTTGTCCAAGGAGGTTGGTCGCATTTTATGCCGTTTGTACCAATCCGCATTTTGTGGGCAGATCACGAATTCCGCGCCTTAGCCTACGATGTTTGTTTAGGTGTCTGTGTAGTGGATTAGGGCTAGAGCAAAACCTTATCACATGGTCTTATTGGTCCTTTACTTTATCCTCCCCGACGATTTTGAGACGGTAGTCCTTTTGTGTTGTATAGATGTCCCAAGTTTCCTTGCTCAGCGAGTCCAAGTGTGTGAGCAAAGCCCAGTCTCTCAATGCAGTGCGTTTACGAGTGCTGCACGTTAGGAACGACTTCATCTTTTTAGGAGTGGGCTTTCGGTTTCTTTCCCGCTTGCCACTATCCTGCTAAACCGGTTAACGAAATTTCCCCGGGCTACTTCAGGTTGCCATTCGCCTAGGAATGACCGTTGAGGTCGGGCAGGCCATCTCAGTTGGTTACGATATATGGTTTCTCGGTGTTATATTTGTGCGGTTCAGCGTAGCACGTGTAAGGCAACACTAGTATCGCAGGATCGCTGTGGTCAAATTAAGTGCACTTTTGTACTATGTCGATCATGAGTTCCTGGTTAGTGAAAAGCAGGTTCAAGATGGCCGGTTTCTTCCATATCCTAAAAAGCTTTGGTGTAGTGACATTGTTGCACAGCGGCGAACCGGCGTTAAATACTTGAACTTCCGTCTTGAATTACTCACCGACGGTAGCCGGGTTTTTCAATTCATACAGATTGAAGTCCAGTACCAAGAAAATGTGTGTAAGATGGTGACAGCAGATTTTTCATAGAAGTAGCTTCAGACTGGTACATTAGTAAATTTGACAAATGTGTGTGATTTGCAGTATCACTAGGCATTTATCGCTGTGCCTTAAGCGGCACCATAATGAGTCTACGGTTTGAAGACTTGGGTCTTGTGGGCGTGTAGTGTGTACGTCGGAATTGTAGTAAAAGTTTGCACCACTTCCCTTAGTGGACAGGTCTTCGCACAGGTGTAAGATATTAGGTAATGCGATCTCAGCGTCGGTAATCACGCCGTTCAGCCTTGTCTCGGTTATCCGTATGACGTCCAATGACATGAAGGATTTAAAAACTTGAAGGCAAATCAATTTGGGAAGTGGGCCTTGTGCTTTTTTATACCAAAATTTGGGAGCTACGGATGCCAGAATCTTAGCTTAACTTTCAAACGTTTCCCATGAATTTACACCGACTTTGTAGATCCGGCCGACTACCGCATTTGCATGCATTTCTTGCCTACGCCCGGAGCCGGTTCGGGGAGCTGCACAGACCACCAGCTAATCAACCCCCTAGAAGCGACTTGGGGCAGGTTTCCTATTTCTTCTTCCGACGGCTATGAAGTTGCACTGCATTCCGATCCAAAAATGCAGAGGTGGGCTCACGATAAGAACTTTTTGGGTTTTGTATAGGCCTAACCCATGGCGGTCTAGCCCCGACCTTCTTCAGACGTGTTTCTGATCATAGTTTGGCGTTTGACTTGTGCTAACTCCCGACCAGCCTTTCGTCCATTTGTTTTGTAGTAGATCAGAATATTTAACACCCATGGACCATATATTTATGCATGCATGGTAAGGGCAGGTTTGACGCTTTGTTGGCAAGCACGTCTTGGAGAGATATGGCCTCGAGTATGTAGCGTCATTATTCCAACTATTCAGCTTCAGTTGGGGATTCAGCATAGGAAGAAAGTTGTGAGCACTATGGGCAATGCTTATTCTTTGTCGTTTTTCATTCGGAATTAGCCTAGGTTTGGCTAATTCGTCGACTCTTGCTCCAATGGACGTCATGGAATATACAATATTCACAAGCTTAATCACGAAAACGGTGTGCTGACAAGAAAGCGGTCTCCACTTCCTCACCTAAGTGAATTGCTACCTAAAGTAGCCTTAGTTCGCTACCGTGTACTGAGTTTCGGTTGCGGACAATGCTAATCAAACGAGCCGTTTTAGTGTGGATTTTAGTTGCTTGGCGTATGAAGTTCCAATGCTGCAGTTCGTTTAATCGCTTGTCTCCGATAGAGTTTCTCTTTGAAGGAGGCACATATTAATTTCATCTAGTTTTGCAGCATTTTATTTTTCACAATTTTGGATTAGAGCAGAACTGTACTACCATGTAACGAACACCATCTCCAAACTTGATATTGAATTTCGCATGTAAGTCTTGGGGTCAATTTGAGTCCTAATTTTTGTACAGTAACCTTCGTTTTCCATGGAATGCATTTGCAGACACGTTTTATTTGGATGGAAGAGTAATGATCTTCTTTACTAAGCAGGCGAACTCAAATTAGGAGCAATTAATTGACAAACAAGTTAACGATACCACAATAACAATAAAGCACGCTTGGCTGCTATGAGTTGTTACTGTCGCGTATTGCTCGACAAATAACACAATGACGTTAGGAACGGACCCGATTTGCTTAACGAGATCCGCTAATCTGCCATATCCAATGTATGGACCTGCACTTCTGTCAGTGTATGCGTGCACTGTAACGGCTTTGTAGAAGCCTGCGTTTAACATCTTACCGTCTATGGGGAAAGTTAGTACGAGTAGCTTCGTATCTATTGCTTTGGTAATTCACATTACTCGTAATATGTCATTGACTGGCAGGCAGACGGCCTTGGCTAGAATAGTGTGTCTTCCAAACACGTATGTTTACATTGCAAAAGAGTACCGCTAAAGAGTTGGTGACAGTGCATGAAATGGTTACCGCGTTTTGCCTGGATGCCTTTGGTTTCTACTACCACGCTTCTTGCTGTACTAAAATGGTGGCTCGTTATTTCTTGCTGACCACTGTAATCTACACAGGCCAGTGCATCCGCATCGCCCCGTCGCCCCAAAGCATTTGGTAAGAGTGCTGTTGAAGTTTTGACTGCTCATCAAGTATAGATTTGCGTAGAATTGCAAAATATTTCTCTCTGAAACTATGGGTTGCACAGTTACTTCGCGGTATGTTCATGTGAATGGGTGCTTTATGCATTGGATTTGCGGATGGACGCCAAAACGTTTACCCGTGTAGATTCGCCCATAAATATTGCATTCTAAATTGTGTGCGGATCCACACAGCAAACTGACCGACAGCTCATTACACATCAATATGCAATGTGTTAGTTTTCCCAAATTGATTCCCTAACAATATTCCTGCTTGAAAGGTAACTGCTACGAAGCATCTTTTGATTAATGTTATTCCTTCGGTTGATACAATGCCCCCTATTCACATTTGTGAAGCTGTTGCCAAGGAACGGTCAGATATTTTCCACGAGGTTCCTCTGCTTTAACTACAGTTGAGGACATGATGTTCATGTTTTTGTCCGGAGGAAATTTGACCTTAGTTCATAATTTATGAGTGGTGAATTGCAGTTGATCGAGTTGAGGAAATAAAGCAGTTGTTGATCTAATTGATGATCGAAACTGCAACCATTACGCAGCAATTGCGTGTGAAGTGACATTTTGTCGGGTTATCAATGAAATGAATTGACTATCCTGAAAGTATGTTTATATACTTAGAGATAAATGCGCGCATAATGATCAAAGTGTCCACATTGGTTCTGTCTATCTGACACCAAGGTGCCGGCAGCTGGATTGCAAAACTAATCGATAGACCCCCGTTTCCTGACGTGCCCGTGAATTCCTGTCGAACACAATGTTTTCAATCACATACCACGGGGTTACATTGCTTTAAGAGAATTAAGCAAATTCTTACCGTATGAAGGTGTTACGAACCGAAACCTTCATACCTCTAGCAGGCAACCTTTTGGCGAAAATTTTCGAAAGGTTCTGTCCCATCTGTGCTACGATGATGCATAATTCAATGAGAGGTTTTTTTTTATCCTTTAACTATATTTTTCTAAACATCATATACGATCACATCCAACACAGACGCTCATTTGTTTTCCGGTTAAGGTCAAACTGGTATACGCATTTTAACCAGACTAACTGCAAGTATTCCTGGGAAACAAACGCCATACATTATTCCCACTTAATATGGCCAGTGCATGTCTGTTCAGGATATTCTCGTAAAAATCCCAAGTACTTAGTTACATAGGCCGCAACCCAGAAAGCCGTATCACGCTTGCGGGTAACGTGAACTCAATCTCTGATTCAATTCGGGAGTTCCAAATTAGATATTCCAATCCCATCAATTGTACTGAACATATATTGTACGGGATATTGATAGCTAGAAATTTCACTCTACATAAAACATAACGCGTTATTCTAAGTAATCGCAAGACCTACTCCAGAGTATTGTACTATTATTCAGAATCCACTAAGAAAAAAAGCCAGAAGAGTTATGGAAAATCTCCGACGATCATTTACCACGCTGGTCATGGAGCGCTGCTAAACTATGAGTTACTATGATCGTTGCTGCCACCTTCTAATCTATCCCCTTTGGCTAAGATGCTGAAAGAAAAACCTTCTCATCAGCATCATGAACCAGGGGATTTCCAAGGCGAGTAACTCCCTTGAGCTAGCTTACCCGTAATGGTGGCTAATTGTTAATCTCACAGTTTGCTAGTTTGCAACCACCTCAAGTACAAGCCAATGTTAATTATGCCACATTCAAAAATTTACCATGAACTTTCCTCACTCTCCCGAATGTGATGAGGACACTTATTTCACAACAATAACCAGAAACATTGAACAAAAGTTGGTTTAAACAACAAATGAACAACCAGTGGTCAGCCAACTTCCTCCTTATCATGAAATCAAAATATATGCATGTAAAAGTTACTTCCCTACTCTACTTTTAATTTCTGACAAGATTTGCTAACTAAAAATTCGCAAACTAACGTACAAACATTCCAATAATTTGGATACTGGGTGATCGGGTCTAGGGACCGGTGGATTGTTCATGATCCGGAATTCTACTTTTCGTCTCTAAGTTTCATGCATTTAGCCAAATAAACAATGACAGTACACCTAAGTAAAAAAGATTGCTCCCGCTTGTCGATTATTCTACGAATTATATTAAATTATGGATTTGATTATGTTGTCTATCAGCTTTATTTTTAACACATACAGTACTTAGCTCTTTTTATCTATATCTTTTAGCAGGTGGTGATCCACAGACCACGCGATGTGTTTCGGTTACGATTGAGGCAAAGTGATTGGCTGGTTGCACGCGAACCGATAAAACCTTCCTTCTAGCTTACAGTGTAATGGCGGTTTACAACTGGATTCATTAACAAGAAAAATACCCGGTAGCCTTGGTTAGGTGCCTTGCTATTTAAGGTAGCAATGCAAACAAACTAGGTTATGAATTATGTAGACATATATAACATAATAATATGCGTGAATTTTAATCGTGACTTCTACTTTCTACAAACTTTACCCTACTCACAAACTTCCAACATTAATATATAACATACAACGGAATTGATCAAATAACTGTACTACCAAATCGATGGATTCCATCCGGCGTTCTCAAGAACGGACAAGTATAACTTGGGGAGATAATTTCAACTGTGCCATATCTACAGTAATGTAGATGTACAATGACCTATTTCGTCGCTGAGACAAAGCTTGACATGATAGCTTTGCTGCATGCATCAAGGGACTGTATGTGTAACCGGATAATTAGACATCATGCTATTCAGTAATAACAGCCAGCTGCATATTTGAAATTTGAAGGCAACATTCTAAATTGTTCTATGAAAACTTATCTGTGAATTTATAAAATAAATCAAAAGGAACCTAGAACACAGTTATTTGCATGTAACTGGCAAATATCACCCGCCTGTGGAAAGGGTAAATTCACATACATCGTAACTACATTTCGGTGTGTTACGCTTCTATTTTGTGCCCTTGATTTTAATACTTTGTAAGCACCACTGCAGGGCGTAAAAAGAGTGCTGTAAACCAGTCGTCTACCGGCCAAACTAGCAGCTTTTTAATATATAATAAATGAAAGTGCCCCGTTCACAGAAAAACAACATACCTCAGTTAATTCAGCATCTTTCACACTTTGAAATAGTAAATCACCCTTTAATGGATTACAAATGCACAGCATATGCATGAATGTAGGTACAAAGGAAGTGAATTGATGTATCCAAACATGGGTATGACTTTTAACATCCTACAAGCAAACAGTATGTCTCGATCACCTATTCCTCTCTGGGCTTTCATTGGTTCTTGGTGAGACATGCACTGTTCATTGTGTCGCTATTATGAGTGACATATTGTGACTGGTTGACTGCAATCGAACCGACATAATCATCGCTGTCTAGTAAGATGTTTGTTGTTATTTAGTAAAAGGTGAGTGATATGATTTGCATGGAACCTTCATGATGGTCCCTGCTATTTCAGCTCAGGAAAATGAGAGACTGAACAAAGATGATCGATTGTTTCATAAAAATTGGAAACTACAGTACTATTCACAGCGGTTACTGGAAAGATTCATAGCATGGATTGCAAAAGCAGCATTTACACCCCAAAAGAGTATAACTTGAAAAGGCATTCTGAAACAAACCATCACTCTTGTCATAAATATGAAGGCGCAATGCGAGTCTCGAAATTCAGGAAATCTTGGGCAACTGGAAACAGCAACAGACGTGATTTAGAAAACCTAAGAAAGTGAACAGGGCCACCGTTTCCACAAGGCACAAAAGATGAATGATCGCCCTGAGTGGCAAAATTTTGCAGTGAAATAGATTTTGCGAAGCGATGCGTTGTAAAAACGGCTGACGTAGACAGAGAGCACTCATAAACAAAAAGAACTCAGTAAATAGGAAAATGTTTTAGACTGGATTGATGACTTCTCAAGTGGAAGGGAACCAGCGCTGATGGACACGTCATTCAGAATTGGACGAGTTTATTGCCATCGAGGATACAAATGACATCACAGGAATAGCCCAGTTTTCGATATTCGGGATTTAGAGCATGCCTTGGATTGCGACACGCAATCTTAATCGTGGTCTCGTTTGACGTCAAAGTCAGCCCCTGAAAATACCGTCACCGGGAACGTCAACGAAGTAGAGGGTTTCGGTTTATCTCTCTCCAATTTCTACACACAGTGCCGGTCCCAGTGAACGTATTGGCAGAGACTAACTTCAGTTTCAACCAAGGCCACGACTGAGAACTCTTATCGCATTCAAAAACACACGGCGGGTGCTCCAATACACGAAAATCTACTTCTAACCGTTCTGTCAAACACTGCCCGCGGAGCTCAATTGCTTAGTTATCATGACGATAGCCGCTAAGTATTATGCCCCCAGTTCCACTCTCAGCTCGGCTATTTCTACCTGATGAGTCTAAGCAAAGACGAAACCGTCTGTCTGGAGTGTAGCGATGGAAGAGAGCTACAAAGAAACCCTCTACTTCAGTGACGGTCCTATTGAATGTATTGGCAGACGATGAATTCAAACTCAAGCAAGGCCACGATGGATTACGTGTTGCAATCCAAGACACACGACTAGTGCTTCAAAAGCTGAAAATCTACTGCTAAGCGCTGTGTCAAAAACTGCTTGCCGAGCTCAATAGCCTAGTGATCATGGCGATAGCCGCCAAGCACTATGCGCCCAGTTCCACTTCCAGCTCGGCTATCTCGACCTGATGAGTCTACACATCATCATCATCAACAGCAGTACATCAGCCATTTGAACTGATGCTTTGCTGCCATAAAACCATGAGGACCTATGAAATAAAGAATAAGAAGAGGGAGAGAAGGGGGACTTACCTGAAAACCTTAATGCCCTAGGCAAACATTCAGGGTTAAGGCGACTACACCTTGTGTTAACAAGATACCGTCACAAACAGCTGGCTATCGTGCAAAGATAAGGCGGCATCGGCGAGACAGTTTCCTTGCGGATTTCACTGCCACGCGTCATAATCAGCCATTACCCCGCAGATAACTCAGCAACAAACAGACTTTAAACAGGCAATCCGATTAGGAGACTGCAGCAGACGCGCCACTGGTGTCTACTGCGAGCCACGTCCTGTAAAGTCTCGAGCCAAGCACAAGGCGAGTCACGTGGACTCCAGCCCGGAAGGCGAGACAGACCAACGGCACCTAGTTTGGTCGTCAGTGACTTCATTTCCCGCTGCCAAGTCAACTTCTGTCCACCTCGAGCTTTGCGCCACCCTACACCCGGCAGACTAAACAAAGCCATCCTAGGTAAGCCGTGACCAGGCATACGTAGCACGTGCTCGAGCCAACGCAACGTATTCAGTGCTATCTGTTGTTCTAGGGAGCTAGCATGATTATCACCACCTAGTACTCGCCTACACACATCATCGTTGCGGACACGCTGGTGCTATCCGACTCCAGTAATGCTTCGTAGACAACGAGGATCAAAAACTTGAAGGCGCCTCAGATCTTCAGACCGAAGAGGCCACGTCTCACTCCCATAGAGCAGAACGGCCCTCACTGTGGCCTTGCATACCCGGCCTTTCAGAAGGAGGGAAACTCCCTTCTGTCACCAAAGATGCCGCAGGTTCAAGAAGGCAGCTCTGGCTTTTGCAATGCGTGAGCTGACGTCAGTTTCTATGCGCCCTTCATTGCTGATGCAGCTGCCAAGATAAGTGAAGTGATCAACCACCTTGACTTCCTCGTTAGAAAGGGTCAGGGGGGTCATCAAGTGGCTGGTGGTCCTGCAGCAACACTTTGCACTTTGAAGGTGCGAAGTGCATGTCAAATAATGGGACCACTCTGGATAGGCTATTTAGGGTTGATTGTGCCGCCTCAACATTGTCGAAAAGCAAGACGATATCGTCCGCATAATCTAGATCAACTAACCTTTCACCAGGCAGCACTTCAACGCCTACATCGTGGGATTTCGCAAGGGAACATTCCATGATAGAATCCACGACGAAAGTGAACAAAAACGGGGAAATTGGACAACCATGAGGAACGCCACTTGTAGTTGAAAAGTTATCCGATAGGAGACCGTAGACGCTGACGCGGCCTATAGTGATTGAGTAAAGCTCAAGAAGAATGTTCACATATTTCGTGGTAACACCTTTCCGTGCAAGTATTTCGGATAGAATGTATCGATCGACTGAATAAACGCACTCATGAAATCGAGGAACACAGCAATTGTCGGTCTGCGGTATGCGTGGCGCTGCTGTAGCACCTGCCGCAACGTGAAAATATGGTCTATACAGCCATGTCCTGGGCGGAAAATGGCCAGCTCTTCCCCACTCTGAGATTCCCGTTCCGCAGTGAGGCGACGAACGATATTCCAGGCCAATAATTTTGTCACAACTGGCGTTAGGCTAATACCCCTGTGGTTAGAACAGTCTGTGCGACTGCCCTTCTTGTATATTGCCACTATAATCGATTCGCTCCAATTAGTCGGGACGCTCTCTTCCTTCCAGCTACGTTCGAAATGGGAGGTCAGTGCTCTGCAGAGGTCCTCACCTCCATCCTTAAATAGTGCAGGTGGGAGGGAATCCGGGCCAGCGGCACGAAAACGATTGAGAGCTGTGATCGCTTTTCGGATCTCGGCCTCCGACGGAGGCCCTAAACTAACCGTCCATGGCTCGTCCTGCATCATCTGAGTAGGAAGAGGTCCGGGAGCAGATGGCCAACTGAACTGATCTTGAAAATGTTCCGTCCAAGGAGCCATACGGCGCTTCTTATTGTGTATCAGCGCACACGCGCTGCCTCTGATTGTCTCACTGACGCCTGGTTTTCTGGGAACAGTAATGCGGATTAGTTGGAAGAACTTGCGGTAATTGCCTACTGCTCCTTCCTCCTTCATTTCTTGAGCCCTACTGGTCCACCAGGCTTCCTTGTCAGCACGTAGGCTCTGCTTTAGTTCACGCCTAATAGCCCGTCTGGTCACATTGTGTTCAGAGTCAGCCGGGAGGTGCCTTCTAGATTCCAACAGGTTCACCGACCTCTCGGATATACAGTGACTGGTACGGTGACGATGAAGAGTGCCACAAGTAGATGCTCCTGCGTCGTGCATGGCGGCCGAGGTCCTATTCCACTGAAGCTCAGTGTCATTAGGACAAGATAGCGGAAGTTCGGTACGCAATGTTTCTTGATAGGCTTGCCTGACCGAAGACTGGACAATTTCTCCGTTGCCAATCGCAGGGACGCTTGTTGCGCCTCCCGGTAAAGTTCGTGGAGAAACGACAGCGTACCAAGGCATGATCAGAGTCGACACAGGTACTCCAGTATGAGCGGCAATCCAGGATGGAACCACGCCATCTGTTACTTATGTCTGTGTAGTCAATCTGGGTCCATCGCTGGCCAGCTACAGGCGGACGCCAAATGGCACTTCGGCGCCCACTGTGTCTAAAAGCAGTGCTACTAAGAAACAACTGGTGCTCCGCACACAGTTGCAGTAGACGCTCACCGTTGTCAGTCCGTTCGGAGTTGAGCCCGCAATTACCACCCAGCTGAGCTTCTGAAGAGCTCAGACGCCCTACTTGTGCGTTCATATCCCCTGAAATACTATAATATCTGAACTAGTAGCACTGCGTAGTAGCGGGTTCAGTTGGTGATAGAATGTGTCCTTGACAGCATTAGAATTACAGTCGGTGGGAGCATAAGCGGAAGGCACAAACAAACGGCATTTTGTATTACTTCGTGAATCAACCTTAGCTTATGTCATCAAACGGGCTGAACATAAACGGCTGTTCACCGGTATCCAATCAACCAACGATGGCACAGCGTTGGAGCTTAGAATGATACCTACACTAGCTTGACCCGTGAGTGCTGCATCGACGTCTCCGGATGCGTGCAACCAATAACGAGAGGATAAGCCGGGTGCAGTTAATTCAATAACCCCGTTAGGGTCATTGATCCTAGTTTCGGACACACAACACACATCAATACCCAGTGTGTCCAAGGTGCTTGCGAGTGCAGCCTGTTGACCTGTTTGTCTTAGAGTGCGAACACTGAATGTCGCCATGGAAAGGAGTTAGCGTGGCCTTATAAGGGACTTTTGCCGATAGGCGTCCGATAGGTGTGGTGGGATGGTGGCTGCAGTTGGTTCTACTCCAGTGGCACTTCGGTTGCTTTCAATCAAGCTGGGAATTATAGAAGGAAGGTTATTAATGGGGGTCAGGATGGGAGTAAGAGGAAAAGGTGCAAAAGGAGGAAGGGAGGCGCCAGCAGTAGCATGTTTTCGATTATCCGCCTTGCTGTATGCAGCAGATAAAGCGACCCTTGATAATCTGCGCTACGGCCGATGCAGGACGAAGTTTAGGTTTGAAGAAAATGTCATGGTTGTATGTGGGCTGAGATACTGCCAGGGCGCCCAGACCTAGACAGTAGAACAATGAGGGTCCTCATCCAAAGCCTTTGGCTCAAAAGCCTGTCCGCAAGGCAGCGGGGATGTGGCAATGATTTAGTTTTACAGAAATGGACGCCATCCCATTTCAAACCCCCAACCTAGAGGACCAGGATACTGAGTTTGTCTGACCTCTCACCATTGACGAACCTGATAGGAGTAGCTCTCAAGATGCCCGGAGGCATCACCCAGTATATCTCAATGGGTCAATGAGGTACGCAAACCGTCGCATTACGTTAATGTCCAGTCTGGTTGCGAAGGGATGAGTCCAAACAAGGACGAAATCGTCGGTCGTGGAGTGCAGGGATGGGAGAGAGCTACACCGAAACCCTCTAACCAAGTTTGCGTTTTCCATAAGGGCATTTGGCGGCGAGTTTAATATTTTTGAAGCACTGGCTGACGTGGTTTCCATGCTTGACACAACAACAACAACAACAACTCAGGTCATCTTTCTGAGATTCCAGCATCTGCGTTTTTATGATTTTGATTAGATTAAATTGCCTGTTTATCTTCAGATGGCCCTGCGAATATGTTTGGCAGGCATAATGTTCTTGATTCCGTATTGCGTAAGGAAATTTGATAGTCGGTCTGCCGATTTTTCATTATGTCTACGGGTTTTGCTGAAAGTGCGCTTGCAAAAGAAATCCCTATTAACCACAGTGCCAATCAGTGTGGCCTCAAAATGACATGCATCGATCGGATCACATCAATACTCGGCAAAGCATTTGGAAAACGAATGAAATAGCCACAACCGCATGGAGAGCGGATCTACTCTCACGCAAATGTTTCCCTAATTTGAGGTCACGGAGGATACGATGGACGTATCGAAACATGAGCAATGCTCACACTAACTTCCAAACAGTGTGAAGGGACAACCGACAGATAATGGTGTGGTCACCGACAACGCCACTGTCGTATGGTCGCGTATAGACGACTGAATGAGCAGCATTAGACAAGATAGTTTAAGTCAGCAGATCCAACAGAGCTTGACAATGTTGAGCTCCGGTCTTTATGTTGTTACATATATCGAGCAAGGGCAGAACAGATGCGTGGCGGTTAGATGATAATCGGCTCAGAGTAGCGTGCAAGTATTCTGAAAGAAAACTATACTTGGGTAAGTTTGACTAGGAGGGCAGGTGATTCAAGGTAAAGTGGTCACATTAGTTTGAAGTGGAAAATTTTATTGTTCGGAGCTTTAAGCATAAGGAAAGGACCCATATTGAAACATCCAAGGGGATAAGAGGGAAGAACAACAAGTTCACAATACAAGTGAATGGAAACGTTTTTGTCTCTATCTTTGAAAACAGGTATATCAGTGAGTAATAGATTTAAGGAGTTTAACATGCGAAGCGCATTGTTCACCGAGGTAGGAAATACATCCCAGTGGGAATAACCAAACGTGCAACTACTAGATTGGGTTGCATTCGCCTATACGTAAGCGTGTTAATACAAAAGAGAGAAACCCTTTCTTCCGCTTGATAGTCAGTAAGAACCAAAATGCACTGGACAACACCGAGATCTAACTCAAAGTTTTAACGTGGACATTCTAGCTTTCTGTTGGTTATCTATATACAGGATTCGAGAAGCTATTTCTAATAGTATATGATTCTAATCCTAAAAACCTATTCGAATGTCACAGAACAGCGCTAAATTTATTGTCACCTAAGTGGAACTCACTTATCCTACATGATGAGGTTGTTCGTGGGTCTACTGCGCAAATACAAAACACCGGTTTATAAGTTCTTTCATTCAACTCATGGTGGCATTTACTATGAAGGTAACCGTTCCTCACTGGTCATATTGCCAAAGCCATAAATCATTATTGGCCTTATGCGGCCGAACTTGTGCTATTGCACCAAGGAAGGATACTGCTACGTAAATCCAACTTTGACAAAATAGACCCTCTAGTTACCGCCTCATGTTTTTACCTCTTTCATTGTTCTTGTAGTAGTAAGTACATAGGTGGAGTAGAGAGAAGGTTGTCAACCAGGATTTCAGAGCACATTCCACGTAATATGGTCGCGAACGGTCTAAAGCTGCCAGCAAGCTCCATTGACCAACACATCCCAGACTGCACCGTATGGCAAAATCCCTGCGAATCGTTCAGGATAATTAAGCGACCGAGCAATCCTCGCTTGCTTCAGTTTGCTGAAGCTTCAGCAATTCGGAGACTGAAACATAATTTATGCAAATAGAATGAGTTTATGACTAGTCTTGCCTTGCCTTGTTAATTTTTCTTCTGCTTGTTTCAAATTTAAATAGTATGCAAACGGAATGATTTTATGACTTGTCTCATCTTGCCTTGGTAGTTTCTCTCTTGCTTGTCCCAAACTTAAACCCAGTGATCTTGAACGTTTTTTTCCTTTTAAAGGCGACATCAGTTTCCACGGATTATTTGTTAACAACTGATGAGATTACCCGGAATATCTGGATTCA
The DNA here is from genome assembly GCA_944474145.2 of Dicrocoelium dendriticum. Taxonomy (NCBI): domain Eukaryota; kingdom Metazoa; phylum Platyhelminthes; class Trematoda; order Plagiorchiida; family Dicrocoeliidae; genus Dicrocoelium; species Dicrocoelium dendriticum. The sequence continues at coordinate 76,263,091 of OX104064.1, read as the reverse complement.
GAGTATCCTGTTGAAATGTTGTTCCTTCTTGCTATCTTAAAACCATTCTTGGGTTTGTCAGTAGAACGGGTGTCAGCATACGGGACATCCAGAGGACCCTAAGCTTCCTACTCTAAACCGCAGCAATTGCACTTCTATATAGCATCACAAAATATAGCTATGTATTCGCACAGTTTTTAATTTTTATTAAATCTGACCCCCATGTAGATAATACTCTGTAACCTCGAGAGCAAATAGAAAACGTTTTTCACTCCGAATACATTCCTAATACTGTGGGGGGTGAGTACTAAGGGATCCCGAGAAAGCATGAAACAATTTCGGGCCCGTGTAAAGGCAAAACTAACAAAGACGAGGTCGCGCACATTATGTGTCAGACTCGTCTATATAAATGGATGGCGTAGGCTGTTTTTGTATGAATCACAGTCCGCAGGCTTGAAACAAAGCGAAGGAGACTGTTGTGTAGGAGCCCGGCTACTGCTTTCCACCTGCGGGTGTGCACCGAGAAGACGAACGATTGTCAAGATTCACATCAGGCGCTGTCACACCGTGGAAATCAAACAACATCTACCTCTGAACTGCAAGGATACGCATCATGCAGGCAAACGTACTACGTGCTCCGCCTTATTGGCCTGGATTAGTAAATCGAATAGGAGCGAACGCATTATGCTTCTCTTCCGGATGCAATATTGACTTCTCCTGCACCTGGGCGAACGCACTTTTGATCAGTCCACGGAATTCGCACTGATCAAATTTGCCTTGGATTCGCAACAACTTAAATCAACGTTAGTTCATCATAAAAGCACCCCGTTCATGTCACGGTAATGTTTTTATCGATTTTCCCGAGTGCTGCTTCCCTGCACTAAGTTGGTCGTACAAAAGCGGTATGAGTATCCTCGTCGAATTCATTCGGTATACATTTATACATGGATTGGCATCATCCGTGTCCAATGGCAGTTTGAATACAAAATATGCACATGCGCTTGTCTAGATAAGTATGAACTGCCACAAACTGGATAGAGACATATTAGACCTCATAAAGCATAGTGCTAACAATGTGTATGGATATCATTTGGAGGTCAGGCTAACAGCCAATTGCGCAGGCATGAGAATAAGTATCCAATAGGAACTGTTAGTGTTTTCTTTAACATTTAAACTTGACAGCCTTTAATCTTTGGCATCCATGTTTGTACGAAACCAATATAGTAATAGAGGCGCAATTGCCATCAGTACGGTTAGCAGGTAAAATGATTAATAATAATAATAATAGGTACATTTCTCTTGATGAGTGAAACTTTCTATAGCGGCACACATCAATTTGTACAAAGAATCAATGTATTTGTATGTGTGACAAGCATAGGTGGAGTATTGGGATATGCGTTTCATGTATTAATATTCTGGCGGATGGTTGAGGCCAAAGCCTAGTTATGAAAACATTGGTGTTTATATGTTTTTGAGCCCCTGTTGGAATAGCTCATCGAGGAATTTTTCCGATGTGAATATAGAGTTTAGGTTAGTTAGATCAAGGTATTTGGCGAGTCTGGGGCTAAATGTTGTCAAATTGTCACATGACCTATGTGTTATTGGTAGTTTATTCCACCAATAGATGTACCTGACCAGGAAGAAATTAAAGAGGATGTTCGTTCTAGCCTTCGGTATATTCAATGTAAAATCTTTGCAGAAAGTACTGGAGTTGAGCAATGCTGTAAATGGAGTGTAATCAGGTTGGAATAAGTCTTTTTGTGTGACATGTTGAAAATCCTCAATAAATTTTGCTTCAACCGTCAAATCCAAAGTGGTTCGAGATGAAGTTCATTGCAACGTTTTCGATAACTCATAACAGAGTGATTACCAATCAGATGTTTAGTAAATGACCTCTGCGGGTTCTCCACAGCAATTCTGTCACTCTTTCTCATATCTCTGTATATTATGCTGCAGTATTCGAGGATGGGGTCAGTGAGTAGCTTGAAAAGCTCAACTTTAGCACCAGTTGTGGAGATTTTGTTTGATATATTGAACCTAGACTGTCTGGCACGTGTTATTTGGTATTGGGCCTGTTTGGGAAATTGAAGGTATACGAGTGCCTAGTGCCAAGATCTCGTGTGGACAACTATGTAGGGACGCGTTCATCGTTTAGGGTGATAGATCCTTCCGGGATGCAGCAGCCGTAAGACATGATACTTGATTTCTTAGCCGAGAGGTTCATCACCCATGTGCAGCACCATGACTCAAGGGAATGTAAATCATTTTGAATGAGCAGTAATGTTTCGTGAAGCTCATCACGCCGAAACTTATAAACTAGTGTAACATCGTCAGCAAATAAAAATGAGGTGACAGCTTTTACAGATATGGTGATGTCATTGCTGTGGAGCAAATAGAGTAAGGGACCGAGCGCGCTCCCTTGAATGACTTCACTGGTGATTGATAGTAGGGCAGAGCGATAATAACCTAAAGTGACTACCTGATGACGATCACTCAGGTATGATGATAGTCAACCTAGTAATGGGTCCCGGATCCCAAAGTTCTCCAAGTTTTGTAGCAGTCGCTTGCGTGGTACTCGGTCGAACGCTTGGTGTATGTTAAGAAACAAGATTACTACTGCATAGTCGGAATCTATTGATTCTGAAATCTGATTAAGCTGATGCAGTTGACAGGTGGTGCACCATCGCTAAGTGAGATAATCAAGCTGCGATTTGTTGATCAGGCCAATAGAATCATCAAAGTTCATCATTTCCGTTCTGACCAGCTTTCAAATAGCCGAGCGATTATCATACTTAGGTGTACTTAGGTGTTGCCTCCTATATGAACAGTGTGGTTTGCGTAGCTGATGTGGGAAATCGCACAACGTGGGAATGCGATTGGGGGTTCAATTCAGTCTCTTCATGTTTCCATCAGTCTTATCATCTGCTGCCCGAGGTAGGATTATAGCGTAAGCTTAAGCATTAACAGGTGTCAATACCACATATTCGCCGCTTACGGCCTCGTTGGAGAGATACCTACCGCCATGCTACATCGATTAAGTCCCGCTGCCTACTGTCAGAAATGCGGCTTTCTAAACAGTGGTCGGATTGTTTTGCAAATGTTCAAGGCGTAGCATGGCTCTCATCCAAGTACTCAAACGTTTGTACATAACGCTGTGTGCTCTGCCGTGTCCATAAGCTATTTAGTAACGATCACCATCGTACGTCTCAGGTGCAGCCATGCGGTGCTCCTAAAACGATTGTTGCTATGCGCCCATTCACTTCTGATGTAATATATTAAAACAGTGCATACCATTACCATTGGTATTACCCTTTTCTTAGTCTATCCAGCAGATTGGCCATGTCAAATTCAACTTCTGCTAAGCGTTTCTGCGCTTCTGTCTTCAATGCGCTTGGTATGCGTTTTCATAAGTCCCGGTATGGCAGATGAACGACGGAAAATGAACAATGAACAATGATTACTCACGGGATAAAAGCAAGTGCTTGACACGTCCCGTAGGATGGTAGCGGTGAATATGATGCAATTAAAATATGTCTGGGTCATCTATCGAACGTCTGCCGAGATGAATACTTTGATAATTTACATCAGTGTAAAATGAAAAAGAAATATCGCACGTAAACATTCAGAGAGACACTGGAGTGCAGTGATACTTGAGGTAAGGAGTGAGAAAATAAAATATGGTCGCTCACTTAGGTCCATTTGATACATTAGTCCTGTTGAAAACATGCTTGGCGTAATCCACAACAGAGGAGCTTAGGTAACAAAATGTTTGGAGCTGAGAGCAACATCTAATCGTTTTTTGAAAACATCCAGGGTAGGAGAGGATACTACTGAGTCTGGGAGTGCGTTCCATGGTTTGCGAACTCGAAGGGAAAAGTAATTCCGTCGACACTCTAGACGGCTATATTGTTCCATCAAATTTAAGCAGTTACCCCTGAGCTGCGTGTTGTAGCTAAGTTTCAGCAAATGGCGGCATACGTGGTTGGGGTCACTCAATATCTGATGCGCTAATATGAGATGGCCGCGCAGCTTTCGATAACGTCCGCTGAAAATTCCCAGCAACTTCAGTCTTCGGTGGTAAGAGTGATACAGCAGGCCCTTCACGTTCTTTGTTGCTCTCGGTTGTGGTGCCTCTATCGCTTCTAGGTCGCGTTTCGACCAAGTTGCCATGCTTGGATTGCGTACTCAACATGCGGGCGCACGTAGGAATTGAGCATCATAGGGAAGATTGATGGGTCAAATCTCCCGAATGCCCTTCTCAGCATGCCGACGTGCTGGTTGCCTCTTTTCGCAGCTACCTCAGCCTGTTTTGAACAGTTAAGGTCGCTCTGTACGATCACACCAAGGTCACGTTCCTGGGAGCTGTTCTGCAATTCGTTTGTCCTAAGCATTTAGGTGTAGTTATGTCTATGGCGCAATTGTACTACGCGACATTTGTCTACGTTGAACGGTAGATCGCTTTGAACTGACCAGTTCGAAACTGTGTTAAGATCGTGCTGGAGCCTTTCATGGTCATCCGGTCCTCTGATCCTTCACCATATCTTGATATCATCAGCGAAAAATAAGAAATCGGAAGTAATTGATCTCGCCAAATCGTTAATGAACACCAAGAATAGACGAGGTCCAAGAACCGAGCCTTGTGGTACTCCACACGTCACGTCGATTGCATGAGAAAATGATTCTCGGACTCTCACCACTAGCTGTCGTTCTTGTAGAAAATTGTTAATCCAACTCAGGATTGGATCACCAATGCCGTAGTTCCGAAGCTTCTGAAGGAGAACTCGATGGTCTAAACAATCAAACGCTTTTGAAAAGTCCAGGTAGATGACATCGACTCCAACTCCATCATCAACAGCTTCAGTCCAGCTATTACGTGCAATTAATAGGTTAGTATTACACGAATGCTTTTGACGAAAGCCATGTTGCTCTGGGGCTGTTAAATTGTGGCTTTCCAAATATTGCATCAACGCGTCTGCGATGATTTATTCCATCACTTTGGATGGTAGGGGAAGTAGTGTTATTGGACGATAGTTTGCAGGATCAGTGCGGCTACCTCCTTTATGGATAGGAGTGATGACCCCTTGCTTCCATACTGGTGGAATAAGGTTTTCCTCTAGACATCGCTGATAGAAAACAGCCAATATTTCTGCTAGATCACTAGCTACCGCCTGTGGAGCCTTTGGTCGGATGTCATCGGCTCCGGGAGAACTGTGGATACGCAAGTATAACAACTTCTTCAAAACAGCCTCCGTAGTGAAGGTGATGTTTTCTAAACAAGATGGTGGAGTATTAGAAATGAGGTGAATGTTTGTGCTCGGCACTTGTTGGAACGTTTGGGAGTAATGAAGCTGTAGGAGATCAGCTGCTTCCATTGCTGACCGCGTGTATCCATCAGCCGTGACTAGCGCCGGAACCCCTCGCTTAACCTTTCGAAGGTCATTAATGTGCCTGTACAGGAGTTTGTGGTTAGTGCAGAATCGCTTCATTAACTTCTGCTGATGCGTGACCTTGTCTTCGCGGATCAGTTTCACACTGAATTTATGATGTGTCACGTATGCAGTCCAGGTTTCTGCATTCGGGCAACTCTGGTGACTTCGCCATGCCAAATCCCTCCGGGACATACATTTACGTGTTCTGCTCCTCAGAATTGACTTACTCTGGTTTTTGGGTTGGAAGGACTTCTGTTCCGATGCTTGTACTGCCAGTGTGCTCAAATTCCTTGTAAACATATCCCAGGCCAGATTTGGGGGGCATTCGAGTAAGAAAGTCAAGATGTATCCTTAACAAGCTTGGACAACACATTGTAGTGCGTGACAGTGTGCACTTTATCCTCCTCCTTTTCCGGGTACTCGGCATAGCATATATAATCAACGAGTAGAGTGACATGATCAATACGACCCAGTGGTGTGCTTGTAACTATCCCGCCAACCATGAGTTCTTCGTTAGTTAGCACAAGATCCAGTATCTACGGCTTGTTAGAAGTTCGAAATCTGGTGGGAGAGGTTACGTGGTTGTAAAGAGGGTGGCTAACAATAAGTTCTTGCTAACAGGCTTTAAACTGCGTACCGTCGGTTGCTGGCGTTTCTATGTCGTGCACGTTAAAGTCTCCCGCGATAAGAATGTGGGTGTAGGACTTGTTCAAAGCTACCTGAAAAACGTGTTGCAGTTTGGAGTCCATTTCCGACGTTGAGTTTGGCGGGCGATAAACCACGACTAGTAGACATGTGTCCTTGTTTCGCAACCAAATGCGGCACCAAAACGAATCGGGTGCTCGGATTTCCGGGTGATCTATAACTTCACATCGGAGGCTTGTATTATAGTAAAAATCACACCGCCACCCATTTCGGTTCTATCGGTCCGAAGCAGCGACATACAGGGTAACTTGATCTCACAGTCGGTTATCTCAGGGTTTAACCATGTCTCTGTAATCATGACGAGGTCCCGCGGTTGTGAGGCATGGAGTTCTCTAAGTTCGCCCAACTTGCTTTGAAGACCTTGAGCGTTTGTGTACATGCAAGATAGGGCTTTTGTGGTTATGAGTTCATTGGTAGATGTCAAGTTTGTGTTCGCTTTCAAGCCGGCCGTTAGGTGGCCGGCAATTAATCGTTTTTTGGTTTGTGTATTTCAGTCGTGTTACATGACATTACTGAGCGTTCCTGAACTGATGGTTCACTCGTGCTGTGCTCGGTCCTCCTGTGTGACGTGGGCGCTGTTGTGTCGGTCTCTCCGAAGGACTGTTCAAATAAAAGAACTTGCAGGGTTTGCAAGTTCCATCGAATTTCTTCCGACTTTTGTTCGTTCGCCTGCTGCCTTTAGCCGTATTTCTGTTGGCAACCTAGCTCGAAACTTTAACCAGCTATCCAACAGAACTTGCATCATTCCCTCGGAGTGTAGTATTACCTTCATTAGCCTTGGACCGCAAATAAAAGCTGTGCTCAATCTTAGCATTAATTGCGGGGGCTTGTTCACTTGTCACGGATTTCCCCGGGTAATTTCTCTTCGCATGCATATCCCAAAGCTCCTACGCGAGGTACAATCGCTGAGCATTGTGTTCCAAATGTCCAATTTTACACTTTATGCGTACTGTTAGCAGCCAAACGCTGGTAACCCTTGAGTTCACACGTATCTACCGAACTGGAATATACTCAATAATTTGCCACCCTGACATTAATCCGTTTCGGCAACACAGTTAGCTCGGAAAGTCCTCGCGTACGTCAAATACGAATGAGCTCATGGATGGACTGAACCTTTATCCGGCGACACATCGTGTCGCGAAGCGTCGTGCTAGTCAGTATTGGGCAGTTGGACGACCTAGGGTCATGTAATCACCAAATCGATTTCGAGGAGCAGAATGTTTGTGGCATAGTCTGGTGAGCAATACCATGGAGCTTTCTTAGTGGTGCGAATCGCGGCCGAACAAAAATGCGAAGAGGAAGATGCCGTAGCTCACCGTTTCAGTATGTCACCGCAGTAGACTCCAAGTGAGAAGGTAGCAAGAATATCATTGGTCATGAAAGTACAACATTGTAATGGGCAATTTGTGTGGTTATCGCGAAATACAACAAATAAGCCCAATAAAGGTAGGTTAGCTGTGCCTCATCCGTTATAGGTAGGTGCAATAAAGAGTCTAGATTGCACCAAGTCAGTAGTTAATCATACTAGAATGAAACTGTACCCAAGCGCGACTTACATGCGGGATATAGAATAGGGAAAAACACAACGAAAATGACGGAGATGGAGTAAGCAACTTGTCAAGTTAGCAAGGAAATGGCACGATTAAGTCTACTGCTATTCATAAGGTCAGCTAAGTTAAAGTCCGCGGTGCAAGAATGGGAATTATTGCTATGCTCACTTAAACGAAGAAGTAGAAGCATGTTGGAACAGTGAGGATTTATCGTTGGTATGTGTTGTGAATGTCGTCTCCTATATTAACTGCAGGTTATCCATGTCGGAAGGTAAACCAGAGCCGTGTATGATCAGTTCTTGTCCGAGGTGAGCGAGAAGCAACTGGTATGTGGAACAACCAGGCAGTCCGTTGTGTGTTACTGGTTATTTCCCCCTGGTCATTTGTTCTGACTGCTAGCATATCTCGACCAATTCATCAGTGTCTAGAATGCTACCTGTGCCCAAGGATTTCGATTTGCATGTCATATCGTGTTGCCGCTGTTCCGGAATCAACATTGATGACTTGTCTGAATTTCAGTGCGTTTACCTGAAGGCGGCAACAGTACAAGGGGCACTTGAGATGGGATAACTTTGCCTCATATTGCAACCCGCAATAAGTCATGGTGTCACACTAGAGGAAATGTAATAAGACCCATCTGTCAAGTGAGAAGGTAGCGAGACACGAACAGATGTTAGCGCGACTTGTAATTTCGGTAAGCCCCAGTTATAAATTGAGCCGGCAGATAAAGGTGTAACGCGAGTGAAAATGTCATCAGTCTGTCAAGCTGAAGTGTGGCGCTTACGAGTGTTTCTAACTGGCATCCACTTAGTTATACAACATAAGAGGTCAGCTGACATACCAAAGGTCCCTGGTTCAAGTTGCAGTATTGCGGTGTTGCGAGCGGGCATTTGTTCACACTTGTGTATGCACTGACACAAACTGAATGAAAAAAGTAACGCTTCTGAGCAATAACACTACGAACGTGCATGAGTATGGATTGAATGTAAGAATAACAGCCATATTCCCATAGGGTTGGAAAATCTTGTAAACTTGTACCTAAATGGCAGCAATATATCTAGTCAAATGTGTGGGCATTAACAATAGCTAGAGACAGATAGAGGAATAGGGAAGCAAATGCCATCAATGTGATTACCAGGTGGAATGATACACAAATAAATGGTACAATAAACCAGTGATGTCTGGTCGTTAGTGTACGCTGCAGATGCCATCCGTTATATGTCTTAGAAGACGGTAATATCACAGATTCTCTGATGACCGCTTTAACGCGATCAATAGAACAATATATCTAGTAAATCCTGCTGCGTCCTGTCCTACATTCGGCTTGCGAAAAAGTGACCAAATTGTTTTAGCCAATTTGCATGAAATACCTTCCATAACATATAATTACTCAATCATTGGCAGATATGGCTGTATACTCGACTGTAGAGATAAGTTATTTATCTAAACAACAGGCTCAACACGTAAAATCTCTCGGGTCCAATCAAGAAAGGGAGCCGAAACGTTTAACTACTGTACACTTAAACGAAATGCAACTCAAGTGCAATATGTACATACCAAAGTCCTAGTGCAACTGGGTCTTTGCAATGCGCAGGCTGAAGGCAAATCAGCTCTTTTAATTGGCTCAACAACCCTACGCGACTGATTCGCTTTACACCACATAGGATAGTGAGTATAGTGTGTGTCCCGGTCAATTGGGAAATAAAGGGAATAACACGGTGGATGACCCTCTGTGACTGGAGCATCTCTCAAGTTGGTATGTGATGAGACACCTAGACATGTTACACAGTATGTGCGCGACCGTATCTAACAGCGGGTTTTGGATTGGAACAGCCTAGACACGGTGGAATTTTGCAATGAAAACATTGAGCACTGCACAGTTAATCGCATAAGGGTAGAAAAATAATGGGTTATCAAGAGCCTCGGCAGATGGCGCAGATAAGATGATTAGCTGAACCTGTGATTTTCCAATGCAGCCTGCGGTTCTCATGGTAATTTAGCCGCTTACAGTTCATTAACAATCTGTCTTCATACACCTCGGTTGCAGCTATTCTGCGCTACAAAACAATTGTTTCTGTGCGTGGATTTATTTTTTATGATATATGTACTAAAGCACTGCTGTACCACCACGGTTGAACTTACCTACTTCTAGGTCAATCTAAAGGATTGGCCATTTCTAATGCAAATTCTAGCAGGCAGCTTTGCCCTTCCGCTTTGCCTATTAACTAGATAATAGCTGCCTTTTCCTAAGCGCACTAAAGTCCAGTGCGACGGATAAACTGCGGGAAATATAGGTACACTCACTCGAATGAAGTATATGCAGTACAGAACATGTAGTATCAACATCAGCATGTTAATCGCTAGTCAGTTTTTGCCGAGATTGTTCACTTAAAATGTATTAACCAACGTTTGGGCAGTTGTAACAAAACCGAGGAAGCGTTGTAGAATACTTCTTCTCTAGGAATAATTTTTGATGTATACACCCAATGCTTCACTAGAATGCAAAAACCAATGTGGAGCCTCGTAAGCGGCAAGCGCTTCGTAGCCTAAAACTAACGCGGTCCCTACGTGAGCTTGTTTTCAAGATGGGAATGCTGGATGATAGTCGACCAATCTAAGGGATCCATCTGTGTTCATTGAATCAGTCGTATATATATATATATATATATATATATATATATATATAAACGCATTGTAACTGCAGCTCATGCACTACTACATTATTTCTCAGCAGCCTTAAAGTCCAGCTTCTCAATAAGCCATTTTAATGTGCATTCTGCTACGCAGTCAGAAGCCTAGAGAGGTACACTGTTCACTATTCGATCTAATCGATTTTGCTGTAACGTCATAATGACTTAGCGAATTCTGCACCACATCAGTCTTGTGTGCAGTATTTTATGGAAGCCCAGCAATAACGCCAACGTAAAAGAGGGCTATTTTAACCTGTCAGAGAAGCCGTTTATAAAAGTGCAGAACGTTCTGCTACATTCTCGTATTCTAGCGCTAAAAGGCACCCGGCCTATCCGTAGGATCATCGCAAAAGTACCCATAAAACACGGGTGGATCACTCACTTATTCACATTCAAAAGCCTTTCAGAAGCATGCCGCAGAAGACAATGTCGTGGGCGCTAAAATTATGTGGTATTAGAAGTCCTCTGTTAAGTTGGTATGACTAATAAGGTAGCAAGGATGAAGTTGGCAAGAAAACGCCATGATCATCGCAAGGGACCACGGGTTTCACAAACCGCGCGCACACGCAAATGTATCGACCACGTTTCCATCCCACAACGAAAGTTACATGGAGAATTACATGATGTCACGGTCTTGCTTCGTTAGCCTACGACTTTAGGAGCCCTGGCTGCTTGCCTGACCCCGTAGCCTTGCTACGGTGACGCGCATTCTGACCAGCCTGGAGTTGTTCTAATGCTCTTGACTTGTTTGAGCTCGATCACGCTATTCGGCTTGCGGTTACTCCTGGATGCACCGAGAAAGGAGTTTCTATGTGCTTTGTTGGCCTTTCGACACATCAATTTTCGGTGGTCGTTGGCTCAGACCCGTCCCAGTCCGTTGCTGGCGGTTCATTCTCCACTCCTATTGTTGGATTGTCGTTGAGCTGTCCAATCTTTTCCATGATGTCTGCACGCGTTCCGGTCCTCACTCGTTCTGGTGGCTTTTCAGTGTTTTGCGTGATCGCTGTCATCCCGCCATTACACCCGCCTTTGTTTGAAGTTGCTTTTCCCTTTAATACCATGGTGGCTGTAAATCTTCCTTTAACAAGCGCTTCGCCGTCCCGCCGTCAATTTTGAAGTGCACCCCTTTTTAACCAAATAACGTCTACTAACATTTCCAACACTCTTTGCAATTGCTGGCACCAGGTCCCCTGTGTTTTGGTTGATCGTTGTTTCTTACCTTGTCTTGTTCCCATTTACTGTGTACGGTCTCCACTTTTGTGCCACGTACCTGATATTATAGTTCCGCTTAGTATGTAACTGTCGCGATTTGATTCCTCTCCTGGCAGTTGCTTCCAGTATCTCGTGATGCGCTGTCTAGTGCTCCCACTCACAAGCATACGCTAAGCAGGTGTCCAGTGCAATTCTTGCTTCTCTACTAAACTGTACTTCGCATGGAGAAACCTTGGTGGTCGACTATATGCTGGTCCGACACGTGAGTAGTACTTCGGCAACGCTCCCTCCCATGCCAGAATTGTGGTGTTTATCCATGCCATCATGGTTTTGTTTAACCACTGTCATCCACTTGATTTGCGGGTGGTAGGGCGAAGTGTGTCGCCTCTGGATCCCCTACTTCTTCAACATCACTTTGAACGCCTTCGCCTCAAAGCAAGGTCCTTCGGACCGTAATAAGTTTTCTTGGTACTCCATACCTACTTGACATACTGAATTTGAATACCTATGTCAATGATTTCGTCGGTTTTATCTCTGATCGGCACAACTTCTAAAGTGGTCAATCAGCATTAAGATATATTTGTTTCTTGAACGAGTCTACGGTAGAGGTTCAAAGTAGTCCAATACCCAACACTGCAACGGTTCGTCTACTTCAATAGATTGCATCGGTGTTCTCGGTGCATCCCTGTTACAGCTTGTATGGAAGTCTTGGCAACTGCAAACGTATGCAGCTACGTTTTTTCGCTTGGTTGGCCAAAACACACTTCTCTGTAGCAGTCCAAAAACTCTCTCAAAACCTACATGAGCCTTAAAAATGGCCAATGGAATCACCCGTTACCATCGATCTCGTGAAATAAACGGTAGGTTTGTTCCGTTCGTTGCAAGCGCCAAATTACGGTATGCGCCGTGAAATATGTCCCAGTTCCGGAGGTGTTCCTTTAGCTCCCCAGTGGCTGTTTCCGGCTTGGTTCCCGATTGTAAATGACGACATAGTGACTTTACGAATTCATGCGTCCTATGCCTTCCAGTAACTTCTTATCCTCCACTGTAACAGCACACACTGGTATATCATTGGCCGGCATGATTTCCTTAAAAGCCGGGTGAACAGCCCGTTTGGTAGTACGTTCTCCGTTCCGTCCATGTGCTTGATGGTAAAGGTAAATTCTTGAAGCTGGTAGACCAATCGTGTAAGACGCAGAGGTCTTTTGTCATCATCAGTCTTGATAGTGGTTTAGGGCAATGACGACATGAGACCCATTGGCTAAGAGATTTGTTTTCCACTTCGCCAAAACCTACACGAAACCAAGACATTCCTTCTCGATCGTAGAATACTTTTGCTCTGCGCCCGTTAACACTCTACCAGCATATTCGATCACTCCAACTGGCTGGCACAGAAGTACACCGATGGCGACGTTACTTGCATCGACCGCCGCACTGAGCCTCATACTCGGAGTGGAATGGAGTGCTGGACTTTTGCTACGCACAACTTTAGGTGTTTGAAGGGCTGCTCCGTTTTGGATGTCCAAAGTAACGGTTCTTCCTTGTGTAGCAGCTTAATTAACGGGCTGATCATCTCTACAACATTTGTCACGTATTTCAAAGCATATGCCACCATTTCCAGGAATGGAAGGAGCTGACTTTTGAATTTTGGTACTGCGAACTTATTGATCCTCTAACGTTTCTCAAGTAGTGGTACGACTTGGTTCTTCCCCATAATGCGACTGAGACACACAATGGACTTCCGGACCAACTGCGACCTTTGAGACTTAGTTTTAAACCGCATTTCTCCTATCGTTGTAGTACAGCAACGAATCTAGCAATATGTTTGTGTTCTGTTTCAGAGCAAAAAATGATATCATCTCCATAGACCATCACTCCTTGGAGGTCTTGCAGAATCATCAGTAGTAGACGTCGGAAAGTAGCAGGAGAATTGTACAATCCAAATGGCATCCACAGAAATTCATACTACTGGTCCTTCACATTAAAAGCTGTCTTATGACGATCTTTGATGGGAAGCTATCAGTATCCCAAGCAGAGAACCATCAACAAAATTTGCTCGGCGTTATGAAGATTAGAAAAGATTTCCTCCATCTGTAGCTTCGGAAATGCATCGTTCAACGTCATTTAGTTTAACTCTCTGAAATCAATGCCGAACCGGTAGGTTCCGTCTGCCATTTTATTTGGTAGGACCTGTGATGAATACAGGCTGTTCGTTCTCCTGAGGATCACTTTTGTCTCCATCTCTGACAATTGCTCCTGTACCTCCGACAGGGCATTCGATATTATGCTTCTGCAAAATGGCTTTCACTTTACCCCTGGTATTAATGGGATCCGGTGTTCAATCCAACTGCACTTGTAATCATCATTCACATCGGTGAACAAGTGCGTTCCGCATCGTGACACTTGGTCAAGCAGGTAAAACATACACGACACCCATTCGGTTAGATTATCCTGTGGTCATTTCGATGATTTCGTCATCCACAATTTCCACGTCACTTTTCAAATCGATTGTGGCTCTGAGTCGCTTAAGGATAGCATTACCGACTATTGTTTCCGTACGCCCCGCACAACGACAAATATCGAATGATTGTTAAGTGTTGCTCCTATCGTAAATTGTAATGGCTGCGTTCCTGTTATCTTCAAACGATATCCGCCGACCGTCTGCATTACAATTGATGAGTGCGTTAACGAAATCCCACCGAACATTCGCGTAATGGTAACCACCACCCCTGTGCCCCCTATAGCACCTACTGACTCCCTTCAGAAGCTATCTCGAGGAGCGGCACCCTCCAGCGACTCGGCATAGACAAGGAGACAAAATGAGAAACATTTCTGTTCGGACAAATTCAGACAAATAGGATCTACAAGGTTGCATCGGACACCGTGAAAGTCATCACGGTTTTCAACTTAGTTACTTTGTGTAACTTTTTAATATTATCCCTCGAAGTCAGCTTTGCCACCATCCGTGTCAGCTCGTTTGCTTTTTTACAGCTCCGAAGGTTGGGTCCTTCGTACCAACACTGGCTCCGATAAACTTTGGGCCATCGTTACAAGTGCTTCCACCCAGCTGACTCCAACCATCGATGCCAATTTTACTTTATCCTGGCGTTCGCTAGGTGGACGTCTGATGAATTGTACTCTCAACAATCGTACTTTTGCAGCGAGGTCTTACTAGAGAAGCCCAATAGCTAAGCAACTGCTCAGCCTCTGGAAAAATACCATCAGGTATTTCTCTCTTCCCATTTTGTAGAGGGAAACTGCTACAACGCCTGTTGCAGATCCATTTCCTACCCAATGCTGCACACAGCACGGTCTACATATCACAGAACGCGCAACTAGCATTAACTTCCCGAGTCAGCGAGTACTCCACGTACGCTCTAGCGGTTCACAGCGTGCTCAAGACCGTCAGTAGGTTGACATAGCCTGTGGCTCAATGGGATGCTGCCACAGCCTCAAAATCCTCGAGCCAAACTTTCACCTCACCATCAGCAAACTGCGTTTTCCAGGTCAACATAAAACTGTATGGTCATAGCACTGTTGTAGTAAGAACAAAGCGGTAAGAAAACACATTAATCATCGCAAAGGACCACGGATTTCACAAACTGCGCGCATGCACAATTTTATCGACCACGTTTCCATCCCACAACGCAAGTTACATGGAGAATCACATGATGTCACGGTCGTGCCTCGTTGGCCTACAACTTTAGGGGCCCTGGCTGCTTGTGTGACCCCGTAGCCTTGCTACGGTGACGCGCATTTCGATCAACCTGAAGTTGTTCTAATGCTCTTGACTTATTTGAACTCGATCGCGCTATTCGGCTTGTGGTTACTCCTGGATGCACCGAGAAAGTAGTTTCTGTCTGCTTTGTTGGCCTTTCAACACATCAATTTTCGGTGCTCCTTGGCTCAGGCCACTCCCAGTCCGTTGCTCGAAGTTCGCTCTCCACTCCTATTGTTGGATTGTCGTTGAGCTGTCCAATCTTTTCCATGATGTCTGCACACGTTCCGGTCCTCACTCGTTCTGGTAGCTTTTCAGTGTTTTGCGTGATCGCTGCCTTCCATGTCACCACAATTGTAACCGATTGATCCAAAAGACGGATATTCAGCCGGCAACGTTCGACTTCGGAATTAATAGACAGTGTTGTCTTCTATGGAAGCGTACTAGGACTGCTGCGTTTATCGATCTAGAGAGTCAACATGCCACCATTTCTATTTGGATTCTCGTTTCTGTTTACAAATAGAGTCAAACGTGTCGACACATTTCTGCGAGATTAATTACGATAATGTTAAGTAAGCATGCGCACACTGTCTCTCTCTCTCTCTCTCTCTCTCTCTATATATATATATATATATATATATATATATATATATATATATATGTATGGTTGGCAGCATCCGGTTTCGGATTTGCCTGTCACTGTGGCCAGTCACGGGACGTATGCGCCTACAGAGGGACCATGGGTGGCTTGCGCTGCATCACCCACAGGTCCATGCACACACCCCATATCCGGTGTAAACCCGAAAGAATAAGACCGGGAGTCATGTGGATGGGAGCCACGTTTCATCAACGGAGCCGGCCCACAATCCTTCACAGGCAAACACAAGCACGCTGTATTTGGGGAGGCAAGTGCACGCAAGGCGGTGGCTTGACCGTAATCCGCTCCACACTGAGTGCATGGAACCACTCTTCGAGCCTCGCTCGACCACAAGGACAGTTCACCCCGTCCCCTCCAGCAACGACCAACTGTCTCCTGGAGCCAGATGGACGAGGTAGTGGGTAATAGACAGGTAGGTACTTTGTTAACATGCACCTCAAGCGCAGCCACACCCGGGATGTCAAACAACAGCCAATCATACGAAATGCCGATATAGAATAAAGTAAACGCATACGAGGACATAAATACTCGCTAAAAGAGCATATGGAAGAAATTGGTTAAATGTGAATACGCGATAAGTACAAAATGTCTGAAAGTTACTTAAAAATACCACGCGATATAATTACGCAAGTTTACCACAATTTGCATTAGCGACGTGTGCAAGTTGGGAGAAGATTATCAAATAAGCAGAACAAACCAAATAAAGTGGAATGAATTTTATTCACATTAAAGGACCTAGTTTAAGTGTAAGTTGGTTTATCCCAACTGCGGTGAAGAAGCATCCAAAATGCCACATCAGCCTCAACATGGGGCATATATATAATTATACATATATATGTGCTATCGGCGTACTTGCGCTTCAATTCCAGGGTATTAGCCTTGGCTTAAGGAGCCATCTACTCTCGTGATATAAAGCAAACCTACGAACAGAAAGGCTGGAATAGCACGTATAAAAACCGACCATGGATTTCGCTGGATTTGCTACGATAGGTCTTTTACTTTTACGTTCTTGGAGAATGCCAGAATACTCTCAACGTGCTTTTAAAACTTACGTCCTCTTTGACTGATTATGCATTTTGTGCATTGTTACTTGTTAAGTGAACTTAACAAATTGAATTTCACTGAATAAAATTCACTTATACAGTAGAGGTACAACTTTGTCGAGAAAGCCGACACTAATTTCAGTCACGGTTCGTCTTCATCCTTGTTCCAGTTGCGTCACATAGTTCACTTGGCTATTTCTGCTAACTTTTAATGCAAACTTAGGACGATTGTGCAAGTACTATTTTTACATTCCCCACATCTATGCTCAGCTTAGTAGAATTTAAATCTAACTCAGTCGCAGAATATAAAACCTATGGCCGCGTACAGTTACACCTTTCAAGACGAAATAGTGAACAACAAAAGAAGAATTTCTAGATAAACTTCTGGACCATAATTGTTCCGGCTAATTACAGGTAGACATAATAAGGATAATAATAATAATAATAATGATACGTATATTTCCCGATTGTACTAAAAGCTGTCCCTGTATTGTTGAGACATCATGGGTACAATAATTATATTACTCATGCATGAGTGAAATATGTAATATGGGATGTATGATATCAAGCTAATTTGGAATCACGTAACTTGTGTTGTTGCTGAGTTCTTTGTAACATATTTAATCTTTGATTATAAATAATCCTAGGTTCATTCTGAAAGAACTCGTGTGGTGATTCACCCGATGGAATCATGGTCATTATCGAGTTCTGCTCAAGGATTTTTCTAAGCTGAATATGGAATGCTCTTGCGTTTGTGCAAGACCTGATTGTGGCTGGTAGGCTATTCCACATGGATCAGCACCGCTGATTTCCACAAACGTCGGTTTATCACAAATGGTGTATAATGGAAAAATGAATTATAACGGGTAAAATGTATAGGACAGTATTATGCTGGAAACGCCGGTTTTCCTCCGATCACCGAATATAATCAGCGTTTGGCTCGGATAGTACTTGCATGGGTAACCTGCTGGGAATACCAGATGTTGCAGCCAACTTGATCACCTCATTCATCATTTCTTCCAACACAGCCATCAGCATCTACGTCGGTCGTGGAGTGCAGGTATGGAGAGAGCGACACCGAAACCCTCCACTTCGGTGACGGTCCCAGTGACCGTATTGGCCGAGGCTGACTTCAAAGTCAACCGACGTCACTAGTGAGATTGCGCGTCGCAATCCAAGACACACGGCGGGTGCTCCAAATACCCGAAAATCTACTTCTAACCGCTGTGTCAAACACTGTTCGCGGGGCTCCATGGCCTAGTGATCATGGCGACCGCCGCCAAACACTATGCGCCGAGTTCCACTCCCAGCTCGGCTATCTCTACCTGATGAGTATAAACAAAGACAAAACCGTCGGTCGTGGAGTGCAGGGATGGGAGAGAGCGACACCGAAACCCTCCTTTCGGTGACGGTCCCGGTTACCGTACTCGCCGAGGCTGACTTCAAAGTCAACCGACGCCACTAGTGAGATTGCGCGTCGCAATCCAAGGCACACGGCGGGTGCACCAAATACCCGAAAATCGTACGAGTTCTGCTTTTATGTTATACGAAGCGACCAGCTGAAACATCTGATACTAAAATATGCATACAACGTTCAATTTCAAATCAATAGTGAGTTTTATAGACAGGTTGATGGCGTCGACATGGTATTTATGCTTGTTCCATTGTTAGCGGATATTTATATATGCGAATTCTAGAAAGAGGTCCATGAAAACATGTAATATCGGTTGTGAAATTTTATCGGAATTATTTGGGTGATGGGTTTTGTGTAAGGTATCAGACCAACAATTCCCAAGATATAAGCGACTGTTTTAAATATACGCACCTCAACGCCCCACTTAGAACCGAGGAAGAAAACAAGAATCAAATGCATTTTTGGACGCAAGTCTTATCAGAAGAGTCGACAAATCAATCCAAATAAACGCATACTGGAAATCATATTGGAAGAGACAATGCATAAAGTTGTATAGCTTCGCCCCACTCAGCAAAAGAAGGACGCTGGTGCGAACACTAACCGATCAGGCAAACAGAATCTGCAGCGAAGACACCATAAAAGCCGAACGTGCACTAATCAAATAAGCGCTTCGCGAAAATGGATAGCCAGAGCGGTCCATCAAGACCCATATGAGTCGATGCATACCAACAATATCAAAACAAACAGTTGAAAAGAAGCAGCTTCACCTGACCCTTCCATTCAATGGCACTAATGCGGCTGAGATATGCACATGTCGACTACAGCAATGCTCCAGAAAAACCTTTACTACGGCTCAACTGAATATGGTTTCAACGAGCAGACCATTAACAGATTCAAGATTCAAAGACCGAGTGTCTGATCATCTCCAACTAATATTACTCTACCGGTTTATCTGCCCGTGCGGGGCTAGGTATATTGGACGGACGAGCAGGCATTTAAGGAAGATAATTAAGGGACACCTCCCAGGTTGGCTTTACAATCGCGAGAATAAGACAAACTACAGTGCGTTTACGAGTCATCTAATCAACACAGACCTCCAGATAAACAAAAAAACATCCTTCCAGATTCTCTACAGAATACCACCAAGACATAACCGTCGTGTAAGATCAAGCCTACTTGCCACCGCTGAGGCAGTATGCATACTCCTGACAAACCCGGACTTGTGT
The DNA here is from genome assembly GCA_944474145.2 of Dicrocoelium dendriticum. Classification (NCBI taxonomy): domain Eukaryota; kingdom Metazoa; phylum Platyhelminthes; class Trematoda; order Plagiorchiida; family Dicrocoeliidae; genus Dicrocoelium; species Dicrocoelium dendriticum. The sequence goes on along the minus strand of OX104064.1, from coordinate 76,243,467 downwards.
GTCCAAAAGCAGATGATACAAGCCCTATAAGTGCTGTGGCCGACCACAAGAAGGGAAGAAAGTAATGGCACTCCGCAACTCCACCGGACTTGAATCATGTGATCAGATGACTGCCATCCTGAGTACAAGTTGAATTTCCTGATCAGTTGTTTCTTTGTTGTGCTGACGATTGCAACAGACCTTTCCATAATGTAAAATATTGTATGAGCCTGATGAGGAATTAATCGAAAACAATTGTTCGCTTAAAGCTTCGTGTTTTGTTTTGCTTTACGAAATGGAAGTAATAAATTGGCATTCTGTTAGAGTAGTTTCCTTTCCCCGTGGGCCAAAATTGGGAGCGCGTTGATGGTCCCGGTATTTCACCTTCGAACCGACCAGAAACTCGGCACTCATCTCAACATTGTATCTGTTGGTCTCTATCCTCTGCTACTTAGTTGCTTTCAGGTTGCAGTTGGCCGCCTTCCTGTTAACCTTTGCCTCTTTGGGAGATATTCGGCAAGTTGACCACATTCCAACCTCTACATCCACAGGTAAGTAAGGTGCTCGACCGTACATCAAGTGGAACGGTGATTGCTTTGTGGATGTCTGTTTGGATGCTCGATGGGTCAGCAACAGCAACGGCAATGCTTCTTCCCAGTCTCCACCCTTTGCCGCTAGACATAATTTATTCCTTCTATTATTACGTTCTGTCGAGCCACTTGTCTGCGGGTTGTATGGGTTGTCCGCACTTGCCTTATACTACGTTTCTCCAACATGTTCCGAAATTCCTCCCTTTCGTAACATGGACCATGTTGTGTTAATTTGGCCTTTAGGATTCCGTGATCCGCTAGCAAATGTTTCATGACGGCATGCGTAATGGTGGTGGCCCGTCGATCGTTGATTACCGTTACTTCAGTCCAACGCATGAAGTGCTCCGTCATCAACACGATGTATTGGTTGTCCCGCCTGGTTAGTGGGAACGATCCCATCACGTCGATCGACCATAGTTCACCAATTGACGATACCGAAATCGGCATCACTGGTTGTTGTGCTCCTCGGCAGTCGTGTTTCAAGAGCTGACATTGCTTGCACGAAAGCACGTATGTCTCGACGTCCCTCTTCATGCCCGGCCAATAAACGCATTGTTTCAGCAGAACGTAGGTCCTGGAATAACTGGTGTGCATCATCTCGTGACAAGAAATTAACAGCCTCCGTCTTAGTTTCGTCGGAACAACGGGCACCAAAGTGTTGCTACCACTTTATGTCCACCTCAGGATCCTGGTTTCATTTAACTGTAGCTTTATAAGATTTCTCCTAAACGGTCTTAGCTGCTTGTGTTTGCTTTTGTTTAGGACTGATAGACCGGTTATTCGGGCAGTGCTCACTTTGCGCAAGAGTTTGTCACTACGTTGCTCGGCTGTCAACTCTCCCGGATCCTGCTTCAACAGTATATCATTAACACTGAATGCCACACATAACAGGTCATCTTCGTTCATCTTGCATGACAAAAAAATCCGCAGTTGCTGCTCCTTCCCCGGTGCGCGGTCTCGAATGAAAGCGTATTCTTGTAGGCGCAGCGCCCATAGCGCTAGCATTCCCCTGGGGTCTTTGTTATACTTGATTCATTCCAAAGGCTTGTGGTCCGTTTCAACGCGAAATAGCTGGCCTAACAGGTACACTCGCCAGCTGTCCAATGCCTAGAGGATTGTGAGATATTTCTTCTCTATGGTCCATTATTTGCGTTCTGCCGGTGGCAAAATGCTGCTGATGTACTCAATCGTCATATGGTTTTGTTTCAAATCCGCGCCGACTCCGACGTTACTGGTATCGGCGGACACCGTAAACATCTCTCCGGCAATAGGCAATTTCAGGGTGAGCTACTGCCTTCCCATTTCCTGCAGGATGCGATCAAAGGCTTGTTGGGTTACTGCAGTCCAAGCGACTTGCTTTTCCTGTTCCAGCAGCTTGTACAAGGGTGGGGTCAAATTGTTGAATTCTTCGACGAATGCGCTGTAGTACCCAGCACGGCGCAGGATCGCTCTGAGAGTGTGCTTTGAGGTAAGATCTGGAGTGCCTTTTATTGTCAATATTTTCTCAGCCAGTGGCTTCAGCTCACCTCGTCCCACTTTACGGCCTAAAAAAGTGACACAAATCTTTCCAATCTGGATTGCGGTCAATTTATGCGGAGTCCAGACTACTGAATTCGTTGCAAGACTGCTTCGAGATGACCGCTCTGCTCCGCCGCTGAGTAACTATACACCACTATATCATCCCCGTACACCGCCACGTTTTCGTAGCCACTCAGTAAGCGAAGCATTAAACGCAGGAAGGTTAACTGGACTCCTGATAATCTAAAAAGCATCCTTTTAAACTGGTATTGTTTCTCACCGACGGTAAACGTCGTTTTCGCACGGTCTTCTCGTTTGATCGCCAGTTGCCAATATCCAGATCTTAGATGCAGAACCGTGAATAGCCTCGACTGTTGCAGTCTATCAAGAATGTCAGCAACTGATGGCACTGGAAAGTAGCGACTTAAGGAGATTTCATGCAGCCTTCGGGAGTTCACACAGAAACGGAGTTTCCCATTCGCGTTTTTCTCCAAGACCACTTTAGAATTATATAAGCTGTGTGTCTCCTCAATCACATCCGCGTCCAGCATCTCCTGTACTTGCCTCTTCACTTCAGCCTCCAGATGGATTAGGATACTTTGGGGTCCGTGGGACGGATACGTCTGGCGGGTTAGCGGGATGGTGTGGTCGATCCAGTCGCAAAGTCCATAAGGGTTGCCGTCATCTGTAAACAAGCGGTGATACTGTGTGATCAGTGACTACAAGGTCGGGTTCAAATCTAACGCGGCAACGACCGACTGCGAAAATATCGTTTCGCCACAGCAAATGAGTGGTAACGACCCGAATACAGTCAACAATTTCCCATGTTTTGGATCGACGATAGCCTTATTGAACTCCAGGAAATTTATCCCTAATGTGGTTTGTTTCGCAGCAGGTGACACGGTAAAGATGTGCGTTAGTTTTCGTCCCCCGATTCCCACGATGGGTTCGGCCATATTATCAATGCCCACTGACTGACCGCCAACAGCTCCCATGACCATGGAGCACGATTGAAGCTTTTCACTCAGCCAATGGTGGATCAGTGACACCACTGCACCCGTATCGATCAGACACCGTTGCATCGTTCCGTTTCTTTCCACCATTGCTTCGATTGCTTACCTACTCAGCGCTCCGAGTACACATTCCTCGATCCGATAAGAAAAACAAAGTTGAATGCGTTTATTTGTTACACGAGTAACAGCACGCCTCGCCGGACATTGTCTTTCCAGTGTCTCGGTTTCCCGCAAAGGGAGCAACATCCCTTTGTTCGCTCCTCCGAATACTGAACACGAAGCTCATTGACGTCTTCCATGAGATGTTTTATCATTCGTAATATCCATCCGTACTTATCCGCTCCACATCCTCATGTGGTTTCTCTTTCAGCGCCTCGAGTGGTGCGCCGCCCAGCTCTCAAGTATCCTGTGTCATCTCCTCCAGCCGCATACGCTGAGTATCATTCGTAATCCTGACACAGTTGGCTATGGGAGCCCGGCCATGAACTGATTCATCAGTAGCTGCTGTTTTGATGGTTCGTTCTTTCCCGGCAAGGCTCGGTCTAACAAGCTCCTAATGTGCATTGCAAACACGAGGTGATCCGCTCCCACACCAAGCAGCACCGTCTTGAAACGCCGAATCGCCTTCTGGTGGTCGGCCGGTGTCTCCAACTTAGAGACCAACGCATCCCTCGTGGCAGTCCACTCCAACTTGACGAGGCCTCTTTGCGCAGCCTCCAGAACCGCCTTCGTCCTGCTCTTGAGGCGACTCCACAGGGCCACCAGTCTCGCTTGCTCAGTCTTGACTCCAACCGCCTCCGCCAAACAATCGAAGTTCTCCAAGAAAGTCCTCACATCCTCTTCTTCAAACGGGTCCGGCCAGGAGAGCTCCATGATGCTCGTTGGTTGGTCACAGCACCAATATAAGAACCGTCGGTACTGGCGGAAGTGTGCATTGTGCAAACATAGCTAATACTAATTGCATCCGTTCCGACTAATGAGACATCTGAAACCGTTAGTTCCCTTTAGTAATTTGAAAAGCGCAGTAAGAAGACGAAGACTTGCAAATGCACGCATTTCGCATCAGTGACTTTAACAATAACTCGCAATAATATTTATTCAGGGAAGGGCGCGGCCAAATATACATGCGAACAGACAAACAGATCAACACACGATAAGCGAGACAGGGTTAGCACCCTTATCCCCAGGGCAGTCAAATGCAGACTGGTAATTGTTTCTGAACACAAAACAGCGGCTTAATCCGGTTAATTGCAATCGCCTCTGCGAAACGGAGGCAACGAGAGTTGGTATGCTGTAATAGGATTGTGAACGCCGAATTGACCTCGACTCCGTGACCTGTGGTCAATAAGTGTCGGCCGATCAAAGGGGCTGGTGGCTTACGCAGTCAAGCAGCCTGACTCTGCCCAGTTTCTTTCGCGGTCGAACGTGGAACCCACTTAGGTACAAGCTCCTTCATTCAAGAACTCAATTTTCTATCAGCCCTGACCATGTAACTGGCGCCGTAGTCACAAATGAATTGGTAAATGCAATGTGATTTGGCCTCGATAGGCTGGGTCTCCTTTACAGAAGGAAGTGGCAGTTTTTGGGTTATGTTACTGACAACGACGTTGGCGGCATAGCAACTTATCTGCATGACACAGATCAGACGCCTTGTGATCCTCAAAGAGGAGAGGTCACCTTTGAATGGTAGTTCAATGATTATAGGCTTTTTAGGTACCGTGTGAAATAGGTCCCTTGGTCGCACTTGACTATGAATCTCGCTGAACTTTCGGGGGTAGCCGTTTTCAATGAGCGTGTTGGTAATCAACTGCAGTTCGTCAGCCAGACAAGCAGCGGAGCAGATTCGTTTGGCACGGCTAATCAGGGTTCTCACGGGCGTCCGCTTGTATCGCATTGGTGTGAAGCTAGTGAAATGCAGATACTGTCTGGACCATGTTGATTTCCTGTAGACAGACCTCTTAATCTGCCCGTTTTCTCTGCGGCTGATGAGACATCCACCCATCTTCGTCACACCGGTTGAAGATTGCATGGCGCGGGTTTCATTCTGTGTTTAATAGTTGTGTGGTGTGCATTGCGCATACTATTGCGGCTCCAAAGTGTTCCTTTCCTTTGAGGGAGTCAGTACAGCCCGTTGCTGGCTGGTTGCTGTTTTACATATTTGCACCACACTACTGAAAACTAACGCAGTAGCGTAGGCCTTAAGTTCACCGCAATACCATCGGCAGCAACCCAACTACATCCGCTTCATGGAGTCTTACGTAAAAACCAAACTTTGAATTGGAACAGGACTCATGAAAAGGCGTTCACGGCTGTTAAAAAGGTTTTGTCATCCGCAGATGTTCTTGTGCATTTTGAGTCACAAAAGCCAGTTATTTTCTTTTCTGATGCTTCGTCTTACGGTCTTGGAGCTGTTTTAATGCAGGAAGTACCGGGGGCTACCAGAGACACATTGCTTATGCTTCAGGAAAACTAACAGAAGCAGAACGAAAGTACTCACAGTTGATCGAGAAACAGCAGCTATTATTTTCAGTTTTACCCGATTTCATCGATATTTAGTTGGCCGACCCTTCGTGACCTATAAGGATAAAAACACCTTGTTTACCCCCTTCGAAACGAGAAGTGGATTCAAGAAATAGTTTCGTCCAGAATGGTTAGTAGATCCATCATTCCATCTAAATACATACAAAATTAATACGTTCTCGGCGGCAGAATACCATAGTTGATATCCTCAGTCGAAGCCCTTTACCAGAGCTAGCTTTGGATGAGTTTACTCTAAAGCAACTCGTAAACTTGGTTTGGCATCCTTATGATTACCAGGTGACGTCAACGGACGTACCTCAGAAGGCTGGTAAAGATCCTGTTGCATTGCTAATGAAACGCTACGCACAAGTCCAGTGGCCATATAACACAGCAAAAGTACTCATACCTTTCCGTAATAGGATGTCTGAACTCAGCCTCCCGAATGGATGTTCACTGGGACGAAGTTAAATCAAACACCCGAAATTCTTCTCACGACTTCTAGCCAAGCCAAAGGAAAGCAAAGATCCAACGAGCATGATCTAGAATAACGTGTTAACCAAACGCCACCAATACTTTGTACAACTGTCCCAGACCTATGTCAAATTTATAGTTTGCCTAATGGTCCATGGCTTATAAGAAACAAAGGTCAACTGGTAAAATTAGTATCTTCCTTGTCAACCCTCTGTATGTTGGCGATCACAAGAATAAGTTTGTTCCAGAAACTTCGAAATAATTACACAATCAAAGTTCCTCGATTATTTGCTGAAATAATGGGTTTTTCCAGGTATTTCTCCCTTTATAAACGTCCGAGTTATAGTCCCAAAAATATGTTGCTCAAGTATCCTCGATGAACTACATGATGTGCATCCAGGAATTACCAAAGTGAAGTTAATAGCTCGCTTTTATGTATGCTGGCTCGAATTAAACAATTGCATTGCATTGAAGGTCAGAAGTTGCAGACTCTGTTAGGAGAACCGAAACGCCTTCTCCAATGTGACAATGATTTGGCGGCGTCCGTATCCGGATTTGCCTGTCATTGTGACGTCCATGGGGACAGTCACAGGACGCCTGTGCCAACAAAGGGGACCATGGGTGGCTTGCGCTGCATCACCCATAATTCCACCCACACACCCCATATCCGGTGTAAACCCGAAGGAATAAGACCAGAAGGCATGTGAATGGGAGCCACGTTTCATCAACGCAGCCGGCCCACACTCCTTCAACAAGCAGACCGGAAGCATTCCGGCCTAATTGGGAAATTATACACACCAGACGTACACGAGGCGGTGGCTGGACCGTAGCCCGTTCCACACAGTTTGCATGGAACCACTCTTTAAGTCTAGCACCGTCACGAGGACGGTGCACTCCGTCCCCTCCAGCGACGACCAGCTGTCTCCTGGAGCCAGTATGGAAGAGGTAGTGGGTAATAGACAGGTAGGCACCTTGTCAACATTCACATTAAACGTATCCACACTGGGGAGCTCAAGCAACATCTACTTCTGAAATGCAAGATTATTCATCACGCAGGAAAACGTCCCACATACGCCGACTTATTGGTCTGGATTAGTAAATTGAATGGGAATATACTCATGATGCTTCTATTCCACATACTATAGTGCTTTCTCCGGCACCTGAGAAACCGCCATTTTGAGCAGTCCACGGAATTCGCATCGATCAAATTTGCCTTGGATTCGCAATACCTGAAACCAACATGAGTTTGTCATAAACTCACCTTCTTCATGTTCTGGTAATGTTATTTTCGGTTTGCTCGAATGTCGTTCTACTGCACTAAGTTAGCCGTACAAAAGCGGTATGATTATCCTCGTCGAATTCATTCGGTATACATGTATACATAGATTGGTGTTATCCGTGTCCAGTGGCAGTTCGAATGCAACATATGTACATGCGTTTATCCAAACTGAAGTGTGATCTGTCACAAACTGGATAGAGACACATTAGACATTATCATCAATGGTACGACCAACGTGTATGGGTCTCGTTTGGTGGTCAGGCTAACAACCACTTTCGCAGGCATGAGAATAACTACCCAATACGAACTGTTGGTGTTTTCTTCAACATTTAGACGTGACAGCCTTAAATCTTGGGCATCCATATTTGAAGGTACCCGATGTAGCAATAGTGAAGAAACTGCTAGGTAGAATGATGACTAGACTACTGGCACAGTGAAATGGTGTGCACTTAGGTGTTGCCTTCTACACGTACAGTCTGGTTTGAGTAATTGATGGGGGAGATCACATAGCATGCGAATGCAATACAGTGTCCACTTCTGGCTCTCTGTGTCTCCGACCGTTTCGGTCATGTGCTGCCCGAGGTACGTGCACCTACTCAAAGAACGATTGATGCGCAACCTTTGGTATTGACAAGTGACATCAACTAAGTCCCGCGGCCCACTGTCAAATATGCGACTTTCCAAACAGTGTTCGCATTGATTGTGCAAATGTCCGAGTACTCAACCGTTTATACCTACCGACCTGTACTCTACTGTGGCCAGAAGCTATTTGTTAACGGTCTATCTCGTACGTTTCGGGTGCAGCCCATTCGGTACTCCTAAAACCATTGTCGTTATGCGCCGATTCATTTCCAATGTTATATAATAACACACTGACATACCATTCCCGTTAGGTTCAACCTTTTAATTAATCCATCCAAAAGATTGGCCATGTTCAATGCAACTTCTGGTAGGCGTCTCTGCACGTCTGCCTTCCATCCGGTTAGTACGTATGTTTTCATAAGCCCCGGTAAATTCAGTATGACTGAGGGATAACTGGAACTATAACTATACTCACTCTCATCACTAGCCTGCGGAGTGGAGCATGAAATGGCGACATCGTGATAATGGCTAGTCGGTTAATTGTCGGGATTGTTCACTTGACACAGATTTTCCAGGGAAATTTCTCTTCGAATGCATACTCCAAACTTGTCACACGAAGGACAATCGTTGAGCATTGTTACAAATGTCACATTGGACATTTTATGCGTACTGTAAACAGCCAAGCGATAGTAACCTTTTGATTCAAACTTATCCATCGAACTGGAAACATACCCCATAATTTGCCACCCTAGCATTGATCCGTAGCAAGCACACAAATCGCTCGGAAAAACCGCACTCACATCAGTTACGAATGAGCTCATGGATGGACTGAACCATTATTCTGCGATGCACCGGCCCTTTAAGCATCATGCAAGTTAGCTTTGAGCAGCTAGTCAAACAATGGTTATGGTGAGCAATACCAATGTGACCATGCATATATGGCGAATTCAACATGAGAGTGCAAGTAGGAATTGTGCATCGTTTGAAAGATTGGTGGATCAAATCCCCCGAATGCTATCCGCAGCAGACCGACATGCAAATTACCTTTTTTGTAGCTATCTCATCCTATTCGGAACAGTTGTGGTCACTCCGTACGAGCACATTGAGTAGGGGTTCTTGGGAGCTGGCCTGAAATCCGTGCGCCTCAAGCAACTACTGTACTCATATCTATGGTGCAAATGCACGATATGACATTTGCCTACGTTGAAGGATAGGGCGTTCTAAACTGCCCAGTTCGAATGCAGGTCAACATAATACTGGAGCCGTTGGTCATCGTCTGGTCCTCTGGTCGTTCGCCGTTTCTTGCCATCATATGCGCAAAATTGGAAATCGGAAGCAATTAATCTCGTTAAGTCGTTTATTAAATACAAGAGTCGGCGAGGCCATAGCACTGATTCTTGGGATTCACCGCAATCGATATCAATTGGATTGGACGGGCATTTCCGGATTCTCACCACTAGCCGTCGTTCGTGTAGAAAAAGACTATTTAACTCGGGATTGGGTCGCCAATGTCGTAGTACCAAAGCTTCTGAAGATGAATTCCATGGTATAAGTGATCCAACGCTTTTGAGAAGTCCAGGTAGATGACATCGACTCCTGCTCCATCACCAACAGCTTCAGTCCAACTATTAGGTAAAATTAATAGGTTAGTATTACAGGAACGCTTTTGACGGAAGCTGTGTTGCTCTGGGGCTCTTTAGTTGTAGCTTTCCAGACACTGCATCAGCCCATCTGCCATAAATTTGAATAATAAAATAATTCGCGTTCTTGGACAGTAATTTGAAGGATCGTTGAAACCACCTCCTTCATGAATGGGAGTGATGCGCCCTCGCTTCCATATTGGTGGAGTATGGTTCACCTCTTAACATCACTGATAGAAATAGCCAGTGGTTCTGCTAGATCATTAACTATTGCCTGCAATGCATTCTGTCGTATGTTGTCGACTCCAGAAGGACTGTGAATACTCAGGGATAACAAGTTATGTAACACAGCTTCCAAGGTGATGATGCTGTATAAACTCGACAGTATGTTGAATGAAAGGAAGAAATATTTAAAGTCACTTGTTGCTGGAATATATGGGAGTACAGAAACCGTGAGAGAACGGCTGCTTCCATTGTTGACCGTGTGCACCTAACATCCGTGATCATTGCTAGGATTAAGCGCTTGACCTTACGAAGGCCAATAACGTGCCTGTCTATGAGTTCAAGTTTCGTGCAGTATTGCTACATTAACTCTTGCTGATGTATCACGTCATCGCAAACCACTTGCACACAAACTTTACGCCATGGCAAAGGTGCAGTCCAGGTATCGCCATTTGGGCAGTCCTTGTGAGCTTCCCATCTCTGACGTACACGTTTACGTGTTCTGCTCATTGGAAAATACTTATATTTCATTTTACGTTGGCAAGACTTCTGTTCTATTGCATGCGCTACCAGTGTGCCAAACCTCTTTGTGCACATTTCCCAGGCGGAATCTGTAGAGTATTCGGTTAGGAAAGTCCAAGCAGTTTTCTTAACAAGCTCAGCTAACACATTGTATTATGTGACAGTACTACATCACCCTCCTTTTCAGGATATTCCGCATAGCATACATAGGAAAACAGTAGAGCAACATGATCACTACAACCCAGTGGTGCTTATACTATTCCGTAGACTATGAGATCTTGGTTATCGAGCACAAGACCAAATATCGGCGGCTTGTTAGCAGTTCGAAAGCTGGTGGGAGAAATCACTTGGCTGTACAGGGGGTAATATTATATTTTGTAAACAAAATTCAAACTACAAAACATTTATTGCTAGCGTTTTCATGGCGTTCACAATAACTTCTCCAGCAATAAGAATAAGGCTGTAGGACTGGTACAAACCAAGCCGAAAAACGAGGTTCAGATTTTAGTCCATCTACGAAGCACCGTTAGATGTACACTAAATTACAGCTGGTAGACATCAGTCCTTGTTCCGCAACCATAGCCGGCACCAAAGCGCATCGGGGCGCGGATTTTCTAGTGATCGGCCTCTTCGCATCGGAGGTTTGCATTATACTAATGAATTACACCACCACTACCTCTTGTTATGTCGCTCCGAAGCGGGTACATATCGGGTAAATTTCACTCAGATTCGGTTATCACAAGCTATAATAAGCTCTCTATAAACATGACAATGTCCCGCGGTTGTGAGGTAGTGAGATTTCTACGTCCGATAGCACTATTTTCTGTACTATCCTAAGTAATAGAATCA
>OX104064.1:76198989-76232159 GCA_944474145.2 Dicrocoelium dendriticum | reverse complement strand
ATCAACTTACACTACTAGTATTCAGCAGTGTACCTGCTAGATAAACTCTCAAATAGACAACTCCGCTAATCTTTTGCTAATTGTAGTTTTACCTCCACTATCCTGCGGAAATTGTATAGCAACTGCCATTTTCCCCGGCATAAATCAATGTTCATTGTTCATTGACGCAGCCGAGGCGGTACCTTCATGCCAGAATAGGAAGATACAGCACCAATTCAACTTCGATATACTGCCTTCTCAAGTCGCCCCATTGTATGCTCATCATTCAAGTAGATCTGCACTTCACGCTCAATGGCTAGCTAGGAGAATTTTTTTGCATGAGCATAAATCGCATTCTGCAAGCTTTAGCGGCTAGAGGCTCTAAGCTACCTGTCAATTCGAGTACTCGATATCTGTTGGTTGGCAAAATGTGCGAAAACCCTCTCAAACATTTCAATCTTCAAAATGTGTCAAAATTCTCCAACCCAGCTTCGGTTTTTGTCAGGCTTCCGCCATTGGGATTCTGAATCCTTTAATAGACCAAAAAATTGACATCGTGGCCAGGTTAGCCTTGACCTGATAAGTGTAGTTTATGTCATTGGAAGAGATGTCCTCGTTGATTACCGGTTCCCATCGATAACCCTTATTGATCCCCTGCCATTGCATGCAGTCTAACTTGCCACTGTACACATGCAGGCGGATGAGTAAGAAGACGAGATGCAAACTGAATTCATGTTATGCTTCAGACGATTATTTCTCCCTGGTATTTTCCAACTCCTGAATGGAAACGCTTGAAACATATATAGTGATGGCAGATATTTCTCGACTGCAGTTTGGGACAGGTGATCACCGAAATTGCGATTAGCTAATCTAATTGATCAGGTTGAATATGTTCACATGTTTGGTTGATGGTCAGCGGTATGTAGTTAACTTCGTTTTAGATGAGTGAAATAAACGGTCCTGATTTTAGTTCAACTTTGAAAGGAGTAGATAACGTAGTGTGAAACACAGTATTGCGAAAGACATTTTAGGGGTCAATTGGCTCAAACCATTGCATAATCAATTATTCAGCATATAATGATACAACAAAATTTAATTTAACAGAGTTTACTTTCGAGCCCAGTACACCTTAGAATCCACCGAAATCGATCTGTAGATTAGCTGGGTAAAACGTTGGAAACTAATGGATTGGGATAACATTCGATGCAGTCTATGGGTAGTTAAATTTAATATTAATGCCCTCATAACGACTAGCCAAACAGTTGCTTGTCGTAGGAAGAACCGCTGGAATTTAAGCCGAGTGATCAAGTTCCTACTGATTTGACAACCCAAGATATTTAAGGACACATTAAAGTTGTAGTCATTGTTAAACTGTCTTAAGGTGTAATGACCCCAAACTGCCACTGCCTGTGGTCATTCCTCAGCAAAATCACTAATGTCAGGAACATAATATATGCACCAATGCACAGAGAATATCCAGCCGCAATACTCGTGCTATTGACACAGATAAATAGCAGAAGGGTTACTATGCGAAAGAGCAATACACAAGTTAACGTTGAAAGGTTGCAATTAGGTATTTTGTCACTTATTTCTTGTTTGGCAAAATGTTGGCTTTTTATGTACAAAAGATAACTCGCAAAACACAGGCTTGTGTGTAGGTATATGTGTAGAAGTACAAGTCCAATAGGCTGCTTACCGAAGCAGTACCGAAATTGAAAATTACGTTCTTCAATTTATGTTATATATATTTACGTTTACTCAGCCATCATTAAGATTTATACAGTGGGTTTGCTCTTTTTTAATCAATTTTTCAGTGGGACCACTTGATCGCGTTAACTGCAGCTCTGCCGTGGATCAAAAAATGTTGCCCTGTGTTCTGCCAAATCATGGTGCCGAGAAAGAGTTTTAATGAGATCTCAAGCATCCTATTTAAGGAACTCAAAAACCCAAAGGATGCCTCCAGGTTGCTGCAACCATATGTGACCCGCGTAAGGCTCTCATGTATTAGGTCTCATAATTGGCAGAGGTCGCATGTCACCAACGTGTAATGCACGCCATATCCATTTTTGTGTCTGATTAGTCTCCCTAGGCAAAGTTAACTAGGCTGGAAGCCATAAGCAAGAGGCAGCGAAGCGTAGGCCGCATTTTTGAATGGTAAAATGTAAGCTACTTCCGTTAAAGGCGCTCAGGTGCAAAACTGCATGTGCAGCGCATACCCACTTACGCATATACGATTGAAGACGTCACGTTGTAAACCGCCTCACAAGTGAGCGACCATGTTGTGGTGAGGCAGGACGACCTTGACGTATCGGCGCAGCCATAGAAGGCGCCTAAAACCGCGAACAAAAATCTCGGTCCCTTAAGGAGCACGTTCGGGGTGTTCGATCCAACCATCTTCCCCCAAATGCGAAGTTTTTACGTGAGGCCGCACGTAGAGTACATGAACCAGGCCTGGCAACCCAGGTTAAAACAAGATCTGGTTGTAATGGAGCCAGAAGAGGGAAGAGAAACCAAAAATGTAAAGGGATTATTCCACCAACCATGCCACCTGCGACTGAAATCCCCGACAGTGTACAGCTGAAAATATTGCCGTCTACGGGGCGACCTCATTCTGGCGTTTTAGATATTGCAAATCTCCGGGGCCGTTTGCCGCCACCTCTTGAATCGTAGCCGCAACAATAAGTTGAGGGGTCATCAGTTGCTTCTGGGCACTCTATACAGTTCACTGGAATGCCGCCGGATTCATTTTCTTTTAGTGTTTATCGGCCGTGGACACTTTCGACGGTGGTCATTTTTGCTCCAAGCTACCAATTAAGAAAAATACGATGATTCATTACGTCATCTCTATTACTTGATACGAATTCTGCTCATCTATTGACGACAAGACAAACACTGTGATCACCAGCTCACCAGAAAGTGAGATAGACGGATATACACGTACGTTAAATCGGGATGACAGTGAGTTCAAATACGCGTATTTACCTTTAGCGTAACTGACTTTCTGAGCTTAGGTTATTCACACAAACCACCCCACTGGACTTGTCAAGCCTTGGCTATTTTATCCGTGTTACACCATTGGTCGATTATTTGACTATACCTTTCTAAGCAAAGACTACTTGAAAACAACCGTTCATAACCTTTGTCGGTTAAAGATACAGCCTTAATGATATGAATCAAGGTCCCCAGGAAAATAAACTGATATCTAAACTGCGACTGCGTGCTGTAAAGCATACAAGCTTCAGCTCAGTCCCATCCTACGTTTACAAAATTCGGATGGAGAAAAAGACTAGGTTTTCTGATTATGTTAAAAGTCCGTCATGTGCAATGGCACAATGGTAAAATACCGATTAAAAAGCAAACTCTTGACATGTCCCATAGAATGGACTGTGTGAATTACGTAAGTTGAAAGAGAAAATATTTGACAACAATATAGACCGCGCATCCGTGGATTTACCATAATACCCACTGTACATTAGTGTAAATCTATCTACCCTAATTTTGTAATTCAGCTGGAGGTGCACAACTTATGTATACTGGTTCCTCCTGTCGGACCATTAAACGTTCGATTGCGTGATGTTCCCCAGCTCCCAGTGTCGCTGATTCTAAGAAATCTTCATAGTATTCAAGTATATCACGCTGCAAATTGTGTATGATCTTGGTGTAAATGTGCTCCGAACAGTTTCCAACTAGCTTCGAAAATTCAACCAGGACTCAGGAAGCTATCTGCTGTCAGTTCTGAACTCGAGCATTTGATTCGATTCTTGTTAATCATTCAGATGAAAGTAGTCTGATATGAGAATTATTCCAGGGACAGAAGAAGAAAATTGCCCTGCCAGGTTTAAAATGTCCAATTTACAGAACGGGCATAAAGTAGCTTTGCAAGTGATCACTTAATTTCATCTTTTCATATACAAACTACTTAGGTGTTGGTTTACTCTCACTAAACGGATGATGCTATACCGTAGCACCACAGCCGCAGTGTTTGGCGCAAGCGGTGTTGTCCACCGTGAGCAGCGCGTGTCAGGAACCAGCAGACGATGGTGGGAGCAAAAAGGGTAATTTCACTAAATCTTTATGCCTGTGAGGATAAGACACTTTTGCTCCCGCGACCCTATATCATTCAACTTCCTAAGAAGTTTGAATGATCTGCTGTAGCTCAAATTAAAACAAATATTCATGCAGTGGAAAACAACAGCGCGGGTAAAATTTCAATGCATAATCTCGATAATGTTAAAAAGCTGAATCCTATATAGCTAAATGAGAACAGTATCATGTGTGTCAGGTCAGCATTCAAAAATTTCCCCGCGACTGTGTGTAGTAAAACAGTTGAACAATGTTTGGTAAAGGCAAAAGAAATGTCCTCAGCAACTTACCCATTGTGCTCTCGAAGGACAATGGACTGTAAGATAAAGCCCTCTCTGAAGTAAAGTGTTCCTCCCTTTACTCACCACGCCTATTACATGAAGTTGATTACAAGGGAGCTTACGCAAATCGCATCCGAAGAGTTGAGTTACCGATGTCCCGTTTACGTCATCGCCCCAACAATAGAAGTGACCTCAAGCATTGTCAAAGTGGCATTTTAACTACCAGCAATGCCCAAAATAACACATTATTTAGGAGGATATTTCATGGTTTGCACGTATTGATGAAGCGGACATTTTCCGGTGAAAATTCAGTTGACCATTCAGTGTTTCCATCATTGATAAGTCTGGTTTGTTTTGTGGCCGTATTTGTAATTCTGGTTGCGCAAGTGGTTAAACCTCCGAGGAATATAAACCTAAGTTGTCACTTCCGTTTTAATAGTATGTAAGGCACCTTTGCCGTAAATCTCAGGCTTAACAGGTTCAGTGTGCCCGTCTTGAAGAACATCGAATAACAACGACGATAAAACGGACGGGTAACTAGAGCTGAGTTAGACATGGGGCGTAATAGTCCAAGTGCAGTATGTCCGGTAATCTAAAAGGTAAGAAAATGTTTACTTTTTCCTGTGATACATGATTTCGCCACGGCGTAGCAGCCGAGCCTAGTAAGATCTGGAACACGGTACAGTTCGGAAGAGTATATTCGCAGACAGCGCAAAGTGTACAACAGTTAACAGGGCATTTCGCCAAGACGGAGTTTATACTCGTGTTTAATTGTTTGATTGATGTTTGTGGCCGATGGGTCTGTGCCGCAGCGTTGCCAAATTAACGAAAGCAATTCCCGCATATTTGTTGCGGCTTCCTTAATGACGATCCGTATGACAGCCTTTATAGCACTGTCAACAGAGGCTACCGTAGTTGGCTTAATGCACAGTTTCAAGCCACTAAACTCTAATATACATTTAGAGCCAGAAACATGGCAAAGTATTGTCTGTAAAATTCACCAGTAGTTAATCTGCGATATAAATACCAAAGATGAAATGGTTCTGTTGGCCTGCCACAGATTTGTTGATGTCTCGAAAACTGATTTGGTGTCAACAATGCTCAGTTAATTGCACCTCACAGAAGTATTGACTCATTATATTTATTGATATGTGATGAAGCTGCTGAATGAATTGTCTCAGTTTAGCCGAGTGGGTTAACTGAAGGAATCGAGTTGAAAATGCTGTTCTACCTGTGCGTTCAGTTGGCCGCGCATAAGGAGACATGACCTCTTTCCAGTCGTAGTATTCAAAAATGCCAGATGAACTTTCAGGAAACGTACAAATTATCGGTTTACGGCAGACAGATGGATTACATATATTTAAATGTTCTCAGCAGTAATAAGCTAGTTATTCATCGTATGGCGTTAATGAACGTTACACAATGTGCAGGTTTCACAGGTTTGCTATCCACACTTATCGCTTCACTCATGGTGTGCATGCTTGGAGTGGAGATGAGAGACGGTTGGAGAATTGTACTGAGTTCGGTGGCGCTCAGTCAGCTGAGCACAATGGTTTTGTATCCCTTGTTCAGTTCGAGTGAGGAACATCCACTGGCCTATGGGGAAGTACCATCTAGTTGTGTTCTTGTGCAACCTACCGACGACAACATAGAAGCTCCAGAGCGTCTTATTTAATAAAAGTACTTGTTTATTTATGTATTCACACATTTGAGGCCTTTTGTTACGTTTGTAAAATATACAAATGAAGCATCATTTGCACGAACCGAACTGTTGTTGAATGACTACCGTCATGGGATGAAAGGGTACATATTAGTTGCTATCTTTGTTGCTTAAGAGTGTCTTAACTGAGGATTCATAGCACAGTTATGGAATAACACAAATGGAATACCTAACCTTTCAAATGCCGTGCTCATGGCATTCACCATACACTGAATGCATGAAGATTCATCCAAAATGTAACATTCTTGATGATGCTTTGTCTTAGGAAGAACGCGATCATTGAATTATTTGTACCGAACCGCGCTCCTCAGAAGCTTTTGTCGGTGGACACTCTTTTAGTAGATCCTCACACGGCGAACCTCCTGAAATATTTTTAACCACAAAACCAAGCTTTAATAAAATGACCATAGGGCGAAGTCCCAAAATCTTTCATTAGTTACACTTATTTGACGCGTGGATTAAATAATATTAGCAAAAGTGAAAGCTGTTGAACGTAAGCAGAAAAACAACATACCTTAGTATTTGACTTGTCGGATGAAACTGTTTCTGACAAGCAGCTTTGATTTCCTTAATGTTTGGTATTATTGGGGAAACCTGCGACCTCCTAATTGGTTCGGATTCAAGTCCATTACGGTACTTGATTTCCGCATGTGTGCAATGCGAACATCCATTTACACACAGATACGTTGTGAAGCATGGCGGCAGCTGTCTTCGCTAGAGCAGGGTAAGCCTCATTTGTTTCACATCATACTGGGTGCCGTTGGTTCGTTACGACCAAACTGTGTGCCGTTGGTCCGTCTGGCCTTCCAAGCTGGAGTCCACGTGACTCGCTTTGTGCTTGGCTAGAGACTTTACGGGACATGGCTCGCAGTAGACACCAGTTGCGCGTCTGCTGCCGCCTCCTAATTGGATTGCCTGTTTAAAGTGTGTTTGGTGCTGACTTATCTGCGGGGTAATGGCTGATTATGACGCGTGGCAGTGAAAGACGCAAGGAAGCTGTCTCGCCGATGCCGCTTTATCTTTGCACGATAGCCAGCTGTTTGTGAAGGAATGTTGTTTACACAAGATGTAGGCGCCTTGACCCTGAATGTTTGCTTAGGGCATTAAGGTTTTCAGATAAGTCCACCTTCTATCTCTCTTCTTATTCTTTATTTCATAGGTCCTCATGGTTGTATGGCAGCGAAAAATCAGTCCAAATGGATGATGTACTGCTGTTGATGATGATTATGATTATGATGATGTTTCACATCATAAACCAGGCTGCGACAATTACTGGAATTACTGGAATCTGGTAGCATATCGATATATTTCTCGTATTGAAAACATGTGAAGGGATAAGGATTTTGGTGCAAGTAAATGGGTTCTTGGTCCATGAGGATTTTATTACTTTTTACTTATCTTCACCAGAGAAATACGGAGATGAGGCTTCGGCAACAGCTTCTAGATACCTGTGCCCATCGTAGCACTTTGAGAATATCAAACTACATTTCTGAGACTTGACAGCCTCTTTCTCTCCCATTTTAATACTCTGCCCAACCCAAATTCCTTCGTGGAGGGAGTTTACTGTACCTGGACTATTCGCAAAGCTAACGTTGACCTTTAGATATGATTTAACGAGTTTTCAATGCACGTTTGTTGTGGAACTGTGAAATAAAATGACCACTTCCAAAACTGTTTCAATGGAATTTGAACATTTAGGTGAAATACCGCGGACTACCTGCCAATGTCGCGCTGATTCCCAAGACGTTCGCGGACCACACTTTGAGAGCCATGGGTACTGAAAATGGGTGTGAAGGTCGCTGAACTCTATACCACTTCAGAGTCCTGTTAAGCCATAGCTTGCCCTAGGCTAATATTTCACTGCATTTTAGTGGTTGTTTTTGACGGAGATCTCATATGTGTCTGCGCTTGACGTAATGGTTGACAAGGCGCCTTTCTATCTAACACCCTCCAGCTAGTTGATTAGACTCGGGATTCAGTTGGTCGATGCTTTGGTAGAACGGCCCTCGTGACCGTGCCGTGCTCAAAGAGTTGTTCCGTGCAACTAATGTGGAGTGGCCTACGGCCCAGCCAACGCCTTGTGTACGCCTGGTACGCATGATTTTCCATTTAGGCATGAATGCTTCCGTTCTGCTTGTTGAAGGATTGGGGTCCGGCTCCGTGGTTGAAATGTGGCTCCCATCCACATGCCTGCCAGTCTAGTTCTTTCGTGCTTACACTGGACATAAGGTGGGTGGATGTAGCAAGACTGCGAAAGCAGTAATGGCTGGTATTCGGAAAGGCCCAAAAGAAACAGACTAAATGGATCTGGTAGCGCGCAGCATGTATTCTAGCACGCACCGCGTACTCCGTATTGGTTCTGTTGTCCAGAAGAAGTCACTAGACTGTCTCATTTAATTACCTCATTAATACAAGGACATTAATCTCTTGGGCAGCAGCTTTCCTTCGTAGCGCAAAATATACATTCTGACAACCATTGAAACTGCATCCAGCAACGCAATGAGTGGATAAACGACAAAACGTCTTAGCTCTGTGTCATTAAACCACCGCTTGTATTTGGGTCTATTCGGGGTATGTTTTGCTGGGCGGCTTTGATGTTTGCTTATTGTTGTTGGACAACCTGTAGCTTTCATATTATTGTGTGATGTCGAAGTGTTTTTGCTGGATAACGCCCCAGTTGTTTGTGTGCTCAAGTTCGGCTTGTGTAGCAGGTGTTGTCAATACAATCTCTCGACTTTCATCATTTCATGCCTGGTTTTAGTCGATACCGAGCATGCGTCCTCCATGGTTAACTTATCGTTTAACAATAGACAACTAATTGTTACACATCCCGAAAAACGCTTCTCCACGATGTTTACATTCACGTCGATGGCTACCTCGTGGCGCATTTTAAGTGTAAGCCGCTTGCTTACGGAATGGCTCGCGTGCAAGGCAAGCAATTAGCCGTGAGGAACTGTCCCATGTGTGACACTTAATCGAATGAAGTCGTGTCATGTTGAGTAAATTCTTTTGCGTTCCTAATCGTTCCCTTACGTTTTTGATAACTTGATTCAGAGAATGAAGAATACCAGGCAGTGCACTTCTAATTGGGACAGCGGCCCACGCGACATGGCCTGAGGCGGCATCAAGACGAGGAGAAGACTTTGGAATACCAAGTCAACAATGTTCACTCTAGTCCTTCTTGCCTCACATGTCCCCTCACCACGAAGGGACATCTCGTTTGCTCACTCAAGCCCTCCTGGTGAGGCTGTTTGGACTCCATTCATAACGGGCTTGATCAAGCTCCCTATATGCTTCAGGTTTGAACCTGTGTTCTACACACGTTCACTGTCGCCTTAGCATTTGTCTGGACTCCGGAACTGTGCTGACGTCGCCTTGCCTGTACGTCCCAAGTTTTGTGCTCTAGGCAGTCCGAGAACCGTCACCTGGTCCCACACACGCTATCGATCAATGCTAACACGCACTTAGGCGAACGGATTACTAACGTTCGTGTAGCAAGTCCTCAACTACCGCCTACTTGAGTTTGACTACGCGGATGTCTCCTACCTTGCGTGGTCCTGGCTTCATTGTAATCGAAATGTGCCTCCCTCCGAAGCGTGCTTGCTACGTGTTGTAGTAGGTTTTGAGTTCAAAAGCCACCCTAGCGTATTGTCAGGATGCTATTGGTCGATAGTAGTTGGTCACTAAGTGCCATCCTCGATGTAATTTCCATGAGTACCGGATTGTGCTTTCTGCGCTACGAAGGAAACCTGTTGCCTTACAGATGAAAGCGACTGCATTAAGGATGTAATCAACTGAGGATTTGTACTTTGTGTGCATACTCGATAGGCAGGCATACATGCGCACCTGTAGGGACAGCCAACGTTTAGCGATACTTAATACTCCACAGCTCTCCCTCTTTAGTTTAGCTCTTCCCAGATAGCGTAATAATGACCAACTCGATTGCGCAGTTTTTTGGATTTCCGGTTAGCTTGGTTTCTACATGTCTACAGTGAGGGCTGCCTTTGTTGTCGGAACTGGTACTATGACATATGTAACGATTGAAACCGAATGACGGCTAACGTGGCTCATGTGACAAGTATCCACCCTGCTGTCCGGTAGTGCGACCACCGCTGTCTAGCGTTCTTGTAAATCGGCAGGCTACGAAGTTTGTCCGGGGAGAAGTCTGGGTAAACCGGTTTGTCCTCACGAAGTTGTCGATCCGACAACTTGCGATCAAGATCTTACGATCATACATCTCGGTGGATGCTTCTTGGCGGACGTCGACGCGTAGTCTTTGTTAGGGAAAGAATAGGTCTAGCCACCTCCTAAGCCTTCTGCTAAACATATCATTGCTTGGAGTCTTCTCTGGCGTTCCACCTGAGTTGCAATGGTGACTGAATAGCAATTTTCAAACTTCGTTTGGATTGGAACAGATGGCGGTTTCAGCAATTCGCTTTGCACTGTCTGGACAGCGCTTTCCGCTAGTCCATTTGAGCCAAGGGGGTAAGGGGAGGTTTTCACATGTTTGATGCTGTTATTTTAAAGGAACCATTGAAGCTGCTGACCAGTTGTTACAAAGACGTTGTCCGCTACTACAATTTGTGGAATACCGACTGTACTGATACATGTTGACATGAAAGAAACTTTTGTCTCCAAATTGGCATGTGTCAGCGGAAAAGCCTCAATCCATTTGAAGTAGGTATCGACTATAAAAAGACGCATTTTCCATCAAGCTAACCAAGGTAGTCTGCATGTATGCGCTCGTATGATTTGTAGGGCGATTTCCGTGGACTTAGTGGCAATAGCGGAGCGTTTCCTTGTGTACTTTGACATGCATCACAGTGTTCAATCAATTTGTCTATGTCGCTGTAAATGCCAGTCCACCACACATAAGACTACGAGAGCACTCTCAATCTGATGATATCTGTATGCGTTTCGTTCAGTTCCTCCAGCACACACTATGGTAACTGAAGTGGTATAATAGCTATGGATCTCCCATACGAGACAGTCATCCTCGAGGCTTCGTTCGGTACATCGGGTGAATTATGGTAACAATTCCGAGTCACGTTAATCGAGCCATCCTTAAAAGAGGAAATGTTTAACCTTACTGAGGAGTGCATCAGTTCTCACGACGATACATATCCGTGTTCAACACCTGTTTCCTGGTCAAGTACTGTATTAAATGGACTAATTCAGCCGGTTCCAATGCATAGTCGGGCAGATTATTCAACGGCAAGCTGCTCAAGCGTTCCGCAGCCCCGTTTACTTTTCCAGGTGCATATGCGATAGTGTAATTCATGGTGAATTCATAGTAGTCTTTTCCAAATCAGGTAGTCGTCCACATGACCTGAAAAGCACTAGAACGCAGTTTGAGCCTGATGGGTAGCATCGGTAGTGCGCATCCATCAGATCCATCAGGATTCGAATACATGACCATCCGTGGCTTGCACCGCCAGTCAGCAGTTTATGCCACCGGACCACAAGTGACAGTGTCGGACCGTCATGAGTTACTAGCCAACTGAGATATATCGCATCACGGGTTCGAATCCTGATGGGTCCGACGGATATGCAATACTGCTGATGCCCAATAGCCCGACACTGGGGTCTAATGCTTTTCCATGCATGCGGACGACAATCTGATTTGGAACTTGCTGCTACGAACCCACAATTAATAACCTCTAAACCCCCTACTCAAGAGTACCTCAGATAACGTAAAAGTTTGTGGATAGAAGTAAGTTCCAACATTGCAAACAGGGAGATGACATCTGGTTAATGCTTTTGTGTTCACTAATCCAGGTTAATAGGAGTTTGTGGCAAGTAATGCTTTCGAAAATTCTTCAACAGAGATATTGGTGTAATTTCTTAACGCCAGGTATAGCTGCCACCACCTACTTATTCAGTTGTGCGTAGTACTTTTCTTCCAGCAATAAGGTCCTAGTGGTGCAAAAGATGGAGCACTCAGTCTGATCATACATCTTGTGGGATAATAAGGCGCCGAGCCCTAGTGGTGAGGCCTCGCATCGGATAGTAATGGGCCTCCTCAGAGCAAAATGTACTAGCGTATTAGCTTTGTCCATGTCTGTCTTGACAGTACCGGAAACCAGTTGTTCTTTAGCTGAACACTACACTTAGCCTTTTTCCGTTATAAAGCGTACACTGGTGCGACGGTGGGGACAAAATTAGGTAAGAAACGACTATAATGTGGTACCATACCAAGACGGGATTGCAATTCACTGACGTTGCGTGGTCTCAGATGATCAAGGATGGACTGGAAATTTTCCCTTAGATAATGCAAACCATTTTGATGTAAACAAACTGCGAAGTACTGAATATTGTTAGTTAAAAGTACACATTTGGAACCCATCAGTTTGACTCCACCGACTTGAAGATGCTTCAAGTCTGTTACAAACGATGTCATGTGTTCGTGGTCAGTGCAAACTAGAAAATAAAATGCCATCTAGAGAAACATGTACATCCGGTATACATTTCCGCAAACTGTCAATAATCCTCTGAGATACTAGCGTTGCCAAATTTATTCCGAATAACAGTTTGCTGTATTGGAACAGACACATGTAGGCGGATTCGTGGAGCACTACTTGAGAGTAAGCGCAGTTTAAATAGAGTTTGGGAAACTTTTGGCCAGCTGACAGAGTTGCGAAGATGGGTAGAAGGGTAGTTTATGGCCAACATATATCATGGCAGTACCATCGGGTTTCGTACTAGAACAATCGCGTGGGCCTAGCTGTATAGTGTACATGCTATAATATTCCATCTTCTTGTTTGGTGCTCCAACTCTAACCCAACCTTTGGAAGGATAGCAAAAGGTAATCTCGTTGGTTTGTAAAATTTCGACTGGGTTTTCACCAAATGGCAATATGCCATTCAGTCTCATACGGATAGAAACATTAACATTAGCATTTTAATCGGCAACGTTTTATAAACACGCAATCATTACTTCTCAACTTTGAAGCAATGTTGGAATATGGTCCAATAAAAAGACAAGTATGTTTGTGTGGCCGTTCTTGTCTGCAGACTTTCGTCTTGCCATATTAGTCCAATAATGTTTGTTTTAACGCAGCATTTCGCTATCCCTATTAGCTAGTTGGGGTCGTTGATTCTGCGTTCATATCGCAGCCACACGCTGAAGTTATTCCTCTTGCTTTATGTTCTGTGTGTAGAAGTGCTTGATTTCTCATTTGTTCAGTTCTTTTTGGCTTTAAGTGTCCGCACAAACTCCGTAATCTGGTTGGTTTCCACATTTGTGACCTATACCATATAACGAATTGGTGTCTTTTAGTAAATGAACCTATGAATCTTTGTCCCTGATCGTTCGTATTCTCCCGCTAATGGGCGTAATCAGTCCCGGCGCACCGACACAACAGTTTCATCAACGACGCAATCATACATTCTCTACTATGAAAGAAGGCTGGAATATGGTCCATAATTTTGACGGCTTCAACAAAATAAATTCGTTCATTTACCTAAAGTCGGTATACGATCCCTAAGCAGGGACCAACATTTTACTCAGACGTACAATCATGATTTATGCAGTTTAAGGTATAAAACTAAAAGACGTCTACTAGAATTTCGCTTCATGAATTTTCCCTCGGATCATCGACCCAGTCACTCAGAATGCAAACCTACGAATATTTATGCCCCCTGTTTCTGGTGTAGCATCTAATTTTCTCGTGGTGGGCTGTGGTAAAATTTTGATTTGTCTGAGGGCAGAATAGGGGCGTTAAGGCCACACAATGTGCTCAGGGTAAAGTCACATGAGTTCTCGATATAATATATGAAGGTTTTCGGACAATGAGGTAAATGTGGTGAAAGTGGACAGAATGAGACAAGTAAGGGGATTGCTGGGAAAAAGCATTTGCACATGTGTGACACATGGCGTAAAATTGTATTTGGTTATATCTAGGCAAAACAAAATATCCGACCTGCAACTTATCCGGAGAGTTTGCCTTTTATAATATCTTTCCAACAATGCACTGTACAAAAGCTGCTGCTTATTCCTACATGCCGCCTGGGGAGAAACATCCGTCCCCATATGCTACGTTTCTGCCTTGTTTTCAAATTGTCTACGTAGCGAAACTCTGGAGCAGTCAAAAGTAGAGTAGGAAAGTATGATTCCCATGCCGATGTTTCGATTTCATGAGCAGTGATAAAGTGAGGGTTGGCTAGCTGTAGACTACGAGCTGCTCATATGTTATTTAGACCAAATGTGCTGAGCTTTTCTGGTGATTATTGTGAGCCATGTGTCATCAACACATTCGGTATAGTGAGGAAAGTGTCTAGGGTATTACGGAACGGAGCAAGGTCTACACTCATACGTACTTATATTGGTAGTCCGTCGCACAGATTGACGTACTATAAAGAATGTCACTCGGATTTTATGACTACCAAGCTTTGCGAGCAACAAGATGAAGCAGCTACGGATGGAACAGATGGCAGTTTTCCGGAGCTCAAGTGCGGTGCTTACCGTGAAAATCCCTTTGTTCATAATGTTGAAGATTAGAAGGAGACTGTTTTTAATCGGCTGAACAATAGGGGGTCCATTAGGAGGTGGCGGTAAGAAGCATAGCAATACAGATTGAGCAGCGCCCCACGACCAGTGTAGCAAATATTCGTTGGATATTTTTCAGATCTCTTCCGTCTTTCTTAATTGGCTGTGAATAATAGTACAATACACTGGAGTAGGTCTCACGGTTATTTCGAATAACTCAAGTCGTGTTTCATGTACGGTAATATTTCTGGTGATATGGCCGGATAGTTGTCTGGCTTTTGTGTATGTGTAGAAAAATTTAAAGAGTTGGTATACATTTTCCCAACTCCTTAATTGAAGCATAGATTGTGATCACGTTACCGTCAAGCGTGATACAGCTTTGTGGAATACGGCATACGTACCCAACTTCTTGGGTATAGTTGCGGGCAATTTCATTAACAGTGGTTCATTGGCTATATTCAGGGCGACTAGGTCATCACGTATGCTTTGCGGGCACACTAGTAGTTGGTCCGATTAAAATATGTAGACCAATTCGACTTCATATGCAAGCAGAAATGTGCGTCCGTGTTTGATGTGATCGCGTATGTTGTTTATGTAAATTTGGAAAGGTAGTGGTCGAAGCACACTGCCCTGGATGACACCGCTGTTTATTCGTTTTGGCTTTAAGTGCCGCTGACCTATCTGACCCCTTGGGTTTAATCGTTTAGGTATAAGTCGAACCAGTTTAGCATAGGTTTTCCAATTCCAAATGACTCTAGCACGGACAACAGGGGTTTCTGTTGCACTCCATTGTACGCATTCTTCATGTCCAAGAGAATTGTGGTGATTACCACTCCTGTCAATCATAGACGTAACATGATCGAACAATTGCAGCTGGCAGGTAAAGCATGAGCGCTTGAAGAGAAATCCATATTGTGAGGGATTGATCAGGTCCAGTCGTATATTAAATTGAGCATTGTTCTTCTTATCTACGCTTGCCATGAATTTAAAAGCAGTAGCAGTGTGATTTATTGGGCGGTAGCTTGACGTTTTATTTCTCCTCTCACCTTTGTGTTTAGACATCGTGATGGATTCCTTTCACTGACATGGGAAGCAGCCAGTAGTTAGCGAAAGAGTGAAGATGGTTAATAACAACAGAGGGATTTTTTCCATTGAGCCTTCTGACAGCACGCAGGATTCTATCTGGGCCTCAGTCGTTGATAGGTTTATGGGCGCGATTGCGCTCTGTACCTCTCCCAATATCACTGGAATATTACAGAATAGCTCGTTCGTTCTTCTCGGGAATGGAGGGTAACACAGCTGAGCCTCAAGAACAAATGAGCACGCAAAGCTAGAGTTGATTGACTAGCATTTACAGGAAATATGGCGCGTTAAGGAACCACTGTCTAACGTTAGTTATTTTAATTTATTAAAACGGTTTATTGCGTCTTCTTCTGATTAGCTGTATCAGTGTGCGTACGTTTACAGAACTACTAAGTGCCCGACTTTCTTCATCGTTTGGGCTGTTTGGGTTAAACGTTGTAGTTGCAATAGAGCCTCATGGAGCCGTAGCAATGTATCGAGACTGCCAATCCTGCGATATAATGCTTTAAGTTTCTTTAATTTGCTTGTGACTTTCTTGAGAAAGCTGTGCTGTTCACTCTGCTTATAGTTATTTTCCAGACAACAGATGCCTGTTCATCCACATATAGGGAAATATTACTGAGAAATTCATTCGCATCTATAGCAGATTTATGAGTTGGGAATGATGTGTTTCAGTTCATGGTACTGATAAATTCATTAAATGTCTTCCAGTCAATGCGATGGAGATTGCGACTTGTTATTAACATTATACTTGATGCTTTAGGTGATTCAAAAGTCATGTTGAAATGTACAATCTTTTAACCACAACCTATTGGTGGATTATCAACGGGAACTGAGATCCTCTCGATAATCACGTGTTCGTTCTGTGTCAATTGCTACGGCGCACCAAATGTGAACATTACACGTAAGGGAGCTAAAAGCATATTGATAGATAGGTTGTGGTTCTGTGACTAATGTTCAGATAGTCCGATAATTAAGATTGTTCAAAAGCTTACGATAAAGAGTGAAGCGTTGGCTATTACGTCGGCAGAGCGAAAGGAACGGATCGCGGTATTGGGAGGGAAAATCACAAAGCTTGAATTGCAGATTAATGTATTATCTAGCCCGAATCCCAGACCTGTTAAAAGGCAAAAGCCCTGTAACAACAATGATACCCAGTCCACCGAAAGGCAAACAACGTTAGTG
Organism: Dicrocoelium dendriticum; assembly: GCA_944474145.2. Taxonomy (NCBI): domain Eukaryota; kingdom Metazoa; phylum Platyhelminthes; class Trematoda; order Plagiorchiida; family Dicrocoeliidae; genus Dicrocoelium; species Dicrocoelium dendriticum. The sequence continues at coordinate 76,215,340 of OX104064.1, read as the reverse complement.
AAAAACAGCAGTGAGAACAGGCTGGTTGAACGGTCTCCCAAGTCTCACCTAATGCTCCAAAGCATGCAGAGTTACGCACAAATTGCTCGATCACCTCCGTCATTAACTGGGCAACAACAATTGACTCATACAGATAGTGCAACTAACGGCGTTACAAGTAAAAGTCTTGCTGTAGCCTTGGCTTATCGTCCACGGAAGACAAGTCAGACACTCCCAATCGACAAACCTACGCTTACAAGGAGCTGTAGAACAAACAATTACTACACAACCAAAAGGCGATGACATTGATATGTTCGAACTTCCCAGAACCCACTAGAGAATCACTGAAAGGTAGACAAGCCGAGGAGCGAAACTGCTTTGCTGAAATAACCTGCGCTCTCGGACTGAAAGTTCTCCCAACTAGTCTTACACTCCTTCCACGAAATCCATCATCTCCACACGTAGGGTAACCTCGGTTACTGCGAGTAACCTTTGACAACACACACGAGCTGGAAGACGTTCTCTTAGCAAGCCACATTCTAGTGAACTCTTTTATAAGTGCCCGAATTTTTCCTGAAATGCCATGGACAGAAACACAGATGTGGAAATCCAAATCTAGTTCGTCACCTCAAAATGAGATGAAGAAAGTGGTACTGGTTCATGGTGTGCCAGAATTGAAGCATGACGATAGCAGTCAACGACAGAAGCAAGATATCGAAGAATGGAGGTATATCGCACAGCTCTACGACATGCAGAATGTCGTGACTTTCTCGTCACCCGTCTAATTGCCTCCACAAACTGCCAAGGTAGCGGGCCACGACTTTTGCTAGTTACCTTGGTTGCGCCCGAAATGGTATCAGTGGTAATCCAAGCATGGCATGACAACATGAAACTAGGGCTACCAGAACTACAGTTAAGACCATACCTTCAATTAGTACAGACCTCAGATACAGATGAGCTAGCCTCAGTTGTACGTTTCTCAGATCAGCCAACCGAGCAAACAACCGTTTCAAAATACTTCAGCAGACCGACACTATTTGTGCCGGTCATTCACAGCGAACCGAGCTCCTAATTCGTCAACAAATAGAATGCTGCTACACCAACACTCAGCGGTTGTATTCTAAGCTCTTGGAACTGCGCCATCGACATGAAACAACAACTGAGACGTCATAGCAGCTACTGAAAATTGGCTCTCAAAAACATACTTGATCCAGAGATTGAACTCCGTGAGATGTCAATCATTCGAAATGATCGTCCATCTCGCGGTGACGGTGTTGCTCTCTACTATCGAGATTACTTGAAATGTGAGGCCCTTACCGAAAATTCCCTTGTTATTCCTGATGCACTATTTCGCCGACTGCACCTAGCAGGTCGAGATGTTGTTTCACAGAAGACGAGTGATGCTTGTGTCCTAGCAGTAATCTATAGGCCACTGAACTCATCAGCAGACAGCGATAACATTCTGGTAAACGCCCTTCGCTATGCTGTTTCACAAAAGTACTCTCGGTATGTTATAATAAGCGACTTTAATGTTCCTTAAATAGTATCAATGTCCTTTAATGGGCCATTATTTAAATCGAAGCTCCTTGGATTCATGGATATGACAGTTTTGTCTAATCACGTGCATCGACCAACCGGACACCGCAGTTCAAACAAGCCATAACTCGTGGACTTAATCCTGACTAATGAAGAGTTGATGGTTGAGTTAGTAGCATACGATTCTCCACTGGGCCGTAGAGACCATTCAGTCCTAACATTCGGTTATGTGTGTTATGCTAGTATTCTTGATAAAGAAAAACGACTCAACGAACTATTACGGACCATTTTAAGCTGCACAACTTAGCAGCAACCGTTGACTGGTACCTACAGACGCACAGTTCAGCGAATGACGCGTGGACTGAACAGAAAGATAAAATTGTCTGGGTTATACAATCAGCATCGAAGCTTGTACCATTACGAGCATCGCGCCGGACTAATACGTGGATCCGAAGAGATGAAAGCTGGAGGAAACATTCGCTAAGCCCATGTGATATCACATGGCGGAATTACAAAGCAATTAGAAACTACTGCACGTCGCTCATTAGAATCGGTAAGTACGAATGGCAGGGGACGATGGTGCTGAAATTTACGAGTAACACCAAACTACTGCACAGATTTGTGAATAGAAAAAGAAAGGTTAAGCCCGGAATACCACCATTCAAGACGGCCAATGGCCTAACAACTACTGCTGTGGATGTCGCCAACGCTCTACTACTGCACTTTGGCTGGGTAGCTACAAATCTCTTGGAACCTTCGCCCTATCAAGCCCCAACAAATATCGTTGGCTTATCCAGCGTCACCTTTATTCCAGCAGCTATTGCAAGCAAATTACCGTCCCTTTGGAAGTACAGTGCCCCTGGAATCGACATGATCTGCCCAAAAGTACTGAAAACCCTTCCTCCCACCATAGCAGTACCACTTGCAACCTTTTTCTAGCGTCTGATTAACTCCCATACACTCCCATCTGAGTGGAAAAATGGAATTATCACTCCAATATACAAAGGAGGTAAGCGATCGGATCCTGCCAACTACCGACCTATTACACTCCTTCCTGTTTTATCAAAAGTGATGGAATCGGTAATCGCAGATGAACTGACGCGATACTTTGAAAGTCAACAAATAATATCAAATGCCCAACATGGTTTCAGACGCAAATAATCTTGTCTCACCAATTTGCTGCTTACTCGGGACTCATGGATCAGGGCGGATGATGAATGAGTCCCCATAGACGTGATTTACTTGAATTTGTCTGAAGCATTCGACTGGGTCAATCACTTCTTTCTCCTCCAAAAGCTTGTTGCCTACGTTACCAACGGTTCACTGCGCACCTGGTTAGAAGACTGCTTACACTACTGAGCAATCAAGGTAAGAGTAGCCGACACACTCTCCGCAAGCCTGTGCGTCTCCAGCGGTGTACCACAAAGATCCGTCCTCGGCCCGCTACTGTTTTTAGTCTACTTTAATGACCTTCCAGCAGACATTCTAACTCCACTGCAAATCTTTGCAGACGATGATAAAATATGGAGAGAAATTCGCTCAGCATCCGACTGTGTCTACCTCCAGGAAGATCTGACTCGGATTAACAAATGAGCAGAAAGGAACCAGCTCCCACTGAACCCTGCAAAGTGCCACCTGCTGACGGTGCGCAGCAGCTTCGTCAACGCACCTTTTGGGCAACACGCGACTTAGGTATAATCGTGAAAGAGAGTCTTGGCAATTCGCTCTAATGTTCGAAAGCAGCAAGTGTGGCGAACTTGAACTTGAGAGTTTTGAGGCGAGCTCTCGGCATCTTTGAGCGACAGCTAATATCAATGCTGATTAACTCATTTATGCCCCCTTACCTTGAATATGCAATCCAGGCCTAGTGTCCATGTTTTGAACGATACATTTGCCTATTGGAACAACCCCAAAGAAGAGCCACAAAGCCAACGCGTGGACTATCCGGTATAAGGTACGAAATGCGTCTTGGTGTATTCGGTGTGTTCTTATCGGAATACCGACGGCTTCGCGTTGCTTTTACTCTCACATACCACATGCTAACTGAAAGCGCGCATCCACGTACATCACTGTTGACCGTAGCCCCTTACAAACAAAGTCGAGGCAACCGCCTGAAACTACTGACGCAACACTCTCGTCTGAATTGTAATAAGTGTTTTTACTCACTTAGAATCTGTTCTCACTGGAATGCATTACCAAGATATGTGGTCAAAGCACCAGACATGACGACATTCGAAAACTTCTTAGAATTTCAGGCTAGTGATAAACGCTACACAACAGTTGTATAGAGTGCAATGGTTTAACCACTGATACTTCACGTTCCACGCTGGAACATTTTGATTTTATTTTTCTTTTGCATATCCATCCTGTGTGTCTTGTAAAGTTATGTTTTTTATCACATCACACACTATTGAACTATTGAAGTGTTGTGGTAAATATCCCCGTCGTGAAACATGGTCTAGGATAGAGTTGCTTTACGTGATCTCCGTGACATGATGGGTCCAGCCATTGTGGTGGGTACCGGAGATTATTTCCTGACGCCCCTTGCTGGCCCTAGTTGTAGGCAGCAACCAATTAACATATGGCAGATTGAAGTCTCCCACACATATGTTTGAGATTGCAGATTGTACTGGAGGCAGTACTGATGAAATCAATTAGCTTTTGTGTTTCCCAGTGAGCGGCTAGGGGCAGCCGACAGCCACAACCCACTAGAAGGTCACTAGATGGGATCACTAGCCATGGTGTATATCAAGGTCACTTAGCGCATCTTGATTCGCAGGAATCGCAGAATGTCTATTACGCAAATATGTGGCACAACCGCCACGATGTTTATGTGAACGACCTTAGCGGTAACGTTGATAGACTAAGCTGTTAAGCTGAAAGCCACTAACTTCTGGTATGCACCACATTTGAGTAATACAAGCCATATCAGAGGATTTCATAAACTTAAGCGTTGCGAATAAATCCAAACTAAGTAAAATAGAGCGAATGTTAATAATGACATAATTGCGAGACTGATACTGTAGAATAAAAGTGATGGGCAAAGCTAGCATCTACTTCGCTGTATCCAAAACCTGTGTGGTGTGAGATTGTTGAGTCCCGGTGAGATCTGTGGATCACGGGATTGATTAAAGTCGGTACTCCAGTAACGGTATCAGTATCTGACTCATCATGGCACATGATTGTGGCTTGCTTGTTTGGGGAGGATGTGCGAGGAATAATATAGTAAGTAAACGTATGTACCTTAGTAGTACGCAGCGTTGGGGATACTAAAGTCGCAGTGTTCTTGCTTGAATTGTATTGTTTCCGGTATTTGTTTGAGCCAGTTACTGCCAAGCAAGTCCAGGCCATTAAACTTAACAATAATTAATGGAAGGGTAACATGGTCGGCCCCACGATTAACCTTTACTTCAAGCATCCTCCTTAACTCTCCCTACCACTCATTAACAGCTCCAGCACATCTACCGGTGTAGGAAGGTAAAGTAGGCTTTGTCGGGACCAACGGCAACTCGGCCAATGTATCATAGTGACTGCCGCCGCGGTATCGACTTTAGGCGCTCAGATTAGCCTTCAAACTCTAACTCCACAGTGTTTGATGGTATTCAGCGCACATTCGATGTGGTTTTATGCAAAATTAAGCAAGATATCCACTTGTTGGATTTCTCAACTATCCGAACAGTATTGGGTAGAAAGTAAGCACCTGACATGTAAGCAATGTTGAACACTGTTGTCGCACTTGCAGCAATTGAACTAATTGTGCCTACCATAAGTTACCGTTGCACAAAAGCGTGCGTTCATTGTTCGGTGACAATCGAGATTTAACCGTTTGGTTTACATCTGAGGAGTGATTATTTGGATAGTGAATCAAATGTTAAAACAATATGTTCTCTTGGCCAGACCAAAGTGCTTGGGGCTTCCAAATTTTTCTTGGTTTCGTCTTCCAAGAGTACGGTGTTGCTAGCCTTGTTGTCGCTGATGTCTGCCAGAAGACGTTGGATAGCCATGAGTTCTTCAAATTTCGTGGGAGAAAATTAATTATAACGGATATGGGCAGGGACTGCTGCCTGCAGTTTATAAATTCTTCAGTGTCTCCCTGCCATAGATGGGAACAAGTTAGCCGTGCAGTGTACACATGTAGTAAGCCTAAACGATCAAGCAGCGATATCAGACAGCTTGATTTGCCATCGTTGAAGTGTAGTGCATAACATGTCTTTGACTCTGTACGTCCAGATTTCATCTCAGTAGGTTTATTAATTGATGCCTAGTATTATCGAGGTGAAGACTTGTAACTGCAAAGAACAACATAGCTGCAAAATGTTCTTTTACACTGAGTACAAATTGCAACCGATGTTTGGGTAACCGCTTCTTTCAAAAAACGGATCAGGTAGAGTAAGGTGACTTATAACGGACAACCCCATGTATAGACACCGTCGTAAACGCCAAAGTCGACACATGCAGAAAAAGCGCAAGCCTCTGAACACAGTAATGGCTCACAGTCGAAACGACGCAACGGCAACATAGCACACTGATCTGTTATCACTCATCGTGTATGCTGGCAAGAAAAACGTGCAATGCATCCATCATTTAATTGTGATGACGTCACTAGTTTTGGGTATCGTAGGGACAGTCACCGCTGGTTGTGGGTGCTAGGCGATAATGTATCATACTCCACAGCAGCTGCGTTTGTGAATGCGCTCCGTTGGCCGTCTACGTGAGAAGAGATCGAAGCAAATCTTCGAGATTGATTGCCGGTGTGTGCGGAGTGGCTAAGCTTGTCCAACTAAGCAACGACCATTGGTTGGAGGGTCATTCTGAAGCACTCGTTATGTAAAACTTGACGAATACACTCACTGGGACAGTAACCGATGAAGAAGATAGATATTGGTTGTTTCCCACCCAAAAGTACCACACTATTTTCGAGCGGAATACACTCATTCTCTATCTGCTTCAATATACAAGGACTTTATTTAGTGGCGGGTCAGATCTGCCACGTAACAGTGCTTTTAAACAAGGTATCTTATGAAGATGAAACATGTCAGACTGAAATCCGTCTCGTCCTGGAACGGTCGCCGAACCAGTCGCTGGAACAATTAAAACTAAACAACGCAAATGGCACCTGGGGGAGGTAGTTTGGATAGCCATATTTCGCATGAACAACTGTTGCTTCATGTACATAACTACGAAAATATCTTATTGAAAAGTGCAAAAAAGTCAACTTTTCAGTGTACTCAAATGTATCGGCAGTTCCCCAAAATTCGGTCGATCGGGCGCAGTGGAATGATTCCAGTTCCGGAAGAAAAGTGGTCAATAAGTCGATTGCACGTTGGATGGAGAAGACATCTCGATGTAGTTTGTTGGTATTTTCCAACAGCATCATTCAGGCTCTAAAACAACTACAGGTGAAACTTACAACATACGAACTCTGTCAGTCAGTCACTGCAGAGCCAGAAATGCAAGGAATGGTTGAATTCAAGCAATTTACTGGGACCGGAAGATCACTGGAACTGATTTCCTACTCGACCAAGTAATAACCATTGTGGTCGAATCGAAAATGATGGAGCGGCTAGCCAGTACTTTAATATATATTGTTATGTGATAGGATTGTGCAAACAAGTGGCTAGTGTGCCGAAAGCATACAGAGCAGTTGATTGGACATCTGCGCATATTTCCGTTACGCGCTGATTAGTTCGCTGGAGCGAGTTTGTTCAATTGATTCAAATGAAGAATTTCATGAGTGCAGCAGCGTCGTTAATTATGAATATGACTTAGTCATTAATATCGAGGTTCCTACACGCTTTTTAGGCTAAATTTGCTGAGCACGTTTGTCTGAATGAACCGTTTGTCCCTAAAGGACCGATTTCTGGGGCATGGTCTCAGCGAAAAACAAGTCAAATTCACAAAATGGTGCTCGGTTGCTGATTGGAGCGCAACCAGCTGTGCAACCACCTGCGCGTCTAATCATGGAAGAGCAGAATTTGGCCAATAATTGAAGAATCTGGAAAAGTAAGTGGGCCGAGTTCTGTGTGTTGGTGCGGCTGAAGGAACTACCGATGGCGTAGCGATTGGTGATGTCTAGACAAACGATCAGAGTTGAAGTACGCGGCATCTTGGAAACGATGCAGTACGAATAGGACGAAGACTCAACTGATCTGGAAACTGTCATCTAAAATTTCGGTAATTTCTGCTAAGGCCAGATTAACCAATCGTATTAGTGATATCTAACTTTTATTCGAAACCGGTACCCAGACGATACTATCAAGAAATATGTTACGGAGTTGAAAATCCTAGCTCGTTCCTGCAATTTTTGCAATTGTATAGCTAACAGTCTCATCCTAAATAGATTAGTGCTGGAGATCAATGTGAAAAACATCACCAATCAGCTGCTGCGGCAACGGCAGATATCGTTCGGACACTCTCTTGATACATACCACAGTGAATCATTACCTGCACACCACATCCAGCACATGCGGTTGCCGACTGAACCAAAGCTATGTGCCGTATCCAGTTTATCTGAAAACGTAAGAAGTCTGTTTTCAAGATCCACGAAACTTTCAAATTCTGCGCCGCGCAACACTCGAAGTATCACGATCAATGTCCGTCTTGCGACCGAATTTGCACCAGATGCGGCAGACGGAATAATTTCGCTCGATGTTGTCATTCCTCGAAAGTGAATGCACTCAGTCGTGGCACAAGGCCGTCCAACTGTGAACATTTAAATAGTAACGTGTCGCGGGCAGCATCGAGGTTTCTTGGTTGGTGACGAGGTGGTGTGTTTCTAGTTGGCCTCTGGTGTCACCATAAATATAATTCCAGCGAAGCGGTGCCCAGGAATTCGTGTGCGACCTGATCAGAGAGTCCTACGCATGTGGAATGGTTGCAACCTCTAGCCGTAAGGTTTGGCCCCAATCAACGTAATCAATCCCATAGACGGCTCTTCATATCGGTTGGATTTCATAGTCGTGGAGGAAGAGCTCACGTCGATTTTCGGCATTGATTCCATCCAATGTCTTGGCTTTATCCATTTTAACCATGACCGTTTTGTGCATGTATGTGAAGCGGAGATAGATGATAGTGAACAGTATCCGGACGTGTTTAACCCAGGTTTGGGGAGGTTTTTAGGTTCCGTTCATTTGTCAATAGATCCGTCAATAGGACCGATTGCGCTGCCAACTAGAAGGGTTCAGTTTTGCATTACGTGATGAGTTCGCCACCGAAACAAATAACTTGCTGCAGTTGGGCTTAATCGATTAGGTCGACTAGCCGAAAGACTGGGTTAGCCGAGTCGCGATGGTTACGAAAAAGAATGGTGAAATGCGTTTGTACATAAATCCTAAGCCATTGAATGAAACTTTGCATAGAGAACACTATACACTGCCAGTGTTAGATGTCCTGTCGCGTTTGGCTAAGGCGAAGTACTTCACCAAGGTTGATCTCTCATCGGCGTTCTGGCATGTGGACCCAAACGAGGAATCCAGTTCCTTGACGACCTTTGCTATACCCTTCGGGTTTTTCCACCAACTACGTATACCGTTTGGTTTGAAGGTTACGAGCGAGATTTTTCGAAGCGGTTACTGCAAGTTATTGACAACCTAGACGGGGTAACGTTTGTAGCAGATTAGTTACTGATCCACGGCTCAACAGAATAGCAACATAACGCCAATCTGCACCTCTTTTGCAGCGATTTGTGCGAAAAAACATAAAGCACAAATGCGAGAAAATTGAGCTCCGGAAACCGGAAGTGATTTTTCACGGGCACGTTCTGACATCAGAAAGAATAAATATTGATCCCGGAAAAATAAAGGAAGTGCAGAAGATGCCTCAACCTAAGGACGTCAAGGTGGTTAGGTGTTTAAATTGTATGGTGAATTATTTGAGCCGGTTCTTGCCAAGGCTTGCTGAAATCATGACGCCCATCCGGAGGCTGACTCGCAAAGGTGTTAAGTTGGAGTTGGGGAGAAGAGCAGGAGACAACCTTTACAACCATCAAGAATCATATGGGCTGTACACCAGTACTCAGCTACTATGATCCAGCTCTACCTTTGGAGGTGCAGTGTGACAGCAACCAAAGCGGAATAGGTGCCGTTCTCTTGCAGGAGGGTTAACCCTTGGATTTCCGCAGTCGGGCGCTCACAGTGGCGGAACAGCTCTATGCGCAGATCGAAAACGAGATGCTACCTGTCGTCTACACAGTGGAGCGATTCAGCGACTAAACATTTGGAAGCAAGGCTACAGTGTATGCTGACCATAACCCACTCTTGGCACTAGCTAGTAACTCGTCATACATTGTCCCTCAGCGTCTTCAAAGGATACTTATCCATCTCCAAGCATGCAGCTTGGAGCTTGTGTACACTTCGAGGACGCAAATGTTCATCGCGGACACTCTATCGAGAGCTCATCTTCCGATAGTCAAACACCAACAAGACCACCTCGAGGCAGCCAATCTCGTACAACATCTGGCGGTAACGATAGATCGTCTGAAAGAGATGGAGCGTCAAACGGAAGCAGACGCGACGTGCGTGACGTTGCTCGACGTGATTTCGAGGGGATGGCCAGATACAAAGGATATACTTCCAAAAAATTAACGCCGTTCTTCAACTCTCGGGATGAACTAACTGTGTATGACGGTTTGTTGTTTAAAGGAAATCGCATTTTGATCCCACCGCCGCTTCGCAAAGAAGTGCTAGAACACGTTCATCGAGCCCACTTGGGTGTCAACTGCAGTATTAGTAGAGCACCCGAACTGATGTTCTGGCCTGGGATAACAAGTCAAGTCCGAGAGCATGTAGCAAGCTGTTCAGCCTGCCGGTCCCACGAGGCTCGTCAAGCCAGGTCACCAATGATGCTGCGTGAGGTTCCAGACAGACTGTGGTAAAAACTAGCAGTGGACTTGCTCTGTGACAAAGGGAAAGACTATTTAATCCCTGTGAACTATTACAGTGACTATTTTGAGATCGATCCACTCACCATTACCACCAAGGAAGCAGTCATCAATAAGCTTAGATTTCAGTTCGCCAGACACGGAATACCGGCGGAACTGATCACCGACAGTGGTTCGCAATGTACAAATGATGCGTTCCAGACCTTCGCGAACAAGTGAGCATTATCGCATCGACAAACGTGCCCGTATCACAGTCAGTCAAACGGGAAAGCAAAGGCAGCGGTCAAACAAGCCAAGAGATTGTTGTCAAAGGCTAGAGCCACTCATGTGGACCCGTAACTAAGTTTGCTGGAAATTTGCAATACTCCACGATCGAACAACAGTCTCAGTCCAGTGCAACGTTTGTGCAGCAGAAGGACAAGAACCCTGATGCCTGCATCCGCTGAACTCTTGCATCCTCTCTCGCCATCATATGAACAATTGCAAAGGGGCTTAGGAAAACGGATGGCAGATCAGAAACGGTATTACGACCGCGGGACCCGGGTGCTATCGGAGCTATCAGTAAATGATTAAGTGTGGATCCAACCAATACCGGGTGTCAGTGGACGATGGAAGCAAGGTGTGGTGAACGCGAAGGTTGCAAGAAATCTTATAAAGTCAGTACCGGAGCGAAGGTGATCAGAAGCAACCGAGTGCAGCTGAGGCGACGCCGGGATCGAGGTGAACCTACAGCCAAACACTTAATGCCTTACCGAGTGGTCACAACGACAGAGGCAGCAAAGACGACACGGAGCGGAAGAGCGTACGGAGTCTTCTGCAACACTGACGCAGCTGATTCCGAAAACGAAAAGGATGTGATAGGATTGTGCAAGCAAGTGGCTAGTGTGCCGAAAGCAAACAGAGCAGTTGATTGGACGTCTGTGCATAGTACTGCTAAGCTCTGATTGGTTCGCTGGAACGAGTTTGTTTAACTGCTTCAAAGGACGAATCTCATGAGTGCAGCAGCGTTGTTAGTTATAGAAATTAGTTATTTATACCAAGGTCCCTACATGCTTGTCAGGCTGTTATTTTGCTGAGCTCGCTTTGCCGAATAAATCGTTTGTCCTTGAAGGACCGAGTTCTGCGACATGCTATCTATTCGAGTGAGCGTGGTAGCGACGGATTACCCTTTAAATTTTAATGACACCTTGTGAAAAAGCAAGCTATGGCATCAGCAATCACAGGAACACTGAAAAGTTTCCTTTTATCCTCACTAAATGCCATTATGTTTAGAAACCTGTGCTAAAGGGGATGATTCATAACTTGCGTTTAGCAACAGGCACTTATTCTTATTTGAGGTCGCTTTTATACTGATCAATTATCTAATATTCTTTGAGCCCATGAGCTACACAGGGATGCATAAGTTTAAGCTCGTTATTTTACTGTTACACTTAACAAGTAAAATCAGATAAGCAACTTAAATAACAGAAAGTACGTTGAACCATAAAGTTAGCAATAAAAAGATACTACTAATATTAATATATAGGTCTGTCGGATTTCATAGTCATTCACTGGAAATGGGACAGATGATTATTACAGCTACGATCATTCGCAAGCGTATCTGAGATATCCAGTAGCGTCAGTGTTATTAAGGCATTCTGAAATACATGATTTTTTTGCCTACGTTTGTGCAATAGCTCATCCTACCGTCTATACCTACTTTCTTTCTAACATGAAAGGACTCATTTGGTCTTTGCAGATGAAAACATCGTCATTAGCGAGGTTTAGCAGAGGAAGTTTCCAAGTTTAATGCGCAATGTTCTTACATTTTCACAAGACCGAGTAGTGGTTGGTAGGCTATTCCACAAGACAGTTCAGCTGGCGACGATGTTAGAGCGAATAGTTGTTCTAAATCCGCACCATATTTTTTACGATTCTTGTTTCCTAGCTTTGCTTGAAGTTGTGTGGCGGTCCTAATGTAGAGAGTTTGGAGTATGTCTCAGTCATCGCATACAAAGTGCCTTGAGTCAGAAGGGAAAATGCGAAGAGATTCCTTTTCAATAAACCTCATCAGGCAATTACAATTACGAAATGTGTGATTATTGAAATGGAGATTATTACTATGGATGCGGCGGTCTGTCGTGTGTGCTGCGACCGGAGGAACGATAGCTTGAGGTGAAGCTGCTTATACCGCTCCTGATAGATCGTGATTGACGACTTACCAAACAATGTTTTAGTGATTGATATTTTCAAGAATTCGGAGCATTCCTGTTACCCGTCCGCATGATTCCACGATTGATTCTGCACTATTCAAGTGATTTTATGGCAGAAGTGAAGAATAGAATAATTACATTGACTAATCAGCTCTAAGTGACGCAAGAAAGTTAATATTCTCAAGATTACTCTGCGTTGCGATATGTTGGAAATTATTTTCAGGAACTAACTGTTCACCTGCGGGTACTTTGCAGTCAGCACCAAATGTCACGGAGACGTTTCAGAAAGGCTAATTGGGTTAAAACATAGGTTCAGTTACCGTCAACACTGAAATGATTTTACCGATTGGATACACTAGAATTCGCCACAAACGTTTTATTTAAATAGTAATTCATACCCGCGAAAACCCATGAAAATGCTAATGTGACGACATATTTCTCGTGTCTTGATACTGTGTTTCAGTTAAGAAGAACAATTAAAGCAACCAAGGGAGTAACGTGATGCACTGTCATAAATCTACTTATAAGTATAAAATACTGAATTAACTAATATACCGAGAACGACTGCAATTCTTTTGCTTACATTTTACACCCTTTGGGTGCACTTCATGGGCACCTCAGCAAACTTTTGCTTCATCACTAATCTTGCGGTAAAATCGCCAACTCTGACTAAAAATAACATGCGATTTTCCGTAATCTTAGCTATCGACTTTGTTGACGCGCAGGTCCATTATCCCCGCAAGCTAACTGCAGCAAAACACTGCCAACCACGTGGTTGCACACGAAGAGAAAAGCCATCAAAAGAGTCGATTTAGACACTCGTTAACCACTGAGTTTTAATTTGTGAGGATTAGCCCATCAAAGAAAAACCACATTTCTTCTGAACAGCTCTATCAGATGAAATGACTGTTTCCGGTTTATTTATATTTACTTCCACTGCCGTGAGTTAACGTTGGATTTGCCCAGCTCGGATTGAGGAAGAGCCCATCAAAATTAACTCACGCTTTGGAAGCACTTTCACTAGTTGCCGCGATGATTAATGAATGACCGCGAGATGCGCATTTAATCCGAAGGGGTGTGCAAATGGCAGCTTTATGTTTACTTCTTGAAAGCAGTTGTAAAAAATCAGCGAAATTGCTTTTTACTTTAGGCAAACGCCGTGATATTTGGCACGAGTAGCGCTGAGGGAACGTTTCTTTGTTACTCAAATCATGATAATCAATTGCTTTTGGCGAGTTTACCTGATCATCAACATATTCATGATTCATTAACTATGACCTCCATTTATCCATCCTATTTACACGAAGCTACGGAATTTATCCACCACGCAATGATATACTTGAATAGCAACCACTTTCTGACATCGAATCGATGCACACAAATGCTGTCATTTAAGACATATACGTCTAATAGCAATTGTTCCTGCTATATGACGTGAAAAATATCACAGTAAGTGAACAAACTTTGTTGAATATTTAAGTCAGGAACCCTCCCAGATAAACCAGAATGATTTTATGATGAAAACATTCTGTCTCAGAAGACCAGTCGAATAATAGGATATTGCAATCAACAATCGGTTAAATAAGAGATGGATTTCTGATGGGGTACGTTTGTCAGGAAGTAGTGAAGAATCAAGAAACAAGTTTCAGTGTGTATGCTACAACCAAAATTGGTTAAAGAGGCCGTAGTTGTTAAGCAATACTCCAAATCGTTGCATACTTCAAGTGACCACCCAACGTATATAAATTAAGCCACATAAATGCTGGTTTTTGTTGAATTTTCACACATGTGCATTTTTGCGATCGTTTGTTTCAACGTTTTCCTTTTAGTTTGCGTGGCAGGCACATTTAGATATGATGCCTGCTATATACTAAGTATGTACCCCGGCTGTCATCTGACAGATTGTACAGAATTGCACCGGAAATAGGCTCAGAAGAACGCAGATGGTAGATAATTGCTTCAGGCGTAGAATTATTGTGGATGTGATAGATCGAACGACATTTATTCAATATGGGTGCGTTCGTCACTTGCTGATTTAATTCACCTGTCCTTTGCTTATCTTGTGCGTGCTCCACTGTATAAATCTTACTAGAATTCAGTCAACCAATCTTATGCATTACGTTATTTCGTAATTTAACGTCACTACTACTATAATCAGTGAAAGTAATGCGAGCTGACGAGTTTGACGTTAAAATCCTACAGGATATATTTTGAAAGTGGCACTGGACACAAAGTGGAAAGCTGCTTTCTGTAATTTCAAATTGTTGAATTTTGTTTTAAGTAGTAGATTTAGGATGCACACATCATGGCTGTTTTCCGAAGACATGTAGCCACCTATGAGGAAATGTTTCGTGGTAACACACAGACCTTTATACTGGAATTCGAATTTTAAACTAGGGTATGGGATATGAAAAATACTTCATTTCTTCTGTACTGTGCAACTAGTTTGCTTGATAAACACAAAAACATTTTCAGTCTGTCAGAAAACTTTTTGAACAAATCATTAAAATTAGCTGTGTTGCAGTCCAAACAGGGAGTACATGAACTGTTTTTGAACACGTACCCCCACTCGATATCACATCTCGTCCGCAACGAGAATGCAAGCGTCGTACTCACATATTCGTAAGGCCATTTAGGTACATTCTACCGTCAACCCTTCTGTCACATGCGGAACTCCAAGCAGCTTGATGAATTCAGTCCTCTAAAATTTTTTCGCCACGAATGCCGTAGCAGCTTCTCTAACAAGGAAACAGTTTAGCATGCTCAGCTTATAACCGAACAGATCAAACAATAAGGATGCACCGTTCCTGCTTGACACCCAGGAATTATGACGCGCGTTCTCTTGTTTTAGCATGATACTGACTTTAACGGTCACTGGGCTCAACCATGCTTTTTATCTCAGTCGGTACAAGCAGGTTGTTCTTGCCAGAATGTGGTGGAGTAGGAAATATTTAACTTTGCAATTCATATTTCAAACAACCCAATATTACAACTAAATTGGTTACTTTAGTTAAGGGATTGGGCACAGTATATTTTGCAGCATAAGTTGAACTCACCATAGAAAGCTCATCATATGTTACGCTCTACATCTAGCTGGTTGAATCCGTTTTCGACTATGCCTGTCACTGTGATTGCTAACCGGATATCTGTGCTTACACATAGAGAATGGATAACTTGCTGTGCACAATTTACAGCTGCATCTACACGCCCCACGCTCATATGAACCGGAAGGAGTAAGAACTGAAGAAATATAGATTGGAGCTGTGTACTAATTGGAACGGACACACACTCATTCAATACAAATCTTAAAAGTAAACATTCGGGGCAACATTCTTAGCAAATTAGCACAGGATAGTGGTTAGGTGGTAACCCCTTCCGTGATGAAATCACCCCTTTAACCTAACACCACTACGAAGCAGCAAAGAAAAGTTTTCCGAAACCTGTGGCCGATGTGACGATGATAATTACGCTTAGTACATCACCACCACGGAATCATCCGCACACATCCGTCAATCGCTTAGAATTGGCAAAACGATGAAGACGGGGTATGAATCGCGACTTAACAGTCTTCGCGCCGGCCACCCAGCATAACGAACCTGCGTAGCCAGTTTGATTACCAAAATGATATATTCGTGTGGATTTAAGTTTATTCTCTAAAGTCCAGTTGCAAGAACAATCGGAAAAGCGAAAAATCTTTAAATGTAGTAGATAACTATGTCACTAAATACAGTGGAGCACGGAAGTTAAAAGCATCGCACAGCGAAGG
>OX104064.1:75997497-76198491 GCA_944474145.2 Dicrocoelium dendriticum | reverse complement strand
CATGGCGGAATTACAAAGCAATTAGAAACTACTGCACCTCGCTCATTAGAATCAGTAAGTGCGAATGGCAGGGGTCCCTAGTGCTGAAATGTACGAGTAACACCAAACTACTGCACATATTTGTGAATAGCAAAAGAAAGGTTAAGCCCGAAATACCACAACTCAAGACGGCCATCGGCCTAACAACTACTGCTGTGGACGTCGCCAACGCTCTACTAGTGCACTTTGGCTGGGTAGCTACAAATCTCTTGGAACCTTCTCCCTATCAAGCCCCAACAAATATCGTTGACTTATCCAGCGTCACCATTATTCCAGCAGCTATTGCCAGCAAATTACCGTCCCTTTAGAAGTGCAGTGCCCCTGGAATCGACATGATTTGCCCAAAAGTACTGAAAACCCTTCCTCCCAAAATAGCAGCACAACTTGCAACCTTTTCTAGCGTCTGCTTAACTCCCATACACTCCCATCTGAGTGGACGGATGGAATTATCACTCCAATATACGAAGGAGGTAAACGATCGGATCCTGCCAACTACCGATCTATTACACTTCTTCCTGTTTTATCAAAAGTGATGGAATCGGTAATCGCAGAGGAAATGAAGCGATACTTTGAAAGTCAAGAAATAATATCAAATGTCCAACATGGTATCAGACGCAAATAATCTTGTCTCACCAATTTGCTGCTTACTCGGGACTCATGGATCAGGGCGGATGATGAATGAGTCCCCATAGACGTGATTTACTTGAATTTGTCTAAAGCATTCGACTGGGTCAATCACTTCTTTCTCCTCCAAAAGCTTGTTGCCTACGTTACCAACGGTTCACTGCAAACCTGGTTAGAAGACTACTTACACGACTGAGCAATCAAGATAAGAGTAGCCGACACACTCTCCGCAAGTCTGTGCGTCTCCAGTGGTGTACCACAAAGCTCCGTCCTCGGTCCGCTACTGTTTTTAGTCTACTTTAATGACCTTCCAGCAGACATTCTAACTCCACTGCAAATCTTTGCAGACGATGATAAAATATGGAGAGAAATTCGCTCAACATCCGACTGTGTCTACCTCTAGGAAGATCTGACTCGGATTAGCAAATGGGCAGAAAGGAACCAGCTCCAACTGAACCCTGCAAAGTGTCACCTGCTGACGGTGCGCAGCAGCTTCGTCAACGCACCTTTTGGGTAACACGCGACTTAGGTATAATCGTGAAAGAGAGTCTTGGCAATTCGCTCTAATGTTCGAAAGCAGCAAGTGTGGCGAACTTAAACTTGAGAGTTTTGAGGCGAGCTCTCAGCACCTTTGAGCGACGGCTAGTACCAATGCTGATTAACTCATATATTCGCCCTCACCTTGAATATGCAATCCAGGCCTGGTGTCCATGTTTTGAACGATACATTCGCCTATTGGAACAACCCCAAAGAAGAGCCACAAAGCCAACGCGTGGACTATCCGGTCTAAGGTACGAACTGCGTCTTGGTGTACTCGGTGTGTTCTTATCGGAATACCGACGGCTTCGCGGTGATCTTACTCTCACATACCGCATACTAACTGAAAGCGAGCATCCATGTACATCACTGTTGACCCTAGCCCCTTACAAACAAAGCCGAGGCAACCGCCTGAAACTACCGATGCAACACTCCCGTCTGAATTGTAATAAGTAATTTTGCTCACTTAGAATCTGTTCTCACTGGAATGCATTACCAAGATATGTGGTGAACGCACCAGACATTACGACATTCGAAAAACTCTTAGAATTTCAGGTTAGTAATAAACGCTACACAACAGTTTGATAGAGTGCAATGGTTTAACCACTGATACTTCACGTTCCACGCTGGAACATTTTGATTTTATTTTTCTTTTGCATATCCATCCTGTGTGTCTTGTAAATTTTGATTTTTATCACATCACACACTATTGAACTATTGAAGTATTGTGGTAAATATCCCCGTCGTGAAACATGGTCTAGGATAGAGTTGCTTTACGTGATCTCCGTGACATGATGGGTCCAGCCATTGAGGTGGGTACCGGAGATTATTTCCTGACGCCCCTTGCTGGCCCTAGTTGTAGGCAGCAACCAATTAACATATGGCAGATTGTAGTCTCCCACACATATGTTTGAGATTGCAGATTGTACTGGAGGCAGTACTAATGAAATCAATTAGCTTTTGTGTTTCCCAGTGAGCGGCTAGGGGCAGCCGACAGCTACAACCCACTAGAAGGTCACTAGATGGGATCACTAGCCATAGTGTACATCAAGGTCACTTAGGGCATCTTGATTCCCAGGAATCGCAGAATGTCTATTACGCAAATATGTGGCACAACCGCCACGACGTTTATGTGAACGACCTTAGCAGAAAATTTAATAGACTAAGCTGTTAAGCTGAATGCCACTAATTTCTGGTATGCACCACCTTTGAGCAATACAAGCCATATCAGAGGATTTCCTAAACTTCGGCGTTGCAAATAAATCCAAACCATATAAAAGAGAGCGAATGTTAATAATGACATAATTGCGAGAATGATACTGTAGAATAAAAGTGATGGGCAACGTTAGCATCTACTTCGCTGTATCTAAAGACTGTGTGGTGTGAGATAGTTGAGTCCCGGTGAGATCTGTGTATCACGGGATTGATTAAAGTCGGTACTCCAGTAACGGTATCAGTATCTGACTCATCATGGCACGTGATGGTTGCTTGATTGGTTGGGGAGGAAGTGCGAGGTATAAGAGAGAAAGTAAACGTATGTACCTTAGTAGTACAACGCGTTGGGGATACTAAAGTCGCAGTGTTCTTGCTCGAATTGTATTGTTTCTGGTATTTGTTTGAGCCAGTTTCTGCCAAACAAGTCCAGGCCATTAAACTTAACAATAATTAATGGAAGGGTAACATGGTCGGCCCCACGATTAATCCTTACATCAAGCCTCCTCGTCCAGTCCCCCTACCATTCATTAACAGCTCCAACACACCTAGCGGTTAACTGATGTAGGAAGGTAAAGTAGGCTTTGTCGGGACCAACGGCAACTCGGCCAGTGTATCATAGTGACTGCCGCCGCGGTATCGATTTTAGGCGCTCAGATGAGCCTTCAAACTCTAACTCCGCAGTGTATGATGGTATTCAGAGCACATTCGATGTGGTTGTATGCAAAATTATGTAAGATATCGACTTACTGGAATTCTCCACTATCCAAACAGTATTGGGTAGAGAGTAAACACCTGACGTGTAAGCAATGTCGAACACTGTTGTCGCACTTGTGGCAATTGAATTGATTGTGTCTACCATAAGTTACCGTTGCACAAATGCGAGCGTTCATTGTTCGGTGACAATCGAGATCTGACCGTTTGGTTTACATCTGAGGAGTGATTATTTAGATAGTGAATTAATTGTTAAACAACATGTTCCCTTGGCCAGACCAAAGTACATGGGGCTTCCAAAGTGTTCTTGGTTTCGTCTTCCAAGAGTATGGTGTTGCTAGCCTTGTTGTCGCTGATGTCTGCCAGAAGACGTTGGATAGCCATGACTTCTTCAAATTTCGTGGGAGAAACTTAATTATAACGGATATGGGGCAGGGACTGCTGCATGCGGTTTATAAATTCTTCAACATCTCCCTGCCATAGATGGGAACAAGTTAGTCGTGCAGTATACACATGTAGTAAGCCTAAACGACCACGCAACGATATCAGACAGTGTGACAGGGAATTGTTATCCTACAAGCTTAGTGCGTTAACATGTCGTTGACTCTGTGCGTCCAGATTTTACCTCAGTAGGTTTACTAATTGATGCCTAGTATTATCGAGGTGAGGACTTGTAACTGCAAAGAACAACATAGCTGCAAAATGTTCTTTTACATTGAGTACAACTTGCAACAGATGTTTGGGTAACCACTTCTTTCAAAGACGGATCAGATAGGGTAAGGTGAATTATAACGGACAACCCCATGTATAGAAACCGTCCTAAATGCCAAAGTCGACGCATGCAGAAAAAGCGCAAGCCTCTGAACACAGTAATGGCTCACAGTCGAAACGACGCAAGGGCAACATAGCACACTGATCTGTTATCACTCATCGTGTGTGCTGGCAAGAAAAGCGTGCAATGCATCCATCATTTAATTGCGATCACGTCACCAGTGTTGGGTATCATAGGGACAGTCACCGCTGGGAGGGCGTGCTGGGCGATAATATATCATACTCCACAGCAGCTGCGTTTGTGAATGCACTCCGTCGGACGTCTACGTAAGAAGAGATGGAGGTAAATCTTCCAGATTGATTACCGGTGTGTGCGGAGTGGCTAATCTTGTCCAACTAAGCAACGACAATTGCTTGGAGGGTCATTCTGAAGCACTCCGTATGTAAAACTTGACCAATACACCCACTGAGACAGTAACCGATGAAGAAGATAGATATTGGGTGTTTCTCACCCAAAAGTGCTACATTATTTTCGAGCGGAATACACTCATTCTATATCTGCTTAAATATACAAGGAATTCAATTAGTGACGGGTCAGATCGGCCACGTAACAGTGCTTTTATAAAGGTATCTTATGAAGATGAAACAAGTCAGACGGAAATCCGTCACGTCCTGGGACGGTCGCCGAACCAGTCGCTAGAACAATTAAAACCAAGCAGAGCAACTGGCACCTGGAAGAGGTAGTTTGGATAACCATATTTTGCGTGAAAACTGTTGCTTCATGAACTATTTACGCACATAACTAAGCAAATATCTTATTGAAAAGTGCAAAAAAGCCAGCTTTTCAGTACATCCAATTGTATCGACAGTGTCCCGAAATTCGGTCGATCGGGCGCAGTGAAATGATACCAGTTCCGGAAGAAAAGTGGTCAATAATTCGATTGCATATTGCGATGGAGAAGAGATCTCGATGTTGTTTGTTAGTATTTTCCAACAAGCTCTAAAACAACTACAGGGGAAAGTTGCAACATAAGAACTCGGTCATTTAGTCACTGCAGAGTTAGAAATGCACGGAATGGTTGAATTCAAGCTATTTACTGGGACCGGAAGATCACTGGAACTGATTTCGTACTCGAACAAGAAATAACCATTGTGGTCGAATCGAAAATTATGGAGCGGCTAGCCAGTAATTTAATATGTATGTTATGTGATAGGATTGTGCAAACAAGTGGCTAGTGTGTCGAAAGCATGCAGAGCAGTTGATTGGACGTCTGCGCATATTCCTGCTACGCGCTGATTAGTTCGCTGGAGCGAGTTGGTTTGACTGATTCAAACGAAGAATTGCATGAGTGCAGCCGCGTCGCTAATTATGGAAATGACTTAGTCATTTATATCGAGGTCCCTACATGCTTGTTAGGCTGATTTTGCTGAGCACGCTTGGCTGAATAAACCGTTTGTCACTAAAGGACCGATTTCTGGGGCATGGTGTCAGCGAAAAACAAGCCAAATTCCCAAAATGGTGCTCAGTTGCTGATTGGAGCGCAACCAGCTTTGCAACCACCTGCGCCACTAATCATGGAAAAACAGAATTTGGCCACTAATTGAAGAATCTGGAAAAGCAAGTGGGCCGAGTTCTGTGTGTTGGTGCGGCTGAAGGAACAACCGATGGCGTATCGATTGGTGATGTTTAGACAAACGACCAGAGTTGAACTACGCCGCATCTTGGAAACGATGCAGTACCAATAGGACGAAGATTCAACTGATCTGAAAACTGTCATCTAAAATTTCGGTGATTTCTGCGAAGGCCAGATTAACCATACGTATCAGCGGTATCTACTTTTTATTCGAAACCCGTGCCCGCACGATGCTATCAAGAAATATGTTACGGAGCTGAAGATCCTAGCTCGTTCCTGCAATGTTTGCAATTGTATAGCTAACAGTCTCATCCGAAATAGAATAGTGCTGGAGATCAATGTGAAAAACATCACCAATCAGCTGCTGCGGCAACGGCAGGTATCGCTCGGACACTGTCTTGATATATGCCACAGTGAATCATTACCTGCACACCACATCCAGCAAATGCGGTTGCAGACTGAACCAGAGCTATGTGCCGTATCCAGTTTATCTGACAAAAGTAAGAAGTCTGTTATCAATATCCACGAAACCTTCAAATTCTGCGCCGCGCAACACTCGAAGTATCATGATCAATGTCCGGCTTGGGGCCGAATTTGCACCAGATGCGGCAGACGGAATCATTTCGCTCGATGTTGTCAGTCCTCGAAAGTGAATGCACTCAATCGTGACACAATGCCGTCCGACTGTGAACATTCAATCAGTAACGTGTCGCGGACAGCATCGAAGTTTTTGGTTGGTGACGAGATGGTGTGTTTCCAGTTGGCCTCGGGTGTCACCATAAATATACTTCCAGCGAAGCGGTGCCCAGGAATTCGTGTGCGACCTGATCAGAGAGTCGTACGCATGTGGAATGGTTGCAAGCTCTAGCCGTAAGGTTTGGCCACAATCAACGTGATCAATCCCATAGACGGCTCTTCATATCGGTTGGATTTCATAGTCGTGGAGGAAGAGCTCACGTCAATTTTCGGCATTGATTCTATCCAATGTCTTGGCTTTATCCATTTTAACCATGACCGTTTTGTGCATGTATGTGAAGCGGAGACAGACGAAAGTGAACAGTATCCGGACGTGTTTAACCCATGTTTGGGGAGGTTGTTACGTTCCGTTCATTTTCAATAGGTTCATCAATACGACCGATTGCGCTGCCAGCTAGAAGTGTTCAGTTTTGCATTACGTGATGAGTTCGCCACCGAATTAAATAACTTGCTGCAATTGGGCTTAATCGATTAGGTCGACTAGCCGAAAGACTGGGTTAGCCGAGTCGCGATGGTTACGAAAAAGAATGGTGAAATGCGTTTGTACATAAATTCTAAGCCATTGAATGAAACTTTGCACTATACACTGCCAGTGTTAGATGTCCTGTCGCGTTTGGCTAAGGCGAAGTACTTCACCAAGGTTGATCTCCCATCGGCGTTCTGGAATGTGGACCCAAATGAGGAATTCAGTTCCTTGACGACCTTTACTATACCTTTCGGGTTTTTCCACCAACTACGTATACCGTTTGGTTTGAAGGTTATGAGCGAGATTTTTCGAAGCGGTTACTGCAAGTTATTGACAACCTAGACGGTGTAACGTTTGTAGCAGACGATTTACTGATTCACGGCTCAACAGAATAGCAACATAACGCCAATCTGCACCTCTTTTGCAGCGATTCATGCAAAAGAACATAAAACACAAACGCGAGAAAACTGAGCTCCGGAAACCGGAAGTGATTTTTCACGGGCACTTTCTGACATCAGAAAGAATAAATATTGACACCGGAAAAAACAAAGGAAGTACAGAAGAAGCCTCAACCTAAGGACGTCAAGGTGGTTACGTGTTTAAATGGCACGGTGAATTATTTGAGCCGGTTCTTGCCAAGGCTTGCTGAAATCATGACGCCCATCCGGAAGCTGACTCGCAAAAGTGTTAAGTTGGAGTTGGAGAGAAGAGCAGGAGACAACCTTTACTACCATCAAGAATCATATTCGCTGTACACCAGTACTCAGCTACTATGATCCATCTCTACCTCTGGCGGTGCAGTGTGACAACAATTAAAGCGGAATAGGTGCCGTTCTCTTGCAAGAGGGTTAACCCTTGAATTTCCGCAGTCGGGCGCTCACAGTGGAGGAACAGCGCTATGCGCAGATCGAAAACGAGATGCTACCTGTCGTCTTCACAGTGGAGCGATTCAGCGACTAAACATTTGGAAGGAAGACTACAGTGTATGCTGACCACAACCCTTTCTTGGCACTAGCTAGTAAATCGTCATACAGTGTCACTCAGCCTATTCAAAGGATACTTATCCGTCTCCAAGCATACGGCCTGGATCTTGTGTACACTTCGAGGACGCAAATGTTCATCGCGGACACTCTATCGAGAGCATATCTACCGATAGTCAAACACCAACAAGACCACCTCGAGGCAGCCAATCTCGTACAACATCTGGCGGTAACGATAGATCGTCTGAAAGAGATGGAGCGTCAAACGGAAGCAGACGCGAAGTGCGTGACGTTGCTCAAGGTGATTTCGAGTAACTGGCCAGATACAAAGGATATGTTTCCAAAAAATTAACGCCCTTCTTCAACTCACGGGATGAACTGTGTATGACAGTTGGTTGTTTAAAGGAAATCGCATTTTGATCCCACCGACGCTAAGCAAAGAAGTGTTAGAACACGTTCATCGAGCCCACTTGCGTGTCAACTGCAGTATTAGTAGAGCACCCGCACTGTTGTTCTGGCCTGGGATGACAAGTCAAGTCCGATAGCATGTAGCAAGCTGTTCAGCCTGCCGGTCCCACGAGGCTCATCAAGCCAGGTCACCAATGATGCTGCGTGAGGTTCCAGATCGACTGTAGTAAAAACCAGCAGTGGACTTGCTCTGTGACAAACGGAAAGACTATTTAGTCCCTGTGAACTATTACAGTGACTATTTTGAGTTCAATCCACTCACCATTACCGCCAGAGAAGCAGTCATCAAGAAGCTTAGATTTCAGTTGGCCAGGCACAGAGTACTAGCGGAACTGATCATCGACTGTGGCTCGCAATGTACAAAAGATGCGTTCCAGACCTACGCGAACAAGTGAGCATTATCGCGTCGACAAACGTGCCCGTGTCACAGTCAGTCAAACGAGAAAGCAAAGGCAGCAGTCAAACAAGCTAAGAGATTGTTGTCGTAGGCTAGAGGCACTCATGTGGACCCGTAACTAACTTTGCTGGAAATATGCAATACTCCATTATCGAACAACGGTGTCAGTCCAATGCAACATTTGTGCAGCAAAACGACAAGAACCATGACGCCTGCCTCCGCTGAACTCTTGCACCCTTTCTCGTCATCATATGAACAATTGCAAAGGGGCTTAGGAAAACAGATGGTTGATCAGATACGGTATTACGACCCCGAAACTCGGGAGCTATCGGAGCCATCAGTAAGTGAGTAAGTGTGGATCCAACCAATACCAGGTGTCAGTGGAAGATAGAAGCAAGGTGTGGTGAACGCGAAGGTTGCAAAAAATCTTATAAACTCAGTACCGGAGCGAAGGTGATCAGAAGCAACCGAGTGCAGCCTAGGCGACACCGGGATCGAGGTGAACCTACAGCAAAACACTTAATGTCTTACCAAGTGGTCACAACGACAGAGGCAGCAAAGACGACGCGAAGCGGAAGAGCGTACCGAGTCTTCTGCAACACTGACGCAGCTGATTTCGAAAACGAAAAGGATGTGATAGGATTGTGCAAGCAAGTGGCTAGTGTGCCGAAAGCAAACAGAGCAGTTGATTGGACGCCTGTGCATAATGCTGCTACGCGCTGCTTGGTTCGCTGGAACGAGTTTGTTTAACTGATTCAAAGGACGAATCTCATGAGTGCAGCAGCGTTGTTAGTTATGGAAATTAGTTATTTATACCAAGATCCCTATATGTTTGTCAGGCTGTTATTTTGCTGAGCTCACTTTGCCGAATAAATCGTTTGTCCTTGAAGGACTGAGTTTTGCGACATGCTATCTATTCGAGTGAGCGTGGTAGCGACGGATTACCCTGGAACTTTTAATGACGCCTTGTGAAAAACAAGCTATTGCATCAGCATTCACAGGAACACTGAAAATTATCCTTTCATCCTCACTAAATGCCATTATGTATAGCAACCTGTGCTAAAGTGGAGGATTCATAACTTGCCGTTTAGCAACAGGCACTTGTTCTTACTTGAGGTTACTTTTTAAACTGATCCATTATCTACTATCCTTTGAGCACATGAACTACACAGGGCTCCATAAGTTTAAGCTCGTTTTCTTACTGTTACACTTCACAAGTAAAATCAAATAAGCAACTTCAACTAAATAACTGAAAGTATGTTGAACCATAAATTTAGTAATAAAAAGATGATAATAATAATATTAATAAATAGGTCTCTCGGATTTGATAGTCTGTCCCTGGAAATGGGGCAGATGATTATTACAGCTACGATCATTCGCAAGCGTATCTGAGATATCCAGTAGCCTCAGTGTTATTAAGACATTCTGAAATACATGAGTTCTGTTTGCGTACGTTTGTGCAATAGCTCATCCTACCGTCTATACATACTTTCTTTCTATCATGAAAGGACTCATTTGGTCTTTGCATATGAAAACATCGTCATTAGCGAGTTTTAGTCCAGGAAGTTTCCAAGTTTGATGCGCAATGTTCTTACATTTTCACAAGACTGAATAGTGGTTGGTAGGCTATTCCACAAGACAGTTCAGCTGGCGACGATGTTAGAGCGAATAGTTGTTCTCAATCCGCATCATTATTTTACGATTCTTGTTTCCAAGCTTTGCTTGAAGTTGTGTGGCGGTCCTAATGTAGAGAGGTTAGAGTATGTCTCAGTCATCGCACACAAAGTGCCTTGAGTCAGAAGGGAAAATGAGAAGAGATTCCTTTTCGATAAACCTCATCAGGCAGTTACAATTACGAAATTTGTGATCATTGAAATGGTGATTATTACTAGGGATGCGGCGGTCTGTCGTGTGTGCTGCGACCGGAGGAACGATAGCTTGAGGTGAAGCTGCTTATAACGCTCCTGATAGATCATGATTGACGACTTACCAAACAATGTTTTAGTGACTGATATTTTCAGGATTTCCAGAGCCTTCCTGTTGCCCATCCGCATGTTTCCACGATTGATTCTGCACTATTCAAGTGACTATATGGCAAAAGTGAAGAATATAATAATTACGTTGACTAATCAGCTCTTAGGGACGCAAGAAAGTTAATATTTTCAAGATTGCTCTGCGTTGTGATATGTGGTAACTTATTTTCAGGAACTAACTGTTCACCTGCGGGTACTTTGCAGTCAGCACCAAATGTCACGGAGACGTTTCAGAAAGGCTAATTGGGTTAAAACATAGCTTCAGTTACCGTCAACCCTGAAATGATTCTACCGATTAGATATGCTGGACTTCGCCACAAATATTTTATTTAAATAGTAATTCCTACCGGCGAAAACCCATGAAAATAAGGATGTGACAACATATTTCTCGTGTCTTGATACTGTGTTTTAGCTAAGAAGAACAATTAAAGCAACAAAGGGAGTAACGTGATGCACTGTCATAAACCTACTTATAAGTACAAAAGACGGAATTAACTAATATACTGAGAAAAACTGCAATTCTTTTGCTTACATTTTACGCTCTTTGGGTGCACTTCATGGGCACCACAGCAAGCTTTTGCTTCATCACTAATCTTGCGGTAAAATCGCCAACTCTAACTAAAAATAACATGCGATTTTCCGTAATCCTAGCTATCGACTTTGTTGACGCGCAGGTCCATTATCCCCGCAAGCTGACTGCAGCAAAACACTGCCAAACACGTGGTTGCACACGAAGAGAAAAGCCATCAAAAGAGTCGATTTAGACACTCGTTAACCACTGAGTTTTAATTTGTGAGGATTAGCCCATCAAAGAAGCACCACATTTCTTCTGCACACCTCTATCAGATGAAATGACTGTTTCCATTTATTACGGTTTATTTATATTTAATTCCACTGCCTTGAGTTAACGTTGGATTTTCCCAGCTCGGATTGAGGAAGAGCCCATCAAAATCAACTCACGCTTTAGAAGCACTTTCACTAGTTGCCGCGATGATTAATGAACGACCGCGAGATGCGCATTTAATCCGAAAGGGTGTGCAAATGGCAGCTTTATGTTTACTTCTGGAAAGCAGTTGTAAAAAAATCAGCGAAATTTTTTTTACTTTAGGCAAACGCCATGATATTTGGCACGAGTAGCGCTGAGGGAACGTTTCTTTTTTACTCAAATCATGATAATCAATTGCTTTTGGCGAGTTTACCTGATCATCAACATATTCATGATTCATTAACTATGACCTCCATTTATCCATCCCATTTACACAAAGCTACGGAATTTATCCACCACGCAATGACATACTTGAATAGCAACCACTTTCTGACATCGAATCGATGCACACAAATGCTGTTATTTAAGACATATATGTCTAATAGCAATTGTCCCTGCTATATGATGTGAAAAATATCACAGTAAGTGAACAAACTTTGTTGAATATGTAAGTCAGGAACACTCCCAGGTAAACCAGAATGATTTTATGATGAAAACATTCTGTCTCAGAAGACCAGTCGAATAATAGGATATTGCAATCAACAATCGGTTACATAAGAGATGGATTTCTGATGGGGTACGTTTGTCAGGAAGGAGTGAAGAATCAAGAAACAAGTTTCAGTGTGAATGCTACAACCAAAATTGGTTAAAGAGGCCGTAGTTGTTAAGCAATACTCTAAAACGGTGCATACTTCAAGTGGCCACCCAACGTATATAAATTAAGCCACATAAATGCTGCTTTTTGTTGAATTTTCACACATATGCATTTTTGCGATCGTTTGTTTCAACGTTTTCCTTTTAGTTTGCGTGACAGGCACATTTAGCTATGATGCCTGCTATATACTAAGTATGTACGCCCACTGTCATCTGACAGATTGTACATAATTGCACCGGAAATAGGCTCAGAAGAACGCAGATGGTAGATAATTGCTTCAGGCGTAGAATTATTGTGGATGCGATAGATCGAACGACATTTATTCAATATGGGTGCGTTCGTCACTTGCTGATTTACTTCACTTGTCTTTTGCAAATCTTGTGCGTGCTCCACTGTATAAATCTTACTAAAAATCAATCAACCAATCTTATGCATTACGTTATTTGTTAATTTAACGTCACTACTACTATAATCAGTGAAAGTGATGCGAGCTGACGGGTGTGACGTCGAAACCCTGCAGGATATATTTTGAAAGTGTCACTGGACACAAAGTGGAAGCTGCTTTCTTTAATTTCAAATTGTTGAATTTTGTTTTAAGTAGTAGATTTAGGATGCACACATCATGGCTGTTTGCCGAAGACATGTAGCCACCTATGAGGAAATGTTTCATGGTAACACTCCGACCTTTATACTGGAATTCGAATTGTAAACTAGGGTATGGGATATGAAAAATACTTCATTTCTTCTGTACTGTGCAACTAGTTTGCTTGATAAACACAAAAACATTTTCAGTCTGTCAGAAAACTTTTTGAACAAATCATTAAAATTAGCTGTGTTGCAGTCCAAACAGCGAGTACATGAACTTTTTGAACATGTAACCCCACTCGATATCACATCTCGTCCGCAACGAGAATGCAAAGCGTCGTACTCACATATTCGTAAGGCCATTTAGGTACATTCTACCGTCAACCCTTCTGTCACATGCGGAACTCCAAGCAGCTTGATGAATTCAGTCCTCTGTAATTTTTTCGCCACGTATGCCATAGCAGCTTCTCAAACAAGGAAACAGTTTAGCATGCTCAGCTTATAACCGAACAGATCAAACAAAAAGGATGCACCGTCCCTGCTTGACACCCAGGAATTATGACGCGCGTTCTCTTGTTTTAGAATGATACTGACTTTAACGGCCACTGGGCTCAACCATGCTTTTTATCTCGGTCGGTGCAAGCAGGTTGTTCTTGCCAGAATGTGGTGGAGTAGGCAATATTTAACTTTGCACTTTATATTTCCAACAACCCAATATTACAACTAAATTGGTTACTTTAGTTAAGGGATTGTGCACAGTATATTTTGCAGCATAAGTTGAACTCGCCATAGAAAGCTCACCATATCTTACGCTCTACATCTAGCTGGTTGAATCCGTTTTCGACTATGCCTGTCACTGTGATTGCTAATCGGATATCTGTGCTTACACATGGAGAATGGATAACTTGCTGTGCACAATTTACAGCTGCATCTACACGCCCCACGCTCATATGAACCGGAAGGAGTAAGATCTGAAGAAATATAGATTGGAGCTGTGTACTAATTGGAACGGACACACACTCATTCAATACAAATCTTAAACGTAAACATTCGGGGCAACATTCTTAGCAAATTAGCACAGGATAGTAGTTAAGTGGTAACCCCTTCCGTGATGAAATCACCCCTTGAACCTAACACCACTAAGAAGCAGCAAAGAAACGTTTTCCGCAACCTGTGACCGATGTGACGATGATAATTACGCTTAGTGCATCACCACCACGGAATCCTCCGCACGCATCCGTCAATCGCTTAGATATGGCAAAACGATCAAGACGAGGTATGAATCGCGACTTAACAGTCTTCGCGCCGGCCACCCAGCATAATGAAACTTCGTAGCCAGTTTGATTACCAAAATGATATATTCGTGTGGATTTAAGTTTATTCGCTAAAGTCCAGTTGCAAGAACTATCGGAAAAGCAAAATAATCCTTAAATGTAGTAGATGACAATGTCACTAAATACAGTGGAGCACGGAAGTTAAAAGCATCGCACAGCGAAGGTCATGTGCTTGCAGTTATATTGCTTAACCCTGGTCCTTGTCTGGCTTACTTCCCCCGTAAACACAAAAAGCTTTTGGTAGTTTACAAGTAGCGCCGTTTACCTGGCACATTTGTTTGACCTGACATGTCGTTCAGAATGCGCAGAATAAGCATCAAGGTGGTGCACGCTTCAAACAATAGAATCTAGTCTGCTTTTAATCTGAACTGCAAACTTGCAAGTTACAGTGGGACAGAGAATGTGAACTGGTTGAAGCAATGAACAATGATTTATCACGGGATAAAAGCAAGTGCTTGACACGTCCCGTAGGACGGTTGGGGTGAATAGGATGAAATCAAAATATCTCTGGGTCATCTACCGAACGTCTGCCGAGATGAATACTTTGATAAATAACCTTAATGTAAAATTAAGAAAAATCGGGCGTAAATGTTCAGGAAGACACTGGGGAGCGCTGATCGTTGATGTAGGGCGTCAGATAAGTAAAATATGCTCGCTCACTTGGGTCCATTTGATACATAAATCCTGTTAGAAAGCATGCTTGGCGCAATGCACAATAGAGGAGTTTAGGTAACAAAATGCTGGGAGTTAAGAGCAAAATCTAATCGTTTTTAAAATCTTCCAAAGTAAGGGAGGATACAACTGAGTCTGGGAGTAGTTTCAGGGTTAGCAAACCCGAAGGGAAAAGTAATTCCGCCGACAATCTAGACGGTTATATGGTTCCTTCAGTTTTAAGCAGTTACCCCTGAACTGCGTGTTGTGGCTAAGTTTCAGCAAATGGCGGCATACGTGTTTGGGATCACTCAATTGCTGGTACGCTATTATGAGATCGCCGCACAGTCTTCGATAGCGTCCGCTGAAACCTCCCAGAAACTTCAGCCTTCGGTGGTAAGAGTGATAGCGCAGCCGTTTATGTTCTTTGTTGCTCTTTGTTGTGGTGCTTCTAACGCCGCTAGGTCGCGATTCAACCAAGGTTGCCAAGCTTGGATAGTGTATTAAAGATGCGGGTGCACGTAGGAATTGTGCATCAATGGGAAGATTGATGGGTCAAATCTCCTGAATGCACTTCGCATCATCCCGACATGCTGGTTGCCTCTTTATGTAGCTACCTCAGCCTGTTTTGAACACCTGAGGTCGCTCTGTGAGATCACACCAAGGTCACGTTCCTGGGAGCTGGTCTGCAATCCGTTTGTCCCAAGCGAATAGGTGTAGTTATGTCTATGGCGTAATTGTACAACGCGACATTTGTCTACGTTGAATGGTAGGGCGTTTTGAACTGAACAGTTCGACACTGTGTTAAGATCGCACTGGAGCCGTTCGTGGTCGTCTGGTCCTCTGATCCTTCGCCATATCTTTATAACATCAGCGAAAAATAGGAAATCGGAAGCAATTGATCTCGCCAAATTGTTAATGAACACCAAGAATAGACGAGGGCCAAACATCGAGCCTTGTGGTACACCACACAACAAATCGATTGCATCGGACAAAGATTCCCGGACTCTCACCTCCAACCGACGTTTGCGACGAAAATTGCTTATCCAACTCAGTAATGGTTCATCAGTTCCTTGGTTCCGAATTTTCTGAAGGAGAATTCGATGGTCTAAGCGATCAAACGCTTTTGAAAACTCCAGGTAGATGACATCGACTCCTGCTCCATCATCGACAGCTTCAGTCAAGCTATTACGTGAAATTATTAGGTTAGTACGCTTTTGACGAAAGCCATGTTGCCTAGAGCTATTTAGTTATGGCTTTCCAGATACTGCATTAGCGACTGCTTGACATGTCCCGTAAGATAGGGAGGGGAAAAAGCGAATTAAAAAACCCTTGTTATTAAAAGAACGTGTGAAATACACGACTCAACAATGGGTTTCGATTAGCACAGGCCATATCAAGTATTGTAAGTGTATCCGAGTGTTGTCAAAAAGTTTTTGAAAAGGGATAAAGTAACAGCATTAATTACAAATTCCGGGAGGGCGTCCCAAGGCTGCGACACTCGAGGAGAGAAGTTTCGTCAACATTCCAGTCGACCGTATTGCGTGACCAGCTTAAACTAATGATCCCTTAGAGATGTGTTTTGATTGCGTTTTAAAAGAGTATGGCATGTGTTTTTGGGCTTTCTCAGAATCTGACACAACAGTATAAGATCGCCTTTTAGACATCGGTAACATCCGCCGTCTAGTTTGAGTGTTTTCAGCCTGAGTAGGTAGGGAAGGCGGGACAAACGTTTAACATTCTTTGTTACCCTGCATTGTGCGGTATCGGGCGTGGTGAGGTAGTGCTTCTGCCAGGGTTGCCAAGCTTAAATGGAATATTCAGTGTGCGGCCTCAATTACGCGCTAAGCCTTTTCAGAAAGCTTGAGGCCTTTTCAGTCTACTTTAAATACCCAAGGTCCTCTTGCACAGGCACGCCGAGGTCGCATACCTACGAAGCTCGCAGTAGAATTGCTGGTCCGAGGCAGCAGTTGTGAATACTCCGAAGGCGTATGTTAATAATTTTCACTTTGTGGTGTAGAAATACAGCATGTTCTCGATGGAACATGTGTACGGTTTGTCCAGTTTAAAATCTTGTATGGCTGTGGGATCCTCCACCGAGGCGTTAATACGCCATATTTTTAGATCATCTGCAAATAGCAGCTTCTTTAAAGACCGCAAAATTTGCAAGATAATTTAGGAAAACCAGGAACAGAGTTGGCCCGAGTACCGAGCTCTGAGGTACGCCGCACTGAACTACGATTAGCTCCGTCAGGGAGCAGCCAACCCTCACATTCAGGCGACGTTGGACGAGAAAGTCGCCTAATCATCCTAGAACGGAATAGCGCATACCATAATTCTGCAGATTGTGTAGTAGAATTCCATCGTCCAAGTGGTCCAATGCCTTTGAGAAGTCCAGGTAGGCTGCATCCACTCCTACATCGGCGTCTACAGTTCCGTCCAGCTTGCATGAACTATCAAAAGACTAGTGGTGCAGGACCGATTTTGACGAAATCCGTGCTGCTCCGGAACGAGCATCTTGTTATTCTCCACGTACTGCATGAGCGCCTGAGCTACAATGTACTCCATGATCTTGCAGATCACCGGAAGATGTTTAATCGGACGCTGATTCGCTGGTTCTGCATGGCTAACACTTTTGCAGATTGGACTGACAATCTCGTGCTTCCACATCTTGGCGACTTGCATTTCATCAAGACATCTCTGAAAGACTGTTGCTAACGGTTCAGCTAAACTCATGGCTGCAAGTTTCAAGGTCTTCCGGCGAATGCCGTCAGCACCCGGGGAGCTGCATTCGCGTATCAGCCTTGGGGATTAGAAAATCCGCTGTCATGATAGCAACCGAAATGATGTGGATCCTAAACCAAACATTAGCACATATCATTATCCTTACTTGACCGGCTGTAAGATTTCTGTTTTGCCTTACAAAATGAGCTCATAAATGCTTAAGTCTTGCGAAGGGACACGATAAAGTTTAGCTTTTGCGTATTAGCTTTTCCAAGTTGCATTGGGGTAAACTAGTACTTTGATCGATCTGTTGTACCAGTCAACTAGCTCAGAATATGGGACAATTATGGTGTTCAGTCTCGCAGATAAAAGCATTCTGGTGCGTTTTATGGGCGCACAGCTTCCACGCACCTGTTTCTCATGTGATCTATGCTTACCAGAATATCATCTGCACTGGGTTTCTATGTTGATTAGTCGATATTATCATCGGCTTCGTTCTTACTCATACCAGTCGGTACGTGTGCAAGCTACGCACGCAGTGGATAACCCATCACCACACCATCGGTATATAGGATTTAACTCAAAAACGAAGCGTCGTATCCTATATGATGAAAAAGCGTATTTCTGGACGTATCCGTGTAGAATATATATTGTGATGAGCTCAATAATTGTCATGTTTTCATGTGACGAAATATGATAAAAAGATACTGTACCTTGAGTGCACACATCAGTATTCCTATTAAATTTGAAAAGTTCAATCAAAGAAGCGCCACGATGCTAATCCATAATTATAACTTGACTTTCTTAATGGTTCGAGATTGCGAACGAGCCGCTTATTAATTACCTGGTTGCGGTAAACTAAACATAGGCCACATGAGTATGTCTGTTTTGCGAACCTCTGGCATGACATGCGTGCGAAGGGTTTGGATGTCCACAGTTGGGTCTAAATCCAAATCAGAAGTACATATATAAATTGCTGCAAGTAAATAGATTCAGGTGAGATCAGTTCGTCTCAAAACGATGCGAAGAGCTACAGCATGTATAGGATCGGCGCAAATCTAAAGTAATATAATAGACGAAGCGAAAAGGACGGGTCCAAATAGTCTGTAAGTGGCAGTGCTGTTCAAAAAAGGAGAAGTGCAATATAGCTTTGGATTATAACGGGTACATGTAAGTGCTTCACACATCCAGTAGGATAGGTAGGGTATAAATTACATGCTAAATATACGTTGCCGATTAAGAAAGCACCAGATACATGACTTACTAGTGGGCTTGCAATAGCACAACTGTATTTTCTCGTCAGAATTTTAAGGGTTTGTCTGATACCGTTCTCGGTTTGTTCCGCACTGAGGTCGTCAACGGAGGGTCACGTGCTACATAACGTGGTGTAAACGTGTGTCGTTAGGTAGTCTTCTGAAAGGTGTTACGTTTCGAGCAATGATTGCGAGAGCTGAGAGGTTCCAAAGTTGTGACCCTCGGACAAATAAATGTTTCATCGACATTGCAGTCAACTGTATGGATCGGCTATACGAATCTAAACTGAAGTTATTCAAGACAAGAAAGTGCTTTTTGCACCCAGGACGGGTGCATATTCACCCTTTCCATGCCTTTGACAATCGGTGGGGGAAAATGTTACATGGATAATCCACTCGATTAAGTTAAATGGATTATTCCTCAGATGTGTTCTGGCCGATTTTGAAAAAAGTTTGCAAGTGCGGCTTTCGTTTTTTGAACGTGATTCGCCATTATGAGATCTTTTAGTAGATGTCTATAACTTCCGCCGTACACTCTATGAGATTTTAGACAGATCGGATAAGGAATGTAGAACCAAATTTTTTCATTCATTTTGGTCAGCATTATGCATTATGGAGCGCGGTAAGGTGGTGTTTCTTTCAGGCTTACCACGCACAGACAGCGTATCTCCGTGTAGCGTTATGTACTAACCAAGAATTTTGGAAAAGACTGACGCTTCCAACATTACGAACATCCTAAAAAAGAGGCTAAACTTCAGGTTTGCTTTCGCTGAATCCTATTTGATCTGCCTCGAACGATAAATGTCAATTTGCACGGGAAGAGTTCCGTAGGATTTGTGAATATAATCGGTAGCTGTTAGTGCTCTGATGCTCAGAAGCTTGCATTTTGTGGCGTTGAACTGCAGCATAATTTCGGTGGACCAAGTGCATGCTCTATCCAGACCCCTCTGCAGAGCTATGTGATCCTCCATTGTAGTGTTGGCGTATCATATCATTAGGTCATAGGCGAAAACTAGTATATGTGCGAGTATTTATAAGAGCAAAAGCAAGCAGGGTCCGAGTACACAGCTTTGAGTTACACAGCACTGGGCTTCAACTTTGTCGGACAGGGTGCTGTGAACCAATTTCAGGTGGTGTTAAAAGAGGAATCTGCCTATCCAACCCCGTGGGGATGGGGTTTACTTTAAACACATATATATATATATATACTATCGGCGTACTTGCGCTTCAATTCCAGGGTATTAGCCTTGACTTAATTAGACACCAACACTTGTGATATAAAGCAAACTTAAGGGCAGAAAGGCTGGAATAGCACGCAAAAAACGACCATGGAATTCGCTTGTTTTTCTAAAGATAGGTCTTTTACTATTGCCTTCATGGAGAATGCCGGAATACTAGCAACGTGCTTTTAAAATTTACATGCTTTTTGACTGATTATGTATTTTCTTGCATTGTTACTTGTTCAGTGAACTTAACAAATTGAATTTTACTGACTAAAATCCACTTATATAGTAGATGTACAATTTTCTCTAGAAAGCCGGCACTATTTTCAGCAGTCACGATCCGTCTTCATTGTTGTTCCATTTGCTTCACATAGTTCACTTGGCTATTTCTGCTAACTTTTAACGCCAACTTAGGAAGATAGTGCAACCGCTATTCCTACATTTCGTCACATCTAAGCTCAGCTTAGCAGACTTTAAATCTAACTCAGTCGCAGAATACAAAACCTATGGACGCGTAAAGTTACACCTATTCAGGGCGAACTAATGAACAACAAAATAAGAATTTCTAGATAAACTGCTGGACCATAAATGTTTCAGCTAATTAAACCTAGACATAATAATGTTAATAATAATAATAATGATGATGATACGTATATTTCCCGATTGTACTAGAAGCTGTCTCTGGATTATGGAGATATCATGGGTACAATAATTATCCTACACATGCATGAGTGAAATATGTAATATGGGGTGTGTGATATCAAAATAATTTGGAAGCACGTAACTTGTGTTGTTGCTAAGTTCTTTGTATCATCTTTAATCCTTGATGATCAGTAATCTTTGGCTCTTTCTGAAAGAACTCGTGTGGTGATTTACCCGATGGAAGCATGGTCATTATCGAGTTCTGCTCAAGGAATTTTCTGAGTTGAATGTGAAATGCTCTTGCGTTTGTGCAAGACCTGATTGTGGCTGGTAGGCTATTCCACATGGATCAGAACGGCTGCTTTCCACCACCGTTGGCATATCACAAATGGTGTATAATGGAAAAATGAATTAGGACGGGTACAAAGTATAGGATTTGAATGTCCCGTAGGTTGATAATGAAAAGAAGTGCGAATTCGATCACTGCACGTGTGAACAAAGTAATATTTGCATCGGCGAACCCATAGGGTGACCATATATTAGTGGCAGAATTTGGGGAATAAAGTTCAGCAAAAAATAGAATAATTAGTTACCACGGTTAATGATACGGTATTGGTCATGCCAAATCCATACACCGCTGTTCTACCGGCAGAGCTACGAATGCTTCGTAGGAGCACGTGTACCTGAGTGCAGGCACGTTTGTGCATCAATCAATCAGTGTCCGCAAACAACTCGCCTCGAACTGAAAATCGTTCACCTTTTCAAATAATTCTCATCGCAGACAGCTTGCATGTGTTTACATGTGCTGAGTGGACTGTACCGCTTACGTTTGCTACTGCAGTTTTCCTACTACCATTGTTCGGAATTTGCTGGCGTGTTACATATTCGTGACAGAGGTTATTCGGACCACTCACGACAAATTCGATTACGGCAAGTCTACCTTTTTGGAAATCTACTGAGAGACCTAGTGCTCAAATTGACACAGCGCAAATCTACTTTCATTAATTACGCGGATCCACTTTTGCTTCTTAGCAGCAACAACACGGTTGACGATGCAGCAAATATGAAACTACTACCACACCACCTGTGTACTGAGGGCCAGCAGGCATTTCAAGTGTTTAAAATTACATACAAATAGATACCTTCAATTTATGTTCTTTTGGACCAACTTGGACCAACTTTAGTGGGGGGGGGGAAGCTCCAGGTGTTCACCGCATGCTACAAAGTCAACACCATGCTACAGCAACGGAATGAGAGTGCAAATTGTTTTATCTGACTGATCGTGCCTATGATCAGATTCTGCCAAACCATTTCGAAAAACCGATGCTACTATGGGCATTAATTCTGTGTGTTCGCAATGTGTAGGCCAACACAGCGGCTACTATCCAAAGACGTAATGCTCCTTACTTGGGAAAATGCCTGTGCTAAAGTCCGATAGCATGCAGACATCGATTAGGAACTAGCTGTATCTGTTGATCTCACAGGACGTAAACGAAGTCTCCCAGACAAGATGGGACTAAACCGCAACTCAAGTTGTGCAGCGTAGATAATTTCGTTGTTATCGCTGCGGTGAACGCCACTCTTCCCTAAATGACCGTCAGTACCTTCATGCAGTGTGCAGATTTTGTGGTACGAACGGTCATTTCCAGGGAGTATGTCTTTTCAAGCGGATATCATTTGCACCTGAGCAACAGTTACCATTTACATCACCGAGAACTTACACTAGAAGTAGATCAATACCATAACCGTTTTTAGTGGCACCATAAGGTCGGAAAATACATTTGTCATTTATCACTGTAAACGGGCAACCAATGCATTTTGAAATTCATACCGGTTCCGCAATTTCCGTGAAAAGACCGGATGCCTTATCGCAACTCCCAAAGTTAGATCCACCAAGTACACAATTGCGATGTTACACTTGACAGATGGTAAAGTTGCTGGGCACATTTATTTCACGCATCTCCTACCGTAATTCAACGATTCATATGTGTGCGTACGTTTGGAGCACTAGGCCCAAGCATAATTGGTCACGACTTCATTAAACGTCTTCCCAGTATCATTTACAAC
This sequence comes from Dicrocoelium dendriticum, assembly GCA_944474145.2. NCBI lineage: Eukaryota > Metazoa > Platyhelminthes > Trematoda > Plagiorchiida > Dicrocoeliidae > Dicrocoelium > Dicrocoelium dendriticum. The sequence continues at coordinate 76,175,741 of OX104064.1, read as the reverse complement.
GTTACTTTAGTGGAAACCCACAATTATCTGATATCCTGCAGAAATATACGGTTCTGTTCGATGAGTCTAAGGAACATTTTTTTAAAAATTACACTGCGCATCTAGTGTTGAGACCACAAACAGTACCGATGTTTCCGAAAACTCGAGCTGTTCCCCATGCTGTTCATGATAAAGTCGAGAATAAGCCGAGTCGAATCTAACTGGATGGTACAATTAAACTTCAATATTCGGACTAGGCCGCCCCTGTAATATCTGTATTAAAGAACGATGTTTCCAAAAGAATCTGTGGGGAATACAAGGTTATCAACTGGGACTAGCGGCTAGACGGATATTGGCTGCTAAATATTGAGGACATGTACGCTTCTCTCTCCTGTGGCGAGACTTTACCAAACTAGATCTGAGCCATGACTACAAACAAACTGCACTCGATGCGGAATCACGTGCATACACCGACATTAGCACACACATTGGATTACTCCGCTACACACGCATACAATTAGGAATAAGCTCGGCCCCGTTTATCTTTCAGTGTATTATTGACACCCTGGTGAAATACACGCCAAACACATGTGCATACTTGGACGACATTGGTTACTGCACTATCACCGAACATTCACATATCTTGGTTGTCGTGCTGAAACGATTATCAGACGCCGAATTAGTCGTGAAAAAGGAATAAATGTGAGTTCCTCGCGCCGAGTGTACAGTACCTACGCTAACGGTTATCACCGTAGGGTTTGCATTAGTTAAAAGAAAAAACAACAGCACGACCTAGATGGTAGGCGCTCGAAAAGTATCGCGAACTGGGTTCATTCTCGGGAGACGTTACCAACCCTTACTTTACTGCCAGAATGGCGCGTTAAGCGAACATAGCTACAACTAAGTGCGTTCATTCCGACAAACGAGAAATCCACCCATCTTCATCATCCCAGTTGGAGATTGCATGGCGCGGATTTTTTGCTGTGTTTAGTATTGCTTACAGGACCATTTTTCGTGTGCATACAACTGCGGTTCGAAAGTGTTCTTATTCTTTGGGGGGGGGAGAGAACGGTCTGATGTTGGCTGGATGCTGTAGCGCATCCTTGCACCATGCTACTGATAACTGACGTAATAGTGCCTCCATTTAGTACACCACACACTCACCCTTCAAATTGCTCGCTTCAGATGCCTTCGCTCAGAGTCACTCTGACCGTCTTGGATGCTCACTGGGCGAAGAAGGGTTCTTCCTCTAACCCGTGCCACTTCCTCAAATCATTGACTTAACCTGGCCGTGAATCTCATTGCCAAGCGATTGCATACACTAGGCCTCGCTGGTCGAACAGCTCGCACGGTCCCTTCCAATTCGACTAGTGCTTTTTCTTTCCGCTAAGTTCATAAAGTGAAACAAAACAAGAAACTTTAAACGAACAGTTGTTTCCGAGTAATTCCTCGTCAGGCCCATACGATAAGATACATTAGTGTAAGGTCTGTTGAAATCATCAATTCGTACGAGTACTGGAGGGTTTCGGTGTCGCTCTCTTCCATCCGTGCACTCCACGACCGACGGTTTCCTCTATGTTCAGACTCAGCAGGTACAGATAGCCGAGCTGGGAGTGGAACTCGACGGATGGTGTTTGGCGGCGGTCGCCATGATCACTAGGCCATGGAGCTCCGCGAACAGTGTTTGACACAGCGGTTAGAAGTAGATTTTGGGGTATTTGGAGCACCCGCCGTGTGTCTTGGATTGGGAGGCGCAATCTCACTAGTGGCGTCGGTTAACTTTGAAGTCAGCCTCGGCCAATACGGTCACTGGGACCGTCACCTAAGTGGAGGGTTTCGGTGTCGCTCCCTCCTATACGTGCACTCCACGGCCGACCTAGATGCTGCTGGGTGTGTTGGAAGAAATGCTTGAATGAGAAGATCAAGTTGGCCGCAACACCCGGTATTCCCAACCGGTCACCCATGCAAGCACTAACCAGGCCCAACGCTGCTTATCTTCCGTGATCGGAAGAAAACCGGCGTTTCCAGCATGGTACTGTCGTCAGTCGTGGAGTGCACGGATGGGAGAGAGCGACACCGAAACCCTCCACTTCGGTGACGGTCCCAGTGACCGTATTGGCCGAGGCTGACTTCAAAGTCAACCGACGCCACTAGTGAGATTGCGCATCGCAATCCAAAACACAAGGCGGGTGCTCCAAATACCCGAAAATCGCACGAGTTCTGCTTTTATGTTATACAAAGCGACAAACTGAAACATCTGCTACTCAGATGTGCATACAACGTTCAAGTTCAAATCAATAACGAGTATTATAGACAGGTTGATGGCGTCGAAATGGGATTTCTGCTTGTTCCATTGTTAGCGGATATTTATATGAGAATTCATGTAATATCAATTGTGAACTTTTATCGGCGTTATTTGGATGACGTACTTGGTATAAAGTATCAGACCAACAATTCCCAAGATATAAGCGACTGTTTTAAATATACGCACCTTAATGCCACACTTAGAACCGAGGAAGAAAACAAGAATCAAATACATTTTTTGGACGCAAGCCTTATCAGTAAGAACCGACATATCAATCCAATTAAAAGTATACGGGAAGGCACATTGGAAGAGACTATTGGAAGAGACTATTAGCTTCGCCCTACTCAGCCAAAGAAGGACGCTTGTGCGAACAGTAACCGATCAGGCATGCAGAATCTGTAGCGAAGACACCATAAAAGCCGAATTCGTACAAATCAAAGAAGCGCTTCGTGAAAATGGATATCCAGAGCGATCCATCAAGACCCATATGAGTCGATGCATCCCAAAAATGTCAAAATAAACAGTTGAAAAACAGCTTTACCTGACCCTTCCATTCAATGGAACTAATGCGGCTGAGATATGCACGCGTCGACTACAGCAATGCTGCAGAAAGACCTTCAATACGGCTCAACTGAATATGGTTTCCACTAGCAGACCTTTAATAGTTCCAAGATTCAAAGACCGAGTGTCTGATCATCTCCAACTCATGTTACTCTACCGGTTTATCTGCCCGTGAGGGGCCAGATACATTAGAGGGACGAGTAAGCATTTAAGTAAAATAATTAAGTGACATCTCCCAGGTTGGCGCTACAATCTCGAGAATAGGACAAACTACAGCGAGTTTACGAACTATCCAATCAACACAGGCAACCAGATAAACAACAAAACATCCTTTCAGATTCTCTACAAAATACCACCAAGACATAACCGTCCTGTAAGGTCAAGCCTACTTGCCACCGCTGAGGCAGTATGCATACTCCTGACAAACCCGGACTTGTGTGTCCAGAAGCAGATGTTACAATCACTAAGAGTTCCGTGGCCGACCAACGGACGGCACTCCGCAGCTCCACCGGATTTGAACTATGCGATCAGATGACTGCCATCCTGAGTACAAGTTAAAACCTGATCAATTGTTTCTTCGTTGTGTTGACGATATCAACAGACCTTACCATAATTTGTATTATTGTATGAGCCTGATGACGAATTAATCGAAAACAATTGTTTAATTAAAGCTTCGTGTTTTGTTTCACTTTACGAACTGAAAGTAATAAATGGGCATTCTGCTAGAGTAGTTTCCTTTCCCCTGGGCCACAATTAGGAGCGCGTTGATGGTCACTGTATTTCACTTTCCAACCGATCAGAAACTCGGCACTCATCTCAACATTGTTACTGTTTGTCTTCTCTATCCTCTGCGACTGAGTTGCTTTCAGGTTGCAGTTGGCCGCCTTCCTTTTAACCTGTGCCGCTTTGGGAGATATTCGGCAAGTTGACCACATTCCAACCTCTTGATCTACAGGTAAGCGAGGTGCTTGACCGTACATCAATTGGAATGGTGCTTTCTTTGTGGATGTCTGTTTGGATGCTCGATGGGTCAGCAACAGCAGTGGCAATGCTTCTTCCCAGTCTCCACCCTTTGCCGCTAGACATAATTTATTCGTTCTATTATTACGTTCCGTCAAGCCGTTTCTCTGCGGGTTTTATGGGGTTGTCCGCAGTTGCCTTATATTATGTTTCTCCAACATGTTCCTAAATTCTTCTTTATCGTAGCATGGACCATGTTGTGTCAATATGACCTTTGGGATTCCGTGATCCGCTAGCAAATGTTTCATGACGGCATGCGTAATGGTGGTGGCCCGTTGATCGTGGATTACCGTTACTTCACTCCAACGCATGAAGTGCTCCGTCATCAACAAAATGTATTGGTTGTCCCGCCTGGTTAATGGGAACGATCCCATCACGTCGATCGACCATAGTTCACCAATTGACGATACCGGAATCGGCATCACTGGTTGTTGTGCTCCTCGCCAGTCGTGTTTCAAGAGCTGGCACTGTTTGCACAAAAGCACGTATGTCTCGACGTCCCTCTTCATGCCCGGCCAATAAATGCGTTGTTTCGGCAGATCGTAGGTCCTGAAACAACCGGTGTGCATCATCTCGTCACCACAAATTAACAGCCTCCGTCTTAGTTTCGTCGGAACAACGGGCACCAAAGTGTTGCTACCACTTTGTATCCACATCAGGATCCTGGCTTCATTTAATTGTAGCTTTATAAGGTTTCTCCTAGAAGGTCTTAGCTGCTTGTGTTTGCTCTTGTTTAGGACTGATAGACCGGTTATTCGTGCAGTGATCACTTTGCGCAAGAGTTTGTCACTACGTTGCTCGGCTGTCAACTCTCCCGGATCCTGCTTCAACAGTATATCATTAACACTGAATGCCACACTTAACAGGTCATCTTCATTTATCATGCATGACAAAAAATCCGCAGTTGCTAATCCTTCCCGGCGCGCGGTCTCGAATGAAATCGTATTATTTTAGGCGCAGCGCCCATCGCGTTAGCATTTCCCTGGGGTCTTTGTTAGACTTAATCCACTCCAAACGCTTGTGGTCCGTTTCAACGCGAAATAGCTGGCCTAACAGATACACTCGCCAGTTGTCCAACGCCTAGAGGATTGTGAGACATTTCTTCTCTATGGTCCATTATTTGCGTTCTGCCGGTGTCAAAATGCTGCTGACGTACTCAGTCGTCATATGGTTTTGTTTCAAATCCGCGCCGACTCCGACGTCACTGGCATCGGCGGACACCGTAAACATCTCTCCGACAATGGGCAACTTCAGGGTGAGCTACTGCCTTCCCATTTCCTGCAGGATGCGATCAAAGGCTTGTTGGGCTACTGCAGTCCAAGCGACTTTCTTTTCCTGTTCCAGAAGCTCGTACAAGGGTGAGGCCAAATTGTTGAATTCTTTGACGAATGCGCTGTAGTACCCAGCACGGCCCAGGATCGCTCTGAGAGTGTGCTTTGAGGTAGGATCTGGAGTACCTTTTATGGTCAATATTTTCTCAGCCAGTGGCTTCAGCTCACTTCGTCCGACTTTACGGCCTAATAAAGTGACACAAATCTCTCCAATCTGGGATTTCGGTCAATTTATGCGGAGTGCAGGCTGCTGAATTCATTCCAAGACTGCTTCGCGATGACCGCTGTGCACCGTCGCGGAGTGACTATACACCACGATATCATCCCCGTACACCGTCACGTTTTCGAAGCCATTCAATAGGCGAAGCATTAAACGTAGTAAGGGTAACTGGGCTCCTGATAATCCAAAAGGCATCCTTTTAACTGGTATTGTTGCTCACCGACGGTAAACGTCGTTTTCGCTCGGTCTTCTTGTTTGATCGCCAGTTGCCAGTATCCAGATCTCAGATGCAGAACCGTGAATATCCTCGACTGTTACAGTCTATCAAAAATGTCAGCAACTGATGGCACTGGAAAGTAGCGACTTTAGGAGATTTCATGTAGCCTTCAGAAGTTCACACAGAAACGGTACTTCCCATTCGCGTTCTTCTCCAAGAACACTTGAGAATTATATGGGCTGGGCATCGCCTCAATCACATTCGCGTCCAGCATCTCCTGTAATTGCCTCTTCACTTCAGCCTCCAGATGGATTGGGATACTTTGGGGTCCGTGGGACGGATACGTCTGGCGAGATGGTGTGGTCGATGCAGTCGCAAAGTACATACGGGCTGCCGTCATCTGTAAACAAACGGTGATACTGTGTGATCTGTGACTACAAGGTCGAGTTCAAATCTAACGCGGCAAGGACCGATTGCAGAAATATGGTTTCTCCACAGCAAATGAGTTGTAACGACCCGAATTCAGTCAACAATTTCCCATGTTTTAGATGGACGATAGCCATATTGAACTCCAGGAAATTAACCCCTAATGTGGTTTGTTTCGCAGCTAGTGACACGGTAAAGGCGTGCTTTAGTTTTCGTCCCCCGATTCTCACGATGGTTTCGGCTATACCATCAATGCCCACTGATTGACCGCCAACAGCTCCCATGACCATGGAGCACGATTGAAGCTTTTCACTCAGCCAATGGTGGATCAGTGACACCAAGGCACCTGTATCGATCAGACACCGTTGTATCTTTCCGTTTATTTCCACCATTGCTTCGATTGTTTACCTACTTAGCGCTCCGAGTACACATTCCTCGATCCGATAAAAAAACAAAGTTGAATGCGTTCATTTGTTATACGTGTAACAACACGCCTCACCGGACATTGTCTTTCCAGTGTCTCGGTTTCCCGCAAAGGGCGCAACATCCCCCTGTTCGCTCCTCCGAGCACTGAACGTGAAGCCCATTGACGTCTTCCATGAGCTGTTTTATCCTCCGTACTATCCATCCGTATTCATCCGCTACACATCCTCATGTGGTTCCTTTTTCAGTGCCTCGAGTGGTGTGTCGCCCAGGTCTCATGTATCCTGTGTTAGCTCCTCCAGCCGCATACGCCGATTATCATACGTAATCCTGACATAGTTGGCTATGGGAGCCCGGCCATGAACTGATTCATCAGTAACTGGTGTTTTGATGGTTTCTTCATTCCCGGCAAGGCTCGCTCTAACAAGCTCCTAATGTGCATTGCAAACACGAGGTGATCCGCTCCCACACCAAGCAGCACCGTCTTGAAATGCCGCATCGCCTTCTGGTGGTCAGCCGGTGTTTCCAACCTAGAGACCAACGCATCCCTTGTGGCAGTCCACTCCAACTTGATGAGACTTCCTTGCGCAGCTTCCAGAACCGCCTTCGTCCTGCTCTTGCGGCGACTCCGCAGGGCCACCAGTCTCGCTTGCACACTCTTGACGCCAACCGCCTCCGCCACACAATCGAAGTTCTCCAAGAAAGTCTTCACATCCTCTTCTCTAAACGGGTCCGGCCAGGGGAGCTTCATGATGCACTTTGGTTGGTTACGGCACCAATATAAGAACCGGCGGTACTGGTGGAGGTGTGCATTGTGCAAACATAGCGAGTACTAACTGCATCCGTTCCGACTAATGAGACATCTGAAACAGTTAGTTCCCTTTAGTAATTTGAAAGACGCAGTAAGAAGACGAAGACTGGCAAATGCACGCATTTCGCATCAGTGCCTTTAACAATAACTCGCACTAATATTTATTCAGTGAAGGGTGCGGCCAAATATACATGCAAACAGACAAACCGATCAACACACGATAAGCGAGACAGGGTTAGCACCCCTATCCCCAGGGCAGTCTAATTCTGACTGATAATTGTTTCTGAACACAAAACAGCGGCTTAATCCGGTTAATTGCAATCGCCTCTGCGAAACGGAGGCGACGAGAGTTGGTGTGCTGTAATAGGATTGTGAACGCCGAATTGACCTCGACTCCGTGACCTGTGGTCAATAAGTGTCGGCTGATCGAAGGGGGCTGGTGGCTTACGCAGACAAGCAGCTTGACTCTGGCCAGTTTCTTGCGCGGTCGAACGTTGAACCCACTTAGGTACATGCTCCTTCATTCGAGAACTCAATGTTCTATCAGTCCTGCCTATATAACTGGCGCAGCAGTCACAAATAAATTGGTGCATGCAATGCGATTTGGCCCCGACAGGCTGAGCCTTCTTTACAGAAGTAAGTGGCAGTTTTTGGGTTTTGTTAATGACAACGACCTTGGCGGCATAGCAAGTTATCTGCATGGCACAGATCAGACACCTTGTGATCCTCAACGAGGAGACCTCACCTTTGAATGGTAGTTCAGTGATTACAGGCATTTTAGGCACCGTGTGAACTAGGTCCCTTGGTCGCACTTGACTATGTTTCTCGATGAACTTTCGGGGGTAGCCGTTTTCAATGAGCGTGTTGGTAACCAACTGCAGTTCGTCAGCCAGGCAATCAGCGGAGCAGATTCGTTTGGCACGGCTAAACAGGGTTCTCACGGGCTTCCGCTTGTATCGCATTGGTGTGAAGCTAGTGAAATGCAGATACTGTCCGGACCATGTTGATTTCCTGTAGGCAGACCTCTTAATCTGCCCGTTTCCTCTGTGGTTGATGAGACATCCAACCATCTTCGTCACACCGGTTGAAGATTACACGGCGCGGGTTTCATTCTGTGTTTAATACTTGTGTGGTGTGCATCGCGCATACTACTGTGGTTCCAGTGTATCTTTCTTTTGAGGGAGTCAGTACAGGCTGTTGTTGGCTGGTTGCTGTTTCACATATTTGCCCCACGCTACTGATAACTAACGTAGTAGCGTAGGTTTGAGTCCACCACAAAACCATTGGCAGCAACCCGACTACATCCGTTTCATGGAGTCTTACGTAAAAACGAAACATTTAATTGGAACAAGACTCATGAAAACGCGTTCTCGGCGGTTAAAAAGGTTTTGTCATCCGCAGATGTCTTGTGCATGTTGAGTCACAAAAGCCAGTTATTTTCTCTTCTGATGCTTCGTATTACGGTCTTGGAGCTGTTTTAATGCACGAAGTACCGGGGCTACCAGACACACATTACTTATGCTACAGGAACACTGATAGAAGCAGAACGGAAGTACTCACAGTTTATCGAGAAATATCAGCTGTTATCTTCAGTATTACCCGATTTCACCAATATTTAGTTGGCCGAACCTTCGTGATCTATACGAATCAAAAACCCCCTTGTTTACCTCCTTCGAAACGAGAAGTGGATTCAAGAAATTGCTTCGCCCAGAATGGTTAGTAGATCCATCATCCCATCTGTATATACATACAAAGTTACTACGTTCTCGGTCGGCGGAATACCACAGTTGATATCCTCAGTCGAAGCCCTTTACCAGAGCTAACTTTAGATGAGTTTACTATAAATCAGCTCGTAAAGTTGGTTTAGCATCCTTATGATTACCCGGTGACTTCAACGGACATATCTCAGAAGGCTGGTAAAGACCCTGTTGCATTGCTAGTGAAACGCTACGCTCAAGTCCGTTGGTCAAATAACACATCAAAAGTACTCATACCTTTCCGTAATAGGATGTCTGAGCTCAGCCTCCCGATTGGATGTTCACTGGGACGCTGTTAAATCAAACACCCGAAATTCTCCTCAAGATTTCTAGCGCAGCCAAGAAAAGCAAAGATCCAACGAGCTTGATCTAGAATAACGTGTTAACCAAACTCCACCAATACCTTGTACAAATGACCCAGACCTATGTCAAATTTATTGTTTGCTTAATGGTCCATGGCTTATAAGAAACAAATGTCAACTGGTAAAATTAGTATTTTCCTTGTCAATCCTCCGTATGTTGGCGGTCATATTAATAAAAGTGTTCCAAAAACTTCGAAATCATAACTCAATCAGTTCCTCGAGTAATTGCTAAAATAATGGGTTTTTCAGGTGTTTTTACTTCTCCCTTTATAAACACACGAGTTATAGTCTCCAAAACATTTTGTTCAAGTATCCTCGATGCACTACATAATGCGCGCCCAGGAATTACCAAAGTGAAGTTAATAGATCGCATTATGTGCGCTGGCTCGAACTAAACAATTGCATTGCATTGAAGGTCAGAAGTTGCAGACTCTGTTAGGAGAACCGAAACGCCTTCTCCAATGTGAACATGCAGCCTTGGAAACGCATCCTGGAAACAAATTCACGTAGAATTTTTCGATTCTTTCGTGGGTCAGAGGGATTTATTGTTCAATGACGCCAATTCTTAGAGGATTGAAGCCCACACTCTGACCACAGCAACTCCAGCTAACACCAAAAGTAAACTGTGCACAACATTCACCACGTTTCTTCTTCCCGAAACAGTAGTGTCTGACAATCGGCCAGCGTTTTCTACTGCCGGGTTTTCTACATATCTTCGCTGGAACGGCGTTAGACACAACTACTGCACTTTATCATCCAACCACCAACGGGCTGGCAAAAAGAGCGGTATAGAAAATGAAAAATCTACTAACAAAACAACCAAATTCTCCACTGCGTGTATGCTTAGATCGTTCCCTATTTGCGTACCGGAATATGTCAAACTAGACAACCGATAGAATCCCGGCAGAGTAAATGTTCGGTCGTCGCTCGCGTACACGATTAATGGAGCAATGGTTTAGCACAGCGATAAAAGCGGATAATTTACATGTCCCGTAGGATGGTTTGGGTGCAGATTAAAAGAGCACAAAAAACAGTTTCAGTAAAGGCACATTTGGGATACTTGATTCACCAAGGGATCTGGAGTAGCACACGGGTAAGGATTCTCCCCTGCTTTTAGGAGTATTATGACACCGTCCAACGTTTGTCATGCATTAATGTCATCATCTGATGATCAGTGGATAGATCACGTAGTGTAAATATGTCATGAGATCATCAAGGCGTTTTTGATTAGGGATAAGCGGAACCAATTACATGTCCCTGAGCTGTGTTTCCGAGCTGTGACAATCGAGGGAGACTACGTCGCCTCGACATTTCAGTCAACGATACCTCGTACCAACTTAAACTGATGACCCCTTAGATATGTGCTCTGATAGAGTTTCAAAAGTGAGCGGCAAGTCTGATTTAGTTTTGAGAGATTTCAGTCCTAGTGTTTAGAGAAGGCGTGACAAAACTCTGACGTTCTTTGTCGCTCTGTCGTCTAGTATCGAGCATGGTGAGGTAGTTATTCTGTCAAGGCTGACATGCTTGTAAAGCGTATTCCGCGTGCGGCCTCATGTACGCGACAAGAATTTTCGGAAAACTTCTCGAATGCCATACGAAGAAGGCCAAAGTGTTGGTTTATTTCTTTGATGTTTTTCCAGCCTGCCTCAAACACTCGAGTTCCTCTTTGACGAGTACGCCAAGGGCGCACTCATGAGAAGCCCGCTGTAGAATTTGTGATCCTAGGCGGTAGCTGTGAGTAATCTAATGGCATATGCTCAGCTTTTTGCACTTGGTGGTGTTGAACTGCAGCATGTTCTCGTTGGACCATGTGTACTGGTTGTCCAGGTCCACTTTTAGGGCTGTGTGGTTCTGCACTCTCCAGATAACAAGCCATATCTTTCTATCGTCGGCAAATGGTATACAGTTTGAAGGTAGCACGCTTTCGAGATGATGTATGAAGACCAGGAACAGGCGGGCCGGAGCACCGAGACCTAGAGTAGGCCGCAATGAACTTCGAATTGTTCCGACCGGGTATTGCAAAGCCGAACATTAAGTTGATGTTGAACGAGAAAATCAACTATCCATCCCAGAAGGAGGTCGCCGATGCAAAAATTCTTAATTTTCTTCTGTGGAACGCGATGGTTCAGACGGTCAAATTCTTTTGAGAAATCCAGATAAGCCGCTTCTACTCCTACACCAGCGTCTACAGATGCCTTCCATACTGCACGAGCTATCAAAAGATAAGTGGTGCAGGAACGATTATCGCGAAATCCGCGCTTCTCCAAAATGAGGATTTTGTTACTCTCCAGGTACTGCATAAGCGCTTCAGCTACAATGAGTTTCATAATCTTAGAGATAACCAAAAATAGTGTTATCGGGCGATGATTTGCTGCTTCTGCAAGGCTATCAATTATTTAGCTTGTAGTGATGATCCCGTGCTTCGACATCGTGGGCATTTGCATCTCGTTAAAACATCGCTGAACGAGTATTGCTAACGGTTCAGCTAAACTCATGGCAGCAAATTTCAATGCATTCTGTCGAATGCCATCCGCACCCGGGGTGCTGTATTCTCGCAGCAACATCAGCCGGTTCAGAATAGCTACGGTTGTAAAAGACGTGGTTAAGGTCTGATGGCGGCGCGACCTGCGTAGGTATGGTGCAGGATGATTTCACGCCTTGGAAGGTACTGCCAAATGTTGTCCAGGAATGTTGACAGTCTCTTGTGCCTTTTGTGCTAACGCACATGCTGTGTGCAGAGTAGGAATTCCGCACTTAACCCGTCGAAGTTTGTTTACGAATATGTATGGCAGCTTGGGGTTAGCAAAACATTTTGCCACAAGCTCTTGTTGCTACTTTACTTTATCTTCCCCGACGAGTTTGACGCAGTGGCTTCTTGTTGTTGTATAGACGTCCCAAATTTCCTCACTCCGAGAACCTTTGTGAGTGAGCCATGCCAAGTCCCTCAATGCGATACATTTCCGAGTCTGCTACTTAGAAAAGACTTCCTCTTTTTGTGTAGGTTAATTTTGCTTTCTGATGTGCTTTTAAGGAGCCTGTTGATAAGCGCTCCGCAGGCCCCTTTAAGGGACCATTTGGCTAGGAGAGACCTGTTTGTTGCACCAATGAGTTCGGACAGGTTATCACAGTTGGTTACTACGTAAGATTCCTCGGTATGCGCTTTAGAATAGTCTGCGTGGAATATGTACCAGAACACTAGCGTCGAATGATTGCTGCGGCACAAAGAAGTGCACGTAGTTACTACATCGATCTTGAGTTCCTCGTTGGTAAAAACGAGATCTAAGATGGCAGGTTTGTTTCCTGTCTTGAAACGCGTTAGTGAAGGGACATGGTTGTACAGTGGAGAACCGGTGATTAACTCTCGCAGTTCCGCCTTGAATTGTTCACCTAGGCTGACCGCGGATTCCATACCGTGCAGATGGAAGCCCACAACCAACCGAACGTGGTTGTGAGATCGTTCCAGCAGATTCATAATAGCAGAAGCTAAGGCTTCATCCATTGCTAATTTGGACAAAGGTGGGCAGTATACAATGAAAATAAGCATATATTGCTCTGTCGTATATAAAAGCAACACCATAAGCTGTCCACGGTTTGAATCCTAGACTCCTTTACACGCTCGACGAAAAGGTCGGAAAGGCAATAGCGAATCACAATGCCTCCTTTGTTTGGTCGGTCTTTACACAAGAGTGACATACTAGGTAGCGCGTGTTGATGTCCGCAATCACATAGCTCTCGCATGTCTCGGTTGCTATCAGGAGGTCTCAACACATGAAGGTTTGATGATATAAAATCTCAGCCGATTTGCTGAGAAGGCCTTGCGCGTTTGTATTAAAATAGGGCAACCGATGCCAGAACCGTGTCTGAAATCACAACTGTTTCTCGTGGATTCATGCGGAGCCTTGTGGGACTGGCTGAAAATGATTTATCACGTGTTAAAAGCAAGTGCTTGTCACGTCCGCTAGGATGGTTGAGGTGAATACAATGGAAGCAAAAGTAGATGAGTCATCTACCGAGCGTCTACCGAGAGAAATGCGTTAATAAATAAAGTGTGTAAAATAAACATCATATGTTAGCATATAGAAATACAAGGGGTGCAGTGATCGTTGAAGTAAAGCGTGAGAAATGTAACACGTTCCCGAGCTTTATCTGCTCCCGACTGTCTTGTGTGTCAGGCTATTGAGCCAAAGGCTCCAGGGGGAGTCCCTCAAGCAAACCTCCGAAGCATAACGACCATCTCGCGTGCGATTGCCCACCAGTGCAATCGTATGCCTGCGCGCAAAGCACTCAGCATCGGGTGCTAGAACGTGTGCACACTATTGGACCGGAACTCCAGCGCGCTCCCACACCGAAATTGCAGCCCTCAGTGAAACACGGCTAGCTGAGCAAGGTAAGTTGCATGAAACAGGTGCTGACTACAAATTCTACTGCGTGGGCAACGCCGCCACAGCACCACGTAAACATGGAGTCGGATTTACAATGTCCCATCGCCTCTATAGCCAGCTGGTATGTGAACCAACAGGCATCAGCGCGCGACTGATGACTGTTCGCCTACGACTCGCAAGAGGTAAGTTTGCCACCATTATAAGCACGTACGGTCCATGTGTTATCCATGTGTTGTCCTGATGACACACGTGATCAGTTCTACACTGAGTTATCCTCTGTGATACGGTCTGTGCTGACCGACTATTTCTGCTGGGTGATTTCAACGCGCGTGTTGGGCGTGATGCATCGATGTGGACAGATGTTATCGGTTCGCATGGCATTGGTTCAGCGAATGCGAACGGTGACAGGCTGCTCTCACTGTGTACCACGCACGACCTGACGATCACGAACACTTGGTTTGCTCTGAGTGCGAGTGATATAGCAACTTGGACGCACCCATGGATTGGTCACGCTCACCTGCCCGACTATGTCATCGTACGTCCGCGTGATATGCGTGAAGTGCGCATGATATGTGTACTGCGTGGATCTGAGTGTGGCACTGATCACAAATTTGTGTGGACCAAACTGTGTATATATTTTCGTAAATCTATGCATTGCACTTCCGTTGTGAATCGGCGTAAATTTAACATTCTCTCCCTCGGTACTGTGGCGAAACGTACTGAGCTGGAGAACGCGATGGCTGCACGCCTGTGTGATGTGGACTGCATAGCCACAGTGGGCGACCTGTGGCACCACATTCGCGACCAAGTAACAGCTGCTGCCGAGGAGACCATCGGGCGTGCAAACTGTAAGCGGCCTGATTGGTTTGATGAGAACAATGCGACGATCGGCGCATTGGTGTCGGAGAAGAGTGCAGCATTTGCTGCACATTTGGCAGACCCCAGTGACTTGGGGAAGAGTAGTCAGCTTCGCAAACTTCGACGCTGACTGACCCGAGAGCTCCGTCGCATTAAAAATGCATGGTGGACGGGGAAGTTGAAGCAGATGGAATGCTACCCCGAAAGCCGTCAACACAAGGAATTCTTTGACTCCTTGAAGGCGTTGTATGGACAGTGATTGGAGCAGCTGAGAACGCTGTTCGATGGTAGTTAAGACGCTACATGCGCACAGACTGCAGACATAATGCAGATCTGGCGTAAACACTTTGGCTGTCTCTTGAACAACCGTTCAGAGTTCGACTGGCCTATAGTGAACGGCCTGAAGCAGCACGATGTGAAGACCAGTCTGGCGGACACGCCGACACTGGATGAGATGCAGACAGCACTTGCTCAGCTGCGAAACAGCAAATGTGCCAGAGCCGACGGGATCCCGCCTAAATTATTAAGACACGGAGGACCAGCGTTGTTGATCGCACTGCACCACTTGGTACAACGCGTATGGATTGAGAAGGAGGCGCCCCCTGAGCTGAAGGATGCCATTGTGCTACCACTGTACAAGGGTAAAGGGAGCTAGCAATCTTGCTTTTGCCTTTGCTCTTCATAATGTCCCTAGATGAAGTTTTACACGGAGTCCCCACTTCGCCTTGGATATGACCGGCTGGCCCGATTGAGTACCTCGCTTACGCGGACGACGTGATCATCTTTGCTCAAGACCGCATTTCTCTGGGAGATCACCTTCAGCGAGTCCATCAACGACTGCAGTGCGTCGGCCTCAACATCAATCATCTAAAATCTTTCTGCGTAAATATAATTGTTGATAGCGCTCGCAAACGAACCATACTGGATAAGAATGCTTTGGAGTGTGGTCCTATTTTAATTCCCTCCATTCAGCCCGACGAAAAGTTCAAGATGTTGGGCCTGCCTTTTAACTGGAAGGGTAAGCTCCCTCTAACAGTAATCGACGATATTACTGTGCAGTTTAACGAAGTTACCAAGGCACCGCTTAAACCACAACAACGACTTGAGATTCTGAGGACCTATCTGCTCGCCAAGCGTGTTCATCAGTTAGCTCTGGCAGTGGTTCACCGGAATACGGAATGCGGTTGCATCGCATTGTCAGATCACACGTCAGAAAATGGCTGCGCTTGCCGTCAGACACCTCCATTGCATATCTTCACGCTCCCATTGCGAGCTTTGGTTTGGGTATTCCGTGTCTGTCAACGAGTATTCCCCTGCTACGGAAGAAGAGGCTGGAACGACACCTAGCCAACTGTCATCCAGTGACCAGTTGGGCGATCCGGCAGCCGCTGCAGCCGCTGCCATCCATCGTCTAGCGCGCTCCACTGTTACCATCAGTAATCGCGTCGTCATGGATAAAAGCTCAGCTGCGGAAGCCTGGAGAGATGCTTTTTTTGCTTCAGTGGATGGCTCTCCCTTGCGAAATGTGGTCACGTCACCTTCCGCTCACCACTGGCTGAGGGACCCCACCAGGATTTTTCCACGTCTTTTCATACGGGGTGTCCAACTACGGGTGGGTGTTCTTTCTACCAAAACGCGACGGAGAAGAGGTAGACCTACAAATGACACGGCTTCTCTCAACTGCCGCGGGAGCTGCGGACAAAACGAGACTCTGTCACATGTTCTTCAGGCGTGCTGCATCACGCATGATGTCCGCTGTAAACGTCACAATGAAATTGCCCAACAGATTGCTAGGCAATTGCGGCGCCGAAGCATTAACATTGTTATGGAGCCGAGGATTCCGACAGCCACCTCCTTCATCAAGTCAGACCTGCTTGCTGTTAGAAATTCTACGGTTCACATTGTGGACGTGGCCATCTGTGACGCGTACCGAATGGATTGTACTTATAAACTGAAAGTGGATAAATACGGATCAGGGGAGAATGCCGCAGCCATATCGCGATACATACGTGAACAGTTTCCTGAGACGACAAATATTGTTCACCACCCCGTCGTTATCAATAATCGAGGGATGATATGTTCCACCTCAGCCAAACATCTTACCGCACTCGGGATGACATCACTTGATATTTCTGACCTCTGTGTTTCTACTCTTCGTCTGACTCTGAAGGTCTACGACACCTACATGCGTGGTGCATCATCACGCCTTACATAACATGCACCCAATCCCACACGGTGAGAATTGACGCGGTTCCGACCACTGTTTGAAGTTTTTTATTTCAATCAGTGTTTCTTATTCTGCCGGGACATTCGTCCTCTCTTGGCATATTGCTGTACAGCTCATCCCTCGAGCCACGCATGCAAATGTCAAAAATAAATGTTAATGGCATCAACTTGCTGAGTTGTGTGGGAAAGGTGATTGCCCGAATCCTGCTCAACCGCCTCGTCAGTCAGATTGTGGAACCTAACGTGGCGGAAGAGCAGTGCGGATTCCGTTCGGATCGCAGCACCATACATATGGTGTTTGCGGCTCCTCAGTTGCAGGAGAAGTGCAGAGAACGACACCAGCCATTGTACTCGCTTTCTGTTGATTTCACCAAGACATTTGATACGGTGAACCGCGAGGCATTGTGGTTGGTGTTGGGTAAGTTTGGTTGCTCGCGTAATTTTTGTAAGTTTAATTAAATGTCTGCACAGCGGTATGCGAGCGAGGGTGCAGCTGAGTGGAGCGACCTCGGATGATTTTGCAGTTGTCTCTGGTGTGAAGCAAGGCTGTGTCTTAGCTCCTGCCCTGTTTAACATATATCTTCATGCAATGTTGTCTTGTGCTCTGATGCCGCTTGTGCTTACGGTGTTCGTGTGGAGCACCGTATTGATGGTGGGTTGCTGAACATCCGTCATTTCGGTGCGAGAACTCTAGTCTGTGATACAACTATCCGAACGTTGCTGTTTGCTGACGACTGTGCGTTGTTTGCACAAAGCGCGGATGAATTGCAGCACAGGACTAATGCTCTGGCTTCGACAGGGGCCAAATTCGGGCTCACCATCAACCCAAGCAAAACTGTCTGTCTCTTTCAGCCTTCACCGGAGGTACAATCTTCAATATTGCCGCGAATCAGCATTGGTGTCAAAGTATTGTAAACCACCTCCCGCTTCTGCTACCTTGGGAATGTGATGTCGACTGACAAGTAGCTTCACAGTGAACTTCGTATCCGTGTGTCCAAAGCAGCGGCGGCATTCGGGAAGCTAGAGTACCGGGTGTGGAACAACGACCAGCTTACCATTGGCACTAAGCTGATGGTGTACAAATCCAAGGTGCTGTCCGTTCTTCCATACGGAAGTGAAACGTCGACGATGTACCGTCGGAATGTGAGATATCTCCAGTGGTTCCATCAGAAGTGTCTACGATGGATTTTGCGCAGAGTTGCTGAAAAGAAGGGTTGTGGCAAAGTGGGATGTATGCAGTTGACTGCATAATTTTACTGAGACACCTGAGATGGCTGGGTCATGTGTGGCGTATGGATTCAACACGGATACCGAAACAAATCATATACGGTCAGCTGAGTACTGGGAAGCGGCATGTGGGGAAACCAAAGATACGTTACCAGGACAAGATCAAAGTGAGCCTCTCACGTTCTAATCTTGATTGCAGCACATGGGGTTCAAATGTGGTTGATCGGCGTGCGTGGCGCGATCTAATCACGAAGGCAGTTGCCGAAGTGCGGAAAAAAGACCTCATACATGCAGAGAAGAAGCGGCAAGCACCGATAGGTTGTACTCCATCGACATCGAGCGCATGGTGCTGTGGCACATGCTGTCGCGAGTGCCTGAGTCAGGCAGGCCTAGGGAGCCATGAGCGAGGCCACTCGGGACAACTACCGAAGAGACGACGGGTCCTGTAGAGAAGGTAGGCAGAACCGGAGCAGCGTTTCTAAGTAGGCTGCATTCGATTTACTAACCGCGTGCTTGCTTGCTAAGCCTCTTCATTTCAAGTGGTTGGTTTTCAATTTTGTCCTAATGCTTTTCTTTCCCATATTAATGCCTACTTATACCCTCTTCTATACGCATGTGCACGTCGCTTAAGCCACTTATAGTTATTTCGATAACATTTTCGTGTTTGTAGCATTGCCGTAAAATAAACTTCCCGACCTCGTGATCTTACCTCGTATTCGTTTGTAGACAACGTATTTCATATGCTCATGAATTTAACAGTTATGTCACCGTTTCCTTATGCATTACAGGTTTTATTTTCTTGGTTATCTTTCTCTCAAGTGATTGGCTGATTTTTGATATCCTCGGTGTGGCTGCCCTTGATGTGCATGTTGACAAGGTGCCTACCTGTCTATTACCCACTACCTCGTCCATACTGGCTCAAGCGGACGTTTGTTCTTTGCTAGAGGAGACGAGGTGCACGGTCCTTGTGGCCATGCTAGGCTCGAAGAGTGGTTCCATGCTATCTGTGTGGAGCGGACTACGATCTAGCCATTGCCTTGTGTACAGTTGATTCCCAAATAGAGTGTGTTTGTTTTTGCCTGTGAAGGAGTGTGGGCCGGCTCCATTGATGAAACCTGGCTCCCATCCACATCCCTCTCGGTCTTATTCCTTCGGGTTTACACTGGATATGGGGTGTGTTTGGGGCTGTGGGTGGTGTAGCGTAAGCCACCGGTGGTCCCTCTGTAGGCGCAGGCGTCCTGTGGCTGGCCACAGTGACAGGCAAATCCGAAACCGGATGCCGCCAACCATATTACATGAAAGCATTTGACGGAAGCCGTGTTGCTCTGGGGCTCTTAAATTTTAGCTTTCCAGACAATGCATCAGCCCATCTGTCATAAATTTGTATAATAAAATAATTCGCGTTCTTGGACAGTTATTTGTAGGGTCATTGAAACCACCTCCTTCATGAATGGGAGTGATGCGCCCTTGCTTCCATATTGGTGGAGTATGGTTCACCTCTTAACATCGCTGATAGTAGTAACCAGTGGTTCTGCTAGATCATTAATTATTGCCTGCAATGCATTCTGTCGAATGTTGTCGACTCCAGAAGGACTGTGAATACTCAGGGATAACAAGTTATGTAACACAGCTTCTGAGGTGATGATGCTGTATAAAATCGACGGTATGTTGAATGAAAGGAAGAAATATTTAAACTCACTAATTGCTGGAATATATGGGAGTACAGAAACCGTGAGAGATCGGCTGCTTCCATTGTTGACCGCGTGCACCTAACATCTGTGCTCAGTGCTAGGATTAAGCGCTTGACCTTACGAAGGCCAATAACTTGCCTGTCTATGAGTTCAACTTACGTGCAGTATTGCTGCATTAACTCTTGCTGATGTATCACGTCATCGCAAACCAATTGCACACAAAATTTACGCCATGGCAAACCCGCAGTCCAGGTATCGCCATTTGAGCAGTCCTTGTGAGCTTCCCATCTTTGAGGTACACATTTACGTGTTCTGCTCATTGGAAAATACTTATATTGCATTTTACGTTGGCAAGACTTCTGTTCTATTGCATGCGCTACCAGTGTGCTAAACCTCTTTGTGCACATTTCCCAGGCGGAATCTGTAGAGTATTCGGTTAGGAAAGTCCAAGCTGTATTCTTAACAAGCATAGCTAACACATTGTATTATGTGACAGTACTACATCACCCTCCTTTTCAGGATATTCCGCATAGCATACATAGGAAAACAGTAGAGCAACATGGTCACTGCAACCCACTGGTGCTTAAACTATTCCGTAGACCATGAGGTCTTGGTTATCGAGCACAAGACCAAATATCGGCGGATTGTTAGCAGTTCGAAATCTGGTGGAAGATATCACACGACTGTACAGGGGGTATTATTATCCATTTGTAAGCAAAATTCAAACTGCAAAACATTTATTGCTGACGTTTTCATGGCGTTCACAATAACTTCCCCAGCAATAAGAATAAGGCTGTAGGACTTGTACAGACCAAGCTGAAAAACGAGGTTGAGCTTTTAGTCCATCTACGACACAGCGTTAGATGGATGCTAAATTACAGCTAGTGGATATCGGTCCGTGTTCCGCAACCATAGCCGGCACCAAAGCGCATCGGGGCGCGGATTTTCTAATGATCGGCCACTTCGCATCGGAGATTTGCACTATACTAATGAATTACACCGCCACTCCTTCTAGTTATGTCGCTCCGAAGCGGCTACATATCTTGTAAATTTCACTCAGATTTGGCTATCACAAGCTATAATAAGCTCTCGGTAAACATGACAATGTCCCGCGGTTGTGGGGCAGTGAGAATTCTACGTCCAATAACACTACTTTCTGTACTATCCTAAGTGATGGAATCAGTCATCGCAGATGACCTGATGCAGTAGTTGGAAAGCGACAGTTTAATAGCTTTAGAGCAACAGGGCTTTCGTCAAACGCATTCGTGCAATACTAACCTATTAATTGCAAGTAATAGCTGGACTGAAGCTGTTGATGATGGAATAGGAGTCGATGTCATCTACCTGGAATTCTCAAAAGCGTTTGATCGCTTAGACCATCGAATTCTCCATCAGAAGCTTCGGAACTACGACATTCGCGATCCGATCTTGGGTTGGATTAGCAATTTTCTACACGAACGAAGGCTAATGGTGAGAGTCTGAGAATCATTGTCTGATGCAATCTATGTGGTGTGTGAGGTACCACAAGGCTCGATGTTTGGCCCTCGTCTATTATTTGGGTTCATTCACAATTTGGCAAGATCAATTGTCCCTGATATCCTATTTTTCGCTGATGTTATCGAGATATGACGAAGCATCAGAGGATCAGACTACCACGAACGGCTCCAGTGCCATCTTAACACAGTGTCGCACTGTTCAGTTCAAAACGCCCTACCATTCAACGCAGGCAAATGTCCCCTTGTACAATTAGGCCATAGATATAACTTCACCTACTTGCTTGGGACAAACAGATTGCAGACCAGCTCCCAGGTACATGACTTTGGTGTGATCGTACAGAGAGACCATAACTGTTCAAAACAGGCTGAGGTAGCTGCAAAAATAGACAACCAGCATGTCAGCATGCTGCGAAGGGCATTTGGGAGATTGGACCCATCAACCACCCCAATGATGCACAATTCCTACATGCGCCTGCATATGGAGTACGCAATCAAAGATGACAACCTTGGTTGAAGCGAAACCTAGAGGCGTTAGAGACACCACAACGAAGAGCAACAAAGAATATAAAGGGCCTTCGCTACCACTCACCACCGAAGGCTGAATTTGCTGGGAATTTTCAGCGGATGCTACCGAAGGCTGCAAGGCGATCTCATAATAGTGTACCAAATATTGAATGACCCCAACCACGTATACCGCATTTTGCGGAAACTTAGCCACAACACGCAGCTCAGGGGTAACTGTTTAATATTGAAGGAACAATATAGCCGTCTAGATTGTCGACGGGTTTGCCAACCCTGGAACGCACTCCCAGACTCAGTTGTCTCCTCTCCTACCTTGGACGTTTCCAAAAACGATTAGATGTTGCTCTTAGATCCCAGCATTTTGTTACCTAAACTCCTTAATTGTGCATTGCGTCTAGCATGCTTTTCAACAGGATTTCTGTATCAAAGGGACCCAAGTGAGCGACCATATTCTACTTTTCTCATGCCTTACATCAACAATTGCTGCACCCGTGTCTTTCTTAACGTTTACGCTGGATCTTTTCAAGTTTACACTGATGTAATTTATCAAATTATTCATCTCGGCAGACGTTCGGTAGATGACCCAGATATATTTGGATTTCATCATATTTCCCCCAGCCATCCTACGGGACGTGTCAAGCACTTGCTTTTATCCCGTGAGAAATCATTGTTCATTGTTCATTAAGAACGCCTTGGGAGTTCGTGTAGAAACATGAGAGTGTTTCGTTGTTTAGAGTAGGTTGATGGATGTCAACTTTGCGTTTGGTTTTAA
This sequence comes from Dicrocoelium dendriticum, assembly GCA_944474145.2. Taxonomy (NCBI): domain Eukaryota; kingdom Metazoa; phylum Platyhelminthes; class Trematoda; order Plagiorchiida; family Dicrocoeliidae; genus Dicrocoelium; species Dicrocoelium dendriticum. The sequence continues at coordinate 76,153,155 of OX104064.1, read as the reverse complement.
GCCGAACATTAGTTAACCAACATTTAATTGTTTTTTTTGTTGCTTGTCGGTTTGTGAATTGCAGTCGAGCTGCATGGCATCATAGAGTGTTGCTGATCATATGTTTTAGTCTTATTTCTCTTTGTGCTGCTGTGTGCCGTGGATACTGTTTTATCCAGCTCACTGCAAGATTGTGCAGCTAAAGAATTTACGTCGGTTGCCAGTTCCTTCCAAGGGCTTAGGACTAGTGGCAGTGCGCCTGCTGCCTTTAGCTAAATGTCGTTTAGAAACCTAGCTCGAAAGCTTGACCAGTCATCCTACAGAACCTGCATCATTCCCTCGCAGTGTAAAACTGCTCTAAATAATATTGGCTGTAGCCGTTGTAGTTAGGTGATGACTAAACTCTTGTCAAGGATTTCGCAGTAATATTGTTCAGAGAGTGCTTAGCTAATGTAGCACCACTGTTATCGGTTATGTGTTGCGCCCCGTGATAAGGAGAACCCGGAAGCTTGAGGACACCATGAACAAATATGCTTTTCACGCTGTCGCTGTTAAGAATGCCGTCTTGGTTACCCGTCACCTTTGGGAGACATTTCCAAAGAAGATCTGGTAATATGCGCACCCCCACTTGGTGAGTTGCGAATACGTACTGCTGACAACAGAACAACCTTTGTCTTATATTCTGAGTTTAGTGTTACTCGAAGAATTCGAGGTTCACCATAGCGCACTGACGTTAGGTGACAAGCTACGCACCTCAGCATATCCCAATATCAATCGCATCGCAGATGGAACTCCACTGTTTGCGATCGTCGAGCAAGTTGACTTTTATTGTGCCAAATTTGGACATGAGAACATTAGTGCACATGAGAGTAAACGCGGCATGGTTTTGTCTTAGAGTTGTTGCCGGTAATTTTGGCTGCTTAGGGACCGACACTGGATTGGACCGTGAAATGTGCTTCGCCCCACCTGTGCTCGGTACAAAGGTGGACCTACGCGTGTCGCTCCCGGTATGATTATCGAGGCAAGCTACGCGTACACAACCTGCTTGCTTTCTACATTTTATTACCTCCGGCTCTGAGTTGTGGGTGTCATAGCTGAATAACACAAAATAAATAAATACATATTTTATTTTTGCCAAAGAGGGGCACGCCTTTTGGGCATGATCAGAAGAATGGAAGCTTCCAGAAATAGCATTATAACAGACACGTCTCATGTGACTTCCCCGATTAAGGGGTTAGGATGCATCTGAGTAAGTGGCGATGGTACTTTTGAGTGTTTGGTAAGATCGTATATACTCCTTGGACTATGGACGGTTTGCAGAGAGGATTGCTTGTATACAGGATTGAAGGTTTTGCTTCTAATGGCAAAGCACTGTGACTCGGCGTCTGCCCAATTGTTTCGCATAATTTTTACTTTTTGCATAAGCACAACTACACAAGTGACAATTAGAATATATTGGCACACTTGGAGTAACCAAAGCGCTTCGGTCCAATTTTTAAGTCTCTTTAATACTACTTCATTTGCGCCAGCACACCTGCCATGAAATGTGAAGCCGCGATTTGAGCAGAGCAGACCAGACTTGGCCAAGCGGGTGCAATTCGATTCTGCGCATTTGCCGCCAATTGGGACAACTTAACTAGCAAGCTGAATTTAAACTCTCGGTCAAGTTGGTGACGGAGCTTCACCTTATTGCTTACTGCTCGGAGGGCGTTGAGGTCAAGGTCACACGGTGAAGGTGGGGCCACGTCTCTAAGTCTTTGCTAGCGTGCCGGTAGATTGAGGCAGTATCTTTGATACAGTCCTACGGTTATGTGGTTAGTGGGTCTACGTGGCTTGATCTACTTGCCACGTACCCGAAAGAGTTCAATCCGTTTACTTCAGCTGTGTGCGGATTGGTTAACACTCACACCAGCCAGCCATTCATTCGACAAAAACCCCGGTCTCGCACCGTGTATTCCATGAGTCTTGTACCTTCCTCAATTGACTGATAAACCTGCTGTTCAGAGGTGTATTGCTTGTCGGGACTACGTGTCTCGGAAGCGTGCGATAATGTTTAGCGGTACTACGTTTTAGTGGCGACACAAATGTCGAACCTAATTTTGAATACACTTATCGTTTGGTCATCAGTTGAGGAAAACCGAACTTGTCGAACTGGATAAGATGGAGGAAATCATTTACTAACTACTTAGAATTACTTTGTGTACTTATCTGACTGTGTGCCACTCTGAGTCTTACAAAATCAGACTGTTCTGGAAAGTGCTTGACGCTGAAGTTCAACGGCACTGCGATGCCCTGCAGCTGGTAAAATATGCCATCATCATTTCTGCTTTGGATGCACATACCACCTTATGGGCGTTGAAACAAACGGTTTACACCGCTAGATCCTACTTCACAAAACTTGTCCAGAAATCGAACAAAGGTGTAAATGATTTTAGGACCCATATTCATCAATCTATTCCTGAGTGTAAGTGTAATGATATTTAACTAAGAAAAATTGAAGAGTAAATAAAAATTCAATGTTTACTTGCGGGAATATCGGTCGTAAGGGCTAGAGAGAAGTGGCTGTCCTTAGATGAGTCGGCCGCCAAATGGAAAAACATTTGTCTCATTGTTCGCCAACGAGAGAATATTATCCACCAAGTACGAGAGTTCATTGGTCGTCCGGTAGTTGATGATGTGCACGCGGTCTGTAAACCAGACACCAGTGAACCACAAAACCAATTCGTGTTTTAACGTTGCGGTTTGCGTCACTCTCACGCTTCCGCTTGTCGGCACAAAGAAAGCAACTGTCGGAAATGCAGCAAGCTAAGCCATATAGATCGCGTGTGTAGATAGGAAATTTCCGGCCAGTAGAACATCGCCTCGTCGACTCATCAAAGCAAGATAGAGATAGGTGTATATAAGATCATGGAAAATTTAAACAGTGAACTTAACTCAGTGTGCTTGAGAAGTGTGACATACAAAAACTCTCCTCCTGACAATACCGTTGACGATAGAAGATGCAACGGTAGAAATGGAGCTAGATACTTGGGCAGCGGTTACCATTCTAAATCGAGGTTCGATCAACAAGTTACCACCTTCGCAACCGTGCAATTCGAGATTACAGACGTGCACCGGTGACCCAATGCAAGTGTTGGGTAGATGTTTCGTTAAAGCCAAGCACGGGGAGCAACAATTCACATGAGTCTTAATCGTTGTACCTGGAAACAAACTAAGTCCCATGGGTCGAGACTGGCTACAATTTTTCTCCGAGACCATGCAGTGCAATAAACTCGTTGTTGAAGACGGTAGTTTGACTGGATTATAGAACCCGTTCTGATCGTTGTTTGAAAACATATTGGGAAACTGCGTCATTTCAAGTTTTACATCAAACTCCGAGAGGGTGCCGAGTCAAAATTTTACTAAGCCAAATAATTACCTTGTGCAATACACCCTAAATTTGAGGCAGGTACTCAACGTCTGCAATCAGGAGGTGCCGTAATTCCGGTGAAACATTCACATTGAGGCACTCCGACTCTACCTTTACTCAAACCTGACGGCTCGGTCCGTATTTGCGGAGACTACAAATTGACAGTCAACCAGGCATCGAAAGTGGGAAAGTATTCCCTACTACGTATTGAATACTTGTACGCGACTTTAGCCGGGTGATTCCGTATGCATACGACTTCCTCGTGAGTACTGCTGGAAACCCGCGACTGTAATTAAAGATGGCTGTACTCCTGTAAAACGCGAATTAAAGGGTCGGGTAGTACGGCGACACTCTGAGCACATTCGCGCACTTTGTGTTGGAACCACAGCAGACGAAGATGTGATGGAATCGGATTCGATACAGCCGGGAAACGGTCGCAACCACCCAGAATCCTGTACACACGCCAGGTGTACCATAGCGTCGTAGGTCCCATCGTACGCATAAACCCGTTGACCGATTTTGCCAAAGGAGTAAACATTGCTAGATACGAGGAGATGCCAGGTACTCGAATGACTTCGATCTCTTTAATTCAGCTGTGCACGGATTGATTACCACGCACACCAGCCAGCCAATCCTCTGACACAAGCCCCCGTTCTCGCAACGCGTGTTCTGTGAGTATTGTACCTTCCTCAATTGTCTGATAAACCTGCGTTTGTTCAGATATGTTTCGCTTGCTGGGATTACGTGTGTCGGAAGCGCGCAAAACATGATTAGCGGTACTACGTTTTACTATTGATCGCAAGGCAAATTTACCTAAATACTGGGTGGATTTACTGCGGATGTATGAAGAGTACGCTGTAGCTGATCCAAGTAGTGTTGGGCTGGAAAGAGTAAAAGCTTGCTCGCACGCTGTTGGACTGCGTTATCCAGTGTGGCCAAGCTGGGGGTACAACGATTGAAATTGTACCACTTTTGAACTTGGGTATAAGTGGAACACTGTCAGTAGTTTACAAATCCAATTATGTATAGAATGCACTGTAGGGTACTCAAGGACTTGATATCTCGATATGGCGCATGTAAAAACAAAACGAATAGGTATAAGTTACGTAGTGTGAGGCAAAAGGCCACCCAGGAACAGCGAAAAAGGCGGAGTGCCCACCTGTGCGATTAACACACTCTTTCGTTCAAGATCACAAGTTGCTGAAAGGCAACAACGGCTGTAGGAAGCTTTTGACAATGGCAGCAGAGGCAGAATTGTGACAGAGTCAGACCCTATTTACGTCTGTTTACAGACAAACTCTGGGTGAAGGCAGTCGTCGTCAAAACAACTAACGGACAGATTGTTAAAGCAGGAACTGCGGACGGCCGGATCGTGCAGCGACATTTGGACCGTGTGCGACCAAGAGGCTCGAACCGAAAAACAAGTGCCGAACCAGGTCCGCCATTCCAATTACCGACCGATTTGCGGGTGACTGACACCTAACCACTAACTGAACATTTGTTACGTCGCTCTACTCGTCAATATCGACCAGCCGAGCGCTTCCATGTCGCTTAGCCCAAAACAAAGGGGTAAGGGACGATGCGGTTACTGACCATGCCAAATCCATGCACCGCTATTCAGTCAAAAGAGACACTAATGCTGCGTAGGAACGTATGTATCTGAGTGCACGCATGTTTTTGAGACAATTATTCAGTGTTTGCCATTGGTTCGTTTAGAAGTGGAAATTGTTCGTGCGTTCATCCGATTAACATCGCAGACAGCTTTTACATGCTCACATTTGATGAGTGCGGTGTACCGCTAATGCTCGCTAGTAAAGTTTTTCCTGCTACCATACCTCTGTTCTCATCTCGCTTGTGTGTGTTTGCTCTAAGGAATTGCCAGGTTGATCACTCACCTGCACTAATTTACGTGCGTCATCTTGGATTATAATTCCAAAAAGCAAATTATCCGGAATCCTTTCCATAATTTCATTTCATATATCAAAGTGTAGAGAGCTAGGTGCAATCTCGAATCGTTGTTTAGCAAACGGCTAAGCTGGGGCGTCGACAACTGAGTTAGGAAGAATGTCCCATGACTGGCAGACCCGGAGTGAGAAATAAGTTGTTTAACAATCTAGCCGACTGTATTGCTGAGTTAGTTTAAGGCTTTTGCCTCTAAAATTATTGTTCGGACTATGTTTCAAATGGTGGCGCCATACGTGATCCGGGTCGTTAATTGTTATCCTAATATGAGGTCTCCACGTTTCGCTGCTAGCGTTTACTTAACACTCCCAGTATCTTCTATCGTTCATGGTACGTAAGGTGGAGTGAACCCTTGACATTTTCCTACCCCGGCGTTTTGGTATTTTGAGCGCCATGAAGTCACGTTTTAGCCAAGAATGCCAAGCCTAGATAGGATATTCGAATTGCGGAAGCGCATAAGCATAGGCCATCAGAGCAAAAGCTGATGGATCCAGACTCTCGAACGACCTTCACAAATGACCAACATGCTAGTTACTTATTATTGAGTCAAACTCAAGCTGTCTGGAACAACGGCGATTCTAAATAAACAAACACCAATCAAATTTATGAGAGTGCTCCGAATGTTACGCTTCTCAAGCATTTAGATTTGACCTTGTTTATGGCGGACGTGTAGAATTTGGCCCTTGTCTACCTTAAAGCACATCGCGTTCTCACCAACTAATCCAGCCCTCATCGAGGTCGCGTTAGAGGAGCTCGTATTCGTCCGGTCGCTCGATCGCTTGCTAAATCCTAACGTGGTAGGCAAAGAGTAACAATGCTGAGGTAATAACAATCGCTAGATCGTAAATAAAGGCCGAGAAGGACATTTTATTCGCATTTGTATAGCTTTGTCGAAAATGGGCTCGGTCAGACGGTTGCCATAGTCCAAGAAATCACTGATTATGTAAACCATCCTGTCAAGTTTCAGTGAAATCAGATGACAGATATTCAACTTCATCATTATTCAGATGAAACATGCGGTTGATGAGTCTCAGCAGGGCAAATCAGCTATCCATCTTCCTGTCAAATTGGTATGGGCTATATCATTCCAAACGCTTGCACCAAACATCTTTACTACGATTACAGATTCCCTTTATTGGCACTAATATTCATAGTAGTTAACAGAACCGTAAAACGATTGGTAGGTAAACGGGATGAAATGTGGATGTAGTTCCTAATCTCCTCATGTGAACTTTATCTTCTTTGGTGGTAGCTAATTGGCGAATTTCAAGGTGTTATTATTTGCGAACTTGACGCAACATCCCCACAGCTACCCGCGACTTTTGCCCTTTTTGCTTTTACGTGGCAGAACACTCCTAGGTATTAACCATGTGTATAGAGAAAACTTTACAATAATTATCTGCCTCAGTAATACGAAACAGCTGTCCAGTAAGTGTCTGAGTGTTTCTTGCAGTCAGAATAATTTTAGTTAAGATGAATCTAACAAAAGGTCTTATGTATGAACACAATACTAGTGCATATGAAGTTGTAACGGCATAATAAATAGGACAGCCGTGTGAATTGAAGGATCCACGCTATAGGATAAACGGAGGGTACAGAGGAATGAAATCTCGGTGAATAACTTTGGTAAGAAATACACTTTGACTAGCCGGAATTCTCGCTGTTATCTTTTATGCACACCACTTTTGAGATACTAAGGTTTACACTACTCTAAAGATAAGCTTTAAGTCCATTCGATACCCAGTGTCAAAGATATGGGTCAAAAGGGAATTACGAATGTCCCAAGTACAACCTAGGCCCAACTGATGTGGGCAGTTACCAGTCACTCCGTTGAAAATTCCTGCACCTGTTGGTTGATGGATGTAACTCTGCGTGCCTAATCGAACGGAAAGACAACTAAGAGGCGGTCAGCATCTACAACTCGTCTTAGTTTCGTGAATGAACAAGTGGACGTCCATACTGGGTATCAGATTGATCCAAGCCATATATTTAGAGCAGTGTACAGGTCTCCCGTATCAAACTATATGTTTGAACTTCGTACAGCTGTGGAAGCCAGTGCATACTACATTCAATTGTTTCGACATTGTTGTGTTCAAAGAAGGTAGTCCAGGCTCTGCAGGTTCAGTGGACAACGAAAACGGAAGACGCTGATGTCAACTGCATTAGGTCAAAATCCGTAACACGCAAGTGACCTGTTAAAACGTAGGTCATTTGCTGGTCTTCGACACCGACCTCACATGATTTAAATGGGTTGGACTAATTTGGTTAATTTTAATTCCTCTTCCCCCATACATGTTTGTAAACAACCGAAAATGAACTATTGAAAACCAATGCTCAACTAAGGTATTGTCTTCCCAAAACTTGAAAAGCCACAATACTACATCTCGAGCTAGTTCAAAGTGCACTTGCGGTGCTGTTACCTGTTGGTATTGGACGTAAGGCTACCTCATGTACGTAACCACACAACAGCCCAACAACTGGATGGTGGTTTAACCTGACTTTGACCGTTTGATACAATCTATGAAGGTGTCAGATACCAAAAACCAACACGTCTGTTTCTTATCGGACCTGATGGAATGAGTTGATAGTTCAATCTTCCCGGAAATGTGCAACGCGTACGTGAAGCACCATGTGGACAGCACGGTCCAAGTCTGGCTACAATAGTGGCAGAGCGATCGCTGTGCTCCAGATCCTATAGTGGACTGCATCCATGACTTATGGTTGGAGGTTTAGGATAGCTGCTCTTATGTTTGATAACACGCATCCTCAATTGGAACCCCTGTTCAGATACAAGTAAACCACAACCATCCTACAGCGTCACAGACACCGTTATGTTTGTAGTTTTATTGTTAGGTACGTATATCTCTATCTGATTTGTTCAAATCTGCACAAAACTGATCATGGGGATCATTGTTGGAAACTGACAAATAATAAAGTCTGAAACTACTAGATCGTTCCTATTCACTTAGATTGCTAGTCTTGTAAGTATACAAAGGACAATGTCAGCGTCTGCTACCTACACTGCTACTGTTCTACCAGATCCCAAAATACCACAATGAAAGTTGCGACTACTTCCAGACATGTTGACACAACGCCAACCTTAGAGGTGATTAACTGACGTTTCCCGTGTATTATAGCCAGTTGATGTTCCACTGACTTTTTCCACTTCCTAGCTCGTCAGACATGCGACACTCTCCTGAATTACGTTATTTATGCTCCAAGGTCATCCATAGTTATGAACTACTTTACGGTGTGCATAGCAGCTTCTGTTATGGAATATAACACACTTTCATTTGTAGACGATATGATACAAACAGCTTATAGTTAGAAGAACTGTTCTCTGAATTCGACAACGATTTTGAAGACGTTTGGTCCCCATCGGAGGTGATATCATCGGTATGTTATTACGTAGCGTAGCGTAGTGTAGTGTGGTATACCACATTACACTAAGCATCAACGCACTGATGATGTCACATAGGCTGATGACGAGAGTTTTACAAAGTAAATACTAACCTCAGAGTACAGCTCATCTAATAAATGAGCAACCTGAGCTATCCACATTTATTGCTACATCACAAACAGCCTATCTAAAGAAGCGATTTAAGATTTTGTTTATACATATGTCACGTTGAGTCCACAGATATGCGGCCCATTTCACTGGTCAGGTTTAGGTTTGTACACATTTTCCGCGACCAAACCATTCTACTAGACTGGTTAGACTTTTACTATGTAGAAATTACCGACGCAACGATAGGCTATGTACGCTACGACATATTAGCTCGACAAGGTGAGGTGACCAACTAGACTTCGCAGGCAGACGAGGCACCAGCTGATGCGTGTGAACATTTCGTCAACCAGTTAAAATATCTAGTTGCCGAAGCGTCAGTGACTAAGACCTTCTGCTCGGGAAACGTGGCCTCATTTCTGCGAAGCGAGACACGGAAGTGTATAGTGATACAGAACTATGCATGGCATATGTACAAATTCTCCTTGAGCACCGAGAACTGGATGGCATATGCGACCTAATGTAGTCACCGTACTCAGCTTGTTCACAAGGAAAGAATGGTGTACCAGCAGAAGTTGTCAGTGCGTATGGCCTCAAACCACAAGCTTCTGTATCAACCCATCAACAGTCTACATAAGGTGAAACAGGGAATTCCTTCTTTTCAAACAGCGGACGTCCAACACGGACACCAAAAGAGTCGGCGAATGCCATACGCCTACAAGATGCTGCAATATTTCAGTGCAATCGCCGGCCACCTAACCATGGACGACAGTTGTTTTACCCCCAAAACACTCACTCATCTTTCACATCAAAAGCAGTACTAAAAGGCCGTTGAGTACGTGAAAGCACAGCTCTCTTGGAATTGATAATATACACACGAGATCAATAGCGACGGTAGGAGAGAGCTAAGCTGAGACTTTGGCTTGATTCTTGCAACACTGTTTTGACGAATTATACGTGCCCGACATGTGGAAACGGGATGATTCCCCTATTCACAAGGGTGATAGTCGTTCCAATCCGGCCAGCTACCGTCCTATAATCTTACTACCGGTTCTTTTAAAAGTCATGAAAGCCAGTATTTCTGATGCGCTAATGGTCTACTTGGAAGAATTTAACTACGTCGCACTGGAACAGCATGGCTTCCAACGAAATCGATCGTGCACTATAGATCTGCTACTAGCAAGATCCAGCTGGACTGAAGCAGAAGACTGTGGCACAGGAGTTGTTGTAGTCTTCTTGAATCCTCAAATGTGTTCGACCAGTTAGGCTATAACATTCTGCTCCTCAAACCCAGACCTTAGGTATTGAGGATTCTCTCCTAGGAAGGATCAGAAGCTTTCTTGTACACCGACGCCTGGAAGTACTTGTGAGTAAATCGCTGTCAGATCCCATCCGATTTGAACGCGGAGAACTGCAAGGATCAGTACTGGGACCGCGATTATTTTTGACCTATATTAATGATATTACATGCATCATAAGCTTGAACTGCTTTCTTTTGTGCCGATGACATCAAGTTGTGGAGGGTGATAAATACATTAGACGGTATTGCAGTAATTCATGCTGACCTGGATAAGGTATACGCGTGCTCGATGCGGAATCTGCTTCAATTTAATGTGGACAAATGTAGAGTGCGCCGCATACGGCACAAGTTGATACACTCCTAAAATTCGGCAACCAGGAGCTTCCAACGTCCTTTGCCGAGAAGGATCTGAGGGTCTTGTTCCAGGTAGACTTTGGATGTTTGAGGCAGGCTGAAGCGACGTCTAGCAGTTAATCCAAAATGTGGGCCGCCTGAAGCTTGTATTCGGACGATTCGACCTTTCGATTTTTCCACAACTTCTAGGCTAAGAGATACGGCGACATGTGGAATACGCAATCCAGATCTGGCAGACATGATTGAGAAGAGATCTCACCCCCTTGGAGATACTTCGACGCCGGGCAACCAAAAATATCGAAGGTCTGTATAACTTGGGGTGTGAAAGAAGGCTACAACTGCTCGGGGTCCTGCAACGGACAGTATCGGGATTGCGCGGGGACCTCGTCTTGACTTACCAAATTTTGAGAGATTCCAACCACACGTGCAGCTACTTACTACAGCTCAGCCACAACAGCAATTCGAGAGGCAAACATCGCAAGCTGGCACAGCGGTAAAGTCGCTTGGAATGTCGTCGGAGTTTATTTACTTAGGCATTTGCAGAACGTGGAATGCTTTACCGGAGTCTGTCATATGTGCTCCCACGCTGGCAGAGTTCAAATTCAGGGTTGACCGTGTAGTTAATTCGGTGCACCATCTTACATAACCCATTACCCATGGATAAACACAAGTGTCTGTAAGCAATTTCACAGGTCGTCAAATCAAAGATTCCGATCCACGTTTTTCACCTCTTTTATGTGTACACGAGAAGGATACACGATTTCTACCAAAATAATATTTGCTGTCATTGCTGATGAATTCGCCTTGGATTTACAGTCTATACAGCGTAAACTTCAGTGAGTTCCCTGGTGTAAACCCAATTTTGCTGATTATTTTCTTAATTTTTTGAAGATCTACCATAACCATCCTACGGGAACCGCTAAGCATTACCTTTTGTATCCGTATAAAATCACTGTTCCATTGTTTCATTGGTACTAAGGCATCGTCCCGTTGAATTTTCGGATGTTGCTCCCGACCGGTGTCAAGTCTTTTATGGTTGCCAGCACCCCTACAAGCAGTTTAGTTAATTTGTTTCACCAGATTTCAGCTACATTGTGACAAACTCTCATTACCACTGGCATGAGGTTTGTTTCATCCGCTAACACAATTCGCGTTCCTACTTCCTTAGATATAATCCAAACTGGCTTTCTTGTGTGATAATGAAATAGTTACAAACTCACTAAGCGCAACTTCCGTGTGCAGTACATGCAGTAGACGATTAGGTTGGTCAGAGTGTCAGGAAGATTGTTAAGATTATTGTTTCCACCTGGAAATGCGCCCATACGAATGAATAATTCGTAGTTTGACTTGATTTGACATGTCAACTCCTATAACATGCTTTCATCTAAAATGCACATCGATTCAAAATAGCAAGACGAAAAACATTGTAACGGGATGCATTAAATTCAGATATTTCAGGCATTAGCTTCAGCTGTATACATGCACTCAGTGAAAGTATTTTGTGGCGTACAAGTGGAAACAGTGTGCAACCTCATTCAGTCTAAATAAAAACGATCAATGACCTCACGACGGCAAAGAGAAGCTTGCCGTACAGTCAGTCTGCGCATACAAATTAGCTGGTAAGTATATGGTATCGTACCAATAGAAGAGACTTTAGACATAATCTGTATTCATGCTGACAAAGCGGAGTTTCCAGAAAAGTCCCCTCAAGTCTTTAGTTCGATTTTGCACGAAAGACATTCAGTTCTAATTCAACGGAACAATCTGCCGTCAGCTAGATGGCTTTGCTATGGTCAGTCCATTTTAGCAAGTCCTGGCAGATATTTCCATGCAGTACTTGGAGAACACCAAACTGCATCCTTATATCCAAATTGTGCTATCGTACAGTAGATACCTTGAGGACACCTTTGTTGTGCTTGATACTGCACAGCAAGCGGAGTACCTAATTGTTGTATTAAACAAGCGTCACAATGTGATCTAGTTCATGATGGAAAGCGAAGTGAATAACATCTTCCAGGGATGGGTGAGAGCCAAACCGAAACACAACGCCTTCTACTTATTAGACGTGCAACTAATGAGAAATCCAGACGATACACTCACTCGAGCTGTGAATCGGAAGCTCACTTAGACAGGACGATGACTCCACTTAAACAGTTTCTGTTCCACAAACTACAAACGAACTTTGGTTTGCTCCACATTCGCTAGGGTTTGCAGAATTTGTTCTGAAGATACGACTGAGAGTGAGCTGGAACGCTTATCATCAGTACCACATGGAAACGGTAACGCCGTGAGATTTATAGCCAGGTACGCAGACATAAAATCAGCACGAAACATCTAACTGACATCGCCAAGAGAAAAGTATTCATTATGTTGCCATTTAACGAGGATCAATGTGATAGAAGACTCCGGCATCGCCTCTACCAAATCAAAAGGAAGTACTACTACGCTGTCGAACTGGTGTTATTGAACCAACTGAGGAAGTTGCTGTGTAAGTCCAATCTGGACAAGCCAGACGCTCAAGTTACCGCCTCTATTGTTTACCATTTTCGCTGTACTTGTAGTAGCTAGCACGTCGGCCGAAGTGAGCGCAGGTTGTCTAATAAGATTTCCGAGCACCTCCTAAGAAACACGGTTAGGAAAGCATCTAAACCGCCGGCTAGCTCTATAGTGCAGCAAATATATACAGCGCTACGTGCCTAAGTTATCGGCAATCATTTTTTGTCATTTGTCAACAGAGCAATGCCCGCCTTCTTCAGTTCGCTGGAGCTTCAGCGATTCGGCGCCTGAAGCCCAGTTTGTGCAAGCAGGCTGAGTTCATGTCAAGTCTCTCTTTGCCTTGGTGAGGTCATGGATGGATATCATTTAGACTGAATGAGCTTACATACTGTTTCCACTTGTACGCCACGTGATAATTTCACGGAGTGAAGGTATACAGCTGAAGATAATACCCGATCTACCTGAATTTAGTGTATTCTGCTACATTGGTTCTTCTTCTTGCTAGGTTGAAATTTATAAAGGGAAAATTTTGCATGGAAGTCTGCAAGAAACACTCAATGACGTTTCTAATCCCTACTGCATCACGCATCAACATCAGCACACCCACTTGACGCATTTGCTCTCGGGTTATTTGGAATAATCCTCTATATCATCTCTCTATCTTGTCGCAACGTAGTCACCGTACGCTCATTCGAAACGGATTTACCAGCTCTACACAGTGATCTATCATCCGTGGAATTATCTCTCACCACTAAAAGCTTAAACATCGCTAGCGTATATTTGACTGTCATCCTTGATTGAACACAAGCGGATAACTCATTCCCCTTGTGCCGATTGCCCTACTGTGTAACACCATTCGGTGCAAAATTCTCGAGGCAGTCCGTAAAGTTTAAGCTTATTCCAATCGGGTGTTTCTCAACGCAACTGTCAAGGAATTTGTTATCTTGTAATCTGTGTTCAGCGTTGTGTTTAGATTCGTTTACTAGTTCCCAAACCAGCCGGGCTTGACATCGATCGATCAACCGACCAACGTTGCAACGTGTGCTTAAAAGGGATCGCTGCTGACAGCGGGCTCGCCACGCTGACTCAGTGGTAACATTGACGCGGGAAGCTCATCCGACAAACGCTTGACCTTAAAACTGTACGCCCTCGGCGAACATGTTTTATGTTAACAGCAAGGGCAATTTGTGTGTTGAATTGGTGGGGAGTGGGCTAGTTTGCAGCAGTTACTTGAAAACCAATCACACAAAATGACTTGAGACGGAGCAGATAAATACGAGCTGCTAGCGTAACACAACAGAGACGTTTTGGTTCTGCCCAGTATGTAATGCTATCCCAGTTGTTAGCTGTCTAACTATGCTCCTGAAGAAGTCTGAAAGATTAAGAGAAGCAGTCCAGCAGCTCGTGTGCGCTAGGGTCACACCGATGAGACGAAACGGAACTGCACTTGTATGTCAAATTAACACCCCGAATTTCACATTCAAGCCGAACAAGAAAGCCAGACGTCTCAACATTACCCCAACGAATCAGTCTCAATCATTAAAAACTCCCTTCTCTCTCTCCCATAATTAAAATCATTGGCTGCAGCGTGCCTCATTCAACCTCTGTACTGTGTGTTACATCTAGTAGTTTGTTCGCTACACAGGGGCTGCAGTCAACCAGCCATAGTGAGGAACCAGGTAACATACGCATCGGTTGCCGCCAAAAAACCCCGGAACTAACACCGGTAACCTTGGTGGCCGGACTAAAGAAAACTAAAAGTCACAGCATTGCCTTCCACAAATTCACCAAAAGCACCGGAAAGTTAGGCTCCAAAACCAGTAGCCACCAGGCGCAACCATGTTGCCTTAAAGCTTGTATGCACCAAAGTCCCTGAAACCAAGTCCAATACAAGTTAGGGAAGGCTGCCAGACGATCGAAATCAGTAGAGTTCCATCTGTACGGCCATCGGTTGCTATGCTGATCCCACGACATTAAAACGCATCTCGCATCACCCAAACACATTGCACTAAGGTGAACCCGGTTACTTCGGGTAACACTAAACTCGGTGGATGAGACAGAGGCGATTGCTGTCTGCGAACCGACTCTGCAACATCTCTATTGGAGTGAGCATAGTACCTGAAATCCCGTGGAAAGAGCATGCAGCGGATTCCATTAAAAGGGAGACAAACAGACCAAGCCAAGGTCAGAAAACTGTGATTGCTCACGGTATTCCTGCGCTTACTGACTCCTCTTCTGCCGATGCACAGGTACACGACAGGAAGCAATGGCAGTGCATCCGTTTAGCTCTTTCTCTCAAAAATGTCGTGGCCACCTCGTTGACGAGGATCCCCTTATCACTGAAGCATAAGAGGTGCGGCCTCAGGCTGTTGAAGCTGGTGTAACAATCATAACCAACAGCACAAATTTTTCTAGTGAACTGAACTAAATTCCGTAGCCGGTTGCCAACCGAAATTCGTCTGAAACCAGCAGCACCACCACCACCTCCTAATGACTACTCGTTCGAGGCGCAACTCTCAATGAAAACACCAACTGTAGGACCTGACTTGGTGACGGTTTCAACAGTAGCCATAACATACGGAGGAACACGGCAAAACACGAGCGAACACCGGGATCCGAGGCAACTGCCACTTGAATTTATACCAAATTCGTCTCGAAAGTATGCTACCCATCCAAAAAACGATTATCCGCCGACCTTACATCGATCGGTGTAAACTCACTTGCTTCATCCATTCCACATTTTTGGTCTCCGAGAAGCTCTCATGCATGTACACAAATGCTCAAGTTCTACCCAGCAAATTAGCTAAATTAAGCTCCGACGCGCTTCAGCACCTTGCGACCTCATGGCTAGCACGGAAACATGGTTACGCTGTGAGATAACGGCTGCCGAAATCGCGTTAACTGGTACTTCCCTTGTCCGGAATGATCGAGCCAGCAAAGTTGGTGGGGCTACCCTCTACTTTCTTAACAACCTGCAGTGCGAACCCATAAACGACTCGGAAACTGAGGTACCTAACTTCATTTGTTACAGATTCCGGCTGAGAGGGAACGATCTTGGTCTAGTGGTTGTTGTTTGCTGCCTACCAACATCTGCACCTGAGATGGACTGCAACTTGGCAGCTGGATTTAGGCAAGTGATAATTATGAAATACAGTTGCGTTACTTTCGCAGACGATTTCAACTTCAATGCTCTAGAGTCCCAGACCTCATCAGTAGAGCAATTCAAAGCAGACCTGCAAGATCTTCTCTTAGATTTTCCGCTTTATGGACACGTCACTTCGCCCACCAAGTTCAAACATATTAACAGGCCATGCAGACTGGACCAAATGTTCACTAATGAGGAACAGATGAGCAAGAGAGTGATAATCGATAATCTTCGAGGCCGCAGCGATCATACAACTTGGCATCTTATGTATACGCTATGCTGTATATCCAGAGGACCTAACTCAAACAACATGAACCGTAACCAATTACGACAATTTAACCGGACTCGTTTTAGTGACTGACTGGAGTTTCTTAAACAAGACTGCACCCGTTATTGCCTGGGAACGTTACGTCAGCAAGTTTAACAATGGGTGGAGCATCGGCTAACAAGCCTATCAGTTCGAGAAACATGACGTCGTTTATACTGTGTAGGACACGCAAACGCATGGTAATGCGCATCGCGGACTGGTATGCCCACAGAAACGATCCGAGTCCGAGTACTTGGAAGGCATATGTTTTCCACCGTAACCGCTGCATCCAATTAGTGTGCGAGGACAAAGTAGCTTATCAGCATGCTTTACTCGATCGATTAAATGCAAATCCTAAGCTTCTGTACAAGCATGTAGACAACCCTCTCTTCAAACAACGCATAGTCTAACTCGGACTGCTGAAGAAGCGTCAAATGTTTTGCAACAACAACCTGCATCACCGTTTCTTTGCATCCCGTGGTCTCCTGAATCTTTGGAATCTGTGTTGCCAACAGTAGGACCCACTCATTTAAATTTTACAGCTGACATCAAAATGAGATTGCTGCTATCCATGCGCCTGAACGCCTGTTCAGGAATTTACCACATCCGCGCAAACACGTTTGCTGTGGGGCCTATTATTTTAGCAGAACATTTGGCGCGGCTGTTCCAGCACTGCTTTGACGAGCGGCACGTTCCTGCACTGTTAACATGCGGAATAATAACACTCATTTACCAAAGGGTAGTCGTTCCGACCCAACGAATTATCGACCATTGACTCTACTTGCAGTTCGTTCAAAGCTTATGGAGGTTATCATTACCGACGCACTCATGTCTTATCTGGACGGCTTTGGTTAAATTGCTCAACGGCAACACGGCTTACGTCAGAATAGGTCGTGCACAACCAAGCTATTGTTAGCGCGAGACAGCTGGAACATAACTGTGGACACTGGTGCAAGTGTTGACATGGTTTACCTTGATTTTTCTAAGGCATTAGACCGGTTGGGCCATTATATAACTCTCGCTAAACTTCAAGGATGTGACATTGGGGACTCTCTCCTCGGGTGCATGTACAATTTTCTCTCGCAAGGGCGTCTGGAGGTGAAACAATGGAACAATGGCTTATTACGGGTAAAAAAGCACCGCTTAACAAGCCCCGTGGGATGGAAGTTATTGCGAAAATCAGTTGCATAATAAAGTGGAAAGCGTTGTGGCGGACTCACCATAGGCTTATGCGGAATAGCGGAGATGTTCGCGCATTAAACGTATAAATCCATAAATCCATTGGTTAGGCGTTTGGCAAGACAATGTTTGATTGCGTTTTGTAGCCCCTGGCCAACAAGTCATAAAATGAAATTTAAGTGAGACAATGCATCTTCAACACATTTTTAAATATCGCCAGATTGGGAGCAGAGACGACATAATTAGGGAGGGCGTTCCAAGGCTGGCACACGCGGAGAAAAAATAAATTTCTACGGCATTCAAGCCGGCTATACTGAAATGTCAGTTTTGGAGGGTGACCTCCTAGTTTAGTATTGTGGTTCACTTCCAGCAGCGGACGGAAAATGTGGTTTTGTGTTCTTCAGAATCTGGTAAACCATTATGAGATCCCCCCGCAAAAGCTGATATCGACTGCTGTAGATTCTTAGAGATTTCAGTCTAAGCTGATAGGGCAGATGAAAGAGGCCCCTGACATTCTTGGTTGCTCTTCGTTGAGGAGTCTCGAGAGCAACAAGATCCTGTTTCTGTAACGGCTGCCACACCTGAATAGCATATTCCACGTGAGGTCGCACGTAGGCGTTAAGCATTTGGGGAAATATTGATGGTTCAAATCGACCGGAGGCTCTGCGAAGAAGGCCGAAGTGTTGATTTCCGGTTCTCGTCGCCTTCTCTGCTTGTTTTGAACACCCGAGATCTTCCTGTACCAATACACCCAGGTCACGCTCCTGAGAAACCTTCGCCAAGGTGTGGTGTCCAATCTGGTAAGCACTCATCGGCTGGTGACGCCGATGCATCACTTTGCACTTAGCCATGTTCAATTAAAGCTTGTTCCTCTTTGACCAATCGTAAATGCAAGCAAGGTTATTTTGGAGCAGATCCTGATCTGGCTTGTTACTAATCGCCCGCCATATCTTGACGTCATCGGCGAAAAGCAGGAAATTTGAGGAGATGACTCTTGCCAGGTCGTTGATAAACACCAGGAATAAACGCGGTCCCAGCACTGAGCCTTGTGGGACACCACATTCCACCTCATTTGGGTTAGAAAGTGATCCCCTAACACGTACTTGAAGCTTTCGTTGGTAAAGGAAGTTGCTAATCCAACCAAGTACAGGATCTCCGATTCCGTAACTCTGTAGTCTTTGAAGTAGGATGCGGTGATCAAGGCGGTCGAAAGCTTTGGATAAGTCCAGATAGATGACGTCGACTCCGACCCCATCATCGGCCACTTCCGTCCAACTACCTCGTGCAATAAGTAGGTTGGTGGTGCATGACCGGTTTTGACGGAAGCCATGCTGTTCCGGTACCAAAATGTTACATTTTTCCAGGTAGTCCATTGAAGCCCCAGCGACGACTGCTTCCATCACCTTCGCGAGCACAGGGAGGAGAGTCACTGGACGATAGTTTGCAGGATCGGAACGGCTACAGCCTTTAAAAATAGGGGTTACAATGCCACACTTCCAGATAGTGGGGACTTGTTGTTCATCAAAGCACCTTTGGAAGAACTGTGACAGTGGTTCAGTTAGCTTGGTGGCCGTAGCATTCAGTGCCTTCGGGCGGATGTTGTCTGCTCCCGGAGAACTATGCTCACGCAGTGAGAGTAACTTCCTTAGCACAATTGATGGGTTGAAAATAACATTTGTAAACAAAGGTGTCGGTAATGTGCTTGATGTTATGGGACAGGTAGATGTTACGAGTTCGAAACTTGGGGCGTATTGAGGTCGCAGGTCATTAGCTGCTTCTTCGCCGCTTTGTACTCTACGGCCTGTCGTGAAAAGTGGGGTATTCCATGCTTCACTTTACGAAGCTTATTGACATGCTTATATAGCAGTTTGTTGTTTGTCATGAATTTTTTGGCTAGGCACTGTTGATAAGTTACTTTGTCCTCACGGACAAGTGCAGTGCAATGGTTGCGATGGGTCAGGAAATTTCCCAAAGTCTCTTAGTCGGAGTTAAACTTGTGGGCACGCCATGCTACACCCCTTCTCGCAAGGCGTTTTCGAGTCCTACTCCTTATAATTGAAGGTTTTTTCGCGGGACGAAGGGGCTTGGTCTCTGATGCTCTGTTGACGATGTTGCTGAGTCTATTAACGAACTCTGCCCAAACGTTGTCAATGGGACTTTTGTTTGAGAATTCCCAAGTAGCTGCGTCGGCGAGTTCTTTCAATACTCTGCATAACACACATAGTCAAACTAATTACTACATGGTCACTGAGACCTAATGGACCATCCATCAATAACTTGTCAACTATGAGCTCTTCATTCGTGAGTACAAATTCCAATGTGGACGGTTTGTTTGCTGTCCTAAATCTAGTGGGCGTGGTGACATGATTGTACAAAGGAAGATTAGCGATCAGTTCATGCAAGTCTGCTTTGAACTGCTCATTGGGCGTTGCCGAAACCTTCAGGTTGTGTAGATTGAAGTCCCCAGAGATGTGAATGTGGCTGTACCTAGTGCGTGTTACTCTGTTTAGGCCACGGATCAAGCAGGAATCCATTTCCGGAGTGGACGTTGGGGGCGGTAAACGATAGCTGTGAGACACGTGTCGTTGTGTTTTAGTTAGAGACGGCACCATAGTGAGTCGGTAACGTGTGTTTTCAGATCATCAACGGTTGTATATTGTAGATCGCTGCGGTAGTAGAGTAGGACTTCACCTCCTCTGCTGGGGCGGTCGTTCCGGATGAGTGACATTCCGGCTATCTCAACCTCAGCATCAGTCACCTCTTGGTGTAACCAAGTTTCGGTAATAGAAATTAGGTCCCAAGCATTCGCAACCTGACGTAGTCGAAGTTCGGTAATTTTACTGAGGAGCCCTTGGGCGTTAGTGTACATACATGAAAGTTTCTCAGATTTCATTAATGTTTCAGAAGTTGTACAACTCATACGTGAAGTTTCGCTGACCAGTGAGTGGCCCGCGGCTAATCGTTTTTCGATGTGTACTTGGTGAAGGGTTTAACATCTTATTCATCGTCCGTGTAGTTAGCCCCTTATCTAATCTTCTACGTACAGTGTAAGTTGTCTGGTCAATATCATCTACAGGTTGTATGGGCTCATTCGGCACACTACTGGTGCATTGTTCTTTCATAGATAACATCGCGTTTGTTTCTTTGAGTGACATATCATCGCTAGGAGTCATAGCGCTGATTGTCGTCAGCCGAATCTCAGATGGTAACTTGCAAAGGAACATGTACCAGCTTTTTAATATCCGTGCTACCATATGTTTTGACTGAAGGACCACCTTCAACACTCTCGGGCCAATTCCTTTGTAGTTCGGTGAGGTACGCAGTCGTGACACGGATTTCGCTACCACATCATCCAAGCAGAGTTTCACACATATAACACCACTGTTCTTTATCATGGATTGTTATTTCATGCTGATCACATGCTTCCGGTTTCAGGAACCCCGTGAAGAAGTATGGTTCTGGTTGAAGTTTCCTTCTGGTAGTCCTCTAAGGTGCGGTTAACTCGATAACGCTCGCCCAATGGGTTGTCTGGAAAGATACGGATGGAGCAGTGTTCATTTCTGAGACTACCTGCCGACAGTAGTACTGATTCTACTTCAGTGATGGAGTTCAGCACAACACGCAGAAGTCTTGGCTCTCCGAAATGTTTAGAGTTGGGGTGTCGTGTAATAAGCATTACGTGTACAGGTTTAACTGCAACCAAATAGGTTACTAATAATGTCCCACTGGTTGAGGTCATCCAATTGCCTGCCTCTTATCGATGTCGAATTTGATTCTGGGATATTGGAGCAAAGTACGTTCGCTCGTAACGGCTTGCTCTTTTTCTACGCACTCCTTTGCGAGTTTGGAAGTAGCCTTACGTGTAGTTACTCCGATCGAACTTGGAACCGCTATAGTCAAATATGAGCTGCATGTGGTATTGGGACAGCTGTTGATGTTCCGGACTCTAGGTGTCGTGTTGCTTACGGTGTTATTAACAGTTCTTGGAGATACGACTGAGAGTAAGCTGGAATGCTTATCATAAGTACCACATGGAAACGGTAAGGCCGTGAAATTTATAGCCAGGTAAGCAGACATAAAATCAGCACGAAACATCTAACTGACATCGCCAAGAGAAAAGTATTCATTATGTTGCCATTTAACGAGGATCAATGTTATAGATGACTCCGGCATCGCCTCTACCAAATCAAAAGGAAGTACTACTACGCTGTCGAACTGGTGTTATTGCACCAACTGAGGAAGTTGCTGGGTAAGTCCAATCTGGACAAGCCAGACGCTTACGTTACCGCCTCTATTGTTTACCATTTTCACTGTACTTGTAGTAGCTAGCACGTCGGTCGATGTGAGCGGAGGTTGTCCACTAGGATTTCAGAGCACCTCCCAAGAAACATGGTTAGGAAAGCATCTAAACTGCCGGCTAGCTCTATAGTGCAGCAAATCTGTACAGCGCTAAGTGCCTACGTCATCGGCAATCATTTTTTGTCATTTGTCAACAGAACAATGCCCGCCTTCTTCAGTTCGCTGGAGCTTCAGCGATTCGGCGCCTGAAGCTCAGTTTGTGCAAGCAGGCTGAGTTTATGTCAACTCTGTCTTTGCCTTGGTAAGGTCATGGATAGATATCATTTAGACTGAATGAGCTTACATACTGTTTCCACTTGTACGCCACGTGATAATTTCACGGAGTGAATGTATACAGCTGAAGATAATACCCGATCTACCTAAATTTAGTGTATTCTGCTACATTGGTTCTTCTTCTTGATATGTTGAAATTTATAAAAGGAAAATTCTACATGAAATTCTGCAAGAAACACTCAATGATGTTGGTCAGCCCTTCTACATCACGTATCAACATCAACACACACACTTGACGCGCGTGCTCCCGGGTCATTTGGAATAATCCTCTATATCTCTCTCTACCTTCTCGCAGCGTAGTCACCGTACGCTCATTCGAACCGGATTTACCAGCTCTACACAGTGATCTATCATCCGTGGAATTATCTTTCACCACTAAAAGCTTAAACATCGCTAGCGTATATTTGACTGTCATCCTTGATTGAACACAAGCGGATAACTCATTCCCCTTGTGCCGATTGCCCTACTGTGTAACACCATTCGGTGCAAAATTCTCGAGGCAGTCCGTAAAGTTTAAGCTTATTCCAATCGGGTGTTTCTCAACGCAACTGTGAAGGAATTTGTTATCTTATAATCTGTGTTCAGCGTTGTGTTTAGATTCGTTTACTAGTTCCCAAACCAGCCGGGCTTGACATCGATCGATCAACCGACCAACGTTGCAACGTGTGCTTAAACGGGATCGCTGCTGACAGCGGACTCGCCACGCTGACTCAGTCTTAACATTGATGCGGGAAGCTCATCCGACAAACGCTTGACCTTAAAACTGTACGCCCTCGGCGAACATGTTTTATGTTAAGAGCAAGGGCGAGTTGTGTGTTGAATTGGTTTGGAGTGGGCTAGTTTGCAGCAGTTACTTGAAAACCTATCACAAAAAATGACTTGAGACGGAGCAGATAAATACGAGCTTCTAGCATAACACGACAGAGGCGTTTTGGTTCTGCCCAGTATGTAATGCTATCCCAGTTGTTAGCTGTCTAACTATGCTCCTGAAGAAGTCTGAAAGATTAAGAGAAGCAGTCGAGCAGCTCGTGTGCGCTAGGGTCACACCGATGAGACGAAACGGAACTGCACTTGTATGTCAAATTAACACCCCGAATTTCACATTCAAGCCGAACAAGAAAGCCAGACGTCTCAACATTACCCCAACGAATCAGTCTCAATCATTAAAATCTCCCTTCTCTCTCTCTCCCATAATTAAAATCATTGGCTGCAGCGTGCCTCATTCAACTTCTGTACTGTGTGTTACATCTAGTAGTTTGTTCGCCACACAGGGGCTGCAGTCAACCAGCCATAGTGAGGAACCAGGTAACATACGCATCGGTTGCCGCCAAAAAACCCCGGAACTAACACCGATAACCTTGGTGGTCGGACTAAAGAAAACTAAAAGTCACAGCATTGCCTTTCACAAATTCACCAAAAGCACCGGAAAGTTAGGCTCCAAAACCAGTAGCCACCAGGCGCAACCATGTTGCCTTAAAGCTTGTATGCACTAAAGTCCCTGAAACCAAGTCCAATACAAGTAAGGGAAGGCTGCCAGACGATCGAAATCAGTAGAGTTCCATCTGTACGGCAATCGGTTTCTATGCTGATCCCACGACATTAAAACGCATCTCGCATCACCCAAACACATTGCACTAAGGTGAACCCGGTTACTTCGGGTAACACTAAACTCGGTGGATGAGACAGAGGCGGTTCTGCTCTCTGCGAACCGACTCTGCAACATCTCTAGTGGAGTGCGCATAGTACCTGAAATCCCGTGGAAAGAGCATGCAGCGGATCCCATTAAAAGAGAGAGGAACAGACCAAGTCAAGATCAGAAATCTGTGATTGCTCACGGTATTCCTGCGCTTACTGACTCCTCTTCTGCCGATGCACAGGTACACGACAGGAAGCAATGGCAGTGCATCCGTTTAGCTCTTTCTTTCAAAAATATCATGGCCACCTCGTTGACGAGGATCCCCTTATCACTGAAGCATAAGAGGTGCGGCCTCAGGCTGTTGAAGCAGGTGTAACAATCATAACCAACAGCACAAATTTTTCTAGTGAACTGTAGGACCTGACTTGGTGACGGTTTCAACAGTAGCCATAACATACGGAGGGACACGGCAAAACACGAGCGAACACCGGGATCCGAGGCAACTGCCACTTGAATTTACACCAAATTCGTCTCGAAAGTATGCTACCCATCCAAAAAACGATTATCCGCCGACTTTACATCGATCGGTGTAAACTCACTTGCTTCATCCATTCCACATTTTTGGTCTCCGAGAAGCTCTCATGCATGTACACAAATGCTCAAGTTCTACCCAGCAAATTAGCTAAATTAAGCTCCGACGCGCTTCAGCACCTTGCGACCTCATGGCTAGCACGGAAACATGGTTACGCTGTGAGATAACGGGTGCCGAAATCGCGTTAGCCGGTACGTCCGTTGTCCGAAATGATCGAGCCAGCAAAGTTGGTGGGGCAACCCTCTACTTTCCTAACAGCCTGCAGTGCGAACCCATAAACGACTCGGAAACTGAGGTACCTAACTTCATTTGTTACAGATTCCGGCTGAGAGGGAACGATCTTGGTCTAGTGGTTGTTGTTTGCTGCCTACCAACATCTGCACCTGAGATGGACTGCAACTTGGCAGCTGGATTTAGGCAAGTGATAATTATGAAATACAGTTGCGTTACTTTCGCAGACGATTTCAACTTCAATGCTCTAGAGTCCCAGACCTCATCAGTAGAGCAATTCAAAGCAGACCTGCAAGATCTTCTCTTAGATTTTCCGCTTTATGGACACGTCACTTCGCCCACCAAGTACAAGCATATTAACAGGCCATGCAGACTGGACCAAATGTTCACTAATGAGGAACAGATGAGCAAGAGAGTGATAATCGATAATCTTCGAGGCAGCAGCGATTATACAACTTGGCATCTTATGTATACGCTATGCTGTATATCCAGAGGACCTAACTCAAACAACATGAACCGTAACCAATTACGACAATTTAACCGGACTCGTTTTAGTGACTGACTGGAGTTTCTTAAACAAGACTGCACCCGTTATTGCCTGGGAACGTTACGTCAGCAAGTTTAACAATGGGTGGAGCATCGGCTAACAAGCCTATCAGTTCGAGAAACATGACGTCGTTTATACTGTGTAGGACACGCAAACGCATGGTAATGCGCATCGCGGACTGGTATGCCCACAGAAGCGATCCGAGTCCGAGTACTTTGAAGGCATATGTTTTCCACCGTAACCGCTGCACCCAATTAGTGTGCGAGGACAAAGTAGCTTATCAGCATGCTTTACTCGATCGATTAAATGCAAATCCTAAGCTTCTGTACAAGCATGTAGACAACCCTCTCTTCAAACAACGCATAGTCTAACTCGGACTGGTGAAGAAGCGTCAAATGTTTTGCAACAACAATATGCATCACCGTTTCTTTGCATCCCGTGGTCTCCTGAATCTTTGGAATCTGTGTTGCCAACACTAAAACCCACTCATTTAAATTTTACAGCTGACATGGAAATGAGATTGCTGCTATCCATGCGCCTGAACGCCTGTCCAGGAATTGACCACATCCGCGCAAACACGTTTGCTGTGGGGCCTAGTATTTTAGCAGAACATTTGGCGCGGCTGTGCCAGCACTGCTTTGACGAGCGGCACGTTCCTGCACTGTTAACATGCGGAATAATAACTCTCATTTACAAAAGGGTAGTCGTTCCGACCCAACGAATTATCGACCATTGACTCTACTTGCAGTTCGTTCAAAACTTTTGGAGATTATCATTTCCGACGCACTCATGTCTTATCTGGACGGCTTCGGTTACATTGCTCAGGGGCAACACGGTTTAGGTCAGAATAGGTGGTACACAACCAAGCTATTGTTAGCGCGAGACAGCTGGACCATAACTGTGGACACAGGTGCAAGTGTTGACACGGCTTACCTTGATTTTTCTAAGGCATTAAACCGGTTGGGACATTATAAACCTCTCGCCAAACTTTAAGGATGTGACATTGAGGTCTCTCTCCTCGGGTGGATGTACAATTTTCTCTCGCAAAGACGTCTGGAGGTGAAACAATGGAACAATGGAACAATGGCTTATTACGGGTAAAAAAGCACCGCTTAACAAGCCCCGTGGGATGGAAGTTATTGCGAAAATCAGTTGCAAAATAAAGTGGAAAGCGTTGTGGCGGACTCACCATAGGCTTATGCGGAATAGCGGAGATGTTCGCGCATTAAACGTATAAATCCATAAATCCATTGGTTAGGCGTTTGGCAAGACAATGTTTGATTGCGTTTTGTAGCCCCTGGCCAACAAGTCATAAAATGAAATTTAAGTGAGACAATGCATCTTCAACACATTTTTAAATATCGCCAGATTGGGAGCAGAGACGACATAATTAGGGAGGGCGTTCCAAGGCTGGCACACGCGGAGAAAAAATAAATTTCTACGGCATTCAAGCCGGCTATACTGAAATGTCAGTTTCGGAGGGTGACCTCTTAGTTTAGTATTGTGGTTCAATTCCAGCAGCGGACGGAAAATGTGGTTTTGTGTTCTTCAGAATCTGGTAAACCATTATGAGATCCCCCCGCAAAAGCTGATATCGACTGCTGTAGATTATTAGAGATTTCAGTCTAAGCTGATAGGGCAGATGAAAGAGGCCCCTGACATTCTTGGTTGCTCTTCGTTGAGGAGTCTCGAGAGCAACAAGATCCTGTTTCTGTAACGGCTGCCACACCTGAATAGCATATTCCACGTGAGGTCGCACGTAGGCGTTAAGCATTTGGGGAAATATTGATGGTTCAAATCGACCGGAGGCTCTGCGAAGAAGGCCGAAGTGTTGATTTCCGGTTCTCGTCGCCTTCTCTGCTTGTTTTGAACACCCGAGATCTTCCTGTACCAATACACCCAGGTCACGCTCCTGAGAAACCTTCGCCAAGGTGTGGTGTCCAATCTGGTAAGCACTCATCGGCTGGTGACGCCGATGCATCACTTTGCACTTAGCCATGTTCAATTAAAGCTTGTTCCTCTTTGACCAATCGTAAATGCAAGCAAGGTTATTTTGGAGCAGATCCTGATCTGGCTTGTTACTAATCGCCCGCCATATCTTGACGTCATCGGCG
This sequence comes from Dicrocoelium dendriticum, assembly GCA_944474145.2. Lineage (NCBI taxonomy): Eukaryota > Metazoa > Platyhelminthes > Trematoda > Plagiorchiida > Dicrocoeliidae > Dicrocoelium > Dicrocoelium dendriticum. Next base: position 76,125,767 of record OX104064.1, on the reverse strand, counting down.
AAAAGCAGGAAATTTGAGGAGATGACTCTTGCCAGGTCGTTGATAAACACCAGGAATAAACGCGGTCCCAGCACTGAGCCTTGTGGGACACCACATTCCACCTCATTTGGGCTAGAAAGTGATCCCCTAACACGTACTTGAAGCTTTCGTTGGTAAAGAAAGTTGCTAATCCAACCAAGTACAGGATCTCCGATTCCGTAACTCTGTAGTCTTTGAAGTAGGATGCGGTGATCAAGGCGGTCGAAAGCTTTGGATAAGTCCAGATAGATGACGTCGAATCCGACCCCATCATCGGCCACTTCCGTCCAACTACCTCGTGCAATAATTAGGTTGGTGGTGCATGACCGGTTTTGACGGAAGCCATGCTGTTCCGGTACCAAAATGTTACATTTTTCCAGGTAGTCCATTGAAGCCCCAGCGACGACTGCTTCCATCACCTTCGCGAGCACAGGGAGGAGAGTCACTGGACGATAGTTTGCAGGATCGGAACGGTTACAGCCTTTAAAAATAGGGGTTACAATGCCACACTTCCAGATAGTGGGGACTTGTTGTTCATCAAAGCACCTTTGGAAGAACTGTGACAGTGGTTCAGTTAGCTTGGTGGCCGTAGCATTCAGTGCCTTCGGGCGGATGTTGTCTGCTCCCGGAGAACTATGCTCACGCAGTGAGAGTAACTTCCTTAGCACAATTGATGGGTTGATGTGCTTGATGTTATGGGACAGGTAAATGTTACGAGTTCGAAACTTGGGGCGTATTGAGGTCGCAGGTCATTAGCTGCTTCTTCGCCGCTTTGTACTCTACCGCCTGCCGTGAAAAGTGGGGTATTCCATGCTTCACTTTACGAAACTTATTGACATGCTTATATAGCAGTTTGTTGTTTGTCATGAATTTTTTGGCTAGGCACCGTTGATAAGTTACTTTGTCCTCACGGACAAGTGCAGTGCAATGGTTGCGATGGGTCAGGAAATTTCCCAAAGTCTCTGAGTCGGAGTTAAACTTGTGGGCACGCCATGCTACACCCCTTCTCGCAAGGCGTTTTCGAGTCCTACTCCTTATAATTGAAGGCATTTTCGCGGGACGAAGGGGCTTGGTCTCTGATGCTCTCTTGACGACGTTGCTGAGTCTATTAACGAACTCTGCCCAAACGTTGTCAATGGGACTTTTGTTTGAGAATTCCCAAGCAGCTGCGTCGGCGAGTTCTTTCAATACTCTGCATAACACACATAGTCAAACTAATTACTACATGGTCACTGAGACCTAATGGACTATCCATCAATAACTTGTCAACTATGAGCTCTTCATTCGTGAGTACAAATTCCAATATGGACGGTTTGTTTGCTGTCCTAAATCTAGTGGGCGTGGTGACATGATTGTACAAAGGAAGATTAGCGATCAGTTCATGCAAGTCTGCTTTGAACTGCTCATTGGGCGTTGCCGAAACCTTCAGGTTGTGTAGATTGAAGTCCCCAGAGATGTGAATGTGGCTGTACCTAGTGCGTGTTACTCTGTTTAGGCCACGGATCAAGCAGGAATCCATTTCCGGAGTGGACGTTGGGGGCGGTAAACGATAGCTGTGAGACACGTGTCGTTGTGTTTTAGTCAGAGACGGCACCATAGTGAGTCGGTAACGTGTGTTTTCAGATCATCAACGGTTGTATATTGTAGATCGCTGCGGTAGTAGATTAGGACTTCACCTCCTCTGCTGGGGCGGTCGTTCCGGATGAGTGACATTCCGGCTATCTCAACCTCAGCATCAGTCACCTCTTGGTGTAACCAAGTTTCGGTAATAGAAATTAGGTCCCAAGCATTCGCAACCTGACGTAGTCGAAGTTCGGAAATTTTACTGAGGAGCCCTTGGGCGTTAGTGTACATACATGAAAGTTTCTCAGATTTCATTAATGTTTCAGAAGTTGTACAACTCATACGTGAAGTTTCGCTGACCAGTGAGTGGCCCGCGGCTAATCGTTTTTCGAAGTGTACTTGGTGAAGGGTTTAACATCTTATTCATCGTCCGTGTAGTTAGCCCCTTATCTAATCTTCTACGTACAGTGTAAGGTGTCTGGTTAATATCATCTACAGGTTGTATGGGCTCATTCGGCACACTACTGGTGCATTGTTCTTTCATAGATAACATCGCGTTTGTTCCTTTGAGTGACATATCATCTCTAGGAGTCATAGCGCTGATTGTCTTCAGCCGAATCTCAGATGGTAACTTGCAACGGAACATGTACCAGCTTTTTAATATCCGTGCTACCATATGTTTTGACTGAAGGACCACCTTCAACACTCTCGGGCCACTTCCTTTGTAATTCGGTGAGGTACGCAGTCGTGACACGGATTTCGCTACCACATCATCCAAGCAGAGTTTCACACATATAACACCACTGTTCTTTATCATGAGTTGTTATTTCATGGTCATCACATGCTTCGGTTTCAGGAACCCCGTGAAGTAGTATGGTTCTGGTTGAAGTTTCCTTCGGTAGTCCTCTAAGGTGCGATTAACTCGATAACGCTCGCCCCATGGGATGTCTGGAGAGATACGGATGTAGCAGTGCTCATTTCTGAGACTACCTGCCGACAGTAGTACTGATTCTACTTCAGTGATGGAGTTCAGCACAACACGCAGAAGTCTTGGCTCTCCGAAATGTTTAGAGTTGGGGTGTCGTGTAATACGCATTACGTGTACAGGTTTAACTACAACCAAATAGGTTACTAATAATGTCCCACTGGTTGAGGTCATCCAATTGCCTGCCTCTTATCGATGTCGAATTTGATTCTGGGATATTGGAGCAAAGTACGTTCGCTCGTAACGGCTTGCTCTTTTTCTACGCACTCCTTTGCGAGTTTGGAAGTAGCCTTACGTGTAGTTACTCCGATCGAACTGGGAACCGCTATAGTCAAATGTGAGCTGCATGTGGTATTGGGACAGCTGTTGATGTTCCGGACTCTAGGTGTCGTGTTGCTTACGGTGTTATTAACAGTTCTTCGCGGGTTAGGAGAAGCACTTACGGGAGAGGATTGGGTTGCACAATCTGCTGTGCTTACCCCAACCACAGTGATTTTGGTGGTCACCATTTCCACAAACTTCGCTAATAGCTGGTCATACTTCTGAGATAATAGGAGCACGCTTTTTATCAGTGGGATCGATGTGTATTTCACACAGAACCATAGCGAGTCTGGTTTGTTTAATAACTTGGCCTGACTAGGTTGAACTCTGAGGCATCTCGCATGGAAGAACTTGCAACAGTTACGGCACAAAATGCCCCCCTTAACAAGTTTGGAACATGATCCACATAGGTCTTTAGTCTGTGGCACGCCGGGCATCACGCTTGTTGAGCAAATGTTACGAACCATTTGATTCTCACCTGTGGTAAAAGGTCGTTCTGTTATTGACGTTGTCGGTAAGGTCACAGTGGTCACGTTGCAGTTGGGTACTTTTAGACTGTCCTCTCTGGCGTGCCAGTTGAATGTGACGGTTTGAACGTGGGGCAGAATACACGAAGGTGTGATTGAGAATTTCGTGGTTAAGCCTATGGATCGCGCCGGGTGAATTTTCTTTGAGACCTGTAGCTGCACCGAGCAATGTTGGATTTGAACGAGTGACAGTTCGTTCGAAAGCCGTTGAAATGGCCTATCGAGTGAGACCAAACAATGTCTCCGATGATTGGGGTTAGACAACCTTTGGCGCTTGGACATCGATGAAACACGGCCCGGAAGTTAGAAATCAGGGTAAATGTAGGATGCACTGGGGTATACTCGGGAAACTGGTATCACAAAGTAGAGCTTGTAAAAGCACGACGAATGAGTATGGATCCAAAGGTGTGCGACAAAATGTCGCTTAACCACAGTTAAAAACCACGAGTGCACAAGTGGGCGATTAGCACGCAAATTCTCCCAAGGTCAAGTACGTGAATCAACGTCAGACCCGATTCACCTCAAATACGACTTGATACAGGGTTCGATACTGGATCGTCGTCTATCCTTGTTCTTTATAAAATATCTAGTGAATCAAACTGCGTCAAACTGTTTACTCTACGCCGGTGAGATCCAAGTTTGGTGAGTAATCAGACATCCAGAAGACCATATCCAGCTTCAAAACGATCTTGACAAAATTTATGGATGGTCGGACCAAATTGGTTTGCTATTCAATATGGCTAAATGTCGAGTGCTCAATTTAAGACACCGAATGGTTCACACATTTAAGCTGCTGACCAGGATATGCACCAGGTTTCCCTCGGAAAGGATCTTGGTATTTCGGTCCAGGAAGAACTCGGTCGCTCGGAGCAGTCAAAAAAGCATAGAAGAAAAGAATCCAAATAGTGGGGCTTTTACGAGGAGCTTTCATGCAATTCGAACCACCAATTTTCTGCCAAATAGTTCCCTCTCCTACATGCCCACAAGTTGAATATGTAATTCAAGCATGGCAGTCATGATTAAAGTGGTATCTAAAGGCTTTGGAGCTTCCACAACTTCGGGCGACCAAAAATGTCAAGGGGCTGCGCCACTTGGCATACAAACGGCGCTTCAGAGTGCTTGGCATGTTCAGTAGACGTTATCGCAATTTACGTGAAGACCTAATCATGACTTACCAAATATTAAACAACGCTAATCACTTTTGCTGTCACCTATTGAAGCTTATCCACAATAGCCAATTGAGAGGTCGTCATCTCTAATTGGCAGAAACATAAAGTCGGTTGAAGTGTCGAAGAAACTTGTTCTCGCTGCGTGTTGATACACGTGGAATACCCACAAGCTGTTATTTCAGCCCCACTTTAGCCGGTTTCAAGGCACGTCTCGACAGTGCACTGGTTATACTACACAATATCACGTAATCCAAACGCTGCATGCAAACAGAAGAAACACAAAAACAAACCAATCCACCTCTATTTTGACCGGAAACCACAGCCGATAAACTTGGATAGTACATAAAAGGGACGGGAACACTGTAGTCGGCAAGTTCGTAATTTGCAGTTGTTCCCTATATTCTAGTATCATTTCGCCTTTATTTTGCTCATCCCTAACACATCCTTTGGCTGGACATATCAAGCTTTGGCTTTTCTAACCGCTATATACCATTGACCATTAACCATTGTATCAATCTCCTCGGACAGACAGGCCTACAATGCTAAATAAGTGTGCACAAGTTTTTAAGATATATTAGCGGTTTCTTGCCCTAACAAGATAGGAACTGGTTAGCATACTAACACAGTAACGCTATCTCTGTCAATTTTCTTTCAACGAGCCTGGTTTATGTTTAGCCTCATGTACTATTCGTTTTTATTATTCATCCCTTCTCAGCGTATGTGTTAAAGATGTATATTTGCCGTTTATAGGTGCATAAAGCACAGGATTGATTTGAATTGAATTTACCTGCTTCAAATAAGCCCAAATACGCCTAAACCGGTAAACTACAATTTTTTGCAGCCTTACATCGTCATGTTTTTCCGAGAAAATAAGGGCTATATTTTCCCACAATATGAAATGAAAACACCTGATTTTTTATAATCCTTGAAAATATGGAGAAAATTGTTTCAAAATGTTTTGTGAACAACGGTTTGATGTATTTGTAAACTGTTTTGTTGACACAAAGCCTCTGCAGGCAAAGAGAATGGTTATACACAAATTCCCTTGTTACCCGCTTGTAATACCATAGTCTAAGAATTGTTTAGGGCTTGTCTACACTGTTCAGATACGGACAGGTTGGTCGATGATGTGGACGGAATGGCGTTAGTCAACGTTCACTAATTCCTGGCACCGATTCTCAGACCTGCTTTGCTAGTGGATGAATGCAAACATTTACGTAATTTGGGTGAATTGTTTCCAGTGAATGCCCCGTAACACCTATTTATTTCAAGTAAGACCACAAGTACTGGATTGGCAGAGATTCAGTTGGGCGATAATCTCCGTTCATATTGCGATCGCGTGTAACAGTCAGTCCACACAACGTGTGTCCATATCAATCAAATGTCGACGTACATGTTAACATGAATGGTTTGGCTTTTGGAGATAATCCGATTTACGGATACCAACTAGATTTTTATCCCGATAAACATAGATTTCGCATTTGTAAGTTCATTCAAACCTGGTCTTGGTAAAGCGGAAACTGCTATTCCTGCTGAGTCCGGTGTATTTGCTTAATGAAACGCAAACTAAGAAGCAATGGCTAATCGCAACCAATTTCTCCTCTGCTCTTTGAAAGAAAGAAGACAGATATCTGTTTTATATATGCAAAGCCAACCAAGGGTGCATAAGACAATCAGATGTATTTAGGCACATGATTACATGGGTACTTTTAGCATTGGGTCATATTCGTGGTTTTGTTGTAACCCCGTATAAGATGGATCGCGTTTCAAGTTGATCATGGATTCTTTAAGTAGGATATTGTAGTTAACAGCGGCGTGTAATAAAATGTTCTTACAGACGAGCAGGCGAACTCTAAAAGGGCAGTACAACTAGGTTCAGATGGCCTCTAATATACTCGTTAAGACTACGTTTGATTATATACCAAAGGGTTGATATAACATTTTGAGCGACTGAACGGATTTGGCGGTGTGACTCGTATATTTTGAGGCTGTTACCCACAAAGAGCGTTCACTATAAAGATTTACCCCAGGAAAAGGTTTATTTTAAAAGATAATTGACCATTGTAAATTAAAGTATTGCAAATTTGCTCTGAATTACGGCAAATGAATAGGATTTATAACTACGGTCGATCACTCAAGTAAATACCTCTATTGTTGAACAACTGTTCTTAAAGCAAAAGTGATGTTCGTCAATGAGAGGGTTCATGTTGCTAAGTTCTAATAATTCCTGGTATTCATGCGAAGATTTGTAGGTCAGGACGTGGTTTAGGGTATGCGGGTTTTCTCCGAGCTGGACGTTTTGGCTGCAGACGTTTCATCGTCAGACCACTGTAATTAACGCACATCCATCGTACTGATCAAGTCGTCTTTCCTGACGATGAAACGTTTGGAACAAGGGCTATCAGAACTTGTTGCACATTGCGTTTGTTTAAGCTTTCGATAAAAGATCATTTAACCGTTCAACATGTGATAATAATGTTTCGAATAGCACAGTCCTTAGATAACGCTTTTGAGAACGGAGTTAATGGTGCCTGAAAATGCATGTGGTCAAGTGCACAAGTGGTTATATTTTGTTGGCCAGCAGCACTTTATTCTCTTTTTTTCGTGTGCGATCAACTCTCATGTGACTGCTAAAAACTTGTCAGACGATAGAACAAGAGGAATGTAAATATTTTGGACCGCTTCGCGCTACACAAATTTTCATTTTGTGCTCACATTTTTTTGAATTTAATATACCATGATATGAAACTGCTGTACCATTATTTGATCCGTCCCTTCTGGGAACGGCTTCTTGCATCGTCGAGCCATATACAATTTATTTAATCTATTTATTTATTTATTTAAATCGCCCAGCTTGGAGAACACTTATAGTTCTCAATTGTTGGTATATTTCGTGCGGTTTTGGCTAATGCACATCGCAAGTCGTGCTACAAGTTCATTCGATTCTTGGTTTGGTGTTATCCCTGCTCAAACGTGAAGAAATTTCAGTGGCTTCTCATTTGTTTCAACCATCTCTTCCGTGTCCGTCCTGGATGACAGCTTTCCAGCGCAAATCTGTACCGATAAGCCCTGAACACTTATCACCTATATTGTTACCTCTAAATTGCAAGCATTTGCCCGCTCCTTTGCCTGGTTGACTGACGGATGCTCTAACCTTAGTGTGCATTCAACCCTGTACTTTGACCTGATGGACGAATGCATAAATCAAAAGAACGACTATCCACTAGAGAACCGATAGAGGCACCATCTAGCTGAGCGGCGTTGCAGGCTTTCATTTGAATTTAAGGTTGTAAATTGGTCAACGCAAATTGTCTAATTCTCTGATCACTCATTAATGATGTCTTTTCATGGCCAAACATTTTCGATCAGGTAGTCAGTTATGACTTTTGCTACAGATGAGGTTGCCATTAATTTTGTTTTGCAACGGTTTGTTGATCCAGTCTTGGTACATATATTTACCCCCTCTTGTAAAATAACATTTTACCCTCTTAAGGGTAATTAATAGCAGGTTGAGAAACCCTGATGTCAAGGGTTTGTTGTATTATTTTCCCATAGTTAAGAGCCATATCGAAATATAATTCCAGATATGAATGCTTACGAATAAAACGATTCAACTTATCGAGAGACGATTATTTGCAACCCCATAGCAACAAAAGGACGAGTAAATGCATTGCTTTGGAGGGACTAAACCCTTTCTTTGGCCTTTAGCTACAATCCTCGAGCTAGATTGGCTTGGATCTAACAGTTTACTAGTGGTGAAGTACAGCTGCATGTGCACGTCAGGATTTCTACAGTAATTCTGTCTCTGCGTAACGATTGTTTTTGATCTGTTTCTATCGTCGCTTTGGGTTACGGGAGCACGGTTCTGTTAGCATCAAACATACATTATACAATTCTTTAGAAAGTGTCGCTACGGCTTGTTTTTTCGGTCAGGCTCGTTGGTATGTCGATAAAATCCCAAAGTTAAACAAACTGCACAGTGTTGTAAAAGTTAGAATAATCCTGCTACGAGATTAACATGCGTTATATTAAACAAGCGAATGTATACGCATTCATACATTTGTTTAAGTACTCGGACCATTCGCGTTCTTGCTTTCACAAATAAATTCCAAGCTTACTTTCAGTAGTGAAAAGTAACCATTTGCCGTATCATCACCTGTTACTCCAGCCTGTAACAGATGTAGGGATTCAGTAACTTGGATAAATCACCAGAATGGATCATTTTACTAAGCGTTATGACATCAAAAGAGATATATATAAACAAACTACTGGATTTCTCGGTTTGTGCAAGTTGGGTGTGCCCCTAATTCTTCGTTCTACGTTTCTGTCAACAAATAAATCTGTGCATCAGTTCCACTTGTGTTGCTGTTGCGTCGCGAGAACATTCGAATTGCTGACATATCCTAAACTGTCTTCGTTTTGTTTTGCTGAGCTGGCTTAGTGTGACGCAGTCGTTCATGCATCTAAAAAATATTTATTTGGCATATTCATGAGCTATCTATAGTTTGACGGTTGAAATAAGTAGCAACTTCTGTAGTAGTTTTCCGCCATAATTGAACGAAAACAGTTCTCAATCGGCAGGGTTCTGTGGCATGGTGAGTACCGAAGCACGTATTCAATCTACCATCTGCACAGTATCCCAGCACGCAGTTGGATGTACTTTCGCTTGGAAGTAAGTATCGATTCCACTATGGAATTTAGACAGACTTAGCATGCACGCCCACTTTGAGTATACGCGTTAACAGCTCAATGACCTGTCGTCAAGTTCAGTGAAAGACAAGGGTTGTTTTCAGGAGAAGTTGGTGAATAACGCGAAGCACTTTCAAATTCGCCGAAAAGGCAGAAATGTTACCTGACCACAATGCGGCAAACAGTGTTGAAACGGGACAAGTAATTTCCTAGCTGTAGGGTAAGGGATTAAGCATCATAATAATAATAATTCAAGTGCCTAACATTTCAAAAATTATGTCTATTCTGAAGGGCTGACGTACGTTGCAGTTAGACAATACGCAAGAGAATAACACATTGGTGAAGAACCAGATAGCGAGAGAATTACAAAACCTCTTACTATATGGATATATAAGCGAACCGCCGTACGGAGAACTGAAACCGACTAGGATACAGACATCGATCGTGACGGGCGCGTCCAACTTTTACACACCAGTTAACACACTGCTCCCGATTACGTGAATGAACAAATCTCCAAACTGGATGTCTGCGCATTTTCTGTGTAGCTTATAACGTGCTTCAAATCGTCTTGGCTTGCTTCGCTTCTCACCTTTTGTGCATCCCTTCAGAAGTGAATAAATTGAACATGCATGTTAGATGATGATGCTGAGAACATAGTAAAAGTATTCCACCACGCAAAACTCATTTTCTTTGATATTCTGCACACACTGTTTAAAATATTTTTATTTGATGCATCTTGTTTATGAAACGTTACTCCATAGCCAACCTGACGCCTATGCAGAGTTAGTAATTTCAAAATAGCGGGAAGTCTTATTATACCCAATACAGAAACATGTGCGTCATACCACTGGAAGGCAACGATACCAAACTGAGCAGCGATGAAATATTACAAACTTTTCAGAATGCAGTAATCAAATCTGCACCTGAATGACCATCCAGAATCACAAGTAACCCGTGCCTTTGAAAAATAGACTGCCTCCGTTGACTCAAACAATATTTGTCTAGTAGTACTATTGCTCCCGTTGTATCCGATACTACTGTGAGGCACCCATCACACAAGATTCGTGAACACATTTCAAACTGCATTAACCGAGACGAAGCGATGTCTTCAAATTGTTCCATCGTGTTGCACACCTTAAAGTAAAGCGATGCAGGTTAAGGCCGCGATTTCAGAATCGTCTATTCTATTTCTGTGCCATTCACGCGATGATTCTGTAGATCTCCTGTCTATGGCTGAAACTTTCTATATCTTCCACCTCAAGCCGAAGTTGTGCATATGATGGCAATTTGTACGGCCAATGCTTCCATCGTGCCATCCAAGTGACGCTGAAAGACACTTTGATTTAGATACAAGCTACTCTTTGATTTGGTAAATCATTCACCTTTGCACTTAATCTATTTCCTTCAGTGACAGCACGATGTATTGATTTGTTTCCGTTGTATTAAAACATCATACTAAATATTCAGCCCAGTCCGGAAAATCTAGCATGAAATCGTCACCACTACGCATTAGCGGCCTCACTTTAAAACACTATTGTATGGGAAATACTGAACGGCGTAAACTGAGACCTTCCGCGATTCCGTCAAATCAAGTCAAAATAAGCTGTGTGCACCGGATTGAGCAAATTTACAACAATTTTTAAACTAAAACTGCGGATAAAAACTGCTTAAAACAGGCAGAGTGAAAGGAAACAAAATACAATATACATACACTCACTGAAGTAAACGCTCATGCGTGGCTTCTACGAAGTTCGTAGCCTACATCAGGAGACGTGATAAATAAGGCGAAACCTCGTTATGATAAGGAGCGGTGCTAGAATACAGAACCATAAATTTTGTGCGTGTAGATGTGCAGGAACGCGGTTTGGATGTCTCATCATAAAGATGGTGATCCGGATCATTTAAAGCTTTGAAGAAAATCCGTGGCATGCATCAAAATACATCAATGCATCAAAATCGAGCATATCTTATACCGTTTTGTCAAAGTTATACACATGCATGTTCCTTTATTGCACCGTACAATCACTGTGCCAGTGTATAGTACGACAGGTTAAAATATAGACATTGAAGCTGGTCTATAAGGCGGCTGTGACTGCTTTACATACGCATCTTAAGATAGTTTAAAAGATTGACTTTGATGCCATAGATTTCAAGCGGAATACCGCCAAACTAGATGAACGCAATCCAGTCATCAGATAAGGTTTTTCTTAATAAGCTCTCCAGTAACTTGGGGACTATCGTGAAAGTCTCTAAAAACGACCTTCGTGCTTCATACATATACAACTTTGAGGTTAGGTTTCTTTGAATTTTCACTCAATTTTGTAAAATAGCATACGAATAATGCAACAAAGACATACACATCGATTTTCAGTACCCACGGCTCTCAAAGTGTGGTCCGCGAAATTCTGGGGAATCTGCGCCACATTGGCAGGTAGTCCGCGGTATTTCACCTAAATGTTCAAATTTCGTTGAAACAGTTTTGGAAGTGGTCATTTTATTTCTTAGTTCCACAACAAACGTGCATTGAAAATTCGTTAAGTCATATCTAACCGTCTACATTAGCTTTGTGAATAGTCCAGGTACAGTAAACCCACCCCATGAAGGAATTTGGGTTGGGAAGATTATTAAAATGTAAGGGAAAGAGGCCGTCAAGTGTCAGAAATGTAGTATGATAATCTCAGACGGATACGATAAACACAGGTAGCTAGAAGCTCTTGCTGAATCCTCGTCTTCGTGTTTCCCTTATGAAGGTAAGTAAAAACTAATAACTTTTCATGGACCAAGAACTCATTTACTTTCACCAAAAGCTACATACTTTCACATTTATTCAATAGAAGAAAGGTACCGATATGCTATCAGATTCCTGCATCCGAATTAATTACCAGAAATTGTCGCAGCCTGATTTATGGTGTAAAACAAAGGACGCGTACGCTGACAAGCGAAGACAGCTGCAGCCGTGATTCATGAAGCTGTGTGAAAGTGGATTTTCGCATTGAACACATGCGGAAATCAATTACAGAAATGGACTTGAATCCAAACCAAATATGAGGTCGCAGGTTTCCCCAATAATACCAAACATTAAGGAAGTCAACGCTGTGTGTCAGAAACAGTTTCATCCGACACGTCAAATGCTAAGGTACCTTGTTTTTCTGCTCACTTTCAACAGCTTCCGTTTCTGCTAATATTATCTAACGTCTGAATCAATTAAGTGTATACTAATGAAAGATGTTGCGACATTGCCCTCTGGTCATTTTAGTCAAACCTAGTTTTGTGGTTAATAATATTTCAGAGGTTTCGCCGTGTGAGCATCTATTAGAAGGATGTCCACCGTCAAAATCTTTTGTGCAGCTTGCTTCAAATACAAAAATTTACTCATCGCTCTGATCCTAGAACAACGCCTCAACAACCGTGTTACATTTGTGGATTGATCTTCATGCAGTCAATGTATGACGAATGTTCTGAGCCCGTCATCTGAAATGTTAGGTATTCCATTTGTGTTATTGCATACATGTCGTATAAATCCTCAGTTAAGACAATCTTAAGCAGCAAAAAAAAAACAGCTAATGTGTATTCTTTCATCCTATGACGGATTTATGGATTTATACGTTTAATACGCGAACATCTCCGCTATTCTACATAAGTCTATGGTGAGTCCACCACAACCATTTTCACTTTATTATGCGATAGATTTTCGCAACAATTTCCATCCCACGGGACTTGTTAATCGATTCTTTTTTACCCGTAATAAACCATTGTTCCACTGTTCAATTGTTCATTCAACAACGGTTCGATTCGCACAAAAGATACTCGATTTGTACATTATAAAACATTACAAAAGATTTCAAAGTGTGAATACATAATTGAACACTTAATTTTGTCAAACAACATGCTCTGGAGCTTCTCTGTTGTCGTCGGTAGGTTGCACAAGAACACGACTAGATGGCTCTTCCCCATAGGCCCATGGTTGTTCCTCACTCGAACCGAAGATGAGGTATACAACCATTGTACTCAGTTGACTGAGGGCCGCTAAACCCAGTGCAATTCTCCAACCGTCTCGCAGCTCCATTCCCAGCTTGTGCACCACGATTGAAGCGATTAGTGTGGATAGCAAACCTGCGAGATATGCACACCGTGGAACCTTTAGGAATGCCATTGGATGAACAACTAATTTCTTATAGACCAAAACATGCAGATAAAACGACGTGCGAGCCTGTTTTAGTAAGGTAGTGTGGGTGTTTTCAAAACTCTGACTTGTCAAATGTTCCTGCACTTTCTCGAATCAAGCCGTGGATAGCGTTACAAGGATAATTTAGTGCGACGTTTCCTTATGTGCATCCACACTGAGAGCGCAAACGGAGCGTTGATTCCAGCACAGTTTGCTTCGACTTTGACTCAATCAGACGAGATGAAGACATTTAGTGAGTAGTTGTCAGAACGATTATTTTCAAACAATTTAAGAACACGGGATGCATTAATGCTCCGTGGACGAGCAAGCAACTAGGCAATTTAGACATCAAATCAATTCTAGACTGTTGACGGATTACAGTCTAATGGCGGCATTATTAACAAATTTGAGACACGGTTACGCCACTGTAGCATTTCGTCTTCATTTGCCAGTGTAAATATCAGAAAGCGAAAAGTTGATCTATTGCTTAGCATGCTAAGCTTTTACGGCTGGCTGTCCTCATCAAGTGACCTGGCAATAATTCTCAAACCTACACCAATAGCCTGCGCCTAGTCTAACGTAGTGGTATGCGAAGTATTGCTGATATGGGAACGGCTTGGTTTGAACTTCCTTTAGGAATAAATGGGCGTTTTTCTGTTATCTGCATACAGATCTACAAAAAACGGATATTATCACAGTAATAATGCTGTTTGGAAACCAGCAAATAGTCCACCACCGTCTACACAATTTAGCGATTTTGACACAGTTCATTTGTGAGCTTGCGTGCATTTGAAATCGTGTCAATTTTAACCATCGCTTGCGGGAATGCTCAAGGAATTTGGATGTGGTTTATGAAAATCTTGCAGGTACTACTATTCGTTGCCAAGTTTAACCAGTTTGCTCTTAGTTGGTCGTACGTGCAACGTGAATCTATTATGCGATACCAAGTATCAAACTCAAACTCAGCGGCATGGTTCTCAGGTGCTTACATAAGAGCCGAAGTGCACAAAGGCAGTGCAAATAGTGACATTCAAATTGGACTGGTAAAGGATTGAAAGTGTAATGTCTCTTCATATATAAAATGTTGCTCATGACTTTAAACCATATTACAAGATTCGCCGATGAAACACATAAAGGTGACGCACACACATCGGTCACAGACACCGTTGAAAACGTTTAAAAGCACCAACAGTAATTCAAAGGTTAACTTGTTACACTTATCCAATTTGCACTAATGTAATTACATACTGCGTACAGCTGAAAAATTAAATTAGGTCTGTCTGGGATTTCTCCAAATTATGAGTAGAATATTTTACAAAATCAAGGTGATATTGTGGGTTTAACCGAACGTAAACTTCAACCAAATGTGCTGACAATATTTTGGATTTTGCCACAGAACAAATCTGACAGTTAGTATGTGCAATCACATCATGAACTCTTGGAGTTTTATTGGCGTTTATTCGCTCCTGATATGTGCGAGCTCCGAAGCAACCGACCAATTATCTGTCGTACTTTCCGGTGTGGCCGATGACTACAGAGATTACACGACAAGTTGTGATTTAGTCGCTGTTCCTGGGGCGAAGTCATGGCGTACGGAAAATGTAGTCCCTTCTGTCTTCCTTGTACTACATGCGTAAACTCAGTGGCACTCACCCTCAGTTCATCTGCGTGGATAGCTTACCAGCGCCTTGTTTTATTAATCAAGATGTTTATCTGCTAGGTTGATAACGGCAACTTAATACGCATAGCAATTTGCCAAAGTCCAGTTTATTGGCAGTTTTAAAACATGTTTCCACTGTTCGATCACATCATGAGCAAACTGCTGGGTTGCAGATTCAGATCCGGTTGATTGCATATTGACCATAGAAGGCCAATCCGCTTGTCGCACGCAATGTCATTCCCATCTATCTCTTTGACATTCAACACTGTCATTTCAGTGCAGTAGACCTTTGGAGTAATGGCATTATACGAGTGAAAACATTAACGCTTGACAAAGCCTGTAGGATAGTCTGTGTGAAAACCATTGCTAGCAAGGAAAATTGCACATCTGAATGTGCATCACACTAAATACGTTGCACATACATGAATCTGTCTGCCCCGATTTCGTTGGGCTGGTGAACACAACGCTTGCTTTTTGTCGTCATCCGATGAACGGGAGCTATGTTGCGTATTGCAAGTGGTCTAATGCGTCGTCGAGTTTTTTAATAGAACGTAGGCGTAGAAGTGATGTAAGTTTAGAGAGCCTACGCCTGACAAATTCTGTAGAAGAAAAATTCCCGCGACTTTCAGCCGGCAGTATTGGATGAGCAGTTGCAGCTGGTGATTTCTAACTTATCTGTTACGACTACGTTTCACGATACAGTGGTAAACCTGACTAATAACTAAAGACGATGTTATCCCACAAACCACGTGAACATGCGCCCTACAGTCCTAGGGCTTTTAGTCACAGTTGGCATTGTTGCTGAAACAAGCCTTTCAACTTTTTGGTAATGCTTCGCTCTAAGGTCTGGAGTGCAGCTAGATCAAGTTTTAGCCCGGGTTGTCTGGCCTAGTGCGCATAGTTCTTATGGGACTTCACATATGCTTTGAGCATTTGCAGAAAGATAGAATGATCGGACTACCCGAAAATCTTCCATACGAGACGAACAAGTTAGTTGGCAGTTTTTGATACTTGCACACCTTATTTCAAATAGCCAACCCTTAAAACCTGCGGATTTGGACTTGTTTCAACGGTTAGCAAGGTTCCTGATTCCAGGTTACCCGACATCTGATATCATCGGCAAAAGTAAGAAATTCAGTTCGATAACAAGCGCTAGGTCGTTGATGAAGACCAAGAATTAAGGTGACCCTAACACTAGTCTTTGTGAATAGTGCATTCGCTTCCTAATCGGATCAAATAATGAGCCCCGAACCCAAACTTGTGGTCTGCTCTGAAGAAGGAAGTTACCGATCCACCCAAAGACAAGGCCGTTAATTCTGCAAGTTTGCAGTTTATGCCGACTGATGAAGAGACCTAAAGTATGGAAGGAATTTAAAATATTGTAAGAGATAACATCGGTTCTGGAACCACTACCCCCTGATTCGGCCCAACTGCCACGCGTAATCAGCAGATCGAAAGTATGTGGCCAATGTTGACGGAGGCCGTGTTGCTCCGGTGCTAGGATGTTGGATCTATCTAAATAACCCATTATTGCGTTAGCAATGACCGCCTCCATTACCTCTGAGAGCACCAAACGGGGCTCATTGTGGATGTTCCGAATGGTTATCAACTCTGAAGATTTGGGTTTTGATATTATGCCTCTGCTTGGTGGGGACCCGTTGTTCATTCAAGTTGCAACGAAATAATGGAGATAATAGCTAGGTTAGTATCACAGCTGTTAGCTGCAGCGCTTTCGGGTGAACGATGTCAAATCTGGAAGTGCTATGTATGCTCAAAAATAATAGCTTCCTTAAAAATTTCCTGAATAAGATGTGAGTTAGGTAAATCTTGACATTTTGGGGATTGGAAAGGCATGTGAGACATGCTGGAGGCGCCTGAGAATACTGGAGCATTTGGTAGCTAAAGAAGGCTGGCTTCATCTTCGACGCTTCCAACACATCCATTTGGCGGGATAAGTGGAGAAACACCATGCTTCACATGCCGGGGGCTGTTCGCATGATTGTACAGAAGCCTGTTATTATCACAGAAGCTTTCCACTAGACTTTGTATGTCTACTAATTTGTTCGCATGAACAAGTGTAATATAATAATTACGCTGCATCAAATACTTGCTCCAGTTGTCAGGGTTAGCTATGCACATACTCCGCGTTGCGTCACTTGCCGCCATGCTTTTTCAAGTTCTGCTCCTAAAAAATGATGTTCTTCGAAAACGAAGAAGCCTGATTTTTGACTCGAATGTGATCAGATATTTTGGTGGGTCCACCCTTTCACGTTGCAGTTTAGTGCCACGTAACATGTCAGGTAACATAATTCGCACAAACGCTTCCACAAACCTGTCAAGCGTCAACTTTTTGTACATATCTTACAACTGTTCTACTGTGCCATACTGTTGAACTTTCCAAGAAGTTCCATCCCAATAACATCAATGGAACCGTTATCCAAAACGCTTAGGAAGCTTTTCCAATGTGTTATGTGAGTATACCGTAAGGTTTACTTCCACAAAACAAATAAATGCGTTCTTGCAGATACTCCGTATAACACAGAATCATAAAGCATGGAGATATAAGCACTCGGCTCTAGTCGACTCTATCGCTAAGTATCGGACATGAACATGGTGGTCACTTTCTCCTCTCTGAGTGGGTGGCGGACCGATTGTCTAAACACCAGAATACTTACAGTAAACTCTCATGCCTTGAATAACCCACTGAGGCATGCAGCAATTTGCATCTCATTACCATTGAAGTCGCATGAAATAAACACTTGGCTCTATGATGATCGCAGGACCTCCCTTAGGCTAATGTCAGAAAGGAGTCCATCTTTAACGTGGACACTGAGAGACGATAAAAAAACTACCACGAGGTAAGTGCCGTTGCGTCTCAGTTGCAGACTGTGCCAGAGTGAGAATGGGTTCAGGGTTTCTGGATCATCAACTTGTTCGCACTACAAGTTGTCTTGGTAGTGCAGAAGTACCCCAACTTCATTGCTGAGACGATCGTTTCGAACACGAGAGATACCCTGCATTGAGACTTCGGTATCGGTAACTATATAGAAACAAGTTTTCATTACGAAAACTATGTCCCAGGTGTTACTGAAAATTAGCAAGGATGTTCTGGATGTTTTTTCATTGCTTTACATACAGTGAGCCTTCTCCGCTAATAGTGGTTTGTCATGGGCATGTTGCTGTTGTAAGGGGTTGAAGGTATGCTGTTGTTCGTTTTGGTTCATCGTAGTGACGACCGGATCTCTGTCCGGTTCGACGATTCCGTATATTGCTACCTGAGCATCTCTGTAGGTATAATGTGTAGAACATAAACTCTGGTTTTGGCTATTAGGTCAGTGACATTCGACGAACGATTGTCAACACATGATTATACGTACTTTTCGTGTCTTATTTCGAACTGGATAACGCCGCCTTCAGTTCTAACTCAGAAGGTAGTCTGTTGCGATGTACGTATTTGCTATCCAATACCCTTGTTGTAGTTGTTCAGAATAAAGCACTGTTTTCAGTATACACAGGCTAGTTACTTTGTTACTTTACCACCTAGCTAGACTTAAGATCCACTGCGTTACGACGTCCTTCAGAAACAGCGTCTGACGAAGGTGACGCCACTGCTGATAGGTATGAGTTGTTGGTTTGTGCGCAATATGTCATCCAACCTGGAGGACACCGTCGACTAACATGGCTCTAGCTACGGATTCAATATAGTAACTTTGCAGGTGATATTTTGCTTGCTTGCGCCCGCTCCACTGAGTAGCGGGGAATATGAGAACCTAACATAACCAAATTCCGTGATGAGCTGTCGATAGCACAACTGCTTTTCTCGTCATTGCTGGAAGATAAAGCAACCCGCTAATCTCTCTCCACTGTAATAATTTGAGTGCTGGGTAACGAGTGACCCACATCAAGATGGTGGGCTTGGCTATAACACTCAGAATAGCACATATGATGTTTCAATGACTCAACTCGTCGGTTGCACTCCCTTCATAGAAGTAGACTTCAATTAGGGAACATTTGTGCAAATCACGGACGGTACACTATGTGGTCTCTTAACGACTAATTCTCCAGCGTGAATTTATATCAACTACGCCGTGGGTGGTATGCATTCGGTGAAATTATGTACGTATATGTTTACCCCCAATATTTATTTGGATTCAGCAAGAGTACCTGAAGATCCAAGTTTCCAGGTGCCCTTGGCAGAAACCACCTTCCGACCGTCATTCTTATCGACATCCTTGTGAGATTCCGGAATAGTCTGGAGCATAAACGAAGTCTTGGTGCTAAATATTCCATTTGACCTAGAGATGGTTGGCCAAGTTCTACCTGCGCCACTAGTGGCATTGCCATGCTGATTTACGTTCAAAGCTAGAGTAACACTTTGTAACGGGCTGCTTGTTCTTCATCTGTATGCTTTAAGCAGAGCTTATTGGGGATGACTGAGGCTCGATCTCCGTTATGCTTTATCCTAGTGAAGCGAATTTGGCATTTACTATTTGCTTAAGCGTTGCCAACAGTCCTTCGTGCTTTAGAGGTTAGTAGAGTACCGTCTTAACAAGTGGGGTGGCCAGACATATAGTTTAAATCAGAGACAAGATTCTAGTTTGCATATCTATGGTCTGATCTCACTTGATGAAATCTGAGCACAATTAGGATAAAAGTATATGGGGAACTTGAAAGCCGTTATTCCTGCTGTGACTCAGACCATTAATTTTTGTCAATTGGCAAGGCTTCATTTGATCGATTGATCCAAATCACCACATCAGCCTATCTTCCGTTAATGTCTCCGATTTCAAAGACAGTGATTTTGACTTTAGGCTTACGTTAATGCATGTGACCATCTGGCTGTCAACCTGCACAACGAGTTGGCGTGTCTTGAGGTCAGAAATTCCGTAACACGACGCAATGCGTCAGAGAGCCTTACTGGCTAGGTTAAGCGATGTATCCTTCACTCGAAACGTCTCAGAGGCACCAAAGTTACCAAGAGGTACGGGCGCTTCATGTCCGAAGGAGTCTTTAATTGTCGGTCGAGAGCTCGGGTTGATGACGTAGTTGTGTACGCAATGAGGCTTGACCTTAGCGTGGTGTCAAGGTTTAAGTGCCTCAGAGATCCACTGAGCTGTACTGGGTGGTGCATTTTTGCACCTTCAGAGCCACTCATACCAGACTGGTCAATGGTTAGAGGTTTGGCAAACACAGCCTCCTGGTCCTCCAGGTTGGTGGCTGGAATAAGGGTGCCTCCTTATTCCTTAAAAGGGACTCATTGTAGCCCAACGCCAAACTCGTTGCATTACGGTCAGGATTTTGAACCAAATGCTTTGATTGAGAACACTAATCGTTCTCCTGCTTGGGCCTTGGGCAACTTGACATTATCTTGCCCACGCAATACTATGAATTTCTCTTCAAACATTTTCTTGATGCTCTGGCCACGGCAGAGGATAATCAACGGTGCCCTATCTGCTGCATCGAGCAGGGCGAATAGGGTTTGGACGCTACTTTTCAAGCTTACCCATCTTTTTATTTCCCTGCTTAAGCCTTTTCATGCTTATCGTCCTGTTCCAAATGCACGTTTATTCCCAGTTTTTAACCACCCAATTCTTGGCCCTCCCACAACATGCTTCGCTAGGCTTTTGTTTGCTAGTTTCAACTCACATGCAAATGCGGAGCGTCTCTGATCTCCTGTCAACATGCCCATGTCCAGCCAAGCGTTCCTCCCCGGTTCAGCCTCTTGCACATGGAGCACTCGATCCTCCTTCATATTGGCATGCCTCAATGTATACACGTTGCTACAGATCTGTCAACAAGCAGCACTTGCCCGAACATTAGAGACCTCTCCATCGATATCTGCTGCTTATCGGAGACACAGCTGCAAGACTCGAGCTCTGTACTCACTCTGCGATCCACTTCAAATGACATCAGCAGTATTTTCTCATTGCGCCTATCCGGTGTCGATGCAGCATCGAGCACCGGCCAAGCTGGTGTTGGCATTGCGCTGAGTCCCCGGGCTGGAGCTTCTCTGGTTGACTGGATCCCAATCAGTAGCCGGATGTGTGCGATCCGATTAACTGGCTCGTTCAAAGCTTCGAAGTCGCGCGGGACTAACAGGTGCCTATCCATCATAGCTGCCTACGCGCCCAGAAGCTCTAGCCATGATTTGGTGAAAGACGACTTCTACCACCAACTGACCTAGCTCCATCGCCACAGAAGAAGCTCGGACATTACTGTGCTGGCGAGGGATCTGAACGCTCAAGTTGAGAACGTATTCTTTGAAGAACTGCATCTGAGTGGGCAGCACGGTATAGGCTCCCGTAATGACAACATTGAGCAGTTATTTCATTTGTGTGAATATGCCTGCTTATTCCGTGCTATTACTAACTTTCGATACAGCACCCGCCGGAGGGTGACTTGGCACCAATCAGCCTCAAAACTGGTCTTGAACCCAAATTGGTCACATTGCAATCAGTAACGGATGGACAGCCTGCGTCCAGAACTGTCGCTCGATTTGGAGCACATGTGTAGATACCGACCATGCACTTGTATATGCTGACCTGCGGATGGGTTTTGGGGAATGCCTACGACAACGCTGTAAGCGCATTATCAGCCAAATGGCGAAGCCAGCTGTTCTGTATGAGTATCCAAATACGTTGACATGCGGGTTAGGTAAGTGCTCACTAGAGACAATTGAAGGCCAATGGTCGCATGTTTACCGGACCTTACTAGCCGCTAGTAAATCATCCTGTGCTAAGTTTAATGGCCAACGTGGAAATTGGGTCTCTATGCGGTCTCAGAAGCTTATCGATGTTCGCCGGCATATTCCTTCTGGAAGCGAACACAATGAAACTCGCAAAGGGATCCGGGCAAGACTCCGTGCTAGCCTGAAGAGAAACCGCGAATGCTGCTGCTGTCATCGTGCATCAGAGATGGAAGTGGCCGCTGCCCTTTGTAACCATCGGAATGTTGTTCCGTCGGATACAAGGGAAATGGGCTGTAGGAAAACTGGCGTCAGTGAAACAATTTATGATGAGAGTGGATAAACTGGTAACAACTTGTCAAAACGTTTGGAGTGTTGGGCTGAACATTTTGAAAAGCAATTTAATAGGCCGGAATTGTTAGATTCCTCACCGGCCACTGATCACCCTGCACCTTATTCTGTCCCTTGGGTTCCGCCTTCTCGCTCAGAAATCGCGCGTGATATCGGACCGTTGAAGTTATACAAGGCCGTGGGACCAGAAGATCTACATCCAACCCTATACATATTCGGGAACCTTACTCTTTTTGATGAGTTACACGAATTACTAGTGAAAATATGGGAGCGGGAAATTGTCCCAACTTACTGGAGTCGCTCCGTTATAGTTCCTATCTTCAAAGGAGGCTCGTGTTTGGGCTGCAGCAGCCATAAATGAATCAGTCTGATCCCCATCGTCTCCAAATTACTCGACTGTAATCCTTCACAGATTGAATGGCGCTCGTGAAAGCCAGATTCGTGAGGAGCTAGCCGGGTTTTGCCGTGTTCGGGGATGCATCGACCACATCTACATTTTGCCTCAGTCGTTGGAGCACCGTCACACATATCGGCGGTCCGCCGTAGTCGTATTTTTCGACATCAAATATGTCTACGATTCGGTTGATCATGTGCCCTTTGGGACTGACTACTCAGGAAAAGTGTGACCGAGGAAAATTTAAACATTATCCGCGCACTATACGCGCGAAGCACGGGCAGAGTGAGGACTTACGGCAAGCTGTCTCCACCATTTACTATCTCCAGCTGTGTGAGACAAGGAAGCCCGCTGTCACCTTTTTGCTTGAACTTCGCTATTGATGAAGTACTGGAAATTGCATTGACAGGACACGACATATAATTTGTGAAGTTACTCCCTGGAGAACGACTTCTTGACTTTGAGTATGCGGACGAAATTGCTCTAATCTGTGACAGCTCCCAGACGTGCCAAGCCGCTCTGGACAGATTAGCATTGGCTGTCAGCCGCTTCGGCTTTGTTTTGCACAATCGAAATGCAAAGCGTTCCTCCAAGATTGGCCTGGACCGCCTCCTTCTCTGATCTTTGGGAAGGATCAGCTTGTAATCGTTCAGAAATTCAACTACCTGGGAAGTTGTATCGTCGCTTTTGGGATCGAAGGTCGGATCAGTTACCGTGTAGCAAAAGCTTTTACTTACCATCGCCACCTATGGCGCCGGCGCGACATCACTATTGCCATGAAGGGTAGAGTGTACGTTGCGGCTGTAAATTCGACTACTGTATGGCTGCGAAACCTGGCCCCTTAGATCAAAGGACATAAAGAGGTTAGTTACTTTCGACCACCTGTGCCTTCGTAATTTAGCTCACATCTGGTGGGAACACTGCGTGAGTAACGAGCGTATTCGACGCCTTGTTTACGGTACAGAAAAAGGAACTGAACCGCTCAACATCGTCATTTCACGCACCGCCTCTGCATTGCACTTAAAATGCAAATCCGTACGGCTTCTCTTCCTGATTTATTCAAATAGCTTTGGAATCCTGGATAGGTCAGGGTTGCTAAACCAGCTATCCGAAAGTGGAGTTTACCCGCGTATGTGTATACTTTACGTGACTATGTTACGGATAGTAAACACTTCACAAGTTGTGCGGTAAGAAATCCTCTGCCTTTGTGCCGACTGTGGTATTCTGCAGGGAGCTATCTTATCAAATTTTCTATTTTCCTTGTATGTTGAAATTCTCCCTGTATAAACCATGTTTATAGGGTCTGAATACGCTGTTGCTGTTTTGCTTGGATGTATGGACCCCAATAACCAGGATTCCCCATCATTTCGACGTTGGTTGGAAGATGTGGTGGAATGGTATTCACCTAGTTAGTTTACGCTTAATGCTTCTAATTTCAGGGACGTAATACTTCCTGTTCTTCGTAGTGATCGGTAGCAGTCCATATAGATATCCCCCCACCCTTACTGTGAATGAAAATCCCATACCCAGCTCTTCCACTGTCAAGTATATCGGGCGCCTTTTTGTCCAGAACTTTCTTGGTCCACGCATGTTAGTAAAACTTTTCAAAGTTAGATTTCTTTTTTTTATGCCACAGACTTAAGGTGCTTGCAGTAGCACGTACTTTAACTTTCAAGTTTGTTACCTCTTGCATTATTCCCATTGGTTTTCCTGCTCTTCTGTCATTCTCCCTGGACTGCTTCAGAATCACTGGATCTTATTGGTACGATCTACAAAGCACATTTCTAGGTGCAGCGGCTTGTCTTGAGATTCTTTAGTTGATTTGATCATTTCTAGACATCTTGATGCCTGCAATGATTTTTCTTCTAAAGTACTACTGATCGATTTCATCCAATTCGCAATGATCTTTCCAAAACGATCTCTTTCTGTTCTACTCATTCTAAATTCAGCAGTTTTTCTCTCGCACGTCCTCGTATCGTAATACTATTTTGCCTTATCTCTCACGTTTGCTTTTTGACCCAGCTAAAGTCACTAACATGCTTCGCGAGCAGTTGTTAGAGTAACAGTTGTGCATATTTCCCATTTTTCTCTTTGAGCATGTATATTGATATTATCATCCGGGGGTCCGCAGTAGTGGTGTGACTGCTGAAAATGAACCCATTAGGGTTCATTGAGCTTATTTTGATTTGACTTGAATTGTATGCGCTAATGTCTGAAATTCCCCTGGTCCACTACGCGACTCCGTAGACGCTTGACGGTAGAGCGAATTCTTCTTCAGTGTTTACACGCATTGGTTGTTACCTTTTATAGTGTATCCCCATAGATTCGCGTCCACCGATTGACGATCGCTTCTTTGTGAACCCTTACGCTATACGTCTACATATATACATACACGCATTACTCTACCAGTTGGAACACGCGCACCTTATTGCACAGGTTGCAATCAAGAGTTTGAGCGCCAGTTCTAAGCTAGCCTGTTTATTTACAATTATGATGAGTTAAAGAAGCAGAAAATGACACCCCACTGCATTTTAATCTGTGAGAATGCTGTATGATGTAATTGTGTTTGCCATTATGTGAGAGCTCATCCAATATATTGGAAACAGGATGAATGCGAAAATAAAGTTAATACGGTACTACTCACCAAGGGAAAGTAAGGTATGTGAAGTTTTCGTATAAGACTTGCACAGCTCTCTGCGTTGACCATTTTGTTCGAAACATTTGTGTGGATAGCTTTCAGATGTTTATTGCATTTTTACTCATTTAGCTAAACTACGCTCTTGGCAAAATAGCGGTGACGGAAAGCAAATTTCTTGAATGGGCGACAAGTCAAAAGTACTCCAGTTTTAACTCAGATTGAACTGTCTCACAGCTGAAGGAGCTTGTTGTTAAATGCATGCAGTGTTTTGCTACGCGGTGACTCCTATTTCGAGTGGCGACCGTAGGGCAGTACCGAAAGATGAGAGGAGCTAGTAGACCGGCCGCCTAGATGTACACTTACAAATAGGTAGTGTTTTCTATCGTAGTGTTTTCTATGGAAGCAAACTTCCCTTACCTGTATGAGATGCAGGGTACCACTCGCTCGCAATACTACCCACTACGACCGCTTTTGCATGTATTTGCGCTAACCAAATAGAAATGACATCCATGCGACTCATTTGTTACAAGTTCAGGCATACTAACGATAATTTTCTATCTAGAGTTACCGTTGATTCTCCGTCAGACCGCAAATTGCGGTGGTTCGATTGTTCAAGAGACGAAATGTTGTCTGCGGGATCAATCCTATTTTGTGATATTCAATTATCCCGTCTTACCCATTTGTCGTCTGAGCACCGCACAAAACAAGTGTAAGCAGACATTTTTAAATATGTAGCAGTTTATCAACTTGCCGTTAAACTGTTGGTGTAAACATAATAGTTCTAATAAAACATAGACAACCTAATTGACAAGGGCCTGTGGGTGTAAATATGCTCGGATAATGCAATTTTGTTGAAGCAATTTTGGCAGAATATCTATCAAGTTAAGTAATAGTGATGTGAATATTAAGTACGCACTATCGTTGTCCATAAATTTGCTTACACAGTAAACCTGCTCGAAATCGCACATATTTAACGAACCGTCATTGAGTTACCGAATTCAGCAAGCAGAATTCTGAGCAACTTACCGAGGGCTAAAGAGAGAAGTATTGTAGCGTACACTTCAGTTGGTGCAAAACCCAGAGCAATAAAGAAAATTCCCTTGAGTCCAAAGCCGAGACCAGCAAAAATTTTTCGTATGCACGTTTGTGAAAGCCCGCTTTTGATTCGTAGAAAGTCGGCAACTATCCCACCTGTAAATGTGCATTAAGGGTGCAGTATTAGCAGAGTGATTTAATCTCAAATAATGCTGAGGCAAACTCACAACTATAAATTAG
The DNA here is from genome assembly GCA_944474145.2 of Dicrocoelium dendriticum. Taxonomy (NCBI): domain Eukaryota; kingdom Metazoa; phylum Platyhelminthes; class Trematoda; order Plagiorchiida; family Dicrocoeliidae; genus Dicrocoelium; species Dicrocoelium dendriticum. The sequence continues at coordinate 76,099,327 of OX104064.1, read as the reverse complement.
GTGGGAAAAAGGAAGTTAAAGATGAAATATAAGGACTTAGAATAGTTCCTTGTTCCCTGAAATGTGGTACCACGGTTTCGCGCTGCTGGAAATATTAAATATCTTTCACTCCTCTCTTGTTGTATACTAACCATGCTCACGGCGGGTTAGTCAGAAACAATGTCATTACTTAACTGTCGCTTGGCTGATAAGCCACATGGTTTGACAGAAATACATATTTTAGTTGAAGCACAAGGTCACTAGACTTTTCTCCATTGACTTCTGACAATACACTGCCTATTTTACCACTGCCAACTGTGACAAGATAAACAGAAGTAACAAGTTGACTGTGTAGTGCTTTTCTATGAGGCTCCTTTTGGACCCATATATAAGTCTAGAATAAAAGTAGAAATGTGCGGACCTAATCATACTTGATGTCTGTCTATGAAAATCCCAGCAGGTGCATATATTTAGCTTGATCTTTTTTCGCCAAGATAAATGAAACTCCATAGAGAAAGTAGGCAGTGTAGGTCATCAAAATCGCGTCTGCCAAGCGGTACAGCATGATTAAAGCGATCCGTGCATAGCTACTCAGAATTTCAATCTGTTCATACATTGCAGTACTGCGTTCACATGGATGTGTCCTGACTGTCATACTAGTCGGTCACTTGCAGATCTACATTGTCGTCACGCATCCAAATGGGGCCAGACAATGGATGGCAGATTCTTTTCTTTTCTCAAATTAGTCATGGTATGTTTAACACCGGGCAAATGAGATTGTAGAATGACCTGAGGGATGTAGCGGTCACATTTGCACTAAAGGTCAAACCTTATTTCGCTGAGGACACCACATATCCATGCACGCGCACACACACGCAAACCAATCTCATCATGTGGCCAGTAAATGAATGTGGAGACGTCCTTTCAGTTGTTGAATTCAAAGATAACATTCCATCGGTCTGTAGCGCAAATTTCAAATACAAATAATAGACGAGAAAAGCATAATTCTCTTAACCTAATTGTTTCATGTCTCTGTTCCTGCAATAAAAATTATATTACGTTAGTTTGCGGAATTCCTACCTTTAAACTTGTTCGGTACAGGTTTAAATAAGTGAGCACAATCTGGTGTGTAAACGCAAACAACTGCCCCGTTGCGATGGCTGAGAAATAATAATTGTGAACGTTTTTGTTGGCTGAGCGGCTGCCATCTTGAAAGATGCGGATGCATCTGGCCGCAGATCACCTAAGAAGCATATGTGCTGTGCTCCTAGAGCTAGTAGTTAGAAATTACGGCCGAAAACATGGATTTATCCGTTATGTACAAAATCTCAGAAATCGTTCCTTAAAACGAAAATTAGATGTTCTCGGTGACTCAAATAACAAGTAATGCATTAAGCTGTTGCCTATATTCTAAGTGTTAGTTAAGTGTGTTTTCACGCGAATAATCTTGTGAAAAGCCATTCCTTATATTTATTTGAAGTACAAACTGGTGAAGTACTGCTAAATACACAGTGTTCTGTTCAGACGTGTTTTCCTTTCCTTAAGGTTGTGGACCATATGGAGCCTACTTCCTTTGAACATGACTAAGATGTCTCAGCAACAAGCATGTTGAATGTTTCATTCAGTTGTCAAATTTGCAGATTCACTTGAACCAGGCGAGTTTTCTAATACTTCTGCAAATGGCGCGCATAATATATTAATTGTAGTTAGATTAATAGATGTAAACTTATACTGAGAAATCCATCTCTGCACGATACACTGTCTTTGAGTGATTCGTGTGTTTTGGATCAATGTAGTAAACAAGTTATTTGTCCGTCGCCATCAGCTCTCGGGCGATTGCTGATGCGGTGCTTGTATATTTTAAGAATATCGAACGTACGACGCACTCGTTGTATACACTTGAACGTTTAAAAGTTCCCACAAGGAAACGTAATACGGTGGTGTACTGCATTGTTTGGTAGTGTTTAGCAAGATGAGTTACACCGTCAAAATCCGTCCAGTCTGCTGATCTAATGAAACGTGTTACTAGCCGCCGAGGGCGAATTATGTGTCAACTCCCACACTGGTCTTCTCTTAAGTATAGGTGAGTAGCAGACCTCCTCCGATCTGTGCTCGGCTAATTAGGGAAAAATGCCTAAGAGGCAACATCAGCCTCAATGGAAATTCTCCATATTTACATTCACTCAGCTAGCCCCTCACATCCAGAAAGCCTCTGAATGGCTGTCATTAGCAACAGCTCAAAACGGGACGATCACGGGATCGAAATTCCCAGCGGATAAAGAGAATGTATTTTGTTTTCGAGTCCCAGAATAATGAAACGGTTATTGTGTTTTGCCAGGGGTTCACTCGCTATTTGAGTGCAGCAGAAATCAGTTACATGGTAACTTCCTAAGACGTGTGGTGATTAAGCACGGACTCAGAAAATGAAACTGTTTCGTCAGCCTTGATAAAGAATATCACGAATCCTAGCCCGTGACGACGATGAAAATATATGCACTCTGCTTGTCTCAAACGGCCTATACTATCGGTTCACTAAGAGGAGTAGAGAGAGCTTCATTTGTATTCGAACAGTTTATTTCTGCTCACCTGTTATATATGTGAAAATAGATAAGGAACGTGGACTGGTTTGCATTAGAGGAAGCAACCTCGAGTTGTCGTTACACGCTCTCACGGAGACATAGTAGAGCACACGGATCGCATCGTTATTCCTCAGTTTTGTAAGGTAGCCGAAAATTAATCATGGATATCACTACTTATAAAATATATTGTTTCGCTATCAGGGAGTTCGTGTGCAATTGCGTATACAATGTGTCCAGCAGCCAGTATCTCGACAACAAACTAATGAACTAACTAACTACCTAACTAACAACTAATTAACAACAACTAACTAACTAACTGCGTTCAATCAATTGTGGATACCGAAACAGGAGTATGTTTCTTCTAACTATACCGATAGTTGGAATCTTTGAACATCGCCAAAGCAGTTCTCTCAAATTCATCGTTTTTACCCTAGAAAATATACAAACTCGCCGATGCGATAGACTATATTTAATACTTACAAGAAGGAATAAAACAATGCGTGTCAAGGATATCGCGCCGCTATTATTTTTCCTTTGTAAAACACTGCATGCTGACATCTGTCCAAGTATCTTTTCGCATGTCTGCAATTTGCTTACTTACATATTGCTCTCTGTGGATGTTTTGTATAATAGCTTCGCGTGACATTTCGCCCTTTCACTCGACTCCCAACCTTGGCTTATTCTCTACTTGTACCGAAATTCCCAGCTCAGGTGAACAACGCTTGCAAGTTCCCGTAGTCAGAGCTCTTCAACTCGTTGCAACGAAGGTCTACTAGCATACAACTCGACTCGTTCAGCTCAATCACAAATGGACTGCATTTGAGCAATGTCGAGCTTTGATTTATGCACGACTGTAAAAGTTACCAGAGGAATCACTGTACAGACGCTCTAAACAGTTCGTGTCGTTTTCTATGACTTATCGTACAAATACCCACCGTGCTTCTTCTGCATGTCTTTGGCAGATGAATATCCTCTGATATTTTGCTACACACATTATACGTTCAGACATGGGGTACTCGTAGTTCTAGACATACTCTACCTAATAGTTGTCGTAATCAGTGTGGCGTCGGTCACTGTTTGCTGGACAAGACTGAACAGTACTTCCGGTTGAAATAACAAGGAAAGCTGTAATATTGCCGCTGTTTTACGTGCACCGAATTGCTATATGTTGCAGCGGAGCAGAAAGAGGCGACAGGCAATCGGGATAAATCATGAGCTTGGGCATATCTAATCGCAAATGTCTAGACCGTATATTAGATGCAAAGTTGTCCGTACTCAGACACAAGTCAGTGGAAACCAGTTGGAGCGTAGAAGAATTGTGGAAGTGACCATTGGGACAAAGCAGTAGTACACGCTTGTACAAACGACTTCGTCACGAGTAATTCCTTCGTAACCAACTGAATTGTTCTGAGGCTCTACCAAAGTTTATCCGGTTTTACGTCACAGTCAGTTTTACCATAAGTCGGGCAATTGGCACCATATATTACACTTCTTGGCTCGTTCACTTCACTGTTACTCAAGGTGCTACCGACAATGTGTTTAGACAAACATGCTTAACAGTGAGACTCAGTATAAAAATTACCTTAGAAATGCCAGTTAGACAAGTGATATGATTTCTTCTTCCATTACGCTCATCTCTATGGATTCAACGGCAGGTAACCGACTTATAACAGTGCATGATTATTGGTTGCCTTTGATGGTGACATTTACTCATGAAAGAAAATGTTCATGGCAACCCATATAAGATTGTCAAGGTATTGATTTACAAATGGTGCTGACTTGACACAAAAATATCGATGTCCTGTCTAGCAGATCTACTTTGATTGACAAACAGCAGCAAATTTCATAACACTAAGATGCAATATTTCAGAGTCAAAACTAAGCCCGGATAGCCGTTGCAATTCATGTGAGCCAAAGTTCTAAGTTTTTTTTCGAGTAAGAACCCACCTTCATTTGATATCACAATTCAAATGCATGAGAAATATTGCACTGGTACCCACATATTGATAAGACAACTAAGCTACCTTTTACGGTGCCATAATTATTATCATATGTTTAACTCCAAACGAATAGATGCATTCGGACTTCCGTACAGTTTCGGCCTATGTTTGTAATATTTAATTCTGAACCAACAGTGCGCAATGAACCACGTTCCTAAATTCCTTTAACTGACAAATTGGCGATAGAGAACGCACAAGCATATTGGCCAAGAAAACATGTAAAGTAGCACGGATCAACACCTTAGACCACTCAAGCTGATCCATCCCTTTGTGGGCTCGGTTTCTCTGTAACACGCGAAATATACCTTATTATTATTGCTGAAAATGACGCCTCTGGTGCGTATCTGAAAGAATACTTTCGTTGTCCTCGTGAAACCAGGAATTGTTTCCTATCATCAGATATGTCCAAATGATATCAAAATCTATAAAGTTGGTTTGTGTGTAGATGAGGGATCACGGCAAATTCAATTGTCGTTGCAATGGCACTGGAAAGTGAAAGTGGAAACCCGATTCTTATATAAATCAGATGTTGAAAACTCAACTTCGGCATACTTGATGCCTTCTGGTTGCTCGGATAACACAACGAAGTCATAACCTTCGGAGGCTAGCCACTGTCATTTGCTAAGGTAGTAACCTGCGTGGCAGTGGAAGTTAGGTCGTAAAATATCTCAGTTAGCTTAAAAATCGTGTAGCCAGGACTCCGGCCCCCATGACTCAGTGGCTTAAGCTGCTGACTAGTTGGTATCCGCCTCAAGCGGTCATGGGTTCCATCCCCAGTAGGGGACCGTGGGAATGTGCACCAATGACGAGCCCCAAGAGGGCGAAACGCCTCTGGAGCTTTTCCGAACTAGGCTGTGCTATGCAGCTAATGAGCAGCTGGGATGAAAACATACAATTACAAAACGAAGTTTATGGTGTCTCATAATGGCTACTGTGTCAAGGCAGTTCATATGTTGTGGTCATCATAGGCAATAGGTTAAAGGACGATGACACACAAACTAGTCTGGCGCATCAAGTGGGAGAGGCGCTAGATTTACCGAGGACCAGGAGTACCGGTGAGCAATTCTGAACCACGAAAAACTCCAAAAAGTCCTGCAACAATTAACCAACATTCTTCAATCATTTCCGACCGATTTTAGAAAGTACCGCAGAAAAGAGTTGTTAGTACGTCGTGGAATGACGCATTCAGGAAGCTGTGTCGTAGGGAGTTTCCGGACCCATTCGGTTCATTAGGGAAAGCACATCTAACCTTCCACATACGGATCTTGTATTCGATTTCAGACGAACGTTCTGAGGTTAAATTCGCATAAGCATGTATAAGCGAATCCATGGGAATGTAGGCTGGATATAGTGAATAAAATGTTTACACGTTTATTTTAATAGCAAGCAATGCTACAAGGACTGCCTTTGTCTCGAAGTATTATGCCAAAAAGTGTTGTGTGGATTACAAAACCGCATGGTTTTCCCCGTCTCACTACGGACAGTCTCCCTTAAATGACAGCTAATGTGTGCGCGCTTTACTATGCATTCAGCCGCAGAACGATCTGGATTGGGGACAACGGCTACTAACTAGTTCCTTCTGCTCTATGTTCCTAGTACTTTGATTACCTACCAAGGAGCATTAATTTCCTGGTTGTGTTGAACAATTATTTTCCGAGTAGAAAGTCAATCCTATGAGCCAAGCCCGCTTGATTCTAGTTTAAGCACACACGAATATCCGAAAAATACATTTTCCTAAGCTAGCGCCCACGACATTTTTGATATGTTTGACGAGGATACAGATACTTTCTTATTAACCAATTGTAGTGTACTACTATCCACTAACAAAATGCTTTGCTGCCTAAGCAACAGAATAACATTAGTGTAAATCTGAAATTTCCAGGAGAAATGTATAATAGAAATTGTAAAGAATTTCGTAAAGGATGGAAAACATTCCCTCACAAATTGGATGGCCAGCTTTGAGCCGCGTTTTTAGCAGACTGGAATGATACTGGTGACAACCCAGAGTTGAACTAGAAGTAATCGCGGTACAGATCGAAGCGTCTCAACATGTGGCAACATAACTGTGGAAAAGGGTTTACGTTTTTCATTTAACACAATCGTCACAAGTAAGTTTGCATCAATTTGTTGAAAAAAATGCGATAATTTGTTTCTGACGATCTTGGAATTCACACCAACGGAACCTAAAGATAAAGGGGATTCATCGATTTGTAAAATCTGGCTGTCACCTTGACTGTTAGTTTGTCGTAAGCTTATTTTTCGTTGCATGCCTTACAGTAAGAGCAAATCCACTATGCATGCCCAGTTACTTGGAAGCCGAATAGATTGTAGGAGGCTCGAGGGTGGATGTGCATATCATGAGTCCATCAGTTGGCCCTTCACTTACTGGGTTTGCAAAATTTTGCCCATGACTATGATCAATCTACACGGCGATCATCAGCGCTTGTATCGATTCCAGACCAATGTTACTAGCGGTCAACGTGGAATGAATGCTGAATACTGCCTTATTTGAACAGGTGAACATACAACTATATACCTCTCAACAGAAATAAGGTTAAGAAGTTAAAAAAGGTTATGATCTCTCAACACTCCAAATGAATTCCGGTTCCCAAATGATGTCTTTAAAAATGTTTAACTCACAATAACTTGGATTTATAAATATGAGATATAATTACCGGTGAACCATCGTATTCGGAGTCTGATACTTTAAGAACATGCATCCAAAGATGCTTTGAACTACTGCGCTGACTTTGCCTCCACTGTGTGCTCCGGCAACCTGTTCCGAACATTGACCAATCGCAGTCCGAAGCACAGGGATGAAGAACTCATTTGATCTGCGACATCACTAGTGTATACTAATGTTTGTATGTGCTGCAAGGTTATCTCAAGGGGAGCAGTGGCCACAGCATAAAGGAAGCTATCTAGATGGAGATAACGGTAGGTCATGATGATGTGAATTAATACGCAATGAGAGAACAGGATGTAATGCCCTAGTCTGTGGCACTTGTCTTTGTACGGCAGACCCCAAAAGTGGGGATTTACCCGGCTGAGATCTGTGCATCGCCTCAAGTGGCCGAGCAATAGGCGGGTGAGCCGTACTTTAGCATTTGTCTTATGATGGAGGAGCGCAGCCGAGAAGCAGCCTTTTCAGACCAGTTGTTGAGTGCCCAAGGCATGCGCATTCCGCTTCGGTGTAGTCTGTTCGTGTTCTTCACGGACTTTTCATCGCACCATGAGAGTAATCACAGGTACGTCACTCAAGATGTGGGTTATAGCACTTGGTCGTCAATGATGCACCTTATGCTGTCACCACCATTCCCCAGGCTCATGAATAACCACTTGGCTGGATTTATCTGTAGGATACATCTATAGAGGCGGTTGAGGTCATGTTGATGCATACTACAACCGTCTGTAATACGAATCACTCTTCACCTCTTCGAATCATCTATACACTTGGCACAGTGTAACCCAAGAAGCTTAGGTGAATCGTTGATGTCGGTTAGCAACAGAGTGAGTCCCAGCACCGTGCCTTGGGGTATGCCACTTTTCGATTGATACCAGTTACTTAGGTGAGAGTTGACTTTCGTCCAATGACAAACTCTCGCATCCACCAGTTAAGTGAGCTATCAACACAACACACGCAACTTGTGGAAGAGGACCTCATAGTTTACCTGGTGGAACGCTGGATGAAATGGATGTAGTTCATGTTGGCAGACGTTTCCCGGTGCACTGGCTGTAAACAATCATGCCCCGTTACTGGCAGGTTGCTAATGCATGAAAGTAATGTGTGGGCATCAGCAGACCTCTTGAGCGGAACTTATATTTCTAACTCTTCTTCACCGTCACGTTAGCGGCCTAGACCAAAACACGCAATAGACAAATTGCCGTGTAGTTGTCTACCTTGTTGGGATCAATGCATTTCGAAACTGGCCTTACCACCGTGCATTTCTAAGCAAACTACAAATGAATTTTTGATTAGTGGCTCGTTAGACAGTTCAGTCACGGAAAACGATGATGGACGACAAAGATTTGAGAATCTGTGATTGGTCCGTCAAGCCCAACAGGCTTGACACGGTCATCGTTGGTGGGCAGTTAAGGTACCACTTCAATTTCATCCTTCAGACGACAGAGTTCCTTAAAGTTGGTACAGATCAAATTAGGTACAAACACCTGGTCAATTGAAGACTCAGAAGCGGCGTGCACCGCCAACACGGACGCACGCTCAGTAATGGAGTTTAGGGTTGACCGTCTGACCCCTCTATCACTGGTAGGTCACCTACAAGCTTCAGGCGCCGCTTCATATACGCAAAGATTCTCTTCGAGTTTGTCTTCATGATGGTACTTGCGCGCACTTTGGAATACTGGCGCTTGCTCATTTCCACAGAGTTTGAAAGATATCACTAGCTTTTCAATGCAACTTTGACTTTCACTGGTGCAGTGCGAAGGAATTTGTCCCACAATCCACGCCGGCGCCGAGTCAGTTTACCAAATTCCTCATTGAACCAATGTGGCTTGACTGGGTTCGAACTTCAGACACTTGAGAGATCCAACCGGCTAATCAATTAGTTTAGTTCCTTCTTTGTAACTGACCAGTAAGTTTCAACAGACGCAGTTTGCGACAGAGAACAACAGACTTGCTAAGCGGCTCGAATCAGACAGTCAAAATCCGTTTTCTATTATTTGTGAGCTGGCTTCAGGGCATGGGAGTGTTATAGCGACAGCTTTATGTTGGCAATGAGTATTGAGTTGTCGCGTGCTGTCAGGGACTCCAGGATCTGAACGTTATGTTGTTTACAGCTTGTTGATCTCCAGCCTAATCATGGCGGGTTTGGTCCCGATGTCATACGCGTCGGTTAACAGCTGTGTTGCACTGCCCCAGTTTTCATTAACATGACCACGAAATTTGCTACAACCACACAATATCCAGGGAATAAATTAAAATTCAGGCCAGCATATTCGCGAAATGAGAATGGAATCTACTCATATGGCTTCAGAAATGTGGCAGCTAACCCGAGCAGCGGCCCAGCGGACAGCAATAAAATGCACCTAAGAACAGTTTGATGCAGAAGACGTGGATCGAGCACCACAGATGATCACGTAGGCCATAGTCATTTCGGTAGGCGCTCACACATCTCTCACACAGATTGGACCAGCTGCATAGCAATATGTCACCATAGACAACCTAAAGCCCATCAACGTGAAAGCACGAGTAGTCACGAAGCTTAAGTTCTTGGGTGATTACCTCATCATCCAACCTAGTCCATGCGAGTCCACTGCACATTGTCACTCAGAAGTAACGACACTGCACTGCTCATCACGCCTATTCATAGGAATGCAGACTTAGGGAAGGTTATACGCAGGCTTGGTAGCAACTACCCTGCATGCTTGGGGAATGAACGACCGATTTATCCGAACAGCGTTCATGTTGTAACCAACAGAATATTTCCAATACTTAGATCAACTTTTCCACCACTGGTTCACTGCTTTAAATCAAATGGTGGCAAACTTTAGAGGCCCCTGCTCAGTTCAATCTATCTCCAGACGAACATACACCTTTTCGCGGTTCAACCTAATCATCCGAGAGATTAGTAACATCGGGTTTGCGCCATCAGTAAAGTTACTCGCACAGTTCGGTCCTGTGCAGCAGTGCTTTTGCAGTATTACCTGCTTATGCTCACTGTCACTCATTCTTCACTCCCCATGCCATTCATATTAAGCATGGCCTGTTTGAAACGGCACAGGAAAATGTAACAGAACGGCAAAGACTCAATGTGATTGCCGGCATCCGGTTTCAAATTTGCCTGTCACTGTGACCAGCCACAGGACCCCTGCGCCTACAGAGGGACCATGGGTGGCTTTCACTGCACCACCCACAGCTCCAAGCACACACCCCATATCCAGTGTAAACCCGAAGAAATAAGACCGGGAGGCATGCGGATGGAAGCCACGTTTCATCGACGGAGCCGGCCCACACTCCTTCACAAGCAAACACAAGCACGCTCTATTTGGGGAATCAACCGCACACAAGGCGGTGGCTGGACCGTAGTCCATTCCACACTGAGTGCATGGAACGACTCTTTGATCCTAACACGGCCACAAGGACCGTTCACCCCGTCCAATCCAGCAACGACCAACTGTCTCTAGAGTCAGTATGAACGAGATAATGGGTAATAGACAGGTAGGCACCTTGTCAACATGACCATCAAGCGCAGCCACACCGAGGATATGAAGCAACAGCCAATCAATGTACCAACTTATAGACTGACATGGCGCACTGAATAGTGATGACACACTAGTTTTTCTACTTGATCAGGTACGTACTTAACAAATCAATTCAGATTCGCAATCGTACGGACATATCGGTTTACCTAAGCTGATGGGAATGTTTAACACTTCACTTATTTGTTTAGTTGCGACAGATCAATGGGACAGGAGTAATGATAATGGCTTGTGTGTAGAAATACTATCTGGTAACATGTAGTGAGGACTAAACATACGCTATATCTGCAGAGACTGAGTATCAAAGCATAATATTTAACTGATAAATCGTGCTTTATGCATTCATATTGAGCATTTCATGATGTACCCCAGTATATCGTTTGATAGAATTCGTAAAGACTTGCTATATATAAGGAAAGTGAAAAGTAAGGAAGAAGAAACAATCTCCAGGAAAGAACAAAGTTGGTCCACAAACCGTCTGAACATCCCAGGGGACGTTTTCGGCTGCTGCCAGTTAAAGCACACCACGCTAGCCGCGTTCTGAATGTGAAACTGCCCATTTACCACGGTTTATTTGACAAAACCCTTTCACTGCGTTTCTTTTGGAAAGAGCATTTTCACTCCCTAAATCAAGTGAGAACTAAACTGGATATGCGTTCTCAATCATTTAAACGAATTTTGGGACCATTTTAAATGGTTCACGTTTACTAAACCATCTGATTACAACCATTTTCGTTTTGAAACACATCTGTGGTTTGAGCGGAATCAGTTTTAATCCGAAACTGTGCTGGAAAATCGGTTTACCCAAGATAAAGCTAGTTGAACGATAGATCCTTAGCTGTCCCTGAGACCGGCAATTTTGCACATATGTGCGAGGTGGCACCATTTCAGCCACTGTGATTTTCCTATTGCACAAAATTGTACCTATACTTTTGGTCTTACAGAGATTACACACAAAGATCGTACCGAGGATAAATTTGCATAACTATTGTAGTTGTCAGAAATGCCTTTGAACCTCTATAACTGATGGGCTCGGAGTTCATTTGCATCAAGCTGGAAGAAAGAGAGCGGTAGATACACAGTGGTCTAAGAGATGTGGTAGCCTAAAAGTTAGCACATACCCTGCAGAGCAAGCTCTTCACAGCACAATCAGAGCGTCTTGATTTTGAAATGTTGCAGGTATTACGAATTTGTAACTCATGCGGTAATGCTACGGCCACTTCTAGATTTAACAACAACTAACGACTCCCTGAGCCGAAATAAGGTGGCAGGGTGTCTTGACTGAATGGTTCTATAGTAGAGTGGCGTGCATGTGTGGAATTTCCTTCTACAGCATATTTATCTACGTTAATAATCAAGGTCAAGACCTATTTGATGCACTATGCTTTCAGATGACCGATTTGGCATTAGATGAAAGAATCACAAACCCATGAGCTCATTCATATACATTTTTGACAAAAGTATGCGCATTTTAATAGCTTTTTTCGACCATTTAAAATCGTTAGATTTCTCCCTGGCAGTAAAATCAATCATCAAGATTGTGGGGTCGGTGCGTGATAAGAGATTAATCTATATTGCTGTCTCAATATTGGGCTGATGTGTATATGTTGGGCACGCCAGAGCAGAGAAAGCTGACGTTTATACTAGAGCGCACACTATTTGTCTTACTCCACGACTGAAGAGTAGAAAGCTCAATATATTTCGGGAATAACTCCGTTATCAAATCTGACGAGTAACATATAATCAACGTTGACAGATTTACATGGAATTTCAATGCTTTAAATAATGAATGGTACAAACTGGGAGAAAGAATTGCAGCCGCGTTGCCTACTTAGAGGAACCAGCAACTAAGGGAGTGGAAAATCGTGGCGCTACACGAAATGTTCAAGAATGTATGATGTCTGTATTGCTTCCGACAGCTTCCGACGCTAGTCCGTACGGTGAACCAACACGTCTTGCCAAGATTCACATAATCGTATACACTTGGGAAAAGATCGCTACTACGATTGAAAAAAAATTGTTGCTTATGTTACATAATCGCAGATTGCGGAAGTGGAATAATTTCTGAATTCCTTAAAGTAATTAGTGGAAAATATGTAAAGTTTGCTTTGGCTGATATGCTTGTTCTTTATGCGTAGTTTTCCAGCATATAACGATTTTCCCCTTTAAAGTAAATCGCTTATAATGAAAAATGTTGGCTCACCTCTGACTCAATTTATTCATATTAGGCGCGCGCTAATCCATCGTATCAGTCTCTAATTACGTACCGTCTCAAACGGAAAACACTGACTAATGAAACCCACTTTTAGCTGAATTTCGAATAATGGAAAACAGTTTCTAAGATCTCGTGCTACTGTTACTGTTGCCATGGCCACAGATAACAATTTTTCGACTCACCAATTGGCACGAAGATCGATCTCGAGAGGAATGGGAATGAGAGAAGAAATATGGTCCGCTCTACATCGACGTTGTAAATTTGCTGATAAAAAGATTGCATACAAACCGAAGATATTTGAAAGGTCCAGTCGTCCGCAGCGTAAGTTAAAAGGATTGCAAAAATAGGCCTTGAGCGAAGAATTGCATGCCATGGAATAATGGTATGCCCTTGAGAATTCAGTACACGGTTGGAGATGTTTGCTTGCAAATAAGCCCTTTCCGTTTTGCTTAATTTTTCATCTTTGTTCGGTTTTTCATCGATTAATCGCCACCAAAATATGCACCAAACAAGTCCCAAGTTTGCATAAATATAAAACACTACACCCCAGCCCCACTTCTTTTCTATCTCGGCACATACGGGAAGTCCAATCAATGGCCCTAAGGAGACCCCAATGACAGCCAGGCAAACAAGTGTAGAACGTTCAGCTTCTGGTCCCCAAAACCGCAAGATGCCAAAAACGGCGGGAATTAAACATCCCTCCGCCAAACCTTGTATCAGACGCAGTAAAATCACAACTATAAACTTTGCGTTCACATCATTTCCTATCGTTTCTACTAACGGTAGAAACAAATTCATGCCACATGTCATAGCAACTGAACAACCCAGTAAAAACGACGAATCATGATTGACCGTCAGGTATCCTCCAATGGGGCTGGTGATCAAATATGCAAAGAATATTGCGTTCTCAACGACGTCGTTCTTTATTGCTGTAGTCCATGGCATTTGTCTGTGCTCCGATGGTTTGAAGATTAGCGATGTCATATGCCTTCTACTGTCGCTGATTACCTCGGGGGAATGGTGGACCCCATCTATGTCCAACGATGGGTGCATCCCTGAGTCGTGAGATGAAAGATAAATCGCGGTATTTCCCACTGGAGCTCCTCGCTCAAATGATGACCTCCTTGTGGTTGCACTCAGAGGAGTGGTATTGTTTAAGTTTGTCATTATTCCTAACATCTCTGATCGCATGCCTATCACAATTGTTAGACAAGTACAGCACAAGAAAGCAATAAAGTAACGCTTTCTTCCGGGTCCACAGAAGCACATATCTTTTGATTCTACCCTTGCACTTCTCGTTCTCTGACTTTTAGCGGAAGCATTCGGTGTGCTAGACGGCCACGAGGGGTTGATGGAATGGCATACGGAGTTTAGCTGACCTTGCGATGTTTGCCGGACCATGCCCCATAATTGTCCAATTGCATGTGTTCCAGAAGGTTCGTTACTTGTCAGCCCCTTGAGTTGCCCCATAAGCAGACAGCGGTCAGTGATGGAATTTCCTTCTCCAGTATGGAATCCGGTAACTGAATGACCGCAAGAACTGGTTAATGAGTCACTAGTGGAAGAACTTATGATACTGTCTGGACTGAATTTGTCACCCAGAACATGCTCTGAAGGCACTGCAGCAACCCGATCCATTATGTCCGTCCACAATTACAAAGCGCAGATGTTAAAAGGTGTCCCAGTGCATTGCAAATATATGAAAGCTGTGTAACACTTGCACATATACTACACCCGTCTCAATTTTCTTCTGAATAAGTGTTGTCTGTCTTGATTGGCCAGTGAGCCATAGAGTTACCCATTATGCCATTGGTTCTTCTCACTAAATGTGTGTCAGCCTTTCACGCCTTCTGCTGTTTGTGTGTGTGAGTCCAGTTTTCGATCCGTTATAAACTGACCTGAAATTAGGGCTAAAATGGTAGGTGATTTGGAATGCTTTTCAAAAAGCCGAGTAATTCAGCTCGCTCAGAAGACCGTCAAACAACATGCGGATAAAACAGCTAAGTTTAGTAAAATTAACTCTAACCATAACTAGGTTACGTCGCGCAATTCATATACGAAAGCAAATTTAACCTGGAAAATGTAGTAATTGGAGTAAGCCAGAAGTTCTGTTATTCTCCAGTTACCATCTCGAGTAGATACGTTCATTTTCCATATACGCTTAAAGACTATGCGTAAGGTCCCAATAGCCATAAACAAAATTCCAAAAACTGGAGGAATTCGAGGCATTCGAAAGAAAATTACTGAAAATGAATATTTGTTTGCCTCATGATTAAATAAGTTTCGTTCATGGGTCTTCTTATCATCTGTCAGAATCCATCGAGATCAGTCAATGGAGTTAATCAGCGTGCAGTGTTTAGCGCAAAGTCATCCCCTTCGATTTACAGAATTTACGAGATTTCTGGTGACTAATTTTCTGGTAAATTACCATATTAGCCGCAGTGTGGATTATCTCGTGTAAAATCACGTGTCCAACTCAAAACGGTGAGACTGATAAGCGCGAAACACTTTGGACCACTACTCTTTTTCTTATCGTTTCTCTTCCACTAGCTGTGCTCGTGTGTACGGTGTCTGCACCTAGGACATGTAACGGATATGTAATGAGGCAGTCGTTTCATGCGCGTCAAAAAACTATAGCTTTACTGGTCCCATGGTGAAAGTTCAAAGTATAGAACTGTCAACAAAAATAGGTTCCCACTGATGGACACACTCCAGTATACTTAGCATAAACTGTAAATTCAATGTAATCCACAAGGACTGACGAAAATGAGATGTTGGTAACAAATCTAATCATCATCATCATTATACACGTTAGCTACATGTCGGAAACACCTCAGCTACTGTACGGAAAAACATAAAGGAAAAGGAAAATAAGTGCAACGGTTGCATGCCAGCTGAGTTACCAGTAACGGATGGGCATCGTTCCGGTAAGCCACCAGCTGGCAATAGGCAAGAAGAAAAATTACTTATGTTTTACCCTGCGAAATGAGATCGTAGATGGAGGGGGAGGCTAAAAGAATGGAGAAAGACGAAGAAAATCACAGCACAAACGCCACTGAGGTCGGCTCCTTGCCATGTCAGCAAGTGTATCCAGCCAAACGCGTTCATCGTCTTTTGGACCCCAACCAGAGAGCCGAGACGCTCCAACCGAGGCCAGCTCCGAAGTGTGGGCCTTCATTTCTCTGGACCAAGTCATCGCTCGGCCACCCTTCCTCTTATTCCATCCATATCCCCGTTGAGCAAACAACGCACGTCGCGCGAGTCGGTGGGCTGGCAGGCGCAACACGTGGCCCAGCCATCGGAGCCTGGTACGTGAAACGACTGTGTTGAGCGGTTCATTTACTTTTTCTGTGCCGTAAACAAGGTGTCGAACACGCTCGTTACTCACGCGGTGTTTCCACCAGATGTGAGCCAAACTGCGAATGCACCGGTGCTCGAAGTTAACTAGCATCTTTACGTCCGTTGATCTAAGGGGCCAGGTTTCACAACCGTACGGTAAGGTCGAACGTACCTCTGCATTGTAAACTCTACCCTTCAGGGCGAGAGCAGAGTCGCGCCGCCGCCATAGGTGGCGAAGGTTAGTAAAAACACTTGGAGCGGATACTCCAAGCCCAACTTTGCATTCGTTTCCGCTGGACCAAGCGTTGCTCGTGGCTCTCAGGGTCATAGTGCTTATGACGTTAACCATGAGCCACTGGGCTCTGAGTTCCAGCCCAACTCAGGCTATCTCCAACTGATGAGTCCTAACCAGGACGAAACCGCGGTCTTGGGGTGCCAGTGTTAGGATGAGCAACACTATAATGTTTCCACTTGGAGCTTTTGTTATCCGGTTCGTTATCTCGCCTCTGATCCCAAGGGCGCTGATACAACTTCCCAAGTAATTGAATTTCCGAACGACTATCTGATCCCCAGCAAGGTTCAGCGAAGGAGGCCATCCCTGACAATCTTGGAGGAACGCTTTACATTTCGATGGTACAAAGCAAAGCCCGAAGCGGCTGACAGTCAGTGCTAATCTGTCCAGCGCCGCTTGGCACGTCTGGGAACTGTCAAGGATGAGGGCAATGTCCTCTGCATAATCTAAGGCAAGAAGCCGTTCTTCTGGGAGTAGCTCCATACCTTCCAGATCAACTTTGTCAATAGCGAAGTTCAAGCAGAGTGGTGACAGTTGGCATCCTTGTCTCATAAAGCTGGAGATTTTGAAGGGTGGCGACATCTTGCCGTTAGCCCTCACTCTGCCTGAGCTACCCGCGTATAATTCTCAGATAATATTTACGTATTTCTCGAGCACATCTTTCCTGAGTAGACAATTCCAAAGAGCACATCCATCAAATGAATCGAAGGTACCTTCGATGTCGAGAAACACGACTACGGTGGGCCGCCAATAAATGTGGTGATGCTCCAACAACTGACGCAAAGTGAAGGTGTGGTCGACGCAGCCACGACCCCGACGAAACCCAGTTTGCTCCTCACGAATCTGGCTATTCCGAGCGCGTCAGTCTGTGATGGATTATGGAGGTAAGTAATTTGGAGGCGAAGTAGACCAGACTGCTTCCTCTATGGTTGCCGCATTCCGAAAGCGAGCCTCCTTTGAAGATGGGAACAATAACGGGGCGGCTCCAAACGGTTGGAACAGTTTCCTGCTTCCACAGTTTTACTAGTAACTCGTGTAAGTCTTCCACAACAGCAGTTCCCCCGAATTTAAAGAGGGCTGGATAAAGCTCATCAGCTCACGCGGCTTTATTTAACGTCGACAGTTCGATCTGACGTTCGACTTATGCGCGTGATGGTGCATCCAAAGGGACAGCCCACGGAGCGGAGCAATCAATGGCTGGCAAGAAATCTAACCATTCCGACCGATTGAATTGCGTTTCAAAGTGCCCAGCCCAACGCTTCAAACGTTTTGACAAATTGTGGATAGGCTGTCCACTCTCATTACGTATAAGTTCACTAACACTAGGTCTCCTGCTGCCTGTTTCCCGTATCAGACGGAATAACTTGCGATGGTTACCAAGGGCAACGGCCATTTCCATCTCTGATGAACGGTGATACCACCAGGACTCTCGGTCTCTCTTCAGGCTAGCACGGTGATTTGCCCGGAGCTCTTTGCAAGTTTCATTGTGTTCGCTTCCAGCCGGAATATACCGGCGAGCATCTATAAGTTCCAGAGACTGTGAAGAGACCCAAAGTTCATATTGGCGATTAGACATACCACATGAGGATTTGCCTGCTGCTAGCAAGGACTGGTGAATATGAGACCAGTGGGCTTCAACTGCATCCAGTGAGCGTTTATCCAACTCACATGACAGCGTACTTTGATAGGCATTCAGAACAGCTGGCTTCGTCAGTTGGCTGGTGTCAATGCGCTCACAGCGTCGTCGTGGGCTTCCGCCAAAGCGCATCCGCAAATCAGCACCTACAAGTGCATGGTCGGTGTCCACGCATATGCTCCAAATCGAGCGACAGTTTTGGATGCAGCCACTCCAGCGGTAACTGATTGTAATGTGATCGAGCTGCGTCCAAGGCTGGTTCGAGGCTGGTCGGCGCCCAGTCCCCCTCCGGCGAGTGCTGTGTCGAAAGTTAGTGGTCGCAAGAAATAAGCGGGTATCTTCACACAAATGAAGCAACCGCTCACCGTTATCATTACGGGAGCCTACACCATGCTGAACGCCCAGATGCATTTCAACAGTAGACAACTTTCCAACTTGTGCGTTCAGATCCCCCGCCAGCACAACAGTGTTCGTGCTTCTTCTGTGGCGAAGGAGCTGGGTCAGTTGGCGGTAAAAGTCGTTCTTTACCAAATCATCGCTGCAGTTTGTGGGCACTTAGGTAGCGATAATGAATAGACACCTATTAGTCCTGCGCCGCTTCGAAGCTTTGAACGAGCCAGCCAATCGGACCGTACACATCCGGAATCCAATCAACCAGAGCAGCGTCAGCCCGGAGACTCAGTGCAATGCCAACACCAGCTTGGCTGGCGCTCAAAGCTGCATTGTCACCGGATAGGCGCAATGAGAAAATACTGCTTTCGTCACCTGAATGGGATCGCAGAGTGAGCACAGAGTTCGAGTCTTGCAGGTGGAACTCCGATAAGCAGCAGTTATCGATCGAGAATGTTTTTTAATGTTCGGGCAAGTGCTGCCTCTTGACCGATCTGTAACAATGTCTATACATTGGGGCATTCCAGTCTGAAGGAGGATCGAGGGCTCCAAATAGAAGCTGATGAACTGGATTGGACCACTTGGTTGGACATGGGCTTGTCGACAGGAGAGGAGTGACGTTCCGGGTTAGTGTAAGTTGAAATTAGAAGATAAATGCCTAGCAAAGCATGTTTGCGGAGAGCCAAGAATCGGGAGCGGTTGAAAACTGGGAGGATAAATTGAAGTTGGAACGGGACGGTAAGAGTGAAAAAGCGTAAGAGGAGGAATAAGAAGACGGAAAGTCTTGAGCAGTAGCATCCAAAACACTGTCCACCCTGCTCGCTGCAGCAGATAGGGCACCGTTTATTATCCTCTGCGGTGGCCAGAGCATCAGAAATTTGTTTGAAGAGGGATTCATCGTATTGCATGGGCAGGATACTGTCAGGTGGTCCAGGCCTGGACAGGAGAAGGATTAGGGTTCTCAACCAAAGCCTTTGGTTCAAAAACCTTACCGCATGGCAGCACGTTTGGAGTTGGGATACAAGGATTATGTTTTAAGGAATAAGGTGCCACCCTCATTCCAACTCCCAACCTGGAGGACCAGGTGGCTGAGTTTGTCTGGCCTCTAACCATTGGCCAATCTGGTATGAGAGACTCCGAAGGTGCAAAAGCATCACCCAGCATGGCTCAATGGATGGCTGACGCACACAAATCATCGCACCACTCTAAAGTCCAGCCTCATTGCGATGGAACAAATCTTTTCGAATCCTGGTGACTACCTAAGGGAAGTGGAAATGGTGCAACGTATACTGCGATTTGACCGAACCCCTTGGTTTATCCGTGGTCGATGAGCCATATAAGATGGCACAGTGAAATAAGTGCCCTGTCAACCCTGTCAGCGTGGAAGCACAGATGACAGATTCCGCTGGGGCATTCCACCTAAGACAAACGAATGAGGAAATAAATTCCGATAGTATTCTAAACGACTGTACTGCTCTAGGTGCTTGAGATGGTGGCCTCTTTATCCACTGTTTCGACTGAGCTTTAGTAACTGATGGCACTTGGGGTTTGGATTTCTCAAAATCTGGTAAGCCAAAATGAGTGCACAGCGCAATCGACGAGACTATCCGCTGAAGGACCCCGAACAATTGAAGCCTACGTTCATACGGCAAATTATACAATCCATTGACATTTTTGGTTGCATGGCGTTGGGGTATCTCCATGGCGGTGAGATCTTCCTTCAGCCATGGCTGCCAGACCTGTGTTGAGTACTCCACACGTGGACGTATGTATGATCCGAAGCTGTTCAGTATGTTAGCATATTTATTGCCACATTTTTTGCAGTTACAATCCGTTTACACATACAGAAGGTAGTGGGTGATTCGTACTAAACCCTCAACTTCCCCAACAACGTTGAATTATCTCATAGAACCGGTACTTGAGGTTGTACGATCAAAGGCATAACACTTGTTATTCTGCGTGAAAAAAAAACGAAAAAGACTAAAACTAATAAACGCACAGACCCTGCACTACGATAGGGCAGTGACGAACTAACGCGTGCGACAGTAGCTGTATTATATTCATGAAGAAGCTGATGTTGCCTGAAGTAACGATTTCTTTTACCAACATCGGCACCGTCCTCCACGAAATTCAGGTTACCTTTCTGAAACTGTTTTTCGTGTCCAATAGTATAATTTGTCAAGATGGACTATAGGCAACAGTTGTCGTGGATACTCATGGTTCTGCAAAAATAGACGCTTAGAATGTCCTTTTCCAACCTGCAAGTTTTCCATTTTGTTACCATGGGGTTATTACGCTATGCTTAGTCGGTGACAAAGCTATCAGAAGAGAATTACATCATTCTCTTTCCAGAGGCGCTGTTTTCAGATCAATGTCTGTGTTATCCCCCGGCTTTACCGTTCATCGGTGACAAGTACGTCACTAGACCAAATACATTCGCTTATCGTTATCGGAAAGCACTTGTGCTACGCTGAACATTACCTTTCAGTTAGGATTTTAGCCACGTAACACCTGACTGTACAGACCGTGAGTTGCCTTTTGCTTGCCCCGCAAAAGCTTTTCTGGTGAAGGTCATTGTCCTTTTCTCTTTATGGTGTTATGGCTAGCCATGCGGTTTCGTATTAGTCTCGGTTCAGTGCGGCAAAAACCGTTGAGCGACTTGACTGCACAGAATGCGTCAATCCAAATTCGATCAGCAACTTTTCCGCGCGTAGCATGATCGACAAGCGCCGAATCTTTCTCTCCGACTAGGAGGTTATATCCAAAGCGAAGGCATTACAACTTCAAGACCGCAGGTAAAATAGCCCCGCTAGTCTGACGAACAAAGTCCTTGTTTAATCGGTATCTGTCATTACATTATCAAGTGTTCTGTTTCTGAGACACCAGTTCTCTTTTCTTGCGGTAATAAACTTGACGTGCGAAAGCGATTTTCGACGACCTGCCACCTATTTCTAGCAGAAGAAATCAACACTGATGTTTGTCAAACGAGCTTTCAGAAAGTCCCCCTAGAGCATATTCGGTTTGGCTGCAGTTCTTTTTCCTGCCCTCAATTACAGTTACAGCAGATGTTCGGATATCCTGGTCAGCGGAAATGATCAACAGGCCTGTGTGTTGCAGTACAAATCTAATCTACTTCGCACAAGCGGCTCTTTTGCGTCACCTTAGTGTCAGGCATTCCTCCTAGCCATCGAATGCACATATTTGAACGTGGCTGGGTTTGTCTTATAGATTTCACGTTTTACTATTATGGACAGTGACTGATAGCGCCATTTGATTACATATGTTCAGGTTGGCCCAAACCATTAGAGAAGAATTCTTTGGAGCACGATATTCTAGTGTGCCTTTCATACACCAGCTCGGCAGGTCCACATACCTATTCACAGTGCGCCTCACCGGGATAGGAAATGCGCTAGGAATTCGTTTTTGTGGCGGCAAATTTATTCCATTAGTTGTGGAATTTAAAACTATCTACTTTTTTATGTACGGCATTTGGAGTTGAAGTTAATCGCCATCGAAGGGACTTTCTACGCCACACATTACAACTGATCCTGACGGTGTGTAACCAACCCGAATTAGTCCGTACACAGCAGCTTCCCCACAAGCGCCTCAGGCACTAGTTTTATTGCCTCGGAACCATGAATGTACGGCAGCTTTAGGTCCATACACTGCTCGAGTTGGACACTGAAACCGCATCAATAAATAGGTTAAGGTTTGGTCTAGTCGGACAAGAACGTAAAACGCTGTATTCACTCGCATAAGTAACAAAATCAGTCAACCTAATGTTTACTCGCTCAAGAGCATCTTATCATAACATTAGGCAGACAGTCAGTTAAATTAATATATTTTTCAAGGTTTCTGGACTCGCGCAATCCTTGTCATGCTGTTTGTCTGCCAATCATTTTGAACGCTCCTGGCTGCGAACAAAAGCGAATTTAACTGCTCCTTTCGGCAAGGCTAACTTGCCGGCATCTAACGAAATGTGAACACAGTAAAAACACTTTGCATAATGAGTGAAAAATGTCTCTCTTCCGCAGTTGAGCAAAACGTCGGTAGACCAGAACCAGTGTGAATGCCTTTCAGACTGTGTTAGGACTGTGTCTATCCTTGACACACCTTAATGATCTAGGGAGCTTACTCAATTGATTATTTATGTTAATAATATTAAGGTTTGAAAAGCGGCTAAAAGCCCGGTGACCTACAGGGAAATTCAAACAAATTTAACTAATGTGTATAGGTGGTTAGTCTAGAATATTATGCAGATCAGAACTAAGCATCAATCTCCTAATTGTACAAAGAGCGAATAATTGTAGTTAGAGTATTACGGAATAGACAAACGCAAACTAGGTTAATGTCCAGATCGGTACACAATCTTTAGTGCCCATAGGAAATCGGTTAATATATAGGAACAATGAACAATGAATTCACACGGCTTAAGAAGAGTTGTTTTACAAGTCCCTTTGGATAGTTGGTGGGGATTTCTAAACAATAATAATGATAGTAGTGGTATTAAAACAGGTAGTACTTCAAAGATGAAAATAAGGACTTATCGTTTGTTTCGCTGTAGTCCTGCAATCCGCTTAGATTCACAGCACCCGCAGTTAACATCAAGTAATTCCATGGTAAACTCTAGGTGTAGGATAGAGACATAGTGCTAAGTTATAAAGTTTAAGTGGATGTGTGCATCATCCAACCGTCTTTTAAATACTGTTAGTGTCGGTGCAGAGACAACCGTTTCTGGGAGAGCATTTCACAGGTGACAGACACGACTGGAAAAGAAACTTCTGCGGCACTCCAGGCGGCCATACTGTACAGCGAGTTTCAATCAGTGGCCCCTCAATTTTGTATTGGTGCTGAGACGCAGTAAAGGGCGGCACACATGATGTGTGTCTTGCAGAATCAAGTATGCCATAATCAGGTCGTTTCGTTGTCTGCGATAGCTTCCACTAAATGCCCCCAATCATTGCAGCCTCTGCTCGTATGAAATATTGCGCATTCCGTTTACATTCCTAGACGCCCGACGTCGAGGCTGCTCCAGTGCGTTGAGGTCGCGTTTCAGTCATGGATTCCTGACTTATATTGCGTATTCGACATGGAGACGAACATACGCACTGAGCATTTGTCGAAATACGGAGTTTTTTATTTGTCCAAACACACGTTCCAACAGCCCGACGTGTTGGTTCCCAGCCTTCGAGGCCTTTTCAGATAGCCTGGAGCAACCCATGTCATCTTGAACCAGGACACCCAAATCACGTTCGACAGTTGATTGCTACAGTTTATTCGCTCCCAGCCGGCAAGAGTAGTTGCTGTGATGTCGGATGTATAGCACCTTGCATTTACAGACATTGAAATGCAGTAGGTTTTCGGTTGACCATTAATATACCGTACCTAGGTCACTCAGAAGCAGAGGCTAGTCGGTGTTCGCCTGGATCCTGCGCTAAATATTCATGTCGTCGGCAAACATTAGGAAGATTGAAGCGATTTCCTATGCAACGTCGTTAGTAAACACCAAAATCAAACGTGAACCTAGGACTGATCCTAGCGGCCCATCACACTCAACTTGTATGGGGTCCGATAAAGAACACCGAACTCTGACCACTAATTGCTGTTGAAATAGAAAGTTATCAATACAGCTTAAAAGAGGGTCGCCGATCTCGTAATGCTGGAGACTGGAGCGTCGTATCCGATGGTCTGGACGACCAGAAGCTTTCGCAAATTCAGGTAGATCACATCAACACTTTCTCCAGCGTCGGCTGCCTCAGTCCAACTACTGCGTGTGATTAGTAAATTCGTTGTACATGACCGCTGTCGACGGAAACCGTGCTGCTCTGGCGTGATGAGTTTTCCAGATAGCACACCAGTGCATCGGCAGCTATGGATTCCATGGCCTTGGAGAGTGTAGGAAGAAGGGATACTGGTAGGTAGTTGGAGGGATCAGTTCTGCTTCCACCTTTGTGAACCGTGGTTATTATTCCAAGCTTCGACACAGCAGGAACTTGATTCTGATCTAAGCGGCGCTAGAAAGATTGAGCTAAAGGTCCTGCCAGTTGGCTTGCTGCTGCTTCCAGTGCCTCTGGATGAGTGGTGTCGACATCCGACTAGCTGTGCTTGCGAAGAGACGTCAACTTTGCAATACAGCCGCGGTTAAAGTGATGTGGGTTAGTTCTGGTAAGGAGACGACAAAGGTTGAAAGATCGCTTGGTAGCAAGACCTTCTGAAACGTGGGATATCTTACATCTGCAGCGCTTTTGTTGCTTCCACATCAGTTCTTGCTGGGCCACCAGCCGACCTGAGTTAAGGAAATCCTTGCCTCACATTTTGTAAGCTATTAACATGTTTTTACAGTAGCATGTGGTTAGTACTGAGGGTTTGTGTTATGTTCTGCTGATATGTAGCTTCGTCTTCTTTTAGCACTTGAGTGCAGTGGTTACATTGGGCTACGTAATTGTTCCAAGTTTCCGTTGCTGGATCTTCTCTGCTCACTCTCCATGCTGCGTTGCTTACTGTCATGGATTTCCAGTTCTGTTCTAATGAAAGAAACTAATGTACACTTATTTCAAACTTTTATCTCTGAAGCCTCTGCAATCAGCCTACTGAATTGCCTGACGAACTCAAGCCAGGCACCTTCTGGGGGTCCTTCGGCAAGGAAAGACCAAGTTGGAGAGCTGACGAGCTAGGCAAATCGATCCTAGCATCTGATAGTTCGCATAGTCTCATCTTTCTCATTCCGATATTGCTGATAGCAGATGAAGTTTAAACTGATGACTGCTTGATTACTGTGACCCAACGGGCAGTCTATAATGAACACATCAATCCAATGCTCCCCGTTGGTAAGCACAAGATCCAGCACAGATGGCCTGTTACCTGTTCTGAAACGAGTGGGCAAAGTGATATGATTGTAAAGAGGAGCAGTGGTTGAGATCTTGTAGATCGGCTTTGAATTGTTCCCCGATCGTGGCAGGATTTTCTGAGCCATGTAGGTTGGAATCACCCATGATAAGTATGTGATTATGCTTTGATTGTAAACTGCATCCTAAAGCAGCCGCTAGTTGGCAGTCGGTTTCTGGTGTAGAGTTAGGGGGGACAGTACACTAAAGCAAGCGTCCTTGCCTTTTAACTGCAACCGGCACCAAAGAGAGTCTGGGAACTGATAGTCTATATCTCCCAAGGGTTCGTACTGTAAATCGCTTTGGTAATACAGGATTAGCCTTGCACCTTTTGTGAGCCTGTCGTTCCGGATCAGAGACATGACCGGTAGCGAAACTTCAGCGTCCGTCATTCCCCTGTGCAATCACGTCTCAGTGATACCAATTACATGATATGACCCTGAAGCTTGGCAATCTTTCAGTTCGGCCATTTTATTAAAAAGACCCAGAGCATTCGTATACAAGCAGGTCAGTTCCTCGGTCTCTAGGAGCCCACAGGGGGGTGAAGAGGTCAAGTGTGGGAGAATGCCGACCGATAGGCAGTCAGCAGTTACTTGTATTTTTGTTTGGAATATGATACCTCGTTTGCAACTTGATTAGGCCAAGTGCGTCCCAATCTTCGTTTAGACCTACGTCAGAGTCAATTAAAGCAGCAATCAAGTTACGCTTCCGTACATTCGTCGGTATGTCTGCTGCTACAGGTGCTTTAATATTTGAGCTGTGCAAAGCTACTGCGACCTTTAACCAAAGTTCAGAAGGAAGACTTTTCCGAGTTCTCCGCCTTTGAACCAAAATAGCCGTTTCTTGTTGCTCTGAATGAACCACAAGTTTTAGGATTCTAGGGCCGCACCCTCTATAATTTGGTGAGAGAAGTATCCTGATGAGCGACAGCACCACAATATTATCCAAAGAAAGTATTTCATGAAGGAACCGCCACTGTTCTACCTGGTGCTTTCCGATCACTTGAACATCGTCAGAAGTATGTTCTGGCACACCATGTGTAAGGATTGTGTTTAGGAGGTCTTACTTGTTATGTCCCTTTTCGGAGTTTCTTTCTGATTGTCTCGCTCTCAAAGTGACATCGGGATAGAGGCGTATCCCACAGGATCCGTGTTTTAGCGCTTACGGAGAGCAAAACGTTTTCTACGTCGGTGGAGGATTCTAGTGCTACTGCTTAAAGCTGCAGAGAGATCTATTTTCATGGCAATCTAAACGACTGTATTCCGACTCAGTCTTAAGTCACGGACTCCTTTTTTATATTGGAGCTGAGTTTCAAAAGGTGGCAGTGTACGTGGTTCGGCTCGATAAGTAATTTACGTACCATTACAAGGTATGCACGTAGCCGCCAGTAACAACCACTGAACACTAAGTTTCTTCAGCCGTTTCTTGTATGGAAGGTTTTACAAACCACTTGCCTTTTCGTTGCCCGACGTTGCGCGTTCTTGTGCGCTGCTAGATAACGCTCTAGCCAAGGTTGCCTAGCCTGGATAAAGTATTCGACTTGCGGACCCACGTGGGCATTGAGCGTCAGAGGGAAGATGAATGAATCCTAAATCCCGAACACCCACCATAAGTGGCTGACATGCTAGTTATTTCTTTTCGAAGTAGGTTCAGATTTTCTATAACAACAGAGGTCGTTTAAATTGAGCACAAAATGGTCAAGTTTTGTGAGGTGATCTGATGATCGTCCACCCTAAGCCTTGCTACGTAGGCTTGTCGATGGCTGATGTGTACACCCCGAGACTTGCCCATATGGATGTGCATCGCCTTCCACACCGACCAGCTCAGAACTTCTTGAAGTTGCACTGGCGGATCTCGTCGTCTTCGTCTAATCCAGTGGTCAACCGATAAATCGTAACGTCCTAAGTGGAAGGTAAATATTTTGAGGTAAGAAATCTCGTTAGATCATTAACGACCACTAAGAGCAGGCAAGGTCTAGGTACCAAACCCTGCTGTAAACCAGGCTGCAACCTAGTTGGGTCGAACAAAGATGTTAGGAATCTAACCTGCAATTGGCGGTTTTCTAGGATGTTACCGACCATCCCAGTGCTCGATCTCCATACTGCTGAAGTTTTTGAAACAGGATACGAGGTTTCGATTGACTGAACGCTTCCGAAAGGTCCAAGTAGATAACCTCGGTTCCTGTTCCCTCTTCGACTGCTTAGATCCAATTGTCTCGTATCATCAGCACATTCGAGGTACAGGACCGATGTTGAGGAAATCCGTGTTGCTCAGAACCAATGATACCGTAGCTTTGCACGTAATCCATCAACGCGATGATCGCTTTCATAACCTTGGCGAGCACAAAGAGAAACGCTACCGGGTAATAATTGACAGGCCAAAATCTTCCTACCTTTTGAATAGGTATGCTAATAACCCGTAACAACTTTGCCAGAACCATCTGCTAATCCAGACAGCACCGTTAGAATCCGGCAAGTGGTACGGTTAATTGCGTTTACTATCTGCAGTGCTTTCGCTTGAATTTTATCCACTCCAAGAGAGTTATGCATGCGCAAATATTTCAGCTTTTTCAGGATCGTTTCTGCAGTAAAAGTGACGCGATAAACACTGAGGGTAAAGTGATAAAATAGGTATAGCATTCGAATCTTGTAATCATTTTGGGATAGGTGCTTATTGTGTTTGTAAGGCATTGGCCGTCTGTCTCGCGCTGTTTCTGTATATCCACCAACAGTAGCGAACAGATGGCTTTTCCCCGCTGTATCTTACCAAAGTTATTGGTGTCTGTAAGCAATTCTTGTGATTCTAACAGATACGCTTTGACAGCTCCTGTTGGTGCGTTATCCCCTCTTCACGTACAAACTACACACAAAGTTGCATTATGATATGTACACTGTCCAATTTTCTGAGCTGCGCGATCTTTTGTAAACGCGCCATGTACGGTCCCTTAAGACCATAGCTTTTTGTGCTCTACTTTGCAGAAATTAACTTGGTCTGAGAGGACGGTGGAGCCCTTGCTGCTCTGACGCTTCCGCGACAAGTGTGGTGAAGGCTTTTACGAATGTTTCTCGGGCTGTCTCTGAAAAGCACTCTGACATGAATGTCAACCTAGTGTTTTCAATTAATGTGTACAATACGTGACAATGCGTACTAGCGTGCATCATTCTGGGCTCTACGTCGGCGTAGGTAATGTAACTGAACATTTGGGTCACGTGATCGCTTCTATCCGAAAGACTGCAAACATTTAGCCCATCAACTATGAGCTCCTCTCTGGTGAGCACTAGGTCTAAATTCGATAGCTTATTTGCTGTTCTGAACCTGGTGGGAGTGATGACGTGTATGTACATGGGGGTGCTAGAGTTTGCTTGTTGTATGTGCACTTTAAACTGTTTACGCTCGGTTTTGAGAGTTTCCAGATCATGGGTGTTGTAATTTGTTGCAATGAGGATATGGTTGTATTATCGACATGTCATTAAACACAAGGCAGATATTAGCCTGTGGTCCATTTCCGGAGTGGATTTGCGTGGTCGGTAAACTACGGACACAAGGCATATACCGGCATCCTTCAACCATACCTTGCACCAAAGGCTATGGGTGACACATTTGCGGATCATCTATAATTTCACAAAGAAGGTGTTTTTGTAATAAATGATTACTCCATCCCTTACCCGCCCCGTGGTCTCTGAAAACGGACATACCAGGTAGACTGATATCGACGTCGGTAATTATGAAGCTCAGGCACATTTCGGTGTTCATTATCATATCTCGAGGCCCTGAAGCCTGACGAGGACGGAGTTGGACCAAAGTACTAACGTGGTCTTGTGCTTTAGTGTAAATGCGGGATGGTCTCTCTGCAACCAAAAGTGAGTGAAAGTTGAACCAAAACTAGAGGTTTTACGGACTAGTGGGAGGTCGCACCCGTTGCTTTTTTGGGGTAGTTGTTCTTTGGGGTTCCGTTGGATTACACGACTACAAGCTGCTGTCTGGGTCCTGATGGCTGCTCGTAGCTAAGTGTATTCAGTCAGATGCTGAGGTTGGTATTAGATCAATCCCATCACAGAGCTGTATGAAGGGAAGGTTCCCAATGCGGCCCACCCCAGTGAGTCGTCAGTCATTCGTAGCCACGTACGCACTGCCTTTAACCGTCGAATTACTTTGGCGGATGGCGGCGAAACGATGATGATGATGCATCTTGGCAGGCTGTTTACTCCACTTGGATCGTATGGCAGGCACGGTCGATCCGGTGTATGCCAGACCGGAAATGGTCTGCTCGGATGCAACGGGGTCAGAAAGATGAGTTGAGCTAAGGTAGTGTCCTAATTCGGTGCTAGAGCGAACGTGTTGCTCATCGGGTGGGAAGTGGAAGGCCGTGTCGGAAGAATCCGCAGAACAATCCACCCCCATGTTGTTGGAGTTCCCAGGTGCAGGGGTAACTGGAGAGTATTGATCACTCAGACCTGTTTGTGGGCAAAAATGAGGCGCAGCTGGAAAGCTGAATGACAACCGAGTTGCTTCACCATTGCGCGGCGCACTAGACCATTCAGGCCGAACGAAACTGGACCGATGCGCGTTGCTAGGAGGGTCGTAAGTGACCTCCGGTTTGCTGACCAAAGCGGATGTGAAGGCGGAAATCGAACCGCGTTGACCGGCAATGTGAGGTTCCGCACCACATCCGAGGCGGTGGGCGGTGGGATCAGGGTCATAAAATCTTGGTGATTGCCCTTTGGACCAAATATCGCCGGTAGTTACTCCTTTGGCCGCCGGATGGGTGTGCACGGAAGTATCTAAATCCTTCGGTCCTACACATAGTGGCCACTCCAGCTGGTTCTAGGTGCGTTGCGTCGCATAGGTGAGCAATATGGCTATCAGGGCAGTCTCTTAGAGCCATCTTCGCGTTCACTAATCCATGTTGATTTGGATACGTGGAAGAAGCAGATGTAGTCGAAGGTCCCGAACGAAGATCTGCGCCCGAGGAGGAACGTGGTACAGATTTATCACGCCCTAACAAATGATTGCCGGTGAACCATGTGCTCGCCGAGATCGTGGAAGACCTTCCCGGCTGTGTCGGAAGGTAGCATGGCGGTGGAGTTTGTTGTGGTCGAGAGGGTCGTGGATCAGCGAACAAATTCGAATGTGAAAACTCCGGTGGGATGCGATTGGAAGCGCGCTGCTGCACGGATTGTGAAAGCGAAGAATAGCGAGACGCAAGCCATGAATCATCTGCGCGAGTGGCAATCGCAAGGGGCTGAGCAGGTGCAGGAGTAGTGTCATCAGCTCGAATATGTGCGTGGACTTCAGAAACGCGTAGTGAATTCCGACTGGTCAAGTTAGAGACACCGTGTGCGATGGGATTGAAACCGGAGAACTCTGTCGGAAGGTTATCTGAAAGCACTGAGCCATTCTCGCCAGGATTTTGTGATTTTGTGGAACCAGATGGCGGTTGGCTAAGTGATACCGTCAAATGCGTGTCGTGAATGGTCTCTTCCGCACCACAGTGGCTCTCTTCTACAGCGGAATACGACTTGGGTGCACCCGTTTTAGTATTCACACAGGTAGTGGACGAAGCCGGCGCAGTCAATCCAGCCGGACCGTAACCCGCGTTTAATCGCATGTGTCCATTTAGCGCGGATTGATTTTTAAAACGTTTCTGGCAGGTAGCGCATGCGACGCGCTTCGGTGCCTCCAGCGGATGAGCCATGAGCAGAGCAACTTTAGCTGCTGTGGAAATGTCCTCCGCTGAGATGGACGATAGTGCGGCCAAAGGATTTGATTTGTCTAGCCGGTCTTCCAGCTTCTCATCGTGGTCCCCAATGTCCATGATGGTCCCAGAAGGAGAGCTTGCGTTGGAGGCGGAGCCGCCACACGAGTTTGATGAATGCGATGATCCGGCTGAGGACCACTCCATACCATGAGGAGTTCTGCGTTTTTGCCTGTGTCTTTTGTCATGAGGATGACGTGATTTGGAGTGTCCGTTGCTACGTTGTCCTTCGTTCGTGGCACTCGAAGCCGGTGAGCCATCCGGTCTACCAAGAGAAGCAAATACTTTGCACATTGGATTGCTCAACGCATTCAACAGCGAGGCGGCGGCGGATGGATTGGTAAAAGTCATCGGACCGGAGTTTCCAGCGACAGCAGCATCCAGATCCAGACCAGTGATAGTGGTGGTGGTAGTAGTGGAAGACAGCAGAGCCGCTGCGGCCGCTGCGATGGCCGTGGTATCACAATGTGTGGCCTGTGATAGAGCCAACCACCGCTCGTATTCCAGCGGGTGTGCGTTCTCATAGTGGAGACGTAGAGAGCGAGCGTCGCTGTACGATTTGTCGCAAAAGCAACACCCATGCGGTTTCTTATCCTCATGAGTATACTTGTGACCATTTAAGTGGTCTTGGCGTTTAAACGCCTTGTGACAAATGGAACAGACGTATTTGCGTTCCTCACTGTGCGTCAGTTTGTGCTTGCCGATGGCGCTTGAGTTGCTGAAAGATTTATTGCAAAATGGGCACCGAAGTATGCCACGAGATGCAGCTGCATTTGTCCATGAGTGTTGCGAAACTGTGGATGAATATGCCGGCGCATGTTCAGCAGATGTTGACAAGGACAAGGAGTCGGTTGGTGGGTGAACCAGAGCTCGGGGCCTGGACCAAACCGTAGTCAGCCCGGTTGGAGTGGGGCTGGAAGTGGGAGCAAAGTGACCATCGGTACGAGTGTAGTGATAATCCCATCGATGGTACATATGCTCCTGACCGGATGAATCGGTGGATGCAGCATCGGGAGACGAGGAGAGCCCAAGTTCAATCAGATGAGGAAGTCGATCCTGTTCCACGGTGACTAAGGGACTAACGACGGCGGGGGAAGTGGTCATGCGGAGTATATCAATGTTGTGTGCAACAGATGTGTTAACGGAACGAAAAAACTGAGTACCCTTGCATGACGCAGCATTGAAAAATTCTCCCAAATCCGATGAGAACATCGCCAATTCCTAAAATGGAAGAACCGGTGACATTGGATACATATGCTCGGGCCAAAAGGAATAAGGAAAAAGCCGTGATTCCAAGAATATTAGTGGATCCATGCAGCTTCATCCGTAGATGTTTATATCACATTCACACAAACACCGAGCCTATGCCAAGGCTAAGGAAACCGTTCGTTTTACCGCAGAAAAAATGAGGGATACATTGTTCAGAAAACACAACATCATGGTGGCTCACATGTCAACCAGCACTCTGTGAAGAATAGTATCAAACTCAAATGATAATTAAGGTCACGTTCGCTTATCGTGTTCCAGCGTATGCGTATTTTTTGCAGGCAGCGTCTTTTAGAGCTTAGACCAGTTACTAAGTTGAGAGATGTCATTGACTCGAACTGAATTTTCAAATTCATCACTATGAGACTGTTCCCCTTGTAGGGAAGTACAGCTGGAATTCTTACCAACCGCTTAGCCATGATATTGTTGAGGGAGAGTTTACTGGAGGATGTGACCCCACTGCTCCCGGTCGTGTGCATCCGCATCCCTAGAGAAGAACATTTGCAGTCCAGGAACGCAGTAAGCAATAAACCTCCGTTGTTCTTTATTCGCAAAATTCCTTACGGTCGCTACTGTCTTTAGGACGTACTTTCCAATGGATGTCCGGACGTGTGCGCATACAATGTGATAACTTACTGAGCCGAATCGATGACGGTAAAACGGTCTGTGTGCCTTCAGGAAAATCTAGTGTCACCCGGAGTAGTCTGGCTTCGGTGTAATGTACTTAATTCGCGTGCTGTGTGATCCGTCTCAGCGTAGTAGGCTCAACCGAAATGCCAATCACACCACAAATAGACTTCCACTGGTTTTGGTAGTCCGTCAGCTTATCCTTTATAGTACTGGACTGCGATTCTGAAATATGTTTGCAAACAATGGTTAAAGATACGTGATTTCTC
The DNA here is from genome assembly GCA_944474145.2 of Dicrocoelium dendriticum. Lineage (NCBI taxonomy): Eukaryota > Metazoa > Platyhelminthes > Trematoda > Plagiorchiida > Dicrocoeliidae > Dicrocoelium > Dicrocoelium dendriticum. The sequence continues at coordinate 76,065,877 of OX104064.1, read as the reverse complement.
CTTTCGACTCTTGTCTTGACGTTATCAATTGAGACGGTTCAGTGGGCTGTGAAAGCTGTGTTAACTTAAGTTTGCTCGGTGCTGCCATCGTAGTCAGGGATGTTCCCTGCTACGTTTGTATGGACGCAACCGATATGTACGTTGCCCGATTTTTCGCACTAGTGGGCTGACTCTAGCTCAGAACTGCCATTATCTTCGCTTACTTAATGTAGACTACACCGCTAAACGTGGAGGCAGGCACTCACTCTGCACTTCCGGGTACGGGAATGTGTCAAGCCAGAGGATTCGGAGACAGACGCTACAGTGAAGTTGTAGTGCCGGGCTCCCTTTCTGTGTCTAGAGTTAGAGACTGAATTGATTGATTGAAGCACGAGAGTGACCATACTTTCGAGGGTGCGATCTTGGTACTCAACAAATGCGCGATTGTCTCAGTCAACCTGCCGCACTTCCTTACGGGCACACTTAAGAATATGAAAACTGGAATGCCTCGACATGTTGGACAAAATCAAAAGGCGTTGACTACTTTGTCCTGCTTCCTCACTTATTGTACGGATTTCACTACAAATATAGGAAGGAACGAACTAATGATAATGGTGCACGTTATCCCTAGATTAAGGACTTCAGCTCATACACAAAGAGATCAAACTTAGTATTGCATCATGCATAGAATGCTGGCTTTACTTACTTATAGGTGCAGATTGTGAGGGTCCCTGCAACTTCACGGGCCAGCACTGAGACAGTGTCTTATATCGGTCACAAGTTAGCCTTGTCTACTAAAGTGTGGTCGCGGATTACTGATCCTCAAGTTCGTTATCACAGTCGCGCGATTGTTCTCGATTATCCTATGCAGGCATGTAAAGGAACTCGCAAACACACCTGCGGTTCGGCCGCTTTATCGATCAACGCTTTTCCTGTGAAACTAGGCCTATTAACCTGGCTAGGGTAAATTAAGTATGTCAGTGACTGATTGTCACCAATAGGTGAAAGCTGCAAATTGAGTCCTAGTTCCTTAGAAATGGTCTTGTAGGAGTAACTAAGATTATCAGATTGCGCGTAGAATAATTTGTCGAACGCGAGTTTGCAGCTGGAATAGTTGTTGGAAGCAGGACAAAGTTATACACATGAATCTGAACACGATATGTATTAAAAGAGCTTGAGCTACAGTAATCAGGATTAGTATTGAACAATTCCGTAAAATAGTGCCCACTGAATGTGGAAAGTTAATCCGATACGAATGAGTGTAGAAAGACCGTGTTTGATGAGAATGGGAAGGAACAAATCCGTGAAAGAGAGGAGCACACAAATTATGCGACAAGTTCAGAGTGGCACAGCCAACAGTAGGCTCAGTCACTAAGTGACGTATGTACTACCAAGAGAAAAGTGCTCAGAATAGTTCGAGGAAGGACTTACAATTGTCGTGGAGCTTGTGGTAACCAAACTACGTTGAAGTCATTGCACGAAAGAGGCAGCAAAATGGAGAAGCGAATCAAAAGGCTGGGTCCGATATATGTCTACTATATCGGGATGCAGAGTAACAGCTCATCAACATGCAAGTTTAGCATAGCAAGAAAGGGGCTAATGGTGCGTTCAATATCGTTTAACTTTGTGTATACTGGTGGGTAGCTTATGCATAAAACTATTTCAACCACCACAATTCTATCAAAGGGGCACGCATCTCAGTCAAGCTATTAATCACTACGCAGCAGGTCCAACAAATTCGGTGTTATTGCTGTTTTTGGTTAATGTGCTCCTATAGGAGCTAAATAGCAAAAGACATAAACGATCTACATATCTAAATGTATTGTCACGGTAAAGTTATAATCAATCTGGATCGCTTTCTCACTGCACATTTTCAGGCGAGACTAGGCTGAGAAATGTCGAGATGGATGTATTGATAAATCTACGTAAACCCTGCATAATGTTGCAACCGTTGAGATCCATCTGATTACTGTTAGTAGCCTGCTCCATAAAAGCGCATTACTTTTTAAGAGGAGATTATTGCGTGTGTTGAAACGAGCTGTCGTTAAGATAGTCGAATGCGGTCTGTTTCGTGAAGCTTTACACTCATTTCGTTCCGCTAAGCAAGGAACTATTTATTCACATTCAGGTGTTTAGCGTCTGGATTTGAAAAACAATATTATGCTTGAGCCTGCGAAATCTCAGTGGATCTACCTGTAGCAGTTTTCATCTACCACCATGGCGCAGTGTAGTTATTGCCAGTAAGTGCTCAGTAAATGGGCGTTGCACTCTCTATTGTTATTGATCACATTTTGAGTGTAGGCAAGTATCAACGCGAGGCATTCAAGAATAGGTCGAGAGCTGGATTCATACAGCGTAAGTCTAGATTCTCGAAGAGTTATCTACTTAAAAGTTTAGCCGATGAATGATCTGACATTTACATGGGCAGAACTGACGGTCAGTTAGCTCAGTGGGTAGCTAAACATTTGCCAGAGGGGTTGAAACAGGTGGATGCAAAAAGGCGGAGCGGATTTGAGGATAAATTGAAGCCCTGCCTTATCTGTGATTAAGCACATCTTGGGAACTCTCATCATGTCAACCCGGAGACCGCATTCATGATGTTTTTGAACAACAAAAACCTGATACTGTTGACAATTAGGGGGGCGTTGCGAATTAAAGCTCACCAACTTGTGCTATATGCACAGAAACTAATGAGGCAACCAATTCGGTTGCCTTGGTCTTGATGGTAACATTTCAATTAGTGTTGTTTATTTTTCCAAATATATTATCGTTTGTATGTTTATCCTCATATTGTGCTTCCAACTGAAGAGAACAGTCGAAATTTTGACATCACGATCATTGTCTTCTCTCTGTCTTGATGAAGTGATTGAAGGGGACTCGCCGTTTTACTGATCTGACCTTAAATGTGATTTATCCTACATGTTCGTCAATCTTCACCAAACTAAATTCATTTGTTCTAGGTAACGTACTCTAACTCATTTGGTAACCGGTGATTCATTCACCGTCAGTGCGTTGGTCGCTACAATACATCGACACGAAATGACGTCGCATGCTGCCGGCAGTATCGCTCTGAAGTCTCGGCAGTAATTATGAGGTGAAGTTTCGGGTCACAGTGTTCTCGAGTCCGAAGATAAAATGTATTTTATGTCGTCAAATGCCGACTGATAAGCTTGGGATTATACCCATTTCGTATTATTTTTCATGAGTTCATTTAGTGACATCCGTAGCGAGTGCACATTAGGGACAAATTTCTTGTGATAGTTCAATAGTCCCAAAAAAGATTGCAGTGTTTTCCTGTCCGTTGGTACTTGTCGTTGTTGGATTGCCAGAGTTTTTGAAGGATCAGGAAGACCACCACTGTCATCGATGACTGAACCACGTTGAGAAATTCGGGACGTGAAGAGCGCACTTTTGTCTGTTCGTAGAGTATATCCGAAACTCCTGATCCTGTCAAACATTTCATTCATGGGTGTCTGATGTAGCTCAATTATAGCTTTTTTGATTATTATGTCATCCTCTAAGCATTGTATTCCAGCAAGTTTATACTGTAATGTTGGGGAGCATTGGGTCCTTATTTGACAAGGCAACAAACGAAAGGCATATGAACTGAGCAATCAGTCACCAGCTCCCAATGGGCGCGATTCCCTGAATTCGCTCCGCTGCGTTGCGGGGAGGCTATTTAGCCAAAAGCTCGGGGTGGTGTCCCTTAAATCAACACCCTACATCCGCTTGAACAACCGGGTAGTATCTTGCCCTCTGACGAAATCATGGACTTCGATGTTTTGTGTTGTGTTTTCTTTTACTGTTTCTATACCTTCTTTTGAGCTCCATGGTTTCCGATGGCTCAATGTCGATTCATATGCTGTTGCGCAATATATAAATACATAGATATATATATATATATATATGTACTTGTAGGGCCCCATGCTGAGGCTGATGTTGCATTCTTGATGATTCTTCACCGCAGATGGGTTAAACCAACTTACACTTAAACTAGGTCTTTTAAGCTGGCTAAATTTCATTCCACTTTATTTGGTTTGTTCTGCCTACCTGAATAATCATCTATTAACTGGCCACGTTGCTTGCATTAATTGCGCTTATCTTCGGTAACTTTATTGCGTTTTGTAGCATTTTTAAGTAACTTGTGGACTTTTCCTACTTATCGCGGATTCGTTGCTAACCAACTTACTTCATATGGTAATTTAGGGAAGAGTTATGCCACCGCATCTGTATGCATTATTGGATTTATTTTATTCCATCTTGTCGATTCAAGTGAATGGCTGTTGCTTGATATCCCCGGTCTGACTGCGCTTGATGTGCATGTTGACAAGGTGCCTACCTGTCTATTACCCACTACCTCGTCCATACTGGCTCCAGGAGACAGTTGGTCGTTGCTGGAGGGGACGGGGTGCACGGTCCTTGTGGCCGTGCAAGGCTCGAAGAGTGGTTCCATGCACTCAGTGTGGAGCGGACTACGGTCCAGCCACCGCCTTGTGTGTGCTTGATTCCCCAAATAGAGCGTGCTTGTGCTTGCCTGTGAAGGAGTGTGTGCCGGCTCCGTTGATGAAACGTGTCTCCCATCCGCATGCATCCCGATCTTATTCCTTCGGGTTTACACTAGATATGGGTGTGTGGTTGGAGCTGTGGGTAGTGCAACGCAAGCCACCCATGGTCCCTCTCAAGTAGCAGGCGTCCTGTGGCTGGCCATAGTGATAGGTAAATCCGAAACCGGATGCCGCCAACCATATATACTTGTAAGCCATAGCAAAAGGTAACCCGTTTCGCATTGTGTCTATTTCTTGTTGAAAAAGTGCCGGTACACACATAATTCCAAATGGTAGTCTGTTGCATTGATATAGACGCATATGAGTATTCATTGTGAGAAAATGTACTGATTCCTCGTCAAGTTTGACTTGTACATAAGCGTCAGAAACATTAATCTTTGAACACATTTTGCCACCAATCAGTTGTACAAACAAGCCATCCGGAATCGGTAGTGGGTTCTGGAGAATTCGAAAGGCATCATTTAGTGCAATTAAAAAATCCTCACAAAAGCGTACTGACCTCCTTAACTACTGCAATGCGAGTAGTTCAGGTTTAACAATTAACTTAAGTTAGCAAGCCCAATTGTTCCGAGACATTCAGTTCTGCGTCAACTAATGAGACGGGTGTGTATTGCATTGGCCTTTAAGGACGGGATAATGGTTTGCTTCAGGTGCGACAAACAAAATAACTCGAACTTTGGCGCACAATCCAAGTTCCGGCTTGGAACAACTAGCATTGCTTTCCCGCAAGCTTGTTAAAATACCACTTCTTTACTTATGTATCAGCAGTTGCGACATCATCTGAAGACACTGTTTTCATGCTCTGAGTTTGTGAATCACAAATGGAGCTGATTGGAACATCCCATAATTGTAACACACCTAGCCATTCAGTGCTGCTGCAATGTAACATGTTCCATTGCATTTATTGTTTCGAAATGTGAACTCACTGTTTTATTGTCCCAAAAAGTCGATTTGCTTGCCAGTAGCATTCCGAGCAAAAAGTCTTATAACAATACTTCGGTTCTCCAATACTTTTCCAAGTCAAATATGAAATGGTTGTTATGTCAGACGCAGTGCAGATTTGTAAGGTGACTGCTAAATGGTTAATCAACGATGTGATATATTATTGGTCATGCCTTTTACGAAGAGTACACTAAATACTTAATACTGGATGCTGTAGTATAGAGCAAGTAGAAATGAATGCTCTGTAACTCTTTCGAAATATGGTGAAAATCGTTATAAAAATTGTCACCTACGAATATCGTTATCATTCTCTTGTAACATTTAAAATATCTGACTCACGATATTGCAGGACTCACAAGTGTGACATGTCATCGTAAGTGTGCGATCGTTCTCTGAATCGAATAGTGGTAAAATATAGATCTACCAACGTTTTGAACTGCTGCACGGATGTTGCCTCCATCGCACGTTCGGGCAAACTTGTTCAAATATTTACCACTCTCCGTTCGAAACACAGTGGGTGGGGAACACGTTTCACGTACGGTAAGAACTTCTTCTGAATCTGGTTGATTGGTGTTACAAGAATAACGGACACAGTGTTGTTCCTCGTGAACTAATGCGTCACAGACTTGACATTTATTTAATAGAAATTCACCATAGCGTGCAACGTGTAGGGTGACACAATTACAGCTTTGTGTTGGTAGTCGCTGAAACCGGCCTCTTTGTTTTGGAAATCTGTTCACTTCCACGTTTGATTTGAGAATTTTATTAAGAAAAGTCATATCTGAATAACAGTTGTTTGATTGTAACATTTGTGAACCACGTTTTTGGTTCTTTCATCAGAGATATTCCTTAGTTAAATCGTGTAAGGAAATGTCACAACTAGAGTCTAGTTTTTATAGTAATTTTATTCTGATATCCGAATCTGCAAGCAATGTTAAGCCAGATGCATAAATCAATTCATCGTCTGAGTTTCGTTTATATTGGAACCTTTCAAATTCTATGTTTACTCTACCTGCATATGTCACAATGTCCTCGTCTCCTCCTCCAGTAAAATTTAAATAATTATAACCAACGTTAACTATAGACCACCGCCCTCCAAACATTGTGGTAAACTTACCACGGTTTCGGGTATTTTGGCAAAACGTAATTGTAATATCTTGTGTGTTCAGAGCATTCAAATTGTTGAATCAACAGCCGTACTAATTCTGATTCATCCAATGTCGAAGCGTCAACAATAAACAGGTCCTCATATCTCTTGTAGCAAACTAAAAATGCATTGCCGCTGTCTGGGTCGTAATTGAATTTTGACTTACATTTGCCTATGCAACTTTGAGTTTTGCATCACTTCTGCCCCCTGGAACCTTTGATTTGTGTGCTTAAATATTTCGCGCGAGAATTTCGATTAATTACTGCTGTTTATCCAGCTGACGTTGCTGACTTTGTAACAGTTAAATGATAACATTTTGATCCACCAACTCAGTCACCATGCTGCTATAACTCTCACTGAGTAGAGAAGAGAGACAGAACAGACACTGTTTGAAAATATAATCTCTACAGCACTTTCAGCTCAGTGTACTTATCGGATTTGTGCTTATGTGATTGCTAAACTAATAACTTAATTGTGCCATTGGTCCGTTAATGCGACGCAATTCTTTCTTTAGTATTTTACTTTGTTTTAAGTGATTTGATTGTATCAAGCGATTTGGTCCGTTATCCTGGGTCATATCTTTGTATCCCTTCAGCGGACTTGGTTGAAATTTCGGTGTTGGCGATATTATGTTCTTAAACGATTTCTTATCGATCAAATTATGGCTCTTACGGTTAGACCGTATGTTAGCTCAACTGACGACAAATAGTGGAAAAACAAAAGGAGGCGAAAAATAGACAACACTGACCTGACATAACAGTAATTGTATGGGAAAAACGGTTGGACGCGGATGCCCGATAATTAAAAACAAGGAAGCGTTGATAACGACGTGACACAAATGAACCAACAAAGCATGTATTTATGGGGATTTCGAAGGAATCAAGTGAGCTTGATTAACCACACCATTTGGCAATGTGTGTTAACTGTTAACTTAAGTAACTAGAGTTTTGCAAGTTGGTCAGTCATTCGATTGGTTATGGTAATTGCGCGCACATGCGATTTCGAAAGTGAAGCTTTCGGTAAAATTAAAACTGCTCGTGGTCTACTACGGTGATAGCGCATTGGTAATAAGAATACAATAAACATTATGGTACCACAAACTTGATAACTGGAGCATATTTGATATTCATGAGGCTAGGCTTGAACTAACGAAAAGCAGGCACTGTGATAACTCATCACTCAGTAACATTTAACTAACGATTATGTATTAAAGTTTGGTACATCCAATTGCTGAGTATCTAGTAAAGGTAGATATGTTTCCCGCGCATTCGACACTGTACGAACATGTCACTCCATTATGTATTAAGCAGTATACATAAGGGTCATATAAACAATAAACAATTAACAATGAATTTATACGGGTTAAGAAGCGTTGCTTTAAAAGCCCCGTTGGATAGTTGGTGGGGATATCAACATGATAATTATGATGGAAAGGATAGTAAAATAGTTAGAAGTTTAAGTACGAAAATAAGGACTTATCGTTTGCTTCGCTGCAGTCCTGCGATCCACTTAGATTCACAACACCCACAGTTAACAACAAATAATTCCAGGGTAAACTCCAGGTGTAGGATGGAGACATAGTGTTAAGTAACAAAGTGTAAGTGGATGAGTGAATCGTCCAACCGTCTTTTAAATACTGTTAGTGTCGGTGCAGAGACGACCGATTCTGGGAGAGCATTCCACGGGTGACAGACACGGATGGAGAAGAAATTTCTGCGGCACTCCAGACGACTGTATTGTTCTGCGAGTTTTAATGAGTGGCCCCTCAGGTTTGTATTGCTGCTGAGTTGCAGTAAAGGGCGGCACACATGATGTGGGTCTCGCAGAATCAAGTATGTCATAATCAGGTCGCCTCGTAGCCTGCGATAGCTTCCACTGAACAATCCTAGTCGTTGCAGCCTCTCCTGGTAGGACAGATTGCGCATTCCAGTTACGTTCTTAGATGCCCGGCGTTGTGGCTGCTCCAGTGCATTAAGGTCGTGTTTCAGCCATGGATGCCAAGCTTGAATTGCGTATTCGACATGGGGGCGAACATACGCACTGAGCATTTGTCGAAATATGGAGCTGTTTATTTGTCCAAACGCCCGCCTCAACAGCCCAACATGTTGGTTCCCGGTCTTCGAGGCCTTTTCGGATTGCCTGGAGCAACCCAAGTCATCCTGAACCAGGATACCCAAGTCACGTTCGAGAGTTGATTGTTGCAGAACATCCGTTCCGAGTCGGTATGAGTAGCTACTTTGATGTCGGATGGAAAGCACCTTGCATTTACTGACGTTGAAATGCAATAAGTTTTGGATCGACCATTGATACACTGTATCTAAGTCACTTTGGAGCACATGCTGGTCGGCGTTCGCCTGGATCCTGCGCCAGATCTTGATATCGCCGGCAAACATTAGGAAGTTTGAAGCGATTCCCTGTGCAAGGTCATATGAACACAGTTTGAGTTTTACGGGATGTTAGAATGTGCCACCGTTAGGTATTGTTCTTCCATCGTGTTCTTTAGAGGCAGATATTGGTTGAAAATAGCTTCCACAAACAATTGTGTGTTAGAAGGGTAAATGAATACTACCAAAGCGAAATTTTTAAAAATAAATTGAAAAGTCAACACTGAACATAATTTCCTTTCCTTCATCCTATGTTATACGTTATGAGGACTGGAGAAAAACCATTTATTTAATCTAAGTGACTCTCGTGAATTACCATATTAGTAGTTTTCTTGTCAAGCTTTGGTAGACCAAAAAAGAGAGGGTGAACATACTGTTAACATTTATGACTGAGCAACACTGGTAATCAGCCCGGTATTTTATTGCATCTAATCGATTCAATGAAAAACACCACTTAACCGGAAATTGCTGTCTGTTTTATGACCTCGACTTAGGATGTAAAACCAAGACATCACTTGAATCCAGTCCAAATGGTGCTGGATAAAATAAATGCTAAAAGCTTTACTCTATACGATTATGTGATTTCACTTTGCTTGCAACAATCAGCGGCCTATGATGAAGCGGTTTTAAGGTTCAGTTATTGTTAACCTATAAGCATTTGTGTTAAAGTATGGTATTCATTGATCAGCTGAGTTGTGTCTCCTGCAATAAGACCTCATGCATATTCAGTCTTTGATACCTAAGAGTTGATTCAGCTAAGTCGCCAAGTGCGAGAGTGCCACACCGAAACCCTCAACTACTACCACTCATGTTAATTAATTATGAAAGTGGTTCTCGACAGCTGTCTGACCAGAAGATGCAAAACGTACTGTATTTTGTAGTCAACATTTCGGACCGAATCATCTTAACCTACTACGTCAGGTGCATCTAGATGCAACAGTATGCAAAGTATTCTTTGGTGTGTCGTTGACACTGTGATAGACACGGACCGATGTTTTACTTGGCCACATCGCTCAGTATAGCAGCACTCTAGTTACCTGTGCAGTCTCAATACTAGAAGGAAATTGTTTGGTGATATTACGCTAGCCGGGTCAGCATCGCTTCTTAATCAACCCCGATCACGTCAGTTATCATTTGAGCATTGCCAGGTGAACTAACCCACATGAAGTAACTGCGGTAGTTAGAAGGCATATTTTAACTAATTGGCAATAATTTTCAAGCGATCACAAACAGGTGACATTTGTCTCTTTCCAAGTAGCGGAGTTCTCATGCCAATTGCGCCGCTACGGATTATTCCAACTTTCAGTTTCACTGGACAGGAAACGAACTACATTATCGGCACTTTTACCGTCAGGTTTCTTTCCCTCTACTGTTTACTCATCCAGTTAATTCATTGCATACAATTTCTCATCATTTGCTTCCTCCCAGTGAGTTGCATGTTCTTCCAACTCCGGTCATTATAGCGTGTTGCTTGTACTTCTCAGCTCTATGCATCATACATCCTGAGTTCTCCTTACCTACTCCTCTAAACCATCTCGTATTTGGTGCGTCTCTTAAAAAGGACAAATATTATGGCTAGTATCTAGGTTACCATTATAACGCCACGTTTGTAACTTTGAACGGTTAAGTACATTTCGTTCACAGCTAACGGTTTCTCTTCATACTTGACCTGGAGGGCTTTCCGGAGTGATTCATTCCATGACGCACGTGTGGACACGGTGTGGCGGAAAGAAAGTTTCTTTCCGGACCACATACACTGAAATCTGTCCACACTATTATATGATTAGTGTTACGGGTACAATCTTATTCCATTTCACTTACCGTAGACACTGAGTTGTTACTGCCCGACTTATGCGGCAATGAAGCATTGTGTTTACTGTGTGAAACCTTGCCAACCAACCCACGACCGTGTTAGTTGGATGTGTGTCAAATAAAGTTGATACGCTCTGCCACTCAGCAAACAGCAGCTACTTATTCCCTGTTGTATCTAACCTTACGAACTCATGGTGTACAAGGTGTCGATTAAACCATATCTTTTTCCCACAGTGCAATATCAGAGAAAATTCTGTGTATGGTTGGAACTCACACCATGGCATCAATCGGTTAGATATACTGGACACTTTATCATATCATTAGTAACTACTTGCCATGTCTTTGTGTTTAACTACGTAAGCCATCTAGACTTTTGTGTAACGATATCGCACTCGTCGTTCATTGGTAGCCCAAACACAGCGTTCCAGTTTTCCTAACGAGCGATCGAATGCCACGAAGTGTGGGAAAGCCTTTCGGCTTGATGCATAGACAGGAGAAAGTTATAAGTTAGTATCACGAAGGTCAAGTGATCTTTATACTAAAACCCACCTCATTGCGGAGTATGACAGCCTTAAACTAGTCGTTGCTAACAATTCTAGTTGGTTATCTCGTGACCTGCCTTAATGGATAGAGCAATGTTCCGACCCATAAAATTTGGCCGCATGAAGATGTACGAGTCAGGAATCAGAGGTTATCATCTAGATGTCCGAGAACAGGGTCATTAAATTCCTTTCAACCAACCTACGACAAACTTGAACCATCGTTCTATCTTTGGTGCTTATGTATCAGTTGGAACATAACTTGTAATGCGGTGATTTGCTGATCTATCTGAGTGTGTTGATCACTACCAGAAGGTAAATTACCATGACTTGTCTATCATTTGCATTCCATCTAGAAGCTGTCTAACATAGATGCTGCCGGAGGAAGCCGTGACCACATGGGGCCAGCGCTGTCCTGTGCAGCTTTCCAAACTTGCATGGTAATGGAGTATTAGTTGCTCAATTTCACTTAGGTTGTAGGTCAGTGGCACGCCATCATTACCTGTGGTCTGGTGGCATAGGCAAGCTGGTTAGTAAAATAAACATACTTTGGTCATAAGTTCGAATCCTGTTATACCTGGAGGATACGCATCACTGACGAGTGTTGAAAGGACTGATGGGTGTGAAGCTGACTTGGAAGGTGCTGCAATGAATTTTCAAAAGAATTAGATCAAAGTTCCGTGTTCATAAGCAACAACACTGTCAAAACTCAAAATGGGTTGTGCCCTTTTGCTGCGAAAATAGACAAAACCACGAAAATAAGCTAGATAAAATGGCTGTAAATCGGTCTTCCATGAAGACAGACACAACTAATTCGGAAGTCTTCAACGTGAAGCTTCATTATACCATTTGTCTAGGCTAGGGATTACCAAACTATGGACCGCTGACAGTACACAAATGTACTTGCTAAAGCAGGTGGAACACGTGACCTATTGACACAATATGCATTTGACACCGCATTTCGTATTGTCGGTGACCCTACACTGTTTGAAATGTATTGATGGCCAGCTCATTGTTCTTGCAGTTAACAAGTTATTATCGCACTGTCAGTGAATACGACATCGAGCTGAAGGCGCAAATTGTTGGGGATCGTAAAACTAAGTGTTGGTAATTGCAGATAACTGGTACCGATCAACAGTTCTAGCTTTGTTTGTTGATCCAATTTTAGTAGAAATGCTTTCTCTAGACTTCCAAGTAGTCGTAGCTATTATATATTGATTAGCGGCATCCGGTTTCGCATTTGCCTATCACTGTGGTTCGCCATAGGACGCCTGCGCCTACGGAAGGACCATGAGTGGCTTGCGCTGCACCACCCACAGCTCCAACCACACACCCCATGTCCAATGTAAACCAGAAGGAATAAGACCGGGAGGGATGTGGATGGAAGCCACGCTTCATCAAAGGAGCCGTCCTACACTCCTTCACAGACAAACGCAAGCACGCTGTATTTGGGGAATCAAGTACACACAAGGCGGTAGCTGGACCGTAATCCTCTCCACACTGAATGCATGGAACCACTCTTCGAGCCTAGCACGACTACATGGACCGTGCACCCCGTCCCCTCCAGCAACGACCAACTGTCTTCTGGAGCCAGTATGGACGAGGTAGTGTGTAATAGACAGGTAGGCACCTTGTCAACATGCACATCAAGTGCAGCCACACCTGGGATGTCAAACAACAGCCAATCATTCGAAATGCCGATATCGATTAAAGTTAACACATATGACGATATAAATACTCGCTAAATAAGCATATAGAAGAAATTGGTTATAAGTGAATCCGTGATAAGTACAAAATGTCCGAAAGTTAGATAAAAAATACCGCGCGATAAAATTACGCAAGTTTACCACAATTTGCGTGAGCGACGTGTGCAAGTAAGGAGAAGATTATCAAGTACGCAAAACAAACCAAATAACATGTAATGAATTTTATCCACATTAAAAAGACCTAGTTTAAGCGCAAGTTGGTTTAGCCCAACTGCGGTGAAGAAGCATCATGAATGCAACATCAGCCTCAGCAAGGAGCACGCATACATACATGGTTGACGGCATCCGGATTCGGATTTGCTTGTCACTGTGGTCAGCCACAGGACGCCTGCGCCTACAGAGGGACCATGGATGGCTTGCGCTGCACCACCCACAGCTCCATCCACACACCCCATATCCAGTGTAAACCCGAAGGAATAAGACAGATATATATATATATGCAGTTGAGTGGAAACATCAGATGAGTTTGCAATTGTCTCTAGTGTGAAGCAAGGCTTGTCTTATCTCCTGCAGTGTTTAATATTTACCTTCGTGCAATGATGTTTTGTGCTTCTGATGCTGCTTGTGCTTACGGTGTTTGTGTGGAGCACATTATTGATGGTGGTTTGCTGTACATCCGTCGTTTCGGTGCGAGAACCCTAGTCTCTGAGCCAACTACTCGGAGGTTGTAGTTCGCGAACGACTCTGCATCTTTTGCACACAGCACGGATGAGTTGCAGCACATGACTAATTCTCTGGCTTCGACAAAGGCCAAATTCGGGTTCACCACAAACACGCGCATTTACATGGGGGATCGCTTTGTGTGGAGCCTTTAAATCGGCAGTTGCCTTTTCCGCCGAACATCAGCTTTTATATTAGATACTGAGGATAAATCATTTTTGAAAGAATATGCTGTCAGACAATCGGTTGGATGGCGGTTAACTATTATTGGGGACAATATTTATCCAACACTTGAATATAAATGCTGAGATATCGTGTACGATCCCCTATCTATAACGAGATATAAAATTTCACGCTTACTGCAACGAGTTATAAGAAAACGTTTAAATGGACCTACCACTTTTTGTATGGACGCAAATTCGGAAGATATATTACGGCGTTATGCGACCGTTACTTGATCGATTTATGACTGCACTCTTTTCAATTTTTTGCCAGTTTGTAAACTTTAGCATTTTTGATGGTGTCGGCTTAGTAAATTTACAGTTCAAAGTGTAAAAGGTTAAGAATTCACCCATTTTGTACATAAAGTTATGCTGACTTGACTTGTGTTAATATCCAGTATGTGAAAATGTGATGTACACAAGCCTTTCTTATCCTAGGGGAACACACCGAATAAGCGAAGGCGCAGTTCAAAATCGAAATCGGGTAATCCACCTAATACCGTAGAGGCTCGAACCTGGGGCTGTTCCAAGAGACGAATGTTTCATTTTAAGCATGGACACCAGGCCTGAGCGGCATACTCAACCTGAGGACTAAGATATCATTTGATCATCGGTACTAGTATTCCAACAAAGGTACCATGAACTCACCTCAAATATATTAAGCTAAAATTCGCCACCATGGGACAATGAAAAGAACTTCCCAGACATTCAAATGCAATGAAACCTAAGTCTCTTTCACGAATCATTAATTGTAGTAGGTGTTACCCCAACGTATACGTGTCGCTATAGCTGTTGCGTTACCTCAGTAGATGGCACTTTGCAAGGTTCAGTGGGAGGTGGTTACATTTTCCCGTTCGTAAATCCATACCTGATCGTTCTAGAGGTAGGCAAGGACGGATGTCCGACCAACAGCTCTCCGGATTTAGGCATCATTCGCAAATATTTGCATTGGGGAGTAAATACTTGAGGCAGGTCTTCGATATATATATATATATATATATATATATATATATATATATATAGGCGAGAGTGCCTATGATGCGCTGAGGCTGGCGGTAGCTAGATCCTGACAGATGGTCTACCCACTGCTGCCAATGTTGTGCCATTGGCTCATGTCTTGTACGCCTCCTCATGACGAGCGCTGGGTGGGAGTTGAGTTACGCCATTCTTCCTGCTAAGATTCAGGACACCAATCCGCAAACGTCAGTGAACTGACCATGTACTAGAACCGCTGCCTTTCGAAAGTACCTTTAACTGAAGTCTTTGGCTGAGAACCCGAGTCGTTCCCGTATCAGGTGTGGGCGCCCTGCCAGTATCCTAGTTCATCCTCTTCGGAGGTTGGGAACTGGTCGATGGCCTTCTCCACGTAGAACATAGCCATGGGAGACCACAGGTCTACGGGTTATAAGCTCACAGCTTGATTGTCGTCGAGCAAGAGCGTCATGAATTGTCTCTGACGGTAGGAGAACACCTCCGGGTGCTCAATGATTTTCTACTGCCCACCTCAAGGCAGGCAGCCACTGGTCAAATTGGTGTAAACCCGACAAAACCCATCTGCGTCTGGCCGTGGTTTCATGTGTATCCTACTACGGGCGCAGAACATATATGAATCATCCCAGTACCTCCAAGGCTGCGAGTGACGGCCATCCAGCAGATCCCAATTGGTCTCTGTCATTATATTCCCGAGCGGAATCTACTCCCCACTGCCTTGTGGGTCAGGCTATTGAACAAAAGGTTACGGGTGGAGTCCCTCAAACAATGCTCCAAAGCACAACAACCACCTCGCGTACGACCTCCACCACTGCAATTGTACGCCTGCGCGAAAGGCACTCAGCATCGGTTGCTGGAACGTGCGCACACTACTGGACCGAAACTCTAATGAGGGCCCCGAGCGCCACACTGCACTGGTCGCGATGGAACTGGCGCTCTACAACATCGATATTGCGGTGCTCAATGAAACCCGGCTAGCTGATTAAGGTAAGTTGCATGAAGCAGGTGCTGGCTACACATTCTACTGGGTGGGCAACGTCGCCTCAGCACGACGTGAACATGGGGTCGGATTTGCAATATTCGATCGCCTCCATGGCCAGTACGTGGGCGAACCAACAGACATCAGCGAGCGACTGATGACTGTTCGCCTGCGACTCGGAAGAGGTAAGTTTGCCACCATTATAACCACGTGTTATCCTGGTGACACGCGTGATTAATTCTACACTCAGTTATTTTCCGTGATAAGGTCTGTGCTGCGGATTGACCGACTATTTCTGCTGGGTGATTTCAGTGCGCGCATGGGATGTGATGCATCAGCGTGGACAGATGTCATCGGGCCGCATGGCATTGGTTCAGCGAATGCGAACTGTGACAGGCTGTGCTCCCTGTGTGCTACTCAGGGCCTGACAACCACGAACACTCGGTTTGCACTGAGTGCGAGTGATATAGCAACTTGGACGCACCCACGGAGTGAGCACGCTCACCTGTTCGACTATGTCATCGTACGTCAGCGTGATATGCGTGAAGTGCGCATGACCCGTGTATTGCGTGGAGCTGGTTGTGTCACTAATCATAAATTTGTGCGGACAAAGCTGTACATAATTTTCGTAAATCTATATGTTACGCTCCTGCAGCGAACCGGCGTAAATGTAACAGATTCTCCCTCGGTACTGTGGCGAAACCTATTGAGCTTGAGAAGGCCATGTATGTACGTCTGTGTGCTGTGGAATGCATAGCCACAGTGAGCGACCTGTCAAACTAAATTGGCGACCAGGTGATAGCTGCTGCCGAGGAGAACATCGGGCTCGGAAGCTGTAAGTGGCCTGATTGGTTTGATGAGAACAATGTGACGACTGGCACATTGGTTTGTGAGAAGAATGCAGCGTTTGCTGCACATGTGGCAGACTTCAGTGCCTTGGAGAAGTATAGGCAGTTTCACAAACTTCCACGGCGAATGACTCGCGAGCTCCTTCGCATTAAAAATGCATGGTGGATGGAGATGGTGAATCAGGTGGAATGCTACGCCAACCGCCGCCAACACAAGGAATTCTTTGACTCTTTGAACGCGGTGTCTGGACCGAGATTGGAGCCGCTGACGACGCAGACCGATGATAGTTCAAGCACCACCTGTGCATAGACTGTAGACATAATGCAGATCTGGCGTAAACATTTTGGCTTTCTCTTAAATGACCGTTCAGAAATCGACTGGACCACATTGAACGGCCTTAAGCAGTACGATGTGAAGGCGAGTCTGCCAGACACGTCGACACGGGATGAGACGAGGAGAGCACATGCTCAGCTGCGAAACGGCAAGTGTGCTGTGGCCGACGGAATCCCGCCTGAAGTATGGCAACACAGCGGATCGGCGTTGGTGACTGCGCTGCACCACTTCGTGCAACGTGGATGGATTGAGAAGGAGGTGCCTCCTGAACTGAAGGATGCCCTAGTGCAACCACCGTACAAGGACAAACGGAGCAAGTCATGTTGCAAGTAATGTTTACTGTGCTCCGGCAGTTTTGTGTGATTTCTTATTGCCAAGTCAACGGAATTTGGATTATTATACACTGTTTTGCTGGAAACTGTGCACTGAATTTACTGAAACAAGAATTTTAGACAAATTCACAACTGTTTTTACAAAAGTACTGTGACAAACGTTTTCACGTGTCCAACATGTACCGTGAGTCTGACTAAAGTGGTTTTTCCGTAGGGTTTGGGCCACGTTTTTCTTACATTTTATATCCATCTTATGTAGTTTTTATGCTCTTTCTTTTAAGTCATCTTACGCTCATGAATTTCGTGGGATTAGCCTACGTTTGTATTTTATACGTCATATTCCGGCTGAGCCTCCTACTGCGATGTCTTTTTATAAGGATTTTCTCTAAGGGAATTTTAGATCTTCAACATGCGTACATACAATTATTTTGCTGTTATCGTATACTATATACATTGCTTGTGCTTTTTACAAAGTATTTTTTATGCATGTTGCTTTGTATTCCTAGAAAACTCCAAACTTTTAGCTTCCTCTTGATGAGCCTCCTTTCGATGAACCGATGTTTGATATTGATCGCCCCCAATAGCTTCTCGTCAGTTTAGACTGTTTTGATCAACACTACAAAGATTTTGCCGGCCTATCTGACCTATAGTTTTATTGATTGATGCCACCTTGACCCCGCATGCCTGGTTTTCATCTTAATTGGGCGAAGTTTCCCCAACGCTTTACGATCGTCATGGGTCTCACGTTGTTAGAGGGGCTTTTATTTTTTGATGTTTTACAGATGTTGCTGATAAATTGTGATTGAAGTAGGGGTATTTTTCTGGGCTTTCAAGTGTTGTCCACCCACCTTGGTATTTTTCGGGAGTATTCTGGCAATCGCTATATTTTATTTGTCAGTTTTTGTCGTTTTACGCATGTTGCGAACAATATTTGACCTAACCGACTAGCTAGAGAATTTTTATACTCGTGTTTAGATCTCAATCTATTTTACTTGGGGTAATTCTTGCATTCTATAAATTCTTCCATTATCCTTCACGCCTACACCATTTCCCTTCCCCTATTCTGCTTTAGCTTTTATTCCTATTTTTCACTTATTGTGGACTGAGCCCTATGGATAGTCTCTTTTAGTCGACCGCGGATACATGCACCGTGCACATATTCACTCACACATCTCAAATATGAATTCCCCATCACTGCACATTGACGGAGTAACAAACAACATTCCACAACCAACAATGACAACCTCCGCCATACTTTCGACTCCTCACACTGTGTGGCAAAATTACACCTGTAATATCTGTCACGCTCTTTTCTCGACGGCTGCTGGTCTTACTCGGCATACCGGATACCACAAACGACATCCCAACGATCTACGTATGCGCGGTGTGCCGGTGATGTCATGCCAACAATGCAATCGTCAATTCGCCTCAGCAAGAGCGCTTACCACTCACTGCCGCCAGGCACACCCCACTATTTACCAAGACATGCTGTCATCCCGAGCGGCCATATCCTCAGTACACTGGTCTGCGGAGGAAGATGCTCAGTTATTACTGCACGCAGCTCATTTAGGCGAATCTGTATCTTCACTAGCGCAGCTTCTGCCACTTTTACAAACTAAACTCCCCTTCCGAACGATGACAGCAATAAGGAAACGGCTCCAATTTCTAAAATGGAAACGCCCTCCAGGCCGCCGCCTTCATCGCCACCAACCTCAACAGTCATGAACACCCACAACGGGTGCAACCGGTAACATTACTGAGGACACAATCACTAACCACAGTCCGGAGTAAAACACACCGAGCTTTCCTATGATATCCCTAGCATCCAAAGAGATCGCGTCACCCACTCCAGAGAATCGATCACATCGCCCCTCTGCTCCTGTTGCGCCTTCCACCGGCTCAGCATCCTCTCGTACATCATCCAGCTTATCATCTGCCCCAGACAGCAACAAAGAATTGGAAGTACTTTATACTTGGAAATATTTTACTCGTCGCCAACCGGCTATTTCGCACCTCCGCTGTCGTCCCAGATCGCCCATCAACCCTTTTATCACCAACGCCCCAGATTTTAACCCCTCCAATGACCCGAAGGCCATTTTATACACGCCCAACTCGATGCACCCCCTCACCCCAGCCGCGGATAGAGGCCTATGAACGGCCCGCGGCGCAGGCTCCCACCTGGTTCCCTTCATCCCCTGCCCTGCAGAGTCAGAGCAGTGGATTTGCTGGTTGCTCTTTCAACGAATCAAACGGACCGGCCTCTGCCGACTCCATAGCCAGCTCTCGGAACCGCGTCCACCCGTCACTCACACTCACCCTTATCACCCATAGCCCTACCATCGGGATCACGACAACCATGTGTACTACTTGATCGCCTCCCTCAGTTGCTGCCATCAACACGACGAAGAGTTTCTCCTGCCGAAGCTACTTTATCAACATCTAAATCTCCCGCCTCCGATCCGGCGGCGATCTCTGACGTACTCCAACCTCCCTCTTGTTAGCTGTGCTCGAGGACGTTTAAATCTAGGAGCGGCCTGCGGCTCCATTTGGCGGCCCATCTCAGGAACCCTACGAGTTTACTTACCACAGCCGCTGCCAGGAATACTTCCAGTTGCGAATGCCCATCATGTCACCGTACGTGCTCGAATAAAAATGGCCTGTCTCAGCATTGGAGACATCAGCATCCTGTCAGTTACAATGCAAACTGTCTAGCCCGACTACCGAGGCAATCTTAACACTATTCAGCTAGGGATGACAAATCCCTACTTTTAGCAGCCTCACGTTTTGCGGTTACGTCTCCTTCCCTAAATATCCTTTTAGAACGACTGAGGCGCGTCTTCCGCTTTCGCATCAGGGACGGTATCAGAAAACGCTTGCAACGACTTAGATGGTTCTTTCATCAACACCACACAACGTCCACTTCCAGTGCATTTCCGCAACCATCGACTGAAACCAAACATCCAATCACGCCTCCAGATGGAACCGTACGAGCGTCACCCTTCTCAACCATAACGTCCGATGAATTTCATCAACCTCAGCCTACATTAACTACTAACTTGGGTGTGTCTACACAAAGCCCTCGAGAATCGTACGAAGGCAATCCTGCGGTGACCACCGCCTCCTCCGACGCTGATTTGCGTTTCAATGTACCATCCCCCACTGCCTCGATAGATTATTCAACCTCGCCTCACTCATCTGCAGCGTTAGTTCCAGTGGCAACAGTATGCCCTCAGGAGCAGTCGTCTACCATAAGTTTCTGTAGCGAAACTTCAGCTGGTATTATGGCCCCTCCGTCCACTACGTGCCCTACGGCCATTGCGGTACAGGATCAACCAGAAGCTTCCAATTCTAATTACAAAGCTTCCATTGCGTCCGCGCCAACACCAGTATTCCGCACTCTGCTGCTAGCTGTCCAACAGCTTCTTTGCAACTGCGCCTCTCCTGCCAAGGAGGAACACCGCATACTTCGGAATCTGGTGAATTCATTCGCTACTGATGGATCGAGGATAGCATTTAGTGAGGCCCTAAACGATGTGTGTGCTACTCTCTTTCCACACAGATGGAGGTCTTCGTAAAGACGTGTACATACCGTTAAGATTCGAAACAATCAGCACCGGCGACGCCTACAATATGGCCATATTCAATGTCTTTATCATACCCGCCGGAAAGACGCTGAAAGTACGGTGATTGACGGAAGATGTCGCACCGCCTTGCTTAATGAGGACGAGAACATTCCAGGTTTCACGGAATATTGGAAGAATGTCCTCTCCAGACCTTCTGCTAATGATGAGCGCACCGCGTCGATTCCTTCCAGCTAATGATGACTTGGTGAAGCCAATTGTCCTGGAGGAGATGCAGTGTTCTCAAACAGATGCCGGGTTCGGCTCCCGGTGTAGACCGCATCAAGCCAGCCTATATTTCAAGGATGAATCCCTAGGTTGTAACTTCTTTTCTTAACTGTCTTCTTCCTTCCTACCCATTTCCCATCCACATGAACACTGCTCGGATCACCTTTGTACCAAAAGTTTCCCAGCCCATCTCCCCTGACCAATTCCGTCCAATCGCAGTTTCATCTGTCTTCACACGCCTTCATCATCGTATCCACTTTGGTCGTTGGGTTCCGACTTTCCCTACCGACCGCCTTCAATTTGGTTTACTTCGTACAGATGGTGCCTTCGAAGCCCCGTCCATACTCCATGCTGCTCTTCGCCATTCTCATTCTTCTCGTACCCCCTTTCATTTGCGGTAGTGGATATCTCGAAGGCGTTCGATTCCATTTCTCATCACTCCTTACTTCGAGCAGCAGCTGCTTTCGGAGCCCCTCCCGCTATTATTAGATTACTTGGCATCATATTACAGCTCCGCGTCCTCAATCTTTCATGATGTCAAGCTTCATCCTGATAGAGGGGTCCGGCAAGGAGATCCGCTTTCGCCTTTGCTCTTCATATTGTCCCTAGATGAACTTTTACACGGAGTCGCCACTTCGCCTTGGATATCACCGGCTGGCCCGATTGAGTACCTCGCTTACGCGGACGACGTGATCATCTTTGCCCAAGACCGCATTTCTCTGGGAGATCACCTTCAGCGATTCCATCAACGACTGCAGTGCGTCGGCCCCAACCTCAACCATTTACAATCTTTCTCGGTAAATATAATTGTTGATAACGCTCGCAAACGAACCATACTGGATACGAATGCTTTGGAATGTGGTCCTATTTTTATTCCCTCCATTCAGCCCGACGAAATGTTCAAGATGTTGGGCCTGCCTTTTAACTGGAAGGGTAAGCTCCCTCTAACAGTAATCGACGATATTACTGTGCAACTTAACGAAGTTACTAAGGCACCGCTTAAACCACAACAACGACTTGAGATTCTGAGGACCTATCTGCTCCCCAAGCGTGTTCATCAGTTAGCTCTGGCAGTGGTTCACCGGAATACATTAAAGCGGTTGGATCGCATTGCCAGATAACACGTCAGAAAATGGCTGCGCTTGCCGTCAGACACCTCCATTGCATATCTTCACGCTCCCATTGCAAGCTTTGGTTTGGGTATTCCATGTCTGTCAACGAGTATTCCCCTGCTATAGAAGGAGAGGCTGGAACGACACCTAGCCAACTGCCATCCAGTGACCAGTTGGGCGATCTGGGACCCTGCAGCCGCTGCCATCCATCGTCTAGCGCGCTCCACTGGTACCATCGGTAATCGCGTCGTCATGGATAAAAGCTCAGCTGCGGAAGCCTGGAGAGATGCATTTTTGCTTCAGTGGATGGCTCTCCCTTGCGAAATGTGGTCACGTCACCTTCCGCTCACCACTGGCTGAGGGACCCCACCAGGATTTTTCCACGTCTTTTCTTACAGGGTGTCCAACTACGGGGGGTGTTCTTTCTACCAAAACGCGACGGAGCAGAGGCAGGTCTACAAATGACCCGGCTTCCCTCAACTGCCGCGGGAGCTGCGGACAAAAAGAGACTCTGTCACATGTTCTTCAGGCGTGCTGCATCACGCATGATGTCCGCTGTAAACGTCACAATGAAATTACCCAACAGATTGCCAGGCAATTGCGGCGCCGAAGCATTAACATTGTTATGGAGCCGAGGATTCCGACAGCCACCTCCTTCATCAAGCCAGACCTGCTTGTGGTTAGAAATTCTACGGTTCACATTGTGGACGTGGCCATCTGTGACGCGTACCGAATAAATTGTGCTTATAAACTGAAAGTGGATAAATACGGATCAGGGGAGAATGCCGCAGCCATATCGCGATACATACGTGAACAGTTTCCTGAGACGACAAATATTGTTCACCACCCCGTCGTTATCAATAATCGAGGGATGATATGTTCCACCTCAGCCAAACATCTTACCGCACTCGGGATGACATCACTTGCTATTTCCGACCTCTGTGTTGCTACTCTTCGTCTAACTCTGAAGGTCTACGACACCTACATGTGTGGTGCATCATCACGCCTTACATAACATGCACGCAATCCCACACGGTGACAATTGACGCGGTTCCGACCACTGATTGAAGTATTTTATTTCAATCAGTGTTTCCTATTCTGCTGGGACATTCGTCCTCTCTTGGCATATTGCTGTACAGCTCATCCCTCGAGCCATGCATGCAAATGTCAAAAATAAATGTTAATGGCATCAACTTGCTGAGTTGTGTGTGCAAGGTGACTGCCTGAATTCTGCTCAACCACCCCGTCAGTCAAGATGTGGAACCTAAGGTGGCGGAAGACCATTGTGGATTCCGCTCGGGTTGCAACGCTATAGATATAGTGTTTGCGGGGCATCAGTTGCAGTAGAAGTGCAGAGCACAACACCAGTCTTTGTACTCGCTTTTTGTTGTTTTCACCAAGGCATTTCATGCGGTGAACCGCGAGGTATTGTGGCTGGTATTGGCTAAGTTTGGTTGCCCGAGTAAGTTTGTAAGTTTAATTGAATGTCTGCACAGTGGTATGCAAGCGAGGGTGCAGCTGAGTGGAGAGACCTCGGATGACTTTGCAGTTTTCACTGGTGTAAAGCAAGGTGGTGTCTTTGCTCCTGCTCTGTTTAATATATATCTTCATGCCATGATGTCTTGTGCTTTTGAATCTGCTTGCGCGTACGGTGTTCGTGTGAAGCACCGTATTGATGTTGGATTGCTGATCATCCGTCGTTTCGGTGCCAGAACTCTAGTCTGTGAGACAACTATCCGTATGTTGCTGTTTGCTGACCACTGTGCGTTGTTTGCACACAGCGCGGATGAGTTGCAGCACATGACGAGTGCTCTGGCTTCGACAGCGGCCAAATTCAGGCTTACCATCGACACAAGCAAAACGGTCTGTGTCTTTTAGCCTTCACCGGAGGTGCAATTTGCAATATTGCCGCGAATCAGCACTGGTGCTGAAGTATTGGAAACCACCTCCCGCTTCTGCTAACTTGGGAGTGTGATATCGAATAACCAGCAGCTACACTGTGAGCTGCGTATCGGAGTGTCGAAGGCAGCTGCGTCATTCGGGAATCTAGAGTACCGAGTGTGGAACAACCATCAGCTTACCATTGGCACAAAGCTGATGGTGTACACATCCATGGTGCTGTCCTTTCTTCTATACGGCAGCGAAGCTTGGACGATGTACTGGCGGAATGTTCAATATCTCGAGCAGTTTCATCAACAGTGCCTGCGGCGGATAATGTGTATTGGATGGGGCAACAGAGTTGCGGACACGGAAATGTTGCGTCGAAGTGGAATGTAAGCAATGGACTGCATACTCTTGCTGAGACACAGAGGTGGCTCGGTCATGTGTGGAGTATGGATTCGACGCGGATACCGAGATAACTATTATATGGTCAGCTGAGTATTGGGAAGCGGCATGTGGGGAAACCAAAGTTAAGTTACCAGGACATGATCAAAATGAGCCTTTCACTTTATACTCTTGCTTGCAGGTAATTAGAATCGAAGGCGATTGATCGGCGTGCATGGCGCGATCTGATCACGAAGGCAGTTGCCGCGGTGTGGGAGAAAGACCTTATGCATGCAGTGAAGAAGCGCCAAATGCGGAAGTGGCAAGACCCGATGGGTTGTACTCCATTGACCTCGAGCGCATGGTGCTGTAGCACATGCGGTCGCGAGTGTCTGAGTGAGGCAGACCTAGTGAGACATGAGCAAGGCCACTCGGCACCGCCACCGAAGCGACGGGGGTCTTGCAGAGAACGTAGATAGAGCCTGCGCAGCTTTTGTAGGTACGCTGCATTCGATTTACTAACCTGGTGCTTGCATGCTAAGTCCCTTTATTTCATGTGGTGGGTTATCAATTTTGTCCTAATGCTTTTTTTCTCATATAAATATCTACTGGTACTCTCTTCTATAAACCTGCACATGTCACTGAAGCCAATTGTAGGTAATTTTGATAACATTTTCGCGTTTGTGTCATTTTCAAAAAATATGTTTTCTGATTTCTTCGACTTATCGCGGCTTTGTTCGTAATCATTTTTTATACGCTTAGTTAGTGAAGAGTTATGTCTCCGTATCTATATTCATTATCCTATTTACTTTATTTCATCTTGTCGTTTCAAGTGATTGACTGTTGCTTGAAATTCCCGGTGTGAATGCGCTTGATGTGCATGTTGACAAGGTGCCTACCTGTCTATTACCCACTACCTCATCCATACTGGCTCTAGGGACAGCTGGTCGTTACTGGAGGGGACGGGGTGCACAGTCCTTGTGGCCGTGTTAGGCTCGAAGAGTGGTTCCATGCACTCAGTGTGCAGCGGACTACGGTCTAGCCATCGCCTTGTGTGCGATTGATTCCCAAATAGAGTGTGTTTGTGTTTACCTGTGAAGGAGTGTGAGCAGGCTCCGGTGATAAAACGTAGCTCCCATCCACCTGCCTCCCGGTTTTATTCCTTCGGGTTTACACTGGATATGTGGTGTGTGGATGGAACTGTGAGTGGTGCAGCGCAAGCCATCCATGGTCCGTCTGTAGGCGCAGGCGTCCTGTGGCAGACCACAGTGACAGGCAAATCCGAAACTGGACACCGCTAACCACATATATATTTAACATTAAAGGGCCGAAGCGGAATCATTTTGACACACCATTGGCGATAGACAGACTTTCGGAGTGGTTGTCAACAGTTCTTGCCCTGATTGTTCTATGGTGTATGTAAACTTCAACCAGCTTTCCGGGGAGAACTAACTGATTGACAGTCGCATGCCCCAGCAAATTCTAGGTACATCACATCTAGGGAGACACCTGTATTAACCACCCTGGTCCATGAGACCCGAGTAAAAAGCAAATTTCTAAGACTGCATCGTCTGCACCTGAAACCGTGTTGGAGACTTGGAATGATTTGCAGACTTTCGAAACATCTCGTCAATTCGTCTGCGATTACCGACTCCATCAATTTTGATAAGACAGGAAGGAGCGTAATAAGTCAGTAGTTGTTAGGATCCGATCGTTTATCTCATTAGTATATCGGAGTGGTGATTACATTTACCCACTCAAATGGTAGTGTATGTAAAGCTAGCTGATAATGAAAAAGGCTGCAAAATGTAGTGCTATGATGGGGGCAAGTATTTCGAGAAAACTTGGCCAGATCTTATCGATTTCCGGGGCACTGCCTTTTCGAGGAGACTACTGTTGGAAACTGCTGTCCCACCTGCCCTAGTAATTTCGCCAGGAGATATAAATAAATGTTTTATTCCCGGTAGTGCGGGGCACGCCTGCGCAGGCGTCGGCAGGATAATACAAACAGGTATGGTCGGTAGTTATATGAAAATATAGCCAGTTAAGCAGTAACATTCTGTATTTGTTTTTCCGTATATACGTAAGTGTATTAGTAGTTTGCGTGGTGAGTGAACTTTTGAAGTGTGACTGAATTCGTGAGTTTGATTGTTGTGCTCGCCATCGTACGAAGAGATCATAGGAACTCTTCGAACTGGATGACGTTCGTGAATTGGGGATCCTCCGGAAGCGGAAGAGGCAAGTGGCCAGTCACATCCGCCCCGTCGCAGTGTTGTTAAACGGACCTTTGTGGCTTTTTATGGGGAGAACGCTTGCCAGGTGAAAACCCACCACGTCCTGAAACACTGCCGCCGAATTATTCGCTGGAACGGGATAACCAGAGCCACTCAGCTGGCACCACGTTTAGGTTGTTTGGCTAGCCAGCCCCTGCTCGAAAACATGTCCTATCGGTAAAAGGACGACGTCATCTGGCTGACCTCTCTGAAAGCACACACCTGGTTGCTAACAGTGTTAGCAGCAGGCAAATAAAACAGATCTTCATAAATTTTATTGTCACCTGCAGTCAGTCACGGTGTAGCGGAGCGTAGGATGCAAAGGGGAAAATCGGTGTTGTTGCTAACGCAATTGTTACGCGAACCCAAATTAACGGAGACCCCGCACAAACGGAAGAATGACGTAGAGCAGCTTCCCAGTTGTGGATCACTTGTTCAATAGTTTATAATAGGTGATGGAAAAACGCGCAACTTTACGAGGCGCACAGGATGGAAAATGCAAAATCAAAATCAAAAATGTTCCAACGTTGAACGTGAAATATCAGTAGCAAAGACATCGTACTTTATCACATTGTTGTGTATTGTTTAGTACTAAGATGAAAGTCTAGAACTCTCTCGAATGTCGCGATGTCCGGTGCTTTCACTACAGGAGTTGGTAGTACATTTCAGTGAGAACAGCTTCTAAGTGAGTACAAATACTTCCCACAATCCTAAAGGGAGTGTTGTGTCACTAGTTACAGGTGATGGCCTCGATATTTTTTGTAAGGGGCTAGGGTCAGCAGTGATTCACATGACTGTTCGCTTTCACTAAGTATCCGCTAGGTGACGATGAGATCCCCGTGAAACCGTCGGTATTCCGAGTAGAAGACACTAAGCAAACGAAGGCGCAGTTTGTAACTGAGACTGGTTAGTCCACCTCATGCCTTGGTAGCTCTTCTTTGGGGTTGCTCCAAGAGACGAATATCTCGTTTTAACCATAGGTGCCAGGCCTGAACCGCATATTCAACTGGGGACCAAGATGTGTGTTGACCCACAGTGGTACTAGCCGTCGCTTAAACGTGCCGAGAGCTCACCTCAAATGCCTCAAGTTAACCTTCGCCACGTTCGCTGCCTTCTAGCATTGGAGCAAATTGCCAAGACTTTCTTGGAGGAGGATAACTAAGTCTCGTTCAATAGTGACCTGTTGAAAAAGATATGTGTTTATGAAGCTGCAACGCACTGCGGGAGCTGCTTTCTTTCTGCCCATTGGTTAATTCGGTCCAGATCGTTCTGGAGATAGGCACAGTCGGATGCTGAGCGAATTGCTCTCCATATTTTAGCATCATCTGCATCGGGGGTAAAATGTTTTCTGGGGGGTCATTTATGAGAACTAAAAACAGTAGAGGGTAAGGTCGGATCCTTGCGGTACACCACCGGATAAGCACAGATTTTCGGAGTGAGTGCTGGCTATTCTTACATCTGTGGTTCTGTCATATAGGTAATATTCCCACCAGGTGAGCAGGAAAACGTTGATAGGGTAGGCATCAACCTTATGAATGAGAACGAAGCGATTGACCCTGTCGAATGTCAGCTGCTCTGGTCCATAAATCCCGGGCAAGGAGTAGGTTGGTGAGGCTAGGTCGTCTGAGTTTGAAACCGTGTTGGACATTGGAAATTATCTGCACTTTCAAACTATTACGTCAGTTCATCTGTTATTACCGATCCCATCACTTTTGATAAAACAGGTAGCAGAGTAATAGGTCAGTAATTCGTTGGGTCCGATGTCTTACCTCCTTCGTATATCGGATTGATGATTCCACATTTCCACTCAGATGGGAATGTCTGGGAGTTAAGTTGACCCTGGAAAAGGCTGCAAGTTATACTGCTATGGTGGGAGTAAGGGTTTGTGTACTTTTTGACAGATCTTGTCGATTCGCAAAGCACTGCTTTCTCATAGCGACTGCAATTTATTCATGACAGTCTCTGGAGTAAGGGGTGACATTGGATAAGCCGACGGCATTTGTTGGGAGTTGATAGAGCAAAGGTTCCGTGGTATTTTTAGCCACCAAGCCAAACTGCAGGAATAGAGCATTCGCGGTTTCCACAGCAGTTGTCGTTAAGCCACTGGCCGTCTTGAGTCCTGGTATTTAAGTTTAACCTTTCTTTTATCGTGCACATACCTGTACAGCAGTTTACTGTTACTCGCAAACTTGAGTACCATATTTGCTTGCCATCCGTACTTGTCTGCCCTAATAAGTGATGTGAAGTAGTTGCTGATTGTCTTGTAATTCTGCCATGAGGCATCACATTGGCCTAGCGTATGTTGCTTCCAAAGCTCATCTCTTCTGTTGATCCATTTACGAGTTCTGCTTCCAATCCAACTGTTGATCGGGCGTGATACTCTTAGTGGTACAACTTTTGAGGCTGCTCGGATGACCCAGTTAACCTTCCCTTTAATTCACTCCATGTGTCGTTCGCCGAAATGTGAGTCTGTAGGCCCTAGCCAATGGTTGTCACCAGGCTATGAAGCTTGGAATAATCAGTACTATTTCCTTGGGTTTCACGTTTTGTCAACCATACTTACATAACACACAAAAACAAATGCTAGGATTGAATGGTCGCTAGTGCCTAGAGGAGGGTCGTGTGCGACCGACTCAACCATCAACTCTGCATTGGTCAGGATTAGGTCCAGTAATGATGGCCCGTTGGAACCGCGGTGTCTTGTCCATCGCTGCACATGGTTATACACTAGTGCCATGTCCATAAATTCAAGAAATTTTGATTTAAATGATGGTTCATTAGGGGACACTGCAACAATTGAAGGTAAGTTTAAAATCGCCCATTATAAGGTAATGAGAGTATTTTTTGAAACTGCATATTGCAGTGCGTTTAACAGAATACCAACACTGTTTGCGGCGAATATCGGTGGCCTGTAGACAACTGCTAAGAGGCAAGAATCCCTCGTCTTCTTCTGTGATCGACCATCTTGACCTGCTAACTACAGTCGGCAAAATAGTACGTCATGAATAAAAAGGGAATGTTCGATAATGGTCTCATATTTAAGCTGATCCCGATAGTAAATGGCAACACCGCCACCGCAAGAAGGACGATCATTTCGAATGGCTGACATCCCACTGAGTTCAATCTCTGGATGTAGTATATCATTCGAGAGCAAAGTTTCAGTCGCTGCTTCGATGTCTCAAGTTGATGTTCCATTTCGATGACACACTTCTGGCAGCTTAGAGTAGAGGCCCTGAACGTTGGTGTAGCAGCATTATTTTGGTTGACAAATTAGGAGTTCGGTTCACTATAAGTGACCGGCATAAATAGTGCAGAGATTGGCTCATCTGTAACTGGGATTTGTACTGCTTGAAGGAATGGTCTTAAGCGTATTTCTGGATGCCCAAGTTTCCTGGTGCAATGCCACGCTTGGATTGCTACTGTTATCAACTCGAGCGTAGCCAAGGTAACTTTCGGAATACTTGGCCCGCTTCCACGGTAATTCTGGGGAGTCAATTAGACGGGTGATGTTAAAAGCGACGACATGTGGCACGTCGTAGATTTCAGTGATGTACCTACACTCTTCGTTGTCGCGCTTTTGTCGTCCACTGTTATCGTCATGCTTTAATGCTGGTACACCATGAACCAGTACCACTTTCTTCGTCTCATTTTGTCGTGACACGTTCGGGTCAGATCAGTCGAACGATACACATTTATGCGTGATATTAGCTTTTGGTAACCCACAGCCGTTTTGCAAAATCAGGGCTAGAGCAGACTGCTGCGTAGCGAGGAGCGAGATAAACAATTTGCGGACACGGGACGAACTGCCTTCCTCGAGCAGGTATTTGTAATGGCTGACAACAACATCACAGTTGTAACAAAAAGCATCCAATCAAGTAGACATTAACTGTCCAAAGGAAAGACTCCATTACAGGCTATCATGCACCATTAGAAAATGTATTAACAAAACGTGATGGTGCGTTGAACTTGCCCAACAGCGATGCATGTAACCGATCGCTACAGCCGTATCTCAGTATTAAAAAATGCCAATTGTCCAAAGCTGTCTTGGTTTCTACGGTTAGAATATTATTTACTTAATATCTAGCATGACTTGCCCAACTAACTGCTCAAAAATGAATAGCTCGTGATAAAGAAGTTATTGATCAAGAGTCCATTAAGTTTCAGTGATCATGTGAACAAAATATTTTATTATGTTTACGATGCAGAATATCTACCCGAACACTCGGAATAAACTCATACCCTCACATGCTACCACGTCCTGTAAAATCTCCGCGAGGTATCCACTTTAGAATTCTCGAACAACAAAGACCTTGACAACGTATGGACATCGTTCTCTGAAAGGCTCAGCGACATGGTCAACATAGCATCGGAAACCAAGACACTTCACTCCACAAAAGTGTCGTCAATGTTCAGAAGCAGGATTCGAAAGTGCATTGCATTAAGGGTTGAAACAGCATAGCTACAAAGCTAACTCTTAACCAGAGACTTGCAGAATATTCCTGATCGACCGCAACAATTGTACCACATTTGTCTGTGAGAATAAAGTTATTTATCAACAGTGTTCAATCGAAACTTTTCTTGAAAATAACAAGTTAATGTACAGGCATTTAACGTACTTCGCGAAATAACGCATAACATCACCTCACTCCTTACAACAGACGGTAGTGCACAAAGCACTGACAAAGCAGTCAATGTCTTGCGGCCACGAGGCGTCCAAATTTTTGAACTCGCAGCCCCCAAGTCAAATTCCCTCATCCAATTTAGCGATTCCAGTGGTTTCACATGTACTCTTCAACCTAGCAACTGTGCTGAGAAAGTCACTTTTATTGAGTGGTCATAGCTCTCCGGGTTTCGACAACATTCGGTTTAATGCAGCGAAGACTACGGCCACTAAGCTAACCGAACGTCTGTTGCGGTCCTTCCAAACACGATACGATGAACAACGAGTTCCCACCACGTGGAAGCAGGGCATTACCACCCCAATTTTTAAAAGCGGTGGTCTTTCAGACTCTGCAAAATGTTGCCCAGTGACTCCCCTTTCTTCGCTGTCTCTGGTGATGTAAGCGGTCATCGCTGTAACTTTAGTGGGCTATCTGGAAATGTGCTACCTCTGGGCACCGAAGCAACACAGATTCTGTCAACCCCGGTCATGCACCACAATCTGCTGATGGCTCAAGCTGCTTGGACGGAAGTGACCGATGGGGGTCGGAGTCAGCGTGATCTATCTGCACTTTTCTAAAGCTTTCGACTGCTTTGTCACCGCATCCTAATTCACAGGCTACGGAGCTAGGGAATTTGGGATCCTGTCAACCGGAGGATTGCTAACATTTTTCCCCAACGAAGTCTTCAAGTGCTTGTTATAGAATCGCTCCCCGAACAGATTGAGGTGGAATGTGATGTTCTACAGATTTCGGAGCCGGGACCGCGCTGAATCCTTGGTGTTTATCAACTACTTGGCAAAAGTTCTCCTTAAATTTCCTGCTATTATCGATGGCGTAAATACATGGCACGCGATCAACAGCAGTAGGGACCACGATTTCTCACAACACGATCTGTGTATTGCGTTTATAAGTGGTTAACAAGGAACGTACTCCATTTTAACTAGACTATTTGCAAGGGGATGATGCATCTGTCTTAACAGCTAGTGAAACTGTACAAGTTTGGAGCTCACACTTTGCAGAAATTCCCTCGAGAGCTTGACCTTGGGATACTAGTACTGAACGATCTCGGATTCTCGAAACAATTCGAGAAGGTACCGAGAATCGGAAATCAACACATCGGCCTTCCCCGCAGAGCATTCTTTCGGTGTGATTCATCAATCTTTTCACAAATGTTTAACGCTTACGTGCGACTGCAGATGAATACGCAATCCGGAGTTGCCATTATTTCACTACTCTCGAGACTCCTCAGCGAAGGGCATCCAAGAACATTAAATGTCTTTTGCACCTGCCCTACCAGCTTAAATTGAAGTCACTTAGAATTTACAACAATCGATATTGTCGCTTGCAAGGGGACCTCATAATGGTGTATAAGATTCTGAAGAACGCCGACAACAAGTGCCGTCAGCTACTAGAACTGAGCCACGACAGCTGCATTCAAGTTCATTAATTAACGTTTGCTGAATGACGTCAACATGGCTTTTATCTTCGAGGAGATCAGTCATGGAAAGCTTCCCCAACTTATGTTGTTTCTGCCAATAACGTAAAGATATTTTTTAAATGACTTGACGAAGCATTGTCCTATCTGCATCTCATTTTATACTAGTTTCCCAAGGAGCTAGCTAACGCAAGAAAACTGTATTTCCAATATTCCAACCACTGAATCTTTACTTCTTGTGATGTAAACATCTCGGCTCTTCTACTCATGTCTGTTTGCGAACACCATGGTGAATCCATCAATAAAGCTTTTCATTCTGTCGTCATCTTTACTTTGCACAACTGTTTCCATCCCATGGGACTTGTCAAACATTTCATTTTTACCCACAATACATCATTGTTCCATGGTCCCAATATGATTGTTTTAACCTTGGTTACGAACGCACAAAAGCAGCTTCTTTACCAAAAACAGTTAGGCCGCTTTGTTTGCGTGTTGGATTATGCAACCCTATCAATAGCTCACCGCACCTTCAACAAACTACCAGTGGATATCTAGATGCAATAATAAATCTCTTCGTTCAACTGCTATACTAGTTTGTGGGGTGGTTGTTTCCCAACTTGCTACGCATTGCTGCCATTTAATGCTTTCAGGGTAGTCCGCCCTAGTTATAACTAAAGCTGACACTTAATTCTTTACTTGCCAAGGATAGGTTCAGAAACAACTTGCTTCAGCTTGCGCAGTAGTATCTACGCTACGAAACCAGATCGAGTCTGCTGACTAGGAAACATCTTGAAGCCATCATGGAATTGAAATCGAATGCAGATGTGATAATCTCCAGACCCGAAAAAGGATAGGGATGGGTACTGATGGATAAATCTGACTACGTCTTCAAGATGCATTCCATTTTGCAGGAAAAAGAATATTCTTGCATGAAATGGTGCACAACCATAAAAGCGTGCAGGATAAACATGATATCACATGAGTATTGAAGAAGCTGAAACGAATGAACCTAATATTATTGCGCCCTAGTGAAACGGCTAACGCTATTTGGATTACATCCCCGAGTTTATGGACAAACTATGTTGCACAAACCACGGGTTCCTCTGAGTCGGATAAGTGACATGTCACTCTTGGCTTTGCACTAGGCTGCGAAATGGATTTTCTTGAACCAAAGCTCAACAAGTGTTGCATTTACAGGGTGAAAGGCTCATACGAATTTGTAAACAATGCGAATGCATGCAAGTACATGGTAGATTGATGCTATTTTTCAAAGTTGAGTCTCATTTTACGAAGGTTCCGTAAGAGCGTGGATGTGGGTATTCCAGTGTAGAAACTGAACGAACAAAGCTTACAATGCACCTTCAACAGACAACTTTATTTATTGGTATCTACTACCTACCGAGTAACGGAGTCCCGATTAGGTCTTCACTGGGACGGCTTCTTGCTAACTTTTCTCTCGCTAAGCTTGAACATTGACACATGAGACCCATCATCTCCTCCCTTGTTCCTATTGTCGACATACGGATGGCACGTTTATAGCCACTAATTCAGACACTGATGTTTCCAGCCTGAGGAGCCAGTTAAACAGTGTACATCCATCGTTAAATTTCAGCAGTAAAATCGAAAACGAGGGAAAGCTGGCCTTTTTGGACGCTGTATTAAGGAGAAAGGAAGACCGTTCACTAGCAAGAAGTATGTTTCGGTAAGAGACTTGGGTCAATCACTATACGCACTTTTGCAATTCTGTACCTTTAAAGTACAAGCAGAAACTTGTTTATTGCTTGTATTTTTGAGATACCAAAATTTACGGACCAGAGATGTTGGAGGCCGAAAGGAACGGTATACCCAAAACATTGCAAGAAAACCGTTCATCCGAAAACACGCAATGATTCATGATCGCCTTAAAGTGATTACAACTGTTGCCAAGCAGGATGAATTTCTATTAGTTCCCTGCAAGGAAGACATCGTCTTCAAATTACTGAACAAAAGACTTTCTGCTGCATTAGTTCGAACATTTCCGGCGGCCTATCCTCGTGCCATTGTCAAAACTGCACCGTTTGTTACCCAACGTCTCAAAGGCATACTCCTTTTACAGTCCGAAACTTACGTTCTGTATCAATTAACGCGCCTGTGGTGTGAGGTACTTCGGACATACGTTTAGGTGCCTTACTAAACGAACGTTAGAGCACACTCCAATGGCAATGCATCAAGAGTTCCACCCTAGAACACCTGGTCGAAAGTGGACACCAACTCAAGACTGATGATGCTTTCAAAGTACTTTACGCCATACCAAAACGCTAAAAGAAAGGGTTTAGGAAACTAATGTCACAGAAAGCGTATGCCACTGCGATCAAGCTAACACAACCGGAGCTATGCAGCTAGAGAACACTGGCTAGCCGAACCACCTCCTCGTGGTGTCAGCTGGGTGGTTCGGGTTCACCCAGTTCCAGCAAATAGTTCGGCCGCAATGTTAAAGGACGTGGTGAGTTTTCGCCTGGCAAGCGTTCTCTCTATAAAAAGCCACAAATATCTGATTAACAACACTGTGACGTGGCGGTTCTGACTCGCCACAAACTAAAGTCACCCCAATGCTTACCTGGACGATTGCTTTAAGTTCACAGACATCAAGCATCAATGTAGCTCTGGCAACACGTTCAAACAAGAGCAAAAGGGCAAGAAAACATCTACAAATACTATACACACAGCTACACTTGGCTACATGCATACATACATTCATATATCAACATATGTGACAACCCTATCGTTCCATTGACATTAACCGACCACATTTTGTACTCTTAACCTGCTCATGCCTGTGCTGGCGTGCCTCGCTTAGTCGAGAATAAACGTTTTAATAAATTAATTATGTAATTATTTAAGTCCTTCTTCTACCCTGCACTTGACATACATCCAGACAGCTTTCGATCTACACGCCTACAGCGACCAAATGATGGGTGATTCACCCAACCAGTCGAAAAGCACGTGCTCTGTCCCGTAAGTCTGTATGCCAATGCGTGCCTAAGTGTACTGTGGTGGCTGCTGCCTGAGTTGGTTGGCCAAAATATCGAACAAAACGCTAGCTTCTGGCATCCGGAAGTCATGAGGTCGGAACCCGGCAGAAACCTTATGGAAGACGCACCACTGAGGAGACCCAGAAAGCCGAAACAGCGCTGTCTGAAGCTTTACCGGATTTGCAAAAGCCTGGTGACTAAGAGTAAACCGTGATGAAGTATTTCTGTGTGCTCCCGGTAGTATGACTGCTTTTAGCAGCGAAAGCAGCCTAATAAAAGCTTACGAGTTTTTGGAAGCCAGTGATGAGACGATAACAGCTTTTGTGGCAATAGCAATACGGCGCCCATCGACCGGTCATCACATACGGCCAGGCTGTTTTTCTCAATTACTAGCAGAGCGACCCACTAATTACTCCACAGGGAACCCTTTTGCTGGCTTCTTCGTCTGCCTGAAGGTCCCCTAGAGATCGATCGAAACATGACACGTTCCGTGCGGCTGTGGTGTCTGGTTAACGCGCTGTTCTCACAGTCGAACGGCTTGCGTTCCGTTTTTATTGCCCTGCGGTCGAGGCATGACGCATTCATTGCGGCTGTGGTGTCTGGTTTAGTCTTCACAGCCGAATGGGATATGTTCCTTTGGTCTTGACCTGCAATCCACGCATGACAGGTCGATTGCAGCTCTGGTGTTAGCCACCGTTTCCTTCTCACAGCCAAACGGCGCGGTGTGCTCTGTGATCGTAGACACACATGTCATGACTCTGTGCCCCATCTCACCACTGCCGGCAAAGCAAATTGCGACTTTGGACAGTTCGCAATTCAGCCTACCGGGGTACGTCAGCATCAAGTGCTGCCGCTCCTAGCTCCGGACATGATTAATAATACACCCTGTACATGTATTGACTGGCCAAACGATGGACAACGACAAGTCCATGACCAAGTGGGTAGTACTGTCATCAAGACGCGACACAGACTCAGAGAAGAATGTTGTACCGGTACATACGTTCCAGGCACATGAATATGTACCAACCTTAGACTCATCAGCCAGGCTATGATATTCTATATGTAGTCTTAACTTGGAGTATAAGGCATGTCTATATTTGTTTGTTTATATTGTTTATATTTTTCAACGTTTTCTCCACACAAATTTCCCCACTGCCAACCGTTCACCGATTGCCTTAAACTTCACATCGATGGTGAGGGGTTGCATTTGAATTCCCTGAGGTATCTAGGTGCCACACGAAGAAAAGACCTGTCTTGATCACTACAAGTTCAACGAGACAGCCATAAAGGGAGAATCTTTGTCTACGTTTCTCGTCTGTTGTCCTATTCTATCCCAGCTATTTAATGCTTACACACTTCCTGTATTCCCCCGTTTCTAGACTTAGGTAACGCACGCCTACATGAAGCAGGAAGTCATGCGGCCTAGGTCGCAAGTCAGTGCGGGAGTTCATTCTTGAAAATTTTCGTCTCAGGCTAATTCAATCACACAGAAAAGCGGTGAAAACGGTGTGTCTCCGCCTTATCCTACTGATTCCCAGCACATGATCTTCTTTTTACCAGCCAGCGATCTAATCCACTGAGCTATGTGAGACTGCGGTGGCCCGCCAGGATTAATTATCAGCAGTGATTTAAAGCCACTCATCCTCCACTGTCGTGCAAGTTATGAGTAGCCAGAGGACAGTTTTGGTATTTTGCGCTACGAACTACCTGGCAGATCGTTCCTAGTCGATGTGGTATATTAGTTCCTCTATTGATTACTAATTATCGGATAATAGCATGGGCAGATTTGTCGCGTTTTGCGGAGTGAGGCATCTTAACTGGGTCAGGTAGCTACTAGGCGTCCAGAACAACGCTATCTAAAGCTTCTATAAGCAATCTCATTTAATTGCTCAGCCTTGCAAGTACGGAGTAGAATCCTCAAAGACTACTCTTCGTTCACGTCCCATCGTTGAGAAACTAGTCAAGTTTTCCATTGCTAGCAACAGCTAACTTTCTCCTATCTGCGGTGGTATCACAGATATCGGTACATTGATCTACAAAGTCAACTTTAAGAATTGGAGCAATGAAACACTTCTTTATGACGGGCATAAAAGCGAACGCTTGACATGTCACGTAGGAGACTTAGGGTGGCACTTCCGAAAGAAAATATCAGTGTCTGTAAAATATTGTGTGAAATACTTGACTCACCGAGGTTTTCATTACCACAAGTATTGGTATTCCTGCCTAGAGTTTAGAAGAGTTATGACAACGTACACTCTTTGTTCTACACTAATGCTATCATCTGATGATCATGGGCTGTATCACGTAGAGTAAACGTGTAAGAGGATCGCCAAGGTGTTTTTCAATAGGGATAAGGGGGAGTTAATTGCATGTGCTCGGAGGGCGTTTCAGAGCTGGGACACTCGGAGGAAGAAAACCTTGCGTCGACACTTCAGTCGGCCGTACTGCGTGGCCAACTTCAACTGATGATCACTCAGAGTTGTGCTTTGGCGTAGTTTTAAAAGAGGGTGGCATGTGCAGTTGGAATTTTGTAGGGTCAGATACATCATTGCGATATCTCCCCCTAAACGTCGATAAGGTCAGCTGTACATGTTTACAGTTCTCAGCTTGAGTGGGTAAGGAAAGTGGAACAAACCTCTGACGAAGTTCGTCGCCATGCGTTGTGCTGTATCCAGCGCAGTGAGGTGGTTCTTTTTTCACGGCTACCACACTTGGATAGCGTATTCCGCGCGCAGCCGCAAGTACGCGCCAACGAGCTGCGGAAAGGCTGAGGTGTCGATGCTCCAGAAGGCCCTAAGAAGAAGGCCGAAATGCAGACATGCATACTTGGATGTCTTTTCAATCTACTTCAAACAGCCAAGGTTAGCTTGTACGAGCACACTGAGGTTGAGCTCTTGAAAAGACCGTTGTAGAAAATGCGGACCTAGCCGGTTGATGTGAGTGCACTGCTGGCGTATGCCCAAAGCTTTGCGCCCGACAGCTTAGAACTGCATAATTTTCTAGGTGGACCATGTGTATACTTTATTCAGATCATCTTATAGGGCTGTTGGATCCTTCACTCTATTGTTAGCACGCCATATCATTAGATCAGCGACAAAATGTAGACAGTTTGAAGATAGCACGCACAGAAGATTATTCATCAATACCAAAAACAGGCGGAGCCCGAGTACAGATCCATGTACACGGCAATAGACTTCGATTGATTCCGACAGGGTCCCACGAATCATCACATTTAGATTACGTTAAACAAGAAAGTCGCGTATCCATACCAGAACGGGATCGCTGATTCCATAATTCTGGAGTTTGCAGTAAAATGCGATGGTCCAGCCCGTCAAATGCTCTTGAGCAATCCAGATAGGCGGCGTCTACTTCCACAGAAAAATCCACAGACTCCTTCCAGCGTGCACGCACTACCAACAGCTTAGTAGTGTAAGACCGATTTTGGCGAAATGCCTGCTGCTCCGGAACGAGAATTTTGTTACTCTCCAGGCACCCATAAGTGCCCTAGCTAAAATGAACTCCATAATCTTGGATCCAATCGGAACTAGTACTATCAGGAAGTAAGTTGCTGGTTCTGCGCGGTTACCACTTTTGTACATTAGAGTGATGATCTCGTGCTTCTACATCGTCTAGATGTGCATCTTGTTAAGATATCGCTGTAATTGTATTGCTAACGGTTCAGCTAAACTCAAGGCTGTAAATTCAACTCCTTCGGATGAATACCGTATGGACTCGGGGGGCTGTACTGGCAAAGATTCCAGCCGCTTCAGTACATCCGTAGTTGCATAAAGTAATCTGACACAGTTTGTTTACGGGTAGATGTAGCAGCTTGAGATTAGAGAATATTTTCTACCAGGTCTTCTTGGTTCTTTACTTTATCCTCCCGGACGAGTTTGCCACAGTGGCTTTTTGTGTTGTGTGGACATCCCAGGTGCCCTCTCTCGGAGGGGCTATGTATGTTAGCCTTGCCAAGTCCCTCGATGCAATGCATTTACGTGGCCTACTCCTTACAAAAGACTTCACATTTTAGGTCGGTAGGTTTTGGTTTCATATGTGCTTGCCACGAGCTTGGTAAATCTGTTGATGAATTCTCCGCAGGCCATCTCAGGAGACCATTCGGCTAAGAACGACCAGCTTGTTGCACGAATAATTTCGGACAGGTCATCATAGTTGGTTACAACGTGAGATTCTTCGGCGTACTCATCCGGATACTCCGCGTAGCACATGGAATGGAACACTACTGTGGCATGATCACTGGGGCTCAAAGAAGTGCACGTAGTCGCTTCTCCGATCATGAGTTCCGCGTTGATTAAAACAAAGTCCAAGATGGCT
Organism: Dicrocoelium dendriticum; assembly: GCA_944474145.2. Taxonomy (NCBI): domain Eukaryota; kingdom Metazoa; phylum Platyhelminthes; class Trematoda; order Plagiorchiida; family Dicrocoeliidae; genus Dicrocoelium; species Dicrocoelium dendriticum. Next base: position 76,025,442 of record OX104064.1, on the reverse strand, counting down.
GGTTTGTTTCCTTTCCTGGATCGCGGTGGAGAAGTGACATGGTGGTACAGTGGTGAACCAGCGATTAACTGTTGCAGTTCCGCCTTGAATTGCTCACCCATGGTAGCTGGGGTTTCTAGATCATACATATTGAAGTCCCCCACCAGGAGAACGTGGCTGTACGATGATGTCAATAGGTTCTTTAGAGCGCAACCTAAGACCTGTCCCATTTCTAAAGTGGACAACGGTTGGCGGTACACAATGTCCACCAATCACATATCGCCTTGCCTTAGATGTAGGCAACACCATAAGGCCTCCACGGTTTGAACACTAGGGTCGTTTACACGGTAGATATGTAGATCAGAATTGTAGTAAAGAATTACACCGCCGTCCTTAGTGGGTCCGTCGTTTCGCAACAGTGACATACTAGGTAGTGACAACCTGGCTTCGGTAATCACGTCGTCTGGATAATAGGTATAAAAGATTTGTCCCACTACTTTTCAGCCCGTCTCAAGTTCAATTCTGTACCTTCCTTGGCTTTGTAGTCAAGTGTAGCATGTGTTTGTGTTTATTTACCATTTTCATCGTTCCCGACCAAAGTTCATCATCAGTGTCTGTATATTTTGTTTCCTTCTAGCTGCGACAAGTAGTGTTCACCCAGCAGTATCCTTTAAGATGTCAAGCACTTTCCCGTTAACAAGATGCAAATTTCGCTGATGCTGTCCAACAACATATGACCACTTCTGGGGAAAAGTGATGGTCGCGCAAACATTTTGCAGCGAAGAGAACTCATAAATGCAGGTATAATGATGTTGCGGGTAACCTAGTTGTATTCCGACATTGATGATGAAGTCTGAATGTTTATCACCACATTAGAGCCGACCGCCCAGGTGATCCCCACTATCGTGGATTTGGTGTCTTCACTTACAATAACAAATATTGGTGTACGTCCGTTTCAAGAACGCTCGAAGTACTCAAGAAGTTCAGTGCGCTGACACCTATTGGAGTGCAAACCAATGTTTCTGAACTCTCGTAGTTGGGAACGCTTATTTAGCTCCGGACGCAACCCTCTTCATGCTGCTGTAGCATGCAGACCATCTTACCTTGGAATTTCAACCAAAATTAGAAGGTCCCGTATGTGTTCTCACCGGCGACTTCAATAGGAATGACATACCTTTCATTATTACCATGGGTGTAGCCCATTTGGTTGAATTCCCTACCAGACTAGAGACACATCTAGATTTAGTTTTTACTGACAAAGTAGAACGATTTTCTACACAAGAGCTTGCATCCCACGGTAGTTCTGAACAGTACATAGTAAAGCTACATCCGAAATCAGACGATAAAGCCAGCTACGTTGTGCTGACAAAAGGAATATCCAGTACTGTTAAACGACATAACTGCTAAGCAGCTAATGTCGAAAAAATGAATCCGACATTGTCTTCAACAGATTTCGCAATTTTCACTAATGATGACTTGTTATATCAATGTGAGCACCTCACGGACTACACAGACTTCTGTTTTGATCTGTGTTGCACCACTGAGACCATTTATTTGGGAAATGACAGATGGTTATCTGCATTGCTCAAGCAACTGAGGAGGAAAAAAGAACAAGCATATAAACGTAAGCTAACTACCCGTGGTAAACGTCAGTCCATAGATCTAAAAGCAGAAATAAAAGCATTAAACGCCTTTTACATTCACACCTTCTTAAGCAACCACATTTGCCGTGACCTATGAAGGCTTCTAGGACAACTATCCGGAGGACATTTTTCAAAACACGTATCAGCTAGGATGCAGATAAAATGAGCACTGAGTTCAGCTACTCATTACCTCACACACTCCTGCCTTCTTTCACCTCCACTGCGCCTCCTACTTGACTCACTTACATAAATATTTACAATGTGCTCACAAGGTTGAAGCCAAACAAGGCTAGTGGACCAGATGCTCTACCAGTAGTCGTTCTGAAAGAATGCACAGATGTTTTCACAACATCTCTGACAGGGATCATGGATCGATGGTTAACGAGTGGTACCATCCCCGACATTTGGAAATCAGTCAAAATAACACTAGTGATTAAAAATGAAATCTCGGCAATTTCCGCCAATAGCTTGCAACTAAAGGCATTAGAAAAACTACTTATCACCCGCATTTTCACCGACAATTATACTGATGATGTCAAAAACTTTGCCTATAAACCAGGGCGCTCTACATTGGTTGCGCTTTCTTATCTTGTGTGTGCCACTGCGTTTACGTTGGATAATAGGTGCGAGATCGTACGGCTCCTACTTATCAATTACACCAATGCTTCTGGGAGCCTTGACAGATCATTTCTGCTTAACAATTTATCCGAAATTCCTGTACCTACAGATGTGTGTGGTGTGTTGCGTGATTACTTCACTAATCGCACCTAATTCAAAAAGCTGTGCGACAGAAAGTCAACTGTAATCCCAGCCAATTGTAGTTTTGCATGAAGCCATCCCGTCTATTCACCGCCCACTTCGAAAGTCTCCCTGATCCATCAAACTTCATAGGCTGTAAATATGCTGAGGACGTCGTCCTGGGATATATAGCCCCAATCAACCAGGACTTTTTGAAACTCCAACGAAGGTTAGATGAACTAGTGGCTTGGTCTAGTTCCCGGTCCCTCTCTCTAAACCCTTCCAACTTTTGTGACGTAACATTCTGTTTTCAACACCCCAACAGACTGCAGCCCGTTGTACATATCTCTCCAACCACCATTATGGATGACAAAAGCGTACCCCGTTCCTCTACCATAAAACATGAGTTTTCCTATCTCACAATTTATTTTGGCCTACACATGTTATTGAAACATTTCAAAATGTTAGAAAGCTCTCTTTTTACGCCCTCAGACATAAAATGCCTTTCGGTCCGTAGTTTTATGACTGTATGTATTCTCTCTCACTGGTTATACTGTTCCCCGGTTGTTTTCCCATGGTTGCTTCGAAAAGATAATGTCCATCTTGTTCAGTAACTAAATGTTATTTCTCATTGCCCTGATTTAGGGAGAGAAACGTCTATAGAGTTCATTGTTAACAAACATTTTGATGCATGCCTCAACTTTTCATCTAAGATTTTCAATGATTCCTCGCATCCTTTACACGCTATCCTAGCCAGCACCATATTTACTTCGTCCACACGAACAAAATTTAAATTTCTATGTTCTCGTAGCACGTTTTATGAAAACTCCACCCTATCCTATTTATCGCCCTTACTAATCGACCCATCTGGAATGAAACACCGCTTTCGTGACCGTATGCTTGATTAAAGTTGCAACTTTTCGTGTACTGCTGTAAAGTGTTATTTCTCATTGACGCTTTGTTTCGTTACATTCCGCAGTGTTGGTGTGAAAGTACTGAAAATGCACTCCTAAGGGCATATAAAGCTTAATTTGACTCTACTCTGACTTGAGATGCACATCCTAACTCTAATCGGAAATTCCATGAGACGCATGTTAACTACAATGTTAGGGCACTGACCTAAGGAATTCCATGTATGATGTGTAAAGTGTTTCAAAAATACAGTTATATTGTGTACCCAGCATCATGTTTGTCCGAACGTCGACTCAGTTTGTTTGAACAAATATGTCACCCTGGAACGATCAGATCATTGGTTATCCCATACGATATCTACCGCGCCTATACTCACACACTAAAATTGCCAAACAGCCAAGCAAACTGTGGCATCTTACCAGACGCGAGAAGTTTCGTGATAAATATACTAGACCCATATATCATCATTCGATCGCTTGCTATCATACGGGACCCGATTTGGTTACTGTCGCGTACCGGGGCATTAGATCTTTAGCCTCGAAATTCACACTCCACTTGGTAATTCAGGTAGGTAGACATTTGAATTGGTCAGTCTCTGACTTTTCATTTTGATTTGGTTATGTATCAATGATTCACTCTATGGTTCTGCTTTTCCGCTGTCGACCAAATAGCCCACCCGCAACTCGGCGAAGTGTTTCCCCTGATAATTCTGGTATGCAAAGTTACCCTGCACAATTTTGTAAACCAAAGGAAACTCGTTAATCTGCTATAAATTAGTGGTGACGGGGAATCACTACCTTCGAGGTTGGTAAACTTCGGGTCCAACGAATAACTACTAAGCACATACTGATCCCTCGCAGTGGTAACACACACGGCAAAAATTAGTGGAGCCATTTAAAATATGCTTTTGGATAGTTAGGAATAATGTAGCAGCCTGTTGTCTTTCAAACCGGCGTCCTTCACCAGCAATTTTCCTGTCACATGGCCTTACCAGTGAACTAGTGACGCCATCCGCAGTGTCACTTTGATGGAAACTCGGAACCGTTAGCTTGCTCAATAATAACACGCGAAATGTGCTTCAAGGGAGTGGTGCGTGCTGTACTTTGCCCCCAAGTGGACTTCAGACTTGGCATCTTTGAATCCAGTGGAGTGCATTTGTTCACTCAAGTATGCTATTCTACTTTGCTGATATGCGTGCAACAGCATCTTCATGTTCCAGTGGACCGACACTTGCTAAACCGGCACTTCGCTCACTCACTCTGTCATGGCTGCGAATATGTATTGGAATTTACCGAGGTAGTTTGATAGGTTGTCCCTACAATCACTTTATCAATGGAAGCTACAGAAAGGAGCACACTTACATTATTTGCTTTATCCTTCCTACATAAGCAGTCACATCGTTCTGGACTATGACTTCCTACTAGTGGAAAAATGTTATTTACAGTAGGATATCATGTCATAGGCCGTTAAGCTGACTGCAGTGCACGATCGAAAGTTAATAACGTCCTTGGAAAGCTCAGCGGTGTCCCACTCTGATCACCCTCAAACGACTTCCAGCGATGACTCAGAGCCACTTTATGCCTCAAGTCATGGAACACATTGTGATGTAATGAGTTGGTCGCAGGCTGGTCTAGGCACCCGCCAAATTGGATGAATGCGCTCACACGTGAGCGAGCGTTTACTAATGTCATCGTGCAAACTTCAACTTCACGGGACAAGTGCAGTCTGCACTTGATGCATAAATCTGCGTTTGTACATTTATGCAATGCTTTTACAAAATATTATACAATTAAGTATGAGTATTACAAGCAGAAAGCAGGCGCTTAAAGAGTCCCGCAGGATGAACGGGGTGAAAACTGCAAAACCACAAGATATATAGGTCATCTGTGTAAGTGTCTATCGGATGACGATGGTGAAAAATAATTCTTGAATGCAAAGCATACAGAACAACATGGGGTGCAGCGATAGTTGAAGCGTTGCATGAGAAGAATAAAAATATGGTCGTTCGCTCATGCACCACTACCCTGGATCCATCTTATGATGGGTGTGTCATATTAGAGTGAACAAATGGACCAAACGTGTGAGTCAGAAAACCAATGGGAGACTGACGTAACGGTTTCAATAACTGGACACGGATTGATCGGTATTCGTGGGTTACTTACCGTTTGTTTAACTGACTCAAAGGAGGAACCATATCGGTTCAGAAGAGTCGTTAGTTATGAACGTGAACGGGCAATTTTTATCGAGGAGTTACAATTTTCACTGAGTTAACTTTGCCGGATAAACGATTGTACGTGAAGCCCTGGGCTACACGACACATGCGGCACATAAATCATATATAAAGGCATGATTAAGGTAATCCACCGTAGCATAGCTTAGGTAACGAAATGCCGGAAGATAAGAGCGACATCCAATCAATTTTTTGAAAATACCCAAAGCAGGGGGAGAGAACTTAGTTTGGAAGTGAGTTCAAAAGGTGGCAAATCAAACGAGCAAAGTAATTCAGTCGACATTATAGACGGCTGTATTGTTCACCCAGTTTTATGCAGTTGCCTCTGAGCTTTGTGTTGAAGCTGTTTCATCAGATGGCGGCATACGTGGTTGGGGTCACACAATGTTTGATACACTAAGATGTGGTCAGCGCGCAGCCTTCGCTAGCGTCCGCTGAAAAATCCCAGCAACTTCAGTCTTCGCTAGTAAGAGGAATTGCGTAGACCCTTGACATTCTTTGATACTGTTGTGTGTCGCAAACACCTCGAAATCAAGCACCAATCAAGGTTGCCAATTTTGGGTGGCATCTTCATCTTGAAGGCGTGCATAAGAATTGTGCATCCTTGAGAAGAATGATGGGTCAAATCTCCCGAATGTCCGCCGCAGCAGTCCCAATTGCTGGTTGCATCTTTGCGCAGCTGCGTCAGACTGTTTTGAACAGTTGAGATCGCTCGATCAGGGTACACCAAGGACACGTTCCTGGAAGTCTGTCTGCAATCCGTGTGCCCCAAACCAGTACGCGTACTCAGGGCTAGTGCATAAGTGAACAGCGTGACATTTGTCTACATTGAATTATAGTGCATTCTGAACTGACAAGTTCGGAATGGGGTCCAGATCATGCTGGGTGCTTTCGCGGTCGTCTGGTCTTCTGATCACTCGCCATGCCATGATTACCTGCGAAGAATAGGAAATTGTAACCAACTTACCTAGCTACATCCTTCATGAAAACCTAGTCCCGCGCCTTCGGGTACACCGCAAGCCACATCAATAGCATCTGACAGGGCTTCTCGGAATCACCCTCCAACCGACGTTTGTTTAAAAAATTGTTTATCCAACGCATGATTGTGTCACCGATGTCATATTTTTAAATTTCAAAGAGGAGAATTCGGTAGTCCAAACGAGCAACCGCTTTTGTGGAGTCCACGTAGATGACTTCGACTCTTGCTCTAACATCAGTTGTTCCGGTGTAACCATTGCGCGCAATTAACCAGTTGGTAGTACATGAATGCTTTTAGCCAAAGCCAATTTGCTCCATAGCTTTTATGCTGTAATTGTTCTGGTACCACATTATTGCCTTTGCGATGATTAATTTCATTAATTTAGAAAACGCAAGTAGCAGCATCATCAGACGGTAATTGGTAGGGTCAGGGGGAGTATCTCCCTTATGGATTGGAGTGATGACCGCTCGCTTCCATATTGATGAAATTTTGTTCTCCTCTAAACAGCGCTGAGAGAAAACAGCTAGTGATTTTTTCTGCTGTATGCAGCCTTTAGTCGAATGTCATATACTCTACGCGAACCGTGGGTACGCAGGGATAACAACTACTTCAACCCAGTTTATGCAGAGAAGTTGTTGTTGGATCGACTTGGCGGTGGAGTATTACATACGAGAATGCTTGGGCTATTTATCCAGTAGAGCTTACGGAAGTATTGAAACCGTATGAGATCGGCTGCGTCCTTTGCTGATCGCATACACTCACCAGTCGTAACCAGTGCTGTGATTCCGCTCCTCACCTTAGTAAGGCCACTACCGTGCCTGTATGGGTTTGTGATTCGTGCAGCATTGTTTCATTAACTCCTGCTGATGCGTCACCTTGTCCTCGGGTATTCATTCCACACAAAGTTCCGCCGTGTCAAACTTGCAGCCTAGGTTTCGGTATTCGGGCAGTCCTTGTTTGCTCGCGATCCTAAGTCCATCAAGAACATGTAGTTGCTCGTTGTGTTTCTCATAAATGACTCGCTTTTTGGCAATGAAAGTAATTGTTTTCCTATACGTGCCCTACCAGTTTGCTAAACCACCCTGTGAATGTTTTCCAGGCGACTTCTGGGGAATATTCAGTTAACAAGTTGCAAGATGTCACATTAACAGGAGTGGATAACACGTCAAAGCTTGAAAAGTACATACTTTACCAACGTATTCTTCAGGATATTTCGCGCAGCACATATAGTTAAAAAGTAGAGTAACGTGGTCACTGCGACCCAAGGGTGTACTCGCAACAATTCTGCGACAAGAATGTGACTGTATCACTTGTTCAGCATAACTGTAGAACCGTGGTTGGATTTCTAGTCTATTTCCGACGTAGAGTTTGGCGGACGGTAAATTACGGCTACAAAACATGTGCCCTTGTTACGCAGCAACAACCGGTACCAAAACGAATAATCGAAACTGATTTGTTGGTGATCAACAAATTAACATCGGAGCTTCGCTTTTTAGTACAACTGCACCCCACTCCTTTCTGCTCTGTCGCTCCGAATCGGCCACATATAGGACACATTAACCTTAGAATCAGCTATCACAAGGTTTAACCAGGTCTCTGGAATAATAATGATTTCCTGCAATTGTGAGGCCTAACGCTCTCTGAGTGCAACCAACTTACAAAGACCTTGGTCGTTAGTGTACATACAGGATAGTGTCTTTTATGTTAGGAGTGCGTTGTTGCATATCAAATTCGTGTTTGCTTTTAAACCGACCGTTACGTGGTTGGCCTTTAATTGTTTTTGGTTGGTCTTTGTTTTATGGGTTGCAGTCGGCCTACCTGACCCCACCGTGTGCTCTAGCTTATGATGTTCCCACGTGCATCAATCTGTCCTGCCGTGCGGCTTGGGTGCTGTTGTGTATGTCTCTGCACGGGACTGTGGAGACAAAAGATTTACTGAGGTTGCAAGTTCCATCAAATTGCTGGCCTCTCGTAGCCGCGCGTGTACTACCTTTAGCCGTATCTCGGTTAGCGACCTGGCGCAGAACTTCAACCAGTTACCTAATAGGGTTCGTTTCATTCCTTCGGAGTGTAGCATCACTTTCATTAATCTTGGACTGCAGCCCTAGTATTTGTGTGATGAATTAATTCTTATCGACGATTTAGCGATAACCTCTCCCAGAGGAGTGCTTTGTGTACATAGCACCACTGCTCTTGGTCATGTGTTTGCTCTTCATGAGCTGGAGAATCCGAGAGCTCGGGCGCACGATAAACAAATATGGCTTTCTTTCTATCGCCTTTAAGCAGTTCGCTTAGGCTGTCCGCTTCCTTTAGGCCATCCTTCCAAGGGAGATTGGGTAATATGCGCACCACGCTCGGCGAGTTGCGAAGACATACTGAGGAGAGCAGGACAGTCTCTGTCACCTGATGATTTCAGAGTTACTCAAACAATTCGAGGTATATCATAACACAATGTGTTTGAATGATGCGCTACACCTCTCAGCATGGTGGTCTCAACCTGAATACCAATCGAATCGCAGATGGAATTCTACTGGTTGTGATCATCCGGATTTGGACTCAGGTCCGCTTGTACACACGATAGTTAACTCACAGTAGTTCAGTTTACTTGATGTCGGCTTGAGAGTTGTTTCTGGTGATTTAATCAGTTTAGAAAGCGCCACTTGAGTTGACGACCAAAACTGCGTCGCACAGTTTGCGCTCGGTACTGAAGAGGAACCTACAGATATCGCTCCCTGTATGTCTATCGAGGCGACCGGTGTGAACGCGACCCGGTTTTCTTTGGACTGGGTTGCCTCAGACAATGAGCTGTTAGTGCCCTTGCCGAATCCTTACGTACAGCTTCATTGAATGAGATAAAACAGTCATATCGAATGTGTTTTACCTGATTAGTGGGTTAGGATATCATAGTAAGTGGCGCAGATACCTTGGGCGGTTAACAAGACTGATTTTACTCTTTGACATGGGGACGGAGCTCAGAGGGGGTTTGTGAGGAACAGGATCGGTTTTATTCAATAACATTGGGAAAGCATAGAGACTCGCCATCCTCACAAGTGTTGCATCTCGCTTGGATAGTGGCGCACATGATCTGCATTGTTATTCAGTAGACGTTCTGTGGTCGAAACAAGTAATCTTCCCTTTTCGGTTCCTATTGGCCGACCCAGCATACACTGTAGAATGTAGTCAGCTTTCGGCCTGACCTACAGTATTTCAGTAAGATAGTCATCATAAGCATCATCAGTAGACGTCCCAACCCATCGTTTGCTTTCCAATTTGTAGCAGCTAGCTACGGTCGCTAATGCCCCAAGTAACTATAAGGGAGCTCAAGGCGTGCTGAACATACGAAACAGCAGAATTTAAGTGTGTCTGATGTTCACCCGAAGCACTTACATCCCAGGATCGCTGGCAGCCACGACATTCGAGAATCCAGTGCTGAATAATGTGCAAGAGTCACTTTGGCTTACGATAACGATCAGACACCAGCGACTGCTTGTTAGTTGTATATACAGCACGCCAAACTGTAGCCAAGAGGATTTAGTAATTTTGACGTTCGCATTTGAATGTGCCGCAAGCCTTCCGTTTAAACACAAGATTATCGGTGGTGATTTCAATCTGCCATCGATTGCATGGTCTGCAGGAACTGCTCCTCTGAAATTTCATAATCTTATCTCTTGTATTCATATGAATGGTTGGCAACAACCTGTCTCCAAACCTACCAGAAGAAACAGCATCCTTGATCTCATTTTCTCACTGGGCATACCTGCTATTAATGTAACGGCCCTTAATGAATTCCCTGGGATCCACTATCGGGTGGTCAAATGCTGTTTAAGATTACGCATGGCCAATGAACCACACCCACTGCACTATCGTTTATTCACTTACGAGTGGAAGGTAGCACCAAATTAAATATCCCGTTGGTCATTTGTTAATCGATGGCGGTAAAAGTCCATCTAAACGGTAGCATGCACCACGCCAACCTCCAAAAGATGAGGCTTGACTGACGATAAATTCCGTCTGACTAGTCTAATTGCGCGTCGCCAGTCCGCTTCAGTTTGCTAGGGCTTCGGCAATGATGCGACTGAAATCCAATGTCTGTGAATAGACCAAAATTGTCCTCAATCTCGTCTTGACTTTGTGTGGCTGGTAGCCAGGTACATCCAAGTTGGGTGCAGGCCAAAGTCAAGAAGAAATTAACCATCAGTTAGTAATCGCTCCTTCCGAAACCGAGATAGGAATTTCAGTAAAATACACACGAAACAAGAAAATAAATATTTAAGCTGAAGTGGTTAGTTTCTTTAGCAATTTGAACAATGCAGTAAGAAGACAAAGCTGGTAGATACACGTATTCCGTATTTTCTCGTCAGTACCATTAACAATAACTGATATGCAACTATATAAATAACTATGGGTGTGACCAGATAAGCTTGACTTGCAAGAGAGATAAAGTCTCGCATTCATTTTGCACCCCAAGCTTGTTTGATCCCACGCATAGTTCCTTATATATTTGCATATTGGTTATTGGTATTGACGAGGCAATACGAAATGCATGCATCTACCAGCATTCTTCTTCATACCGCATTGTTCAAAGACTTGATCACCGCCGTGTTTTTGAATCGGGATGAATCGGACTACCACTCACAGCAATTGGCATAATATGGCGCTAGGTCATTGTGGTAGTTGATCAAAAACACAGACCAGATGTTTTCAAACTGACCGATGACAGACGCTGCCCTCATCAATAATATGTAAAAGATTACTCACTGCAAAATTGTCAGGTTCTCTGTTGGGTTTGAATAAGTTTGCGGCATCTGCTTCCGGGTTTGGTTGTCACTGTAGCCTTCATAGGACTGACACAGCATGCGTACACCTGCAGAGGGACCATGGGTGGTTTGCACTGTACCACACACAGCTCCATCCACACATCTCATATGCAGTTTAAACCGGATGGAATACGACCGGGAGGCACGTGGATGGAAGCCACGTCTCATCAACGGAACAGGATCATAATTATTTAGCATGCGCTGCATTAGCATTTTTGGCTATCTAATTTGGGAATCATTCGTACCGTACGTACAAAAGACGGCAGCTGGGCCATAGCCCGTTCCAAGTTGGACGCATGAAACCAGTCTTTCAGTCTAGCACTGTCAATTAGACCGTGCACTCCGTCAGCTTGAGTAACCACCAGCTATTGCCTAGACCGGTTTAATCGGGGTAGCGATTATTCGACAGGCAACTTGTCAACATTTACATCAAACACAACCACACCGGAAATATAGATCAAGAGCCAACATCTGAAATGAAGAAAATCAACACGATGACCTACATATAAACCATGTGTACTGATGATGTTGTGCACGTGCCACATCGACCGCGGTATTAGCCTGCGTTGGTAAATGAAATGGCAACTGGCGTACTTACCAAGCGCTGTGCTGATAATGCTTAAGCACTCAGCTGACTTGTCGCCTCTTAGATGCTGGCCCATCCGGGCCCCGATGGTGGATTACCACAGCGGCTTCGTTGAGGAACTCACCGTCGCATGTGATACAGTACCACGCGCTTGACCTCAATCGGTTATGCTCCATCGGCGACTATCGTTTCCGCAACCTGCTGTTTCTTTTCGTTGTGTAATACTACTTGCTCTCGCATTTGGGCAACCGCCCCTTAGTAAGGTCATGCCATTCTCGCCGCTCAAATGGCCTCTATTCCCAACCACTTAACACCATTTCATGTTAAACCCCCCTTGATCATGGTCTTGTAACTTAGCTTCGGTTTTCCAACGTTTCGTTTACCGGCGCTACGTTGTCCATATAGCAACTACGTGGGTATCCTCATCCAACTCATACGCCTGACATGCCAGATCCACCTCAGGTGCCGAAGCGGAAGTATGCAGTCCAGTGCATACATATCACCTCGGCACAACAGCTGCCTGTCAGCCACTAGGTCAAACCAACCGATGCGTAGAATCTAACAAAGGCACTATTGAAGAAAGCACTCCAAATGTCTGATGTCCCTCTGGTACAATGTTCAGGTTTCGCTGCAATAGAGGAGAAACGACAGCAGCGTCAACCGGTAAAAAGCCGACTTCGTCTCTGTGGTCAGCTGCTGACTCATGCACGCACGATTTTTCACCTTATCAAACGCAGCAGCCGCGTTCAATACGCGGATGTAAGCCCACTCGTCATCTATAGATAAGTGGACGTAATGCTACCAAGGTGACAGTATTTTGATTTCTTTTCAACAATGCACCTTATGCAATCATGAAGTTATCAGCAACCTTGATTTGCAGAAGGCTCAAGAACGTCATGACTGGTGAATGTTGTAAAAGATGGTCTTGCTTGTGTTGATAGTGAAAATGATCTTGCCCGTTGTCGAAGCGAGAGTTGTCGTCATGCGCTGTACAAACAACGCGCAGTAGTCGGTAAATAGCAATACACAGATGATTGTCTCAGACTAGGTTGCTCGCGTCGAAACGGCCGATGTAAAGCAACACGCTGCTTCACACGGACACCGTATTCACAAGGATTAAATGCCTAAGACAGCATTTCATTTAGGTAAATAACAGTGTATACCACAGTGACTTAAGGAAGAGTAGTCAGTTTTGCAGATTTCGACGGCGACTGACTCGAGACCTCCATCGCACGATAAATCTATATATACATAATGCAGTTTTGTGTCCTGGCTCTTAGCTAGAAGAGTCAGTGAAATGACCATGTGTTAGACCCGCTGCCTTTCGGGTGTACATTTAAGCAAAGGCTTTGGCTGAGGACTCGAGTCAATCTCCTGTCAGGTATGAGCGCCCTGTTAGTATCCTTGTCCAAACCCCATCCTCTTCGGACGTTAGGAAATGGCCGATGGCACACTTCTCGCAAAACCTAACCATGGGAGACAACAGATCCACTGGTTATAAGCGCACAGCTCGATTGACGTAGAGCACTAGTGCCACGCATTGTCTCTGAAGGTGGGAAGGCACCTCCGGGTGCTCAGTGGCTTGCTACTGTCCGCCTCAAGCCAGGCAGCCCATGGTCAAATTAGTGCAAACCCGTCAAGACCCACCTGCGTCTGGCCGTGTTCAAAGTTGCGTATATTACTACGGTCGCAAAACACATGAATCATTCAATAACCTCAAAGGCTGCGTGTGATGGAATTCAAGCAGGTCCCAAACTGTATCTGCAGTCACATTTTCAAGCTGAATCTGCTGCTCACTGCCTTGTGGATCAGGTTACTGAGCCAACTTCTCCGGGCGGAGTCTCTCAAGCAAACCTCCAGATTACCCACTGCCTTGTGGGTCAGGCTATTGAGACAAAGGCTCCGGACGGAGTCACCCAAGTAAAGCTCCGAAGAACAACCACCACGCGTGCGACTTCCCACCAATACAATCGTATGCCTGCGCGCAATCCACTCAATATCGGGTGCTGGAGCGTGCGCATGCAACTGGACCGAAACTCGAGTGAGCCCTCCGAGCGGCACACTGGTCGCGATGGAACTGGCGCGTTACAACATCGATATTGCGCCTCTCAGTGAAACTTGGATGGCTGAGCAAGGTACGTTGAATGAGGCCGGTGCCTGCTATGCTTTCGACTAGGTTGAAAGGCCTCCACAGCACCACGTGAACATAAGGTCAGATTTGCAATATCCGATCGCCTCCATGGCCAGCTGATGGGTGAACCCACAGGCATCAGCGCGTGACTGATGACTGTCCGCCTACGACTGGGAAGAGAAAAGTTTGCCACCTTTATAAGCTCGTACGGTCCAACGATGTGTTATCTTGATGACATGCTTAATCTATTCTACACTCAACTATCCTCTGTGATAAGGTCTGTGCCGCGGAGCGACCGACTATTTCTGCTGGATGATTTCAGCGCGCGTCTTGGAAGTGATGCATCTCTGTCGACAAATGTCACTGGTCCGCATGAAGTTGGTTCAGCGAACGCGAACTGTGACAGGTTGTTCTCACTGTGTGCCACCCACGGCCTGACGAGCACGAACACTCGGTTTGCACTGAGTGCGGATGCTATAGCAACTTGGACGCACCCATAGATTGGTCACGCTCACCTGCTCGACTATGTCATCGTACGTCAGCGTGATATGCGTGAAGTGCGCATGGCGCGTGTACTGCGTGAAGCTGAGTGTGGCACTGAGCACAAATAGATGCGGACCAAACTGTACATATATTTTCATGAATTGATATATTACACTCTCGCCGTGAATCGGCGTAAATTTAACATTCTCTCCCTCGGTACTGTGGATAAACTTATTGAGCTGGAGAAGGCGATGGCTGCATGCTTGTGTGATGTGGACTGCATAGCCACAGTGGGCGACCTGTGGCACTGAATTCGCGATCAGGTGACAGCTGCTGCTGAGCAGACCATCGGGCGCGCAAACTTTAAGCGGCCTGATGTGTTTGATGAGAACAATGCGACGATTGTCGCATTGGTGTCGGGGAAGAATGCAGCATTTGCTGCACATGTGACAGACTTCTATGACTTAGGGAAGTATAGGCAGTTTGGTAAACTTCGACGGCGACTGAGCCCAGAGCTCCGTTACATAAAAATGCGTGGTGGACGAAGAACGCGAAGCAGATGGCATGCTACACCGAACCCCGCCAAGTCAAGAAATTCTTTGACTCCTTGAAGGCGATGTATGGAAAGAGGTTGGAGCAGCTGAGGACGCTAATCGATCGTGATTCAAGTGCTACCTGCACACAGACTGCGGACATTATGCAGATCTGGCGGAAGCACTTTGACTGTCTCCTTCGGGGTCTTAACTTCCCGACATAGTTGTGAAGCTGTTTTTAGTTTTCCTTCGGCCGCATCTGGAATACTGCGTCCAGGCTTGCCCCCTGCCTTATTCGGGACAAAATAGAGCTCAAGAGGTTTTGAGAGTAGGTACCGAATAGGTCGAGGGGTTACGGGGGCATTCGTACCTCGAGCGTCTACTTAGCTTGGGTATGTACTCAATGCACTACCGACGACTTCTAGGAGACCTAATCCTTACTTATCGAATTTGAGCAGGGAAGGTTGGACCGGACTTGATCTGGCCATTTAGCCCAGTTATTTTGCCTTGTCTTCGCGGTCATCCCATGAAGCTACACAAGACACGTTCCGACCGCATCAGGGCGGAAACGGTCATGGCGTAGAGTTATCGCGCGCTGGAACTCGCTTCCAGAAAGCGTAATCAGTGAATCTGGTGTTAAGTGTTGTGAGCGTCAGTTAGACACACTAGGGTGGAAACAGGGAACTTTTCCCTTCTCCTGACCATATCCATTTTTCAACTTGGAGTTAATATTCTGTCATTCTCCTCACTCTTTGGTGTTATCCTTCATTTAAATGACATTCCTTCCTCTTTATCATCCATTTTCGTTCTACGTCTTCCTTACCTCAAGTAAGCTACCCAGCAGGGACTGCTAGTGCAGGGAAAGTGGACAGTGCTTGTTTGACCAGGGTGTGGTTCGGGTGTTCAGTTTTAAATCCAAAAAGATCCCGCAGCAACTTATCATTTCCTGACTCAATGAATCCCTCAAGAAAGAATACTCAAGGGATTTGCCTATCGTTCCCATCCCATCTGAATCTGAATCTGAACAACCGTTCAGAGTTCGACTGGCCTACATTGAGCGGCTTAAAGCAGCACAATGTGAAGGGGAGTCTGGCAGACACGCCGACACTGGATGAGACGCAGAGATCATTTGCTCAGCTGCGAAACGGCAAGTGTGTTGGTGCTGAAACATTCCCGTCTGAAGTATTGAAACAAGGCGAACCTGCGTTGTTGACTGCGCCGCATCAGCTGGTGCAACGCGTGGGAATTGAGCTGGTGTTGTCTCCTGAGCTAACGGATGTCTTTGTGCTACCATTGTACAAGGACAAAGGTAGCAAGCAATATTGCACGAATTAGCGTGGTATCTACTTCCTGCGTTGTGTAGGCAAGGTGATTGCCCGAATCCTGCTCAACCGCTTCGTCAGTCAGGTTGTGGAACCGAACTTGGCGGGACAGCAAGGTGGATTCTGTTCTAGTCGCAGCATCGTCGATATGGTGTTTTCGGCTCACCAGTTTCAAGAGAAGTGCATAGAACGACACCAGCCGTTGTACTCGCATTTTGTTGATTTCACCAAGGCGTTTGATACGGTGAACCGCGAGGCATTGTGGCTGGTGTTGGGTAGGTTTGGTTGTCCGAGTAAATTTGTAAGTTCAGTTGGATGACTGTCTGTGGGGCAGTAGCCAAATGGGTGGGTGGGTGGTCGTGGGTTCGACGCCTGCTAGCTTTTTACTTGCCGAACAACCTACTCGTGGTGTCAGCTGGGCGGTTCGGGATTTTCCCGTTCCAGCAAATGGCTCGGCGGCAGTGTTTCAGGACGTAGTGGGTTTTCGCCTGGAAAACGATCTACCTATCAATAGCCAAGTATATTCGTTTAACAACACTGCGACTTGGCGTATGTGACTCGCCACTAAATAAAGTCACTGCCCCTTGCTTCACTCCAGTGGAACATTGTATTCCGGCTGCAGGTGGGGAGGATTGGGCCCCAGTTTGTACTTGACCAAGCGAAATACTATGAACCGAGTAATCAGTCACTGACTCCCAATGAGCGCGATTTCCTTAATTCGCCCCTCTGTCTTGCGATTAGTCTATTGAGCCAAAGGCTCCGGGTGGCGGCCCTCTAAGACAACCACCTACTTCGGCCTAGGAAACCGGGTAGTATCTTGCCTACTGATGGACCATGGAACTGAACTGCACTCTTCGCTCTACTGATGCTTTGCTCTCATGCTACTACAGCAAACACACTTCCGTCACACGCCACTCGCTCATCTACTGTTCCCCTGTCCCATTCTTCTCCGTTTTTGTTTGATCAATCAAAGATAAACAGTACTGTTTCCTCCGATATCACTGTTGCCGCTCCATCCTCTGACATAATCACACAGCGCCAAACGAGGATTGAACAGGCCCGGGTTCTCCCTTCTCCGTTTCTGCAACCGAAAACACATTTCAACTTGGCGGCTTTCATTGTGAGCACCTTAAAACAGATTTGGGCAACAAGTCCGTCTCTCGCGCATTCTAGAAACTCTTGCCATTGATGTCTGTTGTTTGTCCGAAACACGACTTCAGGATCCAAGCACATTCTACCCATTGTCGTCACCACTTCACCCTTATACCCGTTTCCACCTTTGACTTTGGAGACACCGGGGCTACCGCTTCTGGGCAATCTGGTGTTGGGTTAGCCCTTAGTGCCAGAGCTGAAACTGCCCTTCTCCAATGGATTCCGATCCACATTTGCTTTGTGCTGTGAAGATCTATGGATCATGCAAGGTTGACAGGGATCGAGAAGACAAACGTGTTCTTTTTGTACTCTCTGCGTATGCTCCCACCGACTGTAGCCCGGACACGGTCAAGGACCATTTCTACCAGAACCTTCATGCTTTGCTCCTAAGGGCACCCAAAACGGACATCATTATTATGGCGAGGGATTTCAGCTCGCGTGTTGGTCGTTTGTTACCAAGCGAACGCCATCTTGGAGGCCCACGTGGATAAGACGAATTTCGCTCAGACAATGGAGTAAGACTACTTAGTTTGTGTGCCGTCCACCAACTATCCCTCTCCAGCTCGAATTTGTGCCACCCTAGGCGTCACTACGCTACCTGGCACGCTCCATCATCCCAACGTTGGTCCCAGATTGACCACATCACCATAAGTCCTCGCTGGCGTGGCAGTGTTCGGGACCGCAGATCCTCTTCCTTAACATGCGTTGAAACTGACCATGCGCTAATACGTGCGTCGATTTGCATGCGTATCGGTGGCTCGCCTAGGACTAGACAAACTCGACTTAACTCTGATAAACTGGAAGACCCTGCTGTGCAATCGGAAAGTCAAAAGCAGCTTCGAGAGAACCTCCCTTCTACGCCTCCTCGGGACATTAAACAGCATTGGATGCGACTGCAACTGATTATGTTTTCAGCTGGTTTATTCAGTTGCGGTCTTGTTTGTTGCACGGCTAAAAGTTGGATCTCGAACACCTCCGCGGAAATTTCCGACTATCGGCGAGCTATACCCGTAAATGTGGATCATACTGAGCTCCACCGTTCTATTGCCAGACAACTGAAATCGAGTCGTTACCCTGACCGTACATATTTGTGG
The DNA here is from genome assembly GCA_944474145.2 of Dicrocoelium dendriticum. Classification (NCBI taxonomy): domain Eukaryota; kingdom Metazoa; phylum Platyhelminthes; class Trematoda; order Plagiorchiida; family Dicrocoeliidae; genus Dicrocoelium; species Dicrocoelium dendriticum. The sequence goes on along the minus strand of OX104064.1, from coordinate 76,006,843 downwards.
TCTAAGAAGGCCAAGGAAATGGAAGTTGCTGCCTCTACTGGTAACAACCTCAGGTTGTTTTATCTCATTAGATCCACCGAACCCAAAGTTCGAGCCATCAGTCAGACAACCTATGAGTCAGACGGTACAAAAATCACCAACATACGCAGACGTCTGGATCGCTGGGCAGGGAACTTTGCTCTACAGTTTACTTTCCCAACGTAACCTCCGGCTACTCATCCACTGTCATCATGTGATCCTTGTTCAGTCTGCACAGATCTTCCCATTGAAGCAGAAATACAGAGAGAAATCCAAACTCAGAAACGCTACAAAGCTCCATGCCTTGACAGGCTTCATCCGGTCTTATTCAAAGATGGGGGAACTTAGTTATTACCGAAATTCTATCATTGTTCACAAACTAGGGAGCGATGAGATGGGAGAATCTGTTGTGGTTCCGGTCCACAAGAAGGGCTCTCGTAGTGAATGCAGCAACTACCAAGGAATCTCATTTAACTCTGCCGTCTCCAGGCATTTTGTGTACATTCTGCTACGTAGGCTGCCGGTTACCCGCGAGGGTTTGTGTCTTGAGGAACAGGCTGGCTTTCGTTCTGGCCGTGGTTGCATTGAGCGAATTTTCACGTTGCATCAAATTCTCGAACATCATGTCCACCAAAGACCAACAATGGTGGTGTTTTTGGATATCCGAGACGCTTTTGACTCAGTAGATAGGTCATCACTGTGGAACTGTCCGCTACAGAACGGCGTTCCCGAAAAGTTTATCATTCTCTTGAAAGAGTTGTATAGTTACACCTCTGGCAAAGTTAGAGCTTACTGCAGGCTTTCTTTTCGTTTCCCGTTAGCAGTGGAGTGCACCAAGGTTGTTCTATCTCGCCGTTCCTGTTCGACCTTGCCATCGAAGATGTCCTACATCACGCAATGGAAGGAGCTCAGAACTGTGGCGTTGAGCTTCTACCCGGGAGCAGAGCTGTGGACCAGGACTATACTGATAACATCGCTTTGCTGGGGACGACACGCAGGTTGTTTAAAACATTATGAACCGCCTAGCGAGAGTGGTATCTAAATATGGTCTTATTTTGCTCCATTCGAGTGTAAAGCTTTGCTCCAGGATTGTCATGCTCCTGTGCCTAGGCTCACCGATTTGGTTGCCAGCCTGGAGCTCGTTAACAACTTTGCTTACCTCGGGATTTGCATTACGGCCGGTGGCGGCATTAGCGATTAAACTTCACGACGAATTGCCAAAGCTGGCCTTGCATTTATTAACCTGAGATCCTTGTGGCGTTGTCGCGATGTCAGTCTCAAGCCCAAAGGCCGATTGTACAATGCCACAATTAGTGCTGTCCTACTGTCCGGCTGCGGGACTTGGCCTGTTCGATCGGAAGACTTGAGACGACTATCTACTTTCCACAACCGCTGATTGCGTTCAATTGCTCGCGTATGGTGGCAACAACGTGTTAGCAACGCGGGAGTTAGAAGTATAGTCATGGGAGCGGAGAGTTCTAATCTCCAGTACATAATCATCCAGCACCGCTTGCGTTGGCTCGGTCACGTATTGCGCATGCCGGTCCACCGCCTTTGCAGTCGCGCATTATTCGCACGTCCTGCACGTAAATGGAAAAAAGCTGCGGCGGACAACCCATGACCTGGAAAAGGAGCATGAAGATTTGAACTTCGTGTCCAGCGTCAGTTAAATCCCTACGTCTCCCAGGCCGGGGACCACGTGAAGCGGATTCCCAACGGTGGGCATTCTTGGAACATATGGACCTCAGTATCAGTCAATGGCGTCAATGCTGTTGTGCCAACGCTCCGTCAGGTAATTTCTAATGTTGAACAATTCATGAAAACAAAATACAAAAAGCTCAAAACAGCGTGTGTGACTTGAAAAAGAAGTATTTTGCTAACCATTTACTCCCCCTCTTTCCTCGTTGAACATTAGATTTTTCTTTCCCTACCAACATGCATCGGATGGCACATTTGTCTGTTTACAGACGATATATATATATATATATATATATATATATATATATATACTGCAGAGTGATATGCGAGCGAGAGTGCAACTGAGTGGACAGACATCAGATGACTTTGCAGTTGTCTCTGGTGTGGAGCAAGGCTGTCTTAGCTCTTGCTTGTTTAATATTTATCTTCATGCAATGTTGTCTTGTGCCTTTGATGCTCTTTGTGCTTACGGTATTCGTGTGGAGCACCGCATTGATGGTGGGTTGATGAACTTCCGTCGTTTCGGTGCGAGAACTATCCGTATGTTGCTGTTTACTGACAACCGTGCGTTGTTTTCACACGGCGCGGATGAGTTGTAACACATGACTAGTGCTGTGGCTAGAAAAGCTGCCAAATTCGGGCTCACCAACAACACAAGCAAAAGTGTCCATCTCTTTCAGCCTCCACTGGAGGTGTAAGCTGCAATATTGCCATAAAGCAGCATTGGTGATGACGTATTGCAAACCCCTTCACGCTTCTGCTACTTGGGAATGTGATGTGGACTAACCAGCAGCTGCACAGTGAGCTTCGTATCCGCATACCGAAGGCAGCGGTTGCATTCGTGAAGCTAAGGTATCGAGTGTGGAACAACCATCAGCTTACCGTTGACACAAAGCTAATGGTGTACAAATCCATGGTGCTGTCCGTTCTTCTGTATGGCAGCGAAACATGGACGATGTACCGGCGGGTTGTGCGAAATCTCGAGCAGTTCCCACAGCAGTGTTAGCGATAGATTCTGCGCATCAATTGGTGCGACAGAGATGCAGACACGAAGGTTTTGCGGCGAAGTGGAATGTATGCCGTGGACTGCATACTCTTGCTGAGACACCAGAGATGACTCGGTCATGTGTGGAGTATGGATTCGACTCGGGTACCGAAGCAGCTATTATATGGTCAGCTGAGTATGGGGAAGCGGCATGTGGGGAAACGGAAGCTTCATTTTCAGTACATGGTTAAACTGAGCCAATCAAGTTCTGTTCTTCATTGCAGGTCATGGGAATGGAAGGCGGTTGATCGGTATGCATAGCGCGATCTACTCACGAAGGCAGTTGCCAGGGTGAAGGAGGAATCCCTCATGCATGCAAAGAAGAAGCTGGGTTGTGCTCCATCGACATCGAACGCATGGTGCTGTAGAACATGCGGTCGCGAGTGCCTGAGTCAGGCAAGCCTAGTAAGCCATGAGCGAGGCCACTCGGGACCACCACCGAAGCGACGACAGGTCTTGCAGAGAAAGTAGGCAGAACCAGCGCAGTGTTGCTAGGTACACTGCATTCGATTTACTAGCCACGTGCTTGCATGCTAAGTACCTTCATTTCAGGTGGTGGGTCTGCTATATTCTCCTAATTATTTGTTATTAATAACTGCCTGAACTATATTCTATAAACTTGCACACGTCACTGAAGCTAATCGTAGTTAACTTCGCTAACGCTGTCGCGTTTGCGGTATTTTCTTAAAATATATTTTCTGATGTCTTGAACCTATCGCGGATTTCCGTTTATCAATTTATTTTATATGCTCATTTATTAAAGCGCTATGTCGCCGTATCTGTATGCATTATAAGAATTTTTTCCTTGATATCGTATTCGCAATTGATTGACCGTCGTTTGACATCCCCGGTGTGGTGGTGATTTATGTGCATATTGACAAGGTACCTACCTGTCTATTACCCACTACCTGGTCCATACAGGCTCTAGAAGACAGTTAGTTGTTGCTTGAGGGTACGGGGTGCACGGTCCTCTTGGCCGTGCTAGGTTCGAAGATTGGTTACATACATTCAGTTTGGCGCAGACTACGGTCCAGCAACGGCCTTGTGTACGTTTCATAGCCAAATACAGCGTGCTTGTGGTTGACTATGAAGGAGTGTGGGCCGACTCCCCTGAGGAAACGTGGCTCCCATCCACATGCCTCCCGGTCGTATTCCTTTGGTTTTACACTGGATATGGTGTGTGTGCATGGAGCTGTGGGTGATACAGCGCAAGCCATCCATGGTCCCCTCTGTAGGCACCGGCGTCCTGTGGCCGTCCCCGTGGAGGGCACAGTGACAGGCTAATCTGGAACCGGATATTGCCAACCATATGAGTCACTCTGAAGGCAAACAGGTAGCAAAAACTGCCGAAAATACAAAGTTATCACTTATACAAAGTATCAGACATCGTTCATTGAAACAACAATAAAGTCCTCTCGATAACGAGGGGAAAGGTTAAAGCATTAAGCTATGGACAACATACTAAATGTCAGTTAAATGTGTTTTCACAACAATAATTTTATATAACGCCTTTCATAATATCCATTTGAAATACAGTCTTGTGGAACCATGCCGTCGCTGCTTACATTGAATGAGCATATGTCATGCGGTTCGATGACGTCTGTCCACATCGCGGCGTCAAGCCAAACGAGCGCGGTGACTTCAACCAATAGGAATAACCATTACCGCCAGGTTCACGGATGGCGGTAATTTGAAATTCGAATGCTGTATTGCGATTGAAACCGAAATGAGTCGTTTAAATCCACCTTCATTCTTAATGTTTCCTTTACTTGTCCTTACAGGGCTTGGTAAACCGAACGGATTTAACGGTTATTTACGCTAACTATTGTTGTGAGACACTTTCGCTCTTGTCGAGCTGCTGAATAGACGCATTTCTGCATGTTCATTCGTTCGCTTATGGCGCTCATCAGATTATCGTCATCGTACACTCTTGTTTTCTCCCAATCGTCGATACGTTTATCATCCGTTTGTGTACCGTTTACTGATTACTGGTGGGAAGCTGCAAGTAGTGTTTGTTCTGTGTAGCTGCATCTAGTGTCACTCAGGGACAAAGACCGGTTATGTTGTGTTGCGCTCAATATATTTTTCGCCCGCAAAGTGTTAGTCCAGGAACTTCTTAAATTCCGACACCGACTTTGCCTCAACTACTTGCTGCGGCAGGCCGTTCCATACATGCACCACTCTGCGTTCGAAACAGAGTTGGTGAGCAACCCGCTTCAAATCCGGTACGACAAGCTCGTACCGGTGTCCTCATGTGTCGCTTGGTGTGCGCAGATGAAGCAGCGGTCTCAACATGCGGTAATCTCCCAGATGTAATATCCGGTGCGTCATGATGAGGTCAACCCTCAATCGAGGATAAGCTAGGTTGTACTGCCCTAGTTTCTTACACCGGTCTTCATACGGCACACCTCGTAAGTTGGGAATCGGCCTGTTGGCTACATGCTGCACTCGCTCAATCTTTCCTACCTCGCCCAGGGTGATAGGACAATACGCGGGAGAGCCATACTCTAGAGTTGGCCATATTATTGGGACGAAGAGGCGAGTGGCAATCTCTTCGGTCCAAGTGCTGAAGCTGCGCCTGAGTGCCCAAAGCGTATGAAGGCTGTTTTGGTAAAGCCTATTCGTGTTGTCCATGGACTTTAGGTCGTAGCGTGAGAGTACACCGAGGTCGCGCACGAAAGGCGTGGGATGCAACGGTTGACCAGCCACCGTGTAGGTTCGACTGTTCTCACACTTACCCAGCCTCATGAATTTCGACTTGACCAGGTTGATCGGAAGGTTGACCTCTGTAGACCACGTGGAGAGGTGGTCGAGGTCCTGCTGAAGCAGGTCACAATCATTGGGCGTGCGGATTACTCTCCACACCTTCAAGTCATCTGCGAACAACGCACAAGGTGATTGGAGTACCTGTGGCACATCGTTTAAATGGATGAGAAACAAAATGGGCCCCAATACAGTGCTTTGGGGCACGCTACTGCTCGATGGATACCAGTCGGTCAAATGGTTGTCAACTTGGAACCTCCACTTTTGATCAACAAGGAACTTCCTGATCCATTGGTGCAGCAAGCCACCAACTCCGCACACCCTCCGCCTGTCGAGGAGCACCGCATGATTTACCTTGTCAAAAGCCTTACGGAAGTCAATGTAAATGACGTCGACCGATTTGCCTTGGTTCAGCGCTTGTAACCATTCGTGCCTCGTCAGCAGTAGTTTGGTGATGCACGAGCGACCTTTCACGAAACCATGCTATGCGGGTGTCAAGAGGCTTTTCGACTCGGGAAGCTCCAGAAGGCTTTTCTTCACGATCTTCTCGAGCGTCTTTGCCAAAACAGCGGTCAGGCAGATCGGCCGGTAGTTATCCACTTTGCTTGGATTATCACCTTTCGGTATTGGCTTTACAACGGAGCATTTCCAGTCGCCCGGTAATATTCCAGTGGGTAGTGACCTGTTGAACAGCTCAGTTACAGAAGGCGAGATGATGGCCGATAGGCACTTGATAATCAGTTGGTGGATTCCATCTAGCCCAGAAGGCTTCGTCCCGTCAAGACTTGCTAGAAGCTTGCGTACATCTTCAATGCTGCAGTCTTGGCTGTCTAGTTCAGTGGGAGCGGTACTTGTCGAACTCGTTACAGACACCTGATCACTTGCAAATACGGAGGCGAAGTGTGCCGCCAATGCGGACGCACGATCTGTGCTCGAGGTTAGGGGCTGCCCGTCTGAGCCTTCCAATACTGGAACCTTTTCTGCAGGCCTCAGGTGCCGCTTCACGTAGGCGAAGATCCTCTTGGGATCAGTTTTTGCGGCTGTTGCAAGCTGGTCTTCGAAGCCTCTGCGTTTTTTGTTTCCGCGTTGTTGCAGAGATTTCGCTGTACCTTGTACGCCTTGTAGTGCTCAGCAAAGCCAGATAACACGAATTTTTCCATAATCTGCGTCGTCGTCGAGCCCGTTTGCTGTACTCCTTGTCGAACCGATGTGGTTTGACTGGCCCAACTTTCCGATAATTAAGGGGTACAAATCGGGCGCACAACAATTTCACTCCCTCTTTAATGATAGTCCAACAGGTTTCAGTAGACGAATCCTCTGGTAAAGACCAGTGCATCTGGCTCGCCGCTCGAGTGGGACCATTAAAGTCCGCCTTCCAATAGTTGAAGACTGGCTCCAGCGAAAGAGAATACGTCAACGGCAGTTCCAAGCTGCTGTGATTATCGAGTGGTCACTCGCACCCAGAGGCTCGAAGACTTGAATGTCATGCACACGTTGCTCACAGCTGGTCAAAAGCGGGTCTAAGCACGATGGAATCGCGCGCGCAGTTATGCGTGTCGGTTGGTTGATGTGCTGTGTGACCCCAGTTTCAAATATCAACTCCGTAAACTTCCGCTCGACTTCAGAATGGCCGGGGAGAAGATCAGTCTCAGGCACTGTATTCGGGGTAAGTTGGAATCGCCCATGAGTAGGAACAGCTAACGACTCATGTGGTTGCGGACATGCGGCAACCAGTCCAAGCAGCGGCTCCGTGGACTGCGATATACCACGCTCACGAGCAACTCGCAGCGTCTGAGATGGATCGAACACCATAACTGCTCACATAGACCATCAGCGCTTTGGTAGGCGCTCATTAGTCTCCCACACAAGGAAGACTTTATGTAAAGTAGAACGCCACCGCGATCATTTGATGGTCTATCACAGGGGAAGCATGAGTAGCCGCTGATTTCCACTTCTTTGGAGGTTACGTCGGAGTTTAAACATGTCTCAGCAAGGCCTAATACGTCTGGTCGCTGAAAGGTTACAAAGTGGTACAGCACATCGTGCTTGTTCATCAGATTGCAGACGTTAGTAAAGGCTACGCGCAGACCGCGGTAGGAACCGTTGGGCGCGCCTGAAGCACCAGAAACCAGTTGATCCGGATTCGCGGAGAAATCCGGATACGTATCCGAAAATTTACAATACGGAGATTTGTTTCTCCATTATCCGTGCATCACAGACTTGAGTTCTTCTCTGTCTGCTGGGTCTAAGTTAGCGCGCACGTGGATCTTTAGACCTTTCAGCCTATTAAGGGGGGACAATATTAACTTAGGACTTGCCTCTTCGACAAAAGTAACCCTCATGGGTCGACTTTTGCCCTCGGTTCTCTTTCCTAGACGAGTCCGCCCTCATCCACTTCGAGCAGTCTATCAATTAGAGTTTACAAAATCTCGACCTCATGTTCATAGCGCATCTGAGGATTGGAAGCACTTGATTCAGGTACGTGAAAAGTCATGAGGTTGCGGCGCCTCATGTCGCTGGAAATTGTTCTTGGTTTCTTTGGTATTTGTATTTTCCATTCGTTATCACCAATTTGCTTATTGCAAATTAGAATTTTAGTTGTTTATGGCAAATTAGAGCTTTAGCTTCCACCGCGGACTTCTAGTCCGTACCTCGAACCTGCCCTGCTGAACATATTACAATGCTCTGCCTCTGGTCCACCGATGCATGCCACACAGATGCTTCACAATTTTTATTATTCCTAACGTGCACTAACGCAGTACGTCGTGTTTAAACTTTTTAAAGTTAATCGTTCAGTTTTTAGAATTTCTGTTTCGGCGTATATTATAGGACTAGTAAATACTAGTCCGAGACTGTGCGCGAATCAACCGTGAATATCAGAAGGCATTTGGATTCAGACACAGCGGACTATATTCGATGGACTACAAAAGAGGTGGACGAATGAAGCGAGACAGGAGCAAAAGTACAGCTTGACAACTTACAAAGCAATAAAGTGACGAACCGGTTGTAATGAAAATTAAAACATGAACAAATCCTGCACAATTGGTCAGCAATGAAATTGAACATAAAAGATAGTAGTTAGCTTTCTGGGCGCTAAAGAGCTCCCCTCCTGGAAGGCTGAACATATGAAACCTTCGATGTCGAAAATGACTGATGAATCGAGATTCGTAGGACAACATCGTGCCGAGTAAGAATGAGTGAGCGTTCCTGTCAAATGGTAGTTGGCCGGAAGTCGGAGTCAGCTGTGCCGTTTGTTATATATTAGTTATTGATTGCAGGGCAGGGTGCATTCCGGTGAGCCGTTGGAGCAGTCTTGTCAGACCTCAAACAACTAGCTGGCCCAGAAAAAGGCCGACGGGACTTTAACATCCGCTGGTGCCAAACGGTGCGCTTGAGAGTGGTCTCGCCCCCACCCCCCGTCGCACCGCGCCCTGCGCCAAAACAACTCCCGTCGCAAGAATAAACGACCGTCATCCCTCAGAAACGATCCTGGTCCCGCGGAGAAACAATCCGCGTTCGCGTCTAGGTCCTCGCTGACTGTGTTGATCCTCGTAAAGTTCGCTGGTGAGGGCCAGTCTATCGAAGTAGAAGGTTTGGGACACGTAGAGACGAGAAGACAGAAAAACCCACGCAGAACACGCCAAAATGAACAAACGAATGATTTGCGAGCCAAAACATTTGGGTTTTCGGATATTTGTAAATGTTGTTTTTATCAAATTTTTGATATGTTTGTTTTCCAAATGTTAATCGACCAAAAAACGGGGCAAATATTTACAAGATTCACAATCCTAAAAGTCTTTACGCCCTACATAATCGGCAAAA
>OX104064.1:75363709-75393709 GCA_944474145.2 Dicrocoelium dendriticum | reverse complement strand
AGACGGGAAGGCTTGAGCAGTAGCATCCAAACCCCTATCCACCCTGCTCGATGCAGCAGATAGGGCAACGTTGATTGTCCTCTGCGGTGGCCAGAGCAACAGAAATTTGTTTGAGATAATATTCATGGTATTGCGTGGGCAGGATACTGTCAGGTTGCCCAGGCCTAGACAGGAGAACGATTAGGGTTCTCAACCAAAGCCTTTGGTTCAAAAACCTGACCGCAAGGCAGCGGGTTTGGCACCGGACTACAAGGAGTCCGTTTTAAAGAATAAGGTGCCACCCTCATGCCAACCCCCAACCTGGAGGACCAGGAGGCTGAGTTTGTCTGGCCTCTAACCATTGACCAATCTGGTATGAGTGACTCTGAAGGTGCAAAAGCACCACCCAGCATAGCTCAATGGATCGCTGAGGCACACAAACCATCGCACCACGGTAAGGTCCAGTCTCATTGCGATGGTTAAACTGGATATAGGGTGAGTGGATGGAGCTGTGGGTGGTGCAACGCAAACTACACGGCCTATATATATATATATATATATATATATATATATATATATATATATATATATATATATATGGTTGGCGGCATCCGGTTTCGGATTTGCCTATCACTGTGGCCAGCCACAGGACGCCTGCACCTACAGAGGGACCATGGATGGATTGCGTTGCACCATCCACAGCTCCATCCACACCCCATATCCAGTGTAAACCCAAACGAATAAGACCGAGAGGCATGTGAATGGAAGCCAAGTTTCATCGACGGATCCAGCCTACAGTCCTTCACAGGCAAACAGAAGCACGCTGTATTTGGGGAATCAAGTGCATACAAGGCGGTGGCTGGACCGTAGTCCGCTCCATACTGAGTGCATGGAACCACTCTTCGAACCTAGCACGACCACAAGGACCGTGCACCCCGTCCCCTCCAGCAACGACCAACTGTCTCCTGGAGCCAGATGGACGAGGTAGTGTGTAATAGACAGGTAGGCGCCTTGTCAACATGCACATCAAGCGCAGCCACACCTGGGATGTCAAACAACAGCCAATCACTCAAAATGCCGATATCGAATAAAGTAAACGCATATGACGACATAAATGCTCGCTAAATGGGCATGTAGAAGAAATTGGTTATAAGTGAATCCGGGATAAGTATAAAATGACCGAGTTATCTAGAAAATACCACGCGATACAATTACGCAAGTTTACCACAATTTGCATGAGCGACGTGTGAAAGTTGGGAGAAGATTATCAAGTACGCAGAACAAACCGAATAAAATGAAACGAATTTGATCCACATTAAAAAGACCTAGTTCAAGTGTAAGTTGGTTTAGCCCAACTGCGGTGAAGAAGCATATGAATGCTACATCAGCCTCAGCATGGCGCACTTATATACGTACATACATATACAGTGGATTCCGGTTAATAGGACCAGCCGCTTATTCGGGCCAAATTCTGAAGAACCGAAACGAATCCTATTACGCTAGCCTAATTTTAGCCGCTTATTAGGACAGGAATTCCGCTTAATCGGACCAGACGATAGAAGGTGGCAGGTAACAGAGGTGTTAAAATCAAGTTCTGTGCCTGGATGTCTGGACTAAACCCACAGTCCATATGTCGGGCAAGAAAGTGTATCATTCATTTACGGTAATCCGAGTTGGCCTTTGGATAAACTGAACTGTGGCAACCTTGAGGCACATCTATCTAATTGGCTTCAGAACCGCCCGAAACTGACTGTAGTTTCCAACGCTTGTATACGGAGCGAAGACATACATGCTTGTTCACATGTCGTTAACCGCTCGATCGATGTACCGCACATCCACTGAGCCGAATGCCCTGAGCCTGCATTGCGGGCCTACTCTCGAGCACGGCAAGTGATCGCGGACACACAGGTCCGGCAAATCATAGGACAGCAGGTGGCTAGGTCAACCATAGAAATATCCGGGAGACAGACTCGAGTTCACCTCAGTGGACTGTGCGTGTCTTGTTGCATGTTAAGGAAGTGCCACGACGGGACTTGACGTTAGCTGAGAAGATTCGTTCCCTAGATCAGATCAAGAAACAGGGACCAACCACTAGTCAGCGTCGATTGGTGGAAATTACCTGCTTGGCAAAATCTACAATATCGCGCCTGATAAAAAAGTAAGGTCTGCGAGAAGAATGGGCACAATGTGAAGGACGACGAGGTACTTCCCAAAAACGGAAGCGTGAAGGCAAGGATCCAGACGTCGATGAGGCCCTTAATGATTGGTTTGCCTTTGTTACTGGACGAGCCGTGTGAGTAAGTGGCTCAATGTTAAAGTACAAAGCAGTTGAACTCGCTAAAATGCTGGGCCACGAAGATTTTATAGCTACGGACGGCTGGTTGTCTCGATGGAAATCTAGACATGATGTAAAATTTAGGAAAGCACATGGTGAGAAAGAAAGTGTCAATAGCGCTCGAGCTGAGGAATGGAAATCAACAAAACTACCAGAGCTTCTTGAAAAATTTCCAGCAGATGACATCTATAATGCTGATGAAACCGGGTTGTACTATAGGGCTACACCGGACGGCTCCTTAAGTTACAAACATGTTACTCTCTCTGGCTTCAAAAAAGCAATGGATCGCGTAACTGTCTTGTGCTGCTCAAACATGTCCGGAACAGACAAGAGGAAGTTGCTGGTTATAGGAAAATGTGCCAAGCCTCGCTGCTTTAAGGGACTCAGAATGGACAGTTTACCAGTTGTGTATCGTGCGAACAGAAATGCATGGATGAGATCTACACTTTTTAAAGAATGTATGAAGGATTGGGACACAGAGTTACAACGGCAGTCGAGAAAAGTGTTATTACTTCTCGACAATTGTGCAGCACATTCAAATTTGGATTTCTTGAAGAATATCCAGATGGAATTTCTGCCTCCAAAGACCACATCTTTGATACAGGCAATGGACATGGGCATCATAAACAATTTGAAGACCTTTTATCGTTCAAGGTTGGTGAATTACATCCTTGAATCAATTGAGGAAGGCTTGCTGACCTCATCCTCGACGGCCGGAGAAATCAGTGCAAAGGTCAACATTTTGCAAGCCGTTACATTCGTGGCCGAAAGTTGGCGAAAAATGAGCAGTGCGACAATTCGGAACTGTTTTTCTCACTGTGGCTTTAAGCATATTGTCTCGGAGATGGATGTGGATATGGTGGTTGTAAATGAAAATGACGGCGAGAACGTGGAGCTGAAACAAGTTGAAAATTACGAAGAATTTTTGTCAATCGACAACGAACTTCAAATCTATGATGGAAATGAAGAATGCGATGCTGCCATTGTTGCTCGAATAGCAGCGAAACACACGACATCAACAGAAGACCATGGAAGTGATGAAAAGAACCCTGACGTGTTGATGCCAGTCACAAAACAGGATGCAAGGAAATGCATTGAAACATTGCACCGCTATTTCATGCAGGAAAAAAATGAAGGTAGTCCTATTACTGCGTTACATGTTTGTGGTGATTTTGTGCGAATGCAGTCTGTTAAAAAAATGCGTCAAACCACACTGGATACGGTCTTCAAACGCTGAATGGAATTCGGTAATCCCTTTGTATAAAATTGTACTTCGCATGCTGAATATCTTGTAGGTCGTTACGAAGATTTTGTTTGTAAATCTCTTTTTCAATGAACAAAGTTCGTTATCAAAGCAGTTCTTTTTTGTGTGTTTGCTATAAATATATGCTGCCAATACAGGTCATAATAGTAGTTTTCTACGTTATGTATAGCACGTCCCATCTTGATACATCGGGTAACTTCGGCTAATCGGACCAGCCGCTTAATAGGACCTAAATGCTCTGGTCCCGATGTGGTCCGATTAACCGGAATTGACTATATATATATATATATATATATATATATATATATATATATATATATATATATATATATATATATATATATATATATATATATATATATATATATATATATATATATATATTTATATATCGCAAGGGATACTGAAGAACGGCGACAATCTGCATATGCCGTTAATCTCCATGGACCACTCCTGCAAAGCGCTAATATAGTATTTCTGCATTCACCGAGTCGTCCCTTGTCGTTCTACTGGATGGGGGCCACGAGATACGCCGCAGTGCCTACCAGAGACCTTATCCAGTAATGCATGCGCATTTGGAACATTTCCACCTAGCGTTTAACTTTCATAGACGGTTATTATGGATTGCTATTCCCCAAGAAGTTTTCAAGTCATTTATTGTGCGCTTTCCACTTCTCATCCACGTCACTGAGAGCCGTGTGGAGTGGATCAGTATCAAGCCACTGAAGAAGACTAACTTATAATATGTGTCCACGAGCAGGATGCCAGCGGTTCAAACTCCCGATGTCAATGAGGTACGATGATTTTTCGCAGTGGCACTCCGAAAGGGGTAGATCAATCGATCTAGAAGTACATCTAAGTTAGATAGAAATTGGGTGTTGTCCGCCCGAAAACACTGTACAACCACGGGTGGGCAACACCCAATTTCTATCTGCTTTGAGTACGGTCGCAGCGATCGCAGTAACTAAGGCTCACTTCAATGTGAATCACAGTCCATTACATTGAGATTGCGCGTCGCAATCCAATCACACAACGTGCAGTCCAAACTTGACCCTCCAATTATACATCTAAGTTATCCGTTTTAAGTAAATCGGATCGAGCGATTCTATCTCCATAAGTCATGAAAGTGACGTAACTGATTCCCTAGAACCAATGAAATGATCGTGGAGAGTAGCGAAACGGTGGTAGGGCTAGATATGGCATGGGGATCGCAGCGGAAAAATCCTCGCAAACAAGTCGAGTGGTAACAACAGCAAGGACGCTATCTGATAAAGATGTACAAAGAGAATTCGAAATGGAGATAACAAGAGTGATAACCGGAGTAGGAGGATGTAAACGGATGGACCGAGTGAACCGAATCGAAACGCGCCTGATAATTACGGTAGATAGTGACAAACGGCGCAAAGGAAAGAACGCCACCTTTTGAGGAAATGCATTATGTTCTTACCTGAACAATCTGGATCGGCTACACGAGCGAAACGATGGATCACATCTTGCATCAACTTTAGTCCAGAGATACGTAGGTGACTGCTGTCTGAGGTCGCTGATATGAAAGCGATTCGGATGAGATCGGATAAGTGTAGAACCAGCCAGTCCGATGAGGCCAAATTCGGTTTACGTGATGCACGGAGGCAACGGGCGAGAGCCAGATCGAAATGTGCAACAGCAGATGGGTCGGTGAAAAAGGAGTCAGTACCATTTGTCGAACCGTTCGGTGAGGTAACCAGTGATGACTGAGTATCGGTCGCCGCAAGTCGGAACAGGCGAGAACAAACGGCCATAAGAACGCGAACGCAACCCACGGCAAACACTCGAGTTGGCCACCTAATGAAAAAAATAATTAAAAATGCGCAGATTTCTGAGCATGTAAAAGTGAAGTACGCTTCATGAACGAAGTACAATATGTCGTATGACAGGTCGATATATGCGAGGTTTAGTGTTATGGTCATGCGTACTCGTAGGGCGAAAAAATGGAAAGTGAGATTAACTGTAATCAATCACACGATCCGGAAAAAAATAGTTCGCCAGCATATCGGGTGCAGCATAGCAGACTAAGCAGAAAACGACGAGTATGTGGGTTCTAAGAGGTATGCAAGAGATAAATACTTTGTCCGAGTGATACAATTAACGGAATATAAGAATGTGTACGCAGCTCACTTTGTTTTGGTGGTTGTGGTGGACGCATTTAATGCAACCCGGTTGTTACCACCTAACGAATCATTTATTCCCGCGTCTCCGTCTTCGATTACTTCTGCATTTGACAAATCGTGTGAGCCATTTGGAACAGTGTGCGAAGTGACTTCTGAGGCGCTTTGCTCCACGCTCGCACCGCCGGTGGAAACTGGATCGGGACGATTCGCAGTGTGCAGTTGTGGCGCATGTACAGGTTTAAAAGCATACTCCTCCGCCGTAGTAGCCTGTAGAAGAGAAGAGCAGGAAGTTAGCTAAATTTGGACATTAATCTTACACAAAAACAAGGTTCCTTTTACAAAAACGCTCACTACAATAAGATCACAAGTATACCAAGAAACGGGCGATATTCAGACACAAATGGGCACATGAAGCTTTCAGCAGGCCACACACACAAGCATAACACAGAAGGTTGGGTGACCAAATACGAAGCACAATTCCAGAATGCACTTTTAATTCGTGACAATTGCATTCGAGGTAACATGGGTCATGCTCACTTGAACACCAGATAGGCGGCTCACTGGCTGTACCCAATCAGATTCACGCTATCCAGATGAGCATGGCAAAAACAAGCAGTTAAACCGAAGCGAATGCTTCGACTAAAACGGTGGTTGTTCCGCCTCCACAACCCTAATGTATCGACCTAAAAATGTCTGGTGCTACTGAATTACAAAGGAGGCAGTAGACTCAATCTGTTAGCGGAAAACGGGCGTTCCCAAGTTTGGCAGAAAAGGAGACGGAAGTGACTAGTGATCGTGAAGCAGTGCAGGTTCGGTGAAGTAAAGCGCAATTATCAAACAAATTTAGCGACCGGCTCGTAGTGTATAGTTGTTTAGAGGTAGCAAGGTAAAATTGGAAGCCGCTCCCGCTAACCATTTGTGTTGCGACACACAAAATGAAAAGGTATATTACGAAGAGGCTAAAGTAGAAGTAATTTCCTCGTGTGCAAGTAGCAGTCCAGTGGACTTTCGTAGTAAAGTAAACAACAAGAGCGGATCGAGCAGTCGTGGGCGTGTAAATGACTCCACCTACAAGGAGGAGGTGAAGAGAAGAGAAACAGTAAGCCCAAAATGTGCAACAGCGCGCTTGATTAGACACATGCATCCTGCCAGCTGACAGAAACAGCTACTACGAAGTACCACCACTGTTGTAAGGCACTAACCCACAACGCTTTATTGAACCGAATAGGATTTAGTTTCATGCGAATTACAGAGTCAACCTAACCCATGCATTCTCATGAGTTTACTAGCCATGCTTGATCAGCGAGCAAAAGCATCAATGGGGAATAGTCATCGCACCAGAAGCCACGCCGTCGGATGGGATCCCAGTGCATGTCTTGTCCGCCTTCAGAAGAGTCATCGAAATAAATGAGCTAATCACCGAGGAGTAAGTTTCGACTGCAATTTGTGCAGTGGTAACCGCGCTGTCCTAACGGAGGCTCGGATAAACACGTGGACAGTTCAAAAGTGAAAAGTAAGCCGGTTTGCACGCAGACCGCAACAATCATCAGCATGTCAGCATTCTGTCGACCGAAGGTGTTAGGCTGCGACAAAAACGCTTCAATTACAAACGACTTGTTACTGTTAACCAGTCGTTAGCACAATTTGCGATTGGTCCGTTGCTGCCTTCGACGCTGTAGCGAACCAAATTCCATCTGCTGGATGCGGTCCGGCCTTTGCCGCAGCACAGACCAATCGCTTTTCACCGTGCTTTGCAAGCAGCTACGCGTTGGCGATGCCAATTTGGGCCAACTGAGTGACGGTGCTTCAACTCCGTGTAATGGTGATAACTCGTTTGTACCGATGGCCGGAGCGGTGGTGACAGTTGACACACATGTCAACCCCCTAGCTGCCTGATCTTCCCAAAGGTTCAGCTAACACGATATCCTAAGTTGGCTGATCAACACTGCAAGCGCCAAACGCTCTACCGTCGTGTGTCAACCATGTGGTGTTCTCTTTGATGCTACCAATAACCTACCGCAACTGACCATCGCATGCCGTTGTATTGCTTACAGGCACCTTCACAAACGAATCCGGTTTCCCACCCCCACTTCACAGTTCCTCTATCCGAGTAGATTTGCCACAACGTCCAGGCGCAATCGGTTTTCGACTCCAAGCATAGGTAGGATTCAGGAAGTCTTACCTATCTGGCAGTAAGAAATAACAGGGCCATGGAAGCCGAGATGCCGTTTTCGCAGGCTAACTCACTACCATCATAGGTAATAGGAGACAGGAAGAGCATTTCACTTGCAGTGATAGTGAATAACCAAAAACAAGTTCATTCACAACTGACTCATGATGGGCGGGGAAGACACCAATCTAATCATCCTGCACGAAGCATAGTCCATACTTACATCCATAACTGAAGTAAGCAACTGGTGTGTATCATGTGGCTAAATATTAAGCGGTTTACCTGCAGCACTTCCTTCAAGGTGGCCAACCACTGGCCTAGACGCGAATGAGCGGAGAGCTGTAGCAAACTGACAATGGTTTCCTCAATGTCCCGACGAGTTTGGACGTCGGGTTCCACATCCAGCCGACGAAAAAGCAGCAGCTCCAGGGCCAGTGAGCTTTTCGGGGGCTTCTTAGACTCTTTGTAGGAACTTGCAGCATGGTGTTTTCCTCGATTCAGCGAAACGAGTGTCAGTAAAACGTCAGACTCTTTCTGACTTAATTGGCGAAAGTAGGAGGCAGCAGCACGGCGCAAGAGAAGGTGAGGGCTAGATATATAATCCTGAAAAGAGGGTAGAGTATACTGTGGAGAGAGATAGGCAAAAAGCAGAATTTGTACGGTGCAATCAACTAGGAAAAGGAAACAGTGTCCGGCAGGGACGGTATTCAGTATTTGTTGATAACCAACATATTCGTTGGATTGCAAGGAGCCATACAGAAATATGGTGGAAGTACAATGGGTATACCATGAAAGATATATGGCAAAGAGGTTTCGCAAACAAGAAGCATCTTCAAAAAGATTAAAGGAACCCTTTGTAATAACTTACCTGAAGCTCAGGCCCGACGACGGGAATTTCTAACTGTTGGGAAGCGAACATGTGTAATCGCTGCATACAGGATACGGATTCAGCTTGCAGCACCGGATCGTTGGAATGTTGCATAATCAAGCAGCACATGAGACAGGAGCGTCTGGTGATCGTGACTGAGGGAGTGGAGCCTAGGGTGGTCGATGGAAGAACATTCACACGGTGACCAAGTGAAAGTGACCGTTAGTAAGCATAATTGACTGGCGTATGTGTGTGCGCGCGATGGAGCTATGAGCATAACCGTGAACCCGTTCAAATGCCCACAGGCTTAGAAAGTCTGGACAACGCAGTACTGAGCGCTGTCATAGTTACCTGCTGAATCCAAAGTTACATGAAGACAAATAAGTGTCCTCATGTTTAGATAAAGTTGAAAATAAATTATTGAATATGAAACATGATGTGAAAGCACTTACAGAACACAAACAGACTGGCCATGGTAAAAAAAAATACAAAGGAGGTATGAGTCGATATACCGTTGCAGGGGCGAGACTTCTCTAACGTAGAATGGCAAGCTAGCATGATACGGCTTGGCAGTGAATACATTTGGCCCAATGCACCTGCGCGGAATATTCCATAGAAAGTAGGAGCAAACACATGAAGACGAAATGAGAATTTGCGCACCGATAGGTTGCCTCATACGAATGGCACTTTGTTGGGACAGATGAAACAGAAGCACATAAGAGGTCAGATGGATAACACTGCAAACAAAAGGACAGATAAGCGAGTCTACTTGCCCGTGCAGGCCCGTTTCTCTCTTCGCGTATGCACAGAAGTAGCCCGCACAACGGTATTCCCGAGCACAGATGTATGCCTACGTTCTCGACGGAACAGCAGAGTGCAGTATAAAAGAGTACCACCATGTGTAAGTGCAAAGATAAGTGTGTAAAACGAAATGTTTCACAAAATCATACTGAACCAAGATAGCGTGAAGTTCGGTACGGAGTGCCATCACTGAGATAGAAATACCTAGGAAATTTTACACTAAGCGCAACTGCTTGTTGTCCGACGAACAAAGTGAAGCTTCGGATTTTATAAGGTGAGCCACGATGAAGCCCCCAAGGTGAAAACTACATCGCTACGGGTTTAAGACCCCACAAAAGCAGTGCACACCTGAGTGAGGTACAGTGAAACCGTAGCTTGACTACCCAAGGGGGACTGGACCAAAGTGGTCAACATACGGAGGTTCTATGCCAAAACTTCACGTAACCTACTTTCCCGTTGTGAGTAAGATAGCATGAAATTTATGTTCGCACAAACCTGTTTCGAACACATTAGGCAAGGTCTCACGTAACGGCAAACGCAGTTCAACCATACAGTGTTATAAGGAATCAAAACGCACTGTGCATTTCGAAGTTAAATCATTGTTCGAAGAAAAGTCAATCTTTGTTTATTTCTCTTGTCACTAGGCAACTGAAGAAAGCAATCTCAGCAGATGCTACACAGCTCAGCATGCCTTGACATTTTTCCCCAGCAAATGATTTCAGTTGCATCCAGAAATGTCCGACTTCATTTGCAATTTCAGTGGTTTAAAAATTATCATCAAGCAGTCCTTTTTCATCAGTGAGATCAGATGTTGCTTATTTGTTCACATAGAGAAGTACCGTGGTCAGTATCTCCTGGAAAATAGCATCTGGGTCAGGGTCAGTGCAAGTTACCAAGTCAACATCCACTTCCACAAAATCTAAAATATAAGCCATCGAATTCTGCCAATTGAGATGGAATGTTTAGTAAGGCGACGGCATTTAGCTCGTGAGGTTGAACAAATCCGACTTTTCTGAAACACTTCAAGTCAAGTCAATATGTTTTATGTACCCAAATGGGTGCACTTTCAGCATTTTACAGAATCAACTGTAAATGTACCTAACGAGTATCTCCAAAATGCTAAGTTTACAATTGGGCAGAAAAGAAGAAGGACGCACTGTCATAACTCTATCGAGCAACGGTCTTATAATGCTAAACTAAATCTTCGGGGTTTGCATCCATTCAAATCAAAAAGGTTTCATTAAAACTTTTCTTCATAGTTTGTCTCAGTTGACGTAAAGCTTTGTGTGCAAATGCAAAAGATTGTGCGCGATATCTCACGTTTATATTCAAAAGGTTGATAGAGTAAATTGGTCTCAGTGACCTTGGGATTTGATTGAACCAAATACCTGTCAATTTATTCCTGCAAAATTGATATCTCTACAGTAGGTCATGTGAAAAAATCGATGTTCGGCAGAAAAGGCAACGGCGAATTTGAAGGCCCCGTCAGTTGTCTGTCTGAACTCTGAACCAAGCGGAAATTATCGAAAGGCATTAACTGAAGCAACAGAAGAAATCCTTTTCGCATTTGAATAGATAATATGCGATCTTGCCATAGCCCATTGCATGAGCTGAGCTCGGTAGAGCATTTTGGACAGTTTTCTGATCCGTTGGCCCAGAGGTTGAATTTGTGATGTCATGTTTGGAGGCAGAAACCTTAGTGTAATAGTTGAGATTTTTTACATGGGTGTGACTAGGACAGTTGTCCACTGTCAGGATAATGCAGCGTTTCCTCTTCATCATTTCTTTGTCGATGCTTCTGATCCACTCCTCAAATATGGCAGTAGTCATGCACGCAGATCGGTTTGATCTTCAGGTTACTGGAAAAATTTCAGGATTTAGGTATTTGAACGCACGTGGCCTACCTGATTTACTAATGACTAAGGGCTTTAGCTTCCCCCACTTGAGCTAGACCACAAGTGAACTCTAAAACGTTCATTGGAATGTTTTCCACTCTTACATTTGTCACCCTTTGTGACAAGGCTTTGGTTAGGCATCGCCTTGAAAAAGAGACCGTACTCGTCAGCGTTATAAATGTCGTCGTCGTTGAAACCCTTATTAAAGTTAGAAAATGTTTCGACAAAGTCATGAACAAACGCTTCAGGGACTTCATTAGATTTGCCACACAAAAAACTTTGGGAAATTTTCTGTCGGAGTTTAAATTTCCCTAGCCAACCATTGTATGCCAGGAAATCAGCAACCCCAAATTGTTGTGAGAACCTTTTAGCAATTTCCTTAACCATCGGCCCAGAAATTCGAGCGTTAGCTGCCCCCATTTGCTTGAGCCAGCTCAACGTAGCCTCACTGACTTCATCGTGAGAAGTTTGCAGCCTCTTCCGCTGTTGATCACCTCCTTCTTTACGGCACCTCTCCAAGTACTCGTGTTCAGGTCGTTTGATATTGCTAACTGTTGTCTTGCTAACACCGAAATGCACTGCCGTCTTTCTTTGGCTACTGTTTCACAGAAAATGTAGCAGACTAACCTTTACCTTCAAAGTCAATTCTCTGAGGTCTTTTCTTTGGGTCATAATGTTTAAGTACTCGTTATGACTGAGGCTAATTTGTTCAGAGCGTGGAGTAGATCTAAGGTCTACGGTTCTATTTATGCAATATTAATTGGATTTAATAACTAACGCAAATTGATTTCAACCTCAGGTGTTAATGAACTGGTGCTTAGACCTGGTGGTTAATCGTGCGTTTGGCAGTCACTTAAACTCCTGATTGCGGTCTGTGCGTTGAATGAACACATGTTCCTTGGGGTAGACGAAGGCTTGTCTGTGGACAGGTGAGGGAGATTGAACCCAAATCGTTCTAGATCATTCTGTGGGCGTGGATCTGTGGGTAACATATTGCACTTAAAAATTATTTACTTACATATTTCCTTGAGCGAGACCTCGACACCCACTTTTTGGATTACAGGTATTGGGAGCGTATCGCAACCGGATAAAATGTAGTAAAGCTGTAATATGCTGCCACCGCGCAAGATCAGCGACGTGATTCCGTGCAGGTGCCCGATTCACCTACGATGGAGCGACAAGGATTTTCATCTTCTCGCTCTCTAATTGTAGTATTTAGTATGCTGTACATGTGCTAAAAAGCAAATATCTGGTGAAAACATACTACCAAGGATAGCCAAAAATGGAAATATGCGTAGGTAGGGTTATAGCTCATGATGTTAGGCCATGCTAAGAATTGGACGATTTGTTGGCAGACGCTTTGACGTCAGTTTGGGTAACACCGTTAAGAAAACGTCAGATGAATTCTAATCCTAAAACCACTTTCCCCAACAAATTTTAAGCACCTCTAGAAACTGCACAAATGATACCATACAGTGTCGTGGCAAAAGAAGCGCAACCAAACTACCTGTAGTGGACAACTCAACGTCAACATTTTGATAAAGATGTAATAGTAACTGCAACATGTCGATACGTTATTTTCAACACAGAATGCACTCATCCGAATAGGGTGCTGATAAGATCAAAAGTTAGCCTCGAAGACAGAGGAAAGAAGTGTAGAATGAAGTTAAAAGCGTACCATGCAGTTCTGGTCCAATTGTGGTAATGAGTGTGCTCAATAATCTTCCCAGGCTGCGTTGTATGTCAATTGCAGTTGAGGCGGAACGCAGAAGCAGCTGAAACACCAGATCTAGACTAGGACTGACATATTCGCGGAACATGGGGCCCCCGGAGTCTGCAACAAGCGCGAGTGCGTACAGGGCCCATACCTGAACTTCTGGAACACTGGAGTCTTGCGCAATAGCCAATAAAATGCCAACACTCGTGTTCACATGTTGACCAGAGGCGAGTCCACCAACGTACCGATGTAAGCATCCAATGGCTAGGCAATGACCGGCACGAGAGATCGGATTTCGTATGGATCGAAGGCGTTCGAAAAGGTTTTGTGCCAACTCAGAAAGAAAACTAGGATCCGCAACCAACTGAGCTAGGCGACCCATGCACTCACCAGCGGCACAGCGAAGGAGAATACACGGACTAGCGAGCGCGACCTGAAACAGAGAGGGGCTTCATAGTCAAAATCAAATCGACAAAAGAACTATTAGAAAAGTCAGGTTATTAACAAATCGTGAGCAATCGATATCCGTTTGAAACGGAAAGTCAGGCGGTTCCATCGTAGTCTGCAATTGTAGCAGATACACCCTGAACGCAAAGCAAAGTTTGACAACAAGAGATGGGTTAGAGGGGACATCATTGATGAGAATAGATCGCGTCACCCGGCTCAAGCAATGACCTTCTGAGAATAGTGGTTAAAGACCTAAGGGTGCGTGAAATACTTGAACTAAACCAGTGGTTAGTGTGCACGAGGAGTAGAATCATACGGAACTCGTTTTTGAAATCTTAACTTCGTAAAGATAGTTCTAATTTCAACAATACATGATCCAAATCGATTAGCCAGAGATCCATAACTGCTAATGCAGCGCCAATATGCGTACGTCGACCAGGTGAGTGCAGAATCTCATCTTCCGAGAAGAACTTCAGTGTTCATTCAGTTTTGGATAGCGTGAGGCTAGAGCAGAGCAAATCACTGACCTGGCAACAAAAAGGAAGTCGTCGGCTACTGAACTGGATGTTGATAGTCTGCCCTGCATTTTATATGTATATGACGTGTGCAGTACTTAGCTCAAGACAATATGGACGATGCCACGTCATAGTCACAAGTGGAGTTGTTTACCTCTTTAAAATTTTTGCGATTTTGAGTTATGTGTGAAGTGAGCTTGGTTACAACGCCGGATAGGGTAGGGTAAAAAGGCTCTCTTCGGTATCCACTTATCATCACATGAAACAAACTGTCTGTGATCGCGAGGTATCGACTGGGTTTACTGATTCACCATGTTCGCTGAAGTAACAGACTAGAGTTAACCCCAATCTCTCTTCTAATTCCTTATTCGTACAGTCGTCCCTCTTACACGGTGACGGAATAACAAAAAGATACTGATGATGATGACAATTAGCAAGTAGCTTCTTCGTTGACTAGGAAACGATATAACCTGACTAGTCATGCGCAAGTATAGACAAGGTGGAAGTAGTGGCCGTGTTTGACGGAATCCGCGACTGATATTACCCACGATGGAACATCCAATGATTCATCTCAGTGGAATCATTAGCTGAAGGCCAGTGATCATAGTCCGGAACCCAACGATTGTCACCGAACAGAGCGCTTCAAATAGGTGAACATGAAGTGCATGGAAATATCGCTTAGCTTCAGAAATGAAGCATCTATTGGATGTTGAAGAGGTTGAGAACGCACTGGAAGGAGAGACTCTGAGACCCCCCAACAAGTACAGCGGAAGAAAACGCGATGGGGAGAAGGGAATTAGGTGTGTGCAGGCAAAAGAAAAAACAAAGCATATCCTAAAGCAGGGAGAAATACTGGAAGTGATTCAGTGAAGTAGAGCCACACGGGTGTGCACATTAGCATGAAAATACGGGGAAAATATAAATATGCAATGACTCAATGAAAACAGTTGAAACGCTCACCATATTAAGGTTAATTAACGAGTCACGCAGCTCGGTGGCTTCCCCGAAAGCGGCTTTGGTTTCAGTTAACCGTCTCATTGCATTCAGCAAAGCGGCGAATACATTGATTTGTATCGCCTCTTGTCTGGCGGATTTCGCCAATCGGATGCACTCGGCAAAGTGGTCCATCATCTGCACTCGGTGACGCATGGGGACGTAAGGATATACGCGACCGAACAATTCCACGGCAGAATCGATAACAGCCACACTCACGGGAGGTGGTAATCCCCCAGTCTGTAGGACGGCCGAGGGTGAATAACGGTTGCCGTCTTCATAAGTTGGCCAAGTGGAACAGGTAGACAAACCGACGGGCGGCAACGAGGATGCGGCCGACAAATCGACAGAATGGTAAAACGAGACAGACGATGGACCATGTGGTGAATGCTCTAAACCTTGATCGAGCATGAAACCATTTGAAGGGCACGGTGCGACAACCTATAGGCGGTAGTAAAGGCAAACGGACGTGAGTTTAAGTGGGCTCTAAAGGACAAAAGGAACAGAACAGGTAACAGATGAAGACATGAAACAATGTTCCACTTATAATTATAGGTAGAAAATATGTGCTTACTAAACGCACAAAACTCGGTAATAACGACAACTAAATCTCAAAGCTAAGCTAAGTAAGTTGGGTAGTCAGAAAAACGGCAGTAGAAGA
Source organism: Dicrocoelium dendriticum (assembly GCA_944474145.2). NCBI lineage: Eukaryota > Metazoa > Platyhelminthes > Trematoda > Plagiorchiida > Dicrocoeliidae > Dicrocoelium > Dicrocoelium dendriticum. Next base: position 75,377,914 of record OX104064.1, on the reverse strand, counting down.
AGTTGCATTTACATAATGTGTTGTCACCTTTAAGGGCTAAGACAATCATAGACGAATGTGGTCTGTCCAATTGCATACCGTGTTGCATGAGACAGTAGCGGTACGTCGGCACAACGTACTGATGCTACGCTGCCACGCGTCACCGCCGTCTGCGCAAGAGATGGGTACAGAGTGAGAGGCCGTCTGCATCTGTGCGGATTGGAACGGGTGACCTAGGGATTACGAGGCAAACGGGTAATCCTTTCGGCCACTGGCCGGTGCTGCATGAGCGACAGGAGATGCGAAAGGTTGGCTTGTACATATTCCCATTAGGCAACAACACTACCATTAATCACGTGTGTATCAAGTGGATTTCCTTAATCAGTTTCAGTGGACAAGAATGCCTGGGAAACTCAAAGCAGTGAATGTAGTCAAATAGTAACGTGAGGTGGGATGCCGAGTTTCATCCAAATGTCCAAAGTCATAGCACGAAGAATAATTTGCCAACTTTGGGGGCCAGAAGCAACATAGTGCTAAATAATCTGAATCAACGAAGCTCTCATAGCGCTACCTCGAACGGAAACACGGTGATCACTGCATGGCAAAACGATACTCACAGGATAAGAGGAATCAAGGATGCGATAAGAAAACCATAACGGAGGGCGGAAAAAAAGAAATGACTGGCTTACTGTAATACCAGTCAACCCATCGCGGAGAAACAGGTAAGCCGGATCGTGTTCAAGCGCAGCTGGAGAAACTGCAATATTCGGCTGCACCTGAAAGTAAAGAGTATGATAAACAGGCAAACTGCGTATTAGAGTACACTGCAAAGCTTACCCATCATCACAAACTAAAACGGTAGGACACCCTACGGAGAGGATGCCAATAATCGATAGTAGAACACAATAAAAAGGAACTTCGGTTTAGTTCTGTCATTCAACTATGGTCTAGACGAGCAGCTGCAGTATAAGTGAGATCAAAATTAGCTAAGCAAGTGGCATTGCTCTATGCGGTGACGGCGGACTTCAATCGCCATTCAAACCAAAGGTAGCAATTCACATTGATATTCTCTAGGCTCGAACTCAGTACCGCATTGATTAGAAGGAAGCACCGGCCCTTATCATGCATGACCATGGAATGGATGCGTGCTGTGCCTTCGGAGCAAGCATACAAGATGATGTATTCTAAGACAACCGTAGGAGATTTGATTTAATTTGTAGCGGAGATGGCTACGCACTTCAGCGCTATGGTGATCACGAGTAAATGGTCTGAGGCACAGAAACAGTTGACATTGCCATTGGGGGAAATGAAGAAAATAAGCCAACCGAATAGGCTCCAATAGAAATATCTGAACGCGGTTCGACTTGGCACCGTAATCAGAATCAAACTAAACCAACGTCGCAAGGAGATTCAACCTTAACGTGGTGTGACGGTTTGCGTAACTCCTTAACCCATTGAGCTATATTGGGTGGTGCCTCCGGGCACCTTGAGAGCAACTCCTACCAGATTGATCAATGATGAGAGGTCAGACAAACTCTGTCTTCTGGTCCTCCAGATTGGGGGATTGAAATGGGACGGCGTCCATTTTAGTAAAACCAAATCATTGTCACCTCCCCGCTGTCTTGTGGACAGGCTTTTGAGCCAAAGGATTTGGATGAGGACCCTAATCGTCTTCCTGTCTAGGTCTGGCCACCCTGGCAGTATCTCAGCCCACATACAACCATGACATCTTCTTCAAACATAAACTTCATTCTGCATCGGCCGTCGCGCAGATTATCAAGGGTCCCCTTGTTTACTGCATACACCATGGCGGATAAGCGAAAACACGCCGCTGCTGGCGCCACACGTTTTTCTTTTCAACCTGTTTTCTTACTTCCTTCCCAATCCTTATTATTAGCCTAGCTTCCATAGTTCTCATCTTAATTGACAGCCGCTGCAATACCACTGGAGTCATACCATCTACAGCTACCTTCAAGCACCATCCACCTGAACCCTATCGGCAAAAGTCATTATAAATCCACGCTGTCCAGCCACCCTTGTGGCGTTCAACGTTCGCACTCTAAGACAAGTATGTCAACAGACTGCACTCGCAAGGACGCTAGACACCCTGGGTAGCGACTCGTGTTCCGTGCCTGGAACTAGAATCAATGGCCATCATGGGGTTGTTGTATTAAATTTGCCCGTCTTGTCCTCTCGTTATTGGTTGCACGCATTCCGAGACGCTGATTCGGCAATCAATGATCAAGTTGCGATGGGCATCGTTCTCGGCTCCAAGGCTGAGTCGCCGTTAGTTGATTGGATTCCCGTGAACATCCGTTTGTGTGCAGCTCGCTTGACAAAATCAACTAAGCTTGATTCCCGAAGTAGTAAAAAACGCTTTGTTTGTGATTTGTGTTTATGCTCCCATCGACTGCAGTTCTAATGCTGTCAAGGATACATTCTATTATGAACTGAACGCGCTACTACCCAGTGCTACTAGTTCAGATATTATAGTACTTGCAAGGGATATGAAAGCGCCAGGGGGTCGTCTGAGTGCATCAGAAGCTCAGCAACGTGATAATTATGGACTTAACTCCAATCGTACAAACAATGGTGATCGCATGTTGCAAATATGCGGGGAGCACTGGCTGTTCCCTAGCAGTACTGCTTTCAGACACATTGGGCGCCGAAGTGCCACTTAGCATCCCCGTGTAGCTGACCAGCGATGGACCCAGGAAGATCACATTGCCATAAGTTACAGAAGGCGTGGTGCCATCCTGGATGGTCACTTATTCTGGAGTAGTCGCGTCGAGTATGATCATGCCTTGGTACGCTATTGCTTTTACATTAACTTTACAGGGAAGCGCACCAAGCGCCCCCACGATTGGAGAATGAGAAGTTACCTCAGTCCCCGATAAGGCAAGCCTACGAGGATGCAATGCGTACCGAACTTTCGCTTTTTCGTCTTAATGACATTGGGCGATAGAGGAACAGGATCGCGGCCGTCATGCATGAGCAAGGGCATCTGCTTGCCGTACTATCAATCGTCACTGCACTGGATGTGCGAGAGGTCAATGAACTTGATGGAATCAAAAAGAAGATTCGCGGCTGTCTGTGAGCACAATGAGACCAAACGCGAACTAAAGCGGAGCCTGCTTGATGACATGAAGAGTGGTGGACCAGATGGGCTCAAGAAAGGGAGAAGGTCTGAGCAGTAGACAATTCTCGCAAACTTTCCCAGCTAATCCGCACCACTGGTCCCAGGAAACCAGGCGTCAGCAATATAATCTAATCTGATTCTCAATAAGGAGCGCCGCATGGCTAGTTAGACGGAACACTTTTAAGATCAGCATAGTTGGCCCCCTTCATCAGTTCTTACTCAAGTAATGCAGGCTCAGCAATGGACGGAGGTCCGAAACGCGATCCAGCCTTTCAATCGCTTTCGCACTGTTGTCCCGGATTCCCTCCCACCTGCACTATTTAAGGATGGTGCTGAGGTCCTCTGTAAACACTTATCTCCCTGTTCGAACATGCCTGGAAGGAAAACGCCATCCAAGCTAACTGGAGTGAATGGATTATAGCGGCAATATACGAAAAGGGCAATCGTACAATTTGTCCTAACCACAGGGGTATTAGTCTAACGCCAGTTGTGACAAAATAACTGGCCTCAATTACCGTTCGTCATCTCACTGTGGAACGGGCAACCCGGATTACGGAAGAGCATACTGATTTCTGTCCTGGACGTGGCTGTATCGACCATATATTCACTCTGCGGCTGGTGCTAGAACAGCACCACGCAGAACGATAATAGCTGTCCTCCTCGATTCAGTCGATCAATGCATTCTGTTGGAAATACTTGTGCGGAAAGGTGTTCCCATTAAAAATGTGAACATTTTACGTGCTCTGTACTCAAACACCACAATCCATGTCAAAGTCGACGGTGATCTGTCGGATAGTTTCGTGAAAACAGCTGCCGTTCATCAGTGTTGTTCAATTTTGTCGTGGACTCCATCATGGAGTGTTCCCTTGCGGAGTCGATGTTACAGGCATTGAGGGGACATCTGGTGAAGAGCTAGTTTATCTTGATTATGCAGACATCCAGCATGTTGGGTGGCCCAATCAACCCTGAATAACCACACCAGAGTGTTCTCATTATTTGGCATGCGCTTCGCACCTTCTAAGTGTAAAGTGTTGCTGCAGGACCACCAGTCACTTGTTGGACCCTGGACTCTCGATAGCGAGAAGCTCGAGGTAGTTGATCAATTCACTTACCTTGGCAACTGTAACAGCAACGATGGGCGCGTGGCAACTGAAGTCAGTTCATGCATTGCATAGGTCAGTACTGGATCTTTGAATCTGCGACATCTTTGGCGACAGAAGGGAGTTTCCCTCCGTCTGAAATGCCGTGTTTACAAGGCCACAATGAGGGCCATCCTGCTCAATCGGAGTAAGATGGCCTATTCGGTCTGAAGATCTGAGATGCATTCAAGTCTTTGATCATCGCTGTCTGCGGAACATTGCTGGTGTCCGGTGGCGAAGGCGTGTCCGCAACAACGATGCGCATAGGTGAGTGGCTAATGAATGATACCCAAGGTAATTTCTTGGGACAACAAAGTGCTGAATAAGTTGCGTCGGTTTGGACACGTTTTACGTATGCCCAGTCCCCGCTTACTTAGGAGGGCCTTGTTTGGTCTGTCAGGTGTAGGGTGGCGCAAGGTTCGAGGTGGACAGAAGTTGACTTGGCAGCGGGAAATGAAGTCACTGACGACCAAACTGGGTGCCGTTGGTCCGTCTCGCTTTTTGGGCTGAAGTCCATGTGACTCACCTTGTGCTTGGCTCGAGACTTTACAGGACATGGCTCGCAACCGACACCAGTGGCGCGTCTACTGCCGTCTCCTAATTGGATTGCCTGTTTAAAGTATGTTTGGTGCTGAGTTATATGCGGGGTCTTGGCTGATTGAGATGCGGGGCAGTGAAAGCCGCAAAGAAACTGTCTTGCCGATGCCGCCTTATCTCTACACGGTAGCCAGGTGTTTGTGACGGTAGGCGCCTTGACCCTGAATGTTTGCTTAGGGCGCTAAAGTTTTATGCTAGGTCCCTCTTCTCTCTGTGTTATTATTCATCGTTCGTTAAGTAACCGTGGTGGTACGGCAGGGAAGCATCATTTCAAATGGCTGATGTACTGCTGTTGATAATGCCCAGAAGATGCACTGTCCTTTTATTGTTCTTGTGTGCGCTGGAACTACGGCTCGAAGGCGTTAAGTAGTCGTCGCTGATAGAAACACTGAGAAATAAGCACATTGCAATCGGTTCTGATGATACGAATGTCCAAGTGAGTCGGCCATTAGTCCCTGAACACTCTGAAGATCGTTTCAGTGGATACCTACACGACTGACAATCGAGATAGTTTTCTCCAGTTGTGCACCAACTGCGAACACCCAACAATCCACATTCCGATGTACTTAGTGTGTGCATCGCTACACGCTAGTAGGATGAAATGAAGTCTTGGATTCACTTGGATCCAAACGCCATCAGCGCGCGACAGTGCTGTTGTTGCTCGATGGGAGTACAGAACTGGGCTCCGATCGAGGTTTGGTGCACGACAGCGCTCCAGTGAAATGCAAATCATTGAAGGTTCATACTCTTCAAGTGAACTCAGTCCGCGACGCAGCAACATCAATCCGAGGTAGTGTCAGTGATGATTGAAGTAAATGAGCCGAGTGCAAGTTGAAGGCCATTCAAATGCGCAATAAGAGGCAACAGAAAGCGAATGACATTTAGATCAGTTGCCTTGAATAGTGCGTGGACTGCTGAGAAATCATTTAGTTCAGTAGAAGCAAGGAAGTCGATTTCCCATAGCCATCTTTATCTCATGGTATTCAAAACATCCTGGAACAACGTTTGGCAAGGAATCACAGAGTAGGTGTTTTGGATGACGAAGGTCAGGGAGATGGAGATCAGATACATTTAAAGCAGCCGAATACTGTTGCAGCCCGTTCAACAAATGAGTCCATGAAAGGCAGTAGAGAGTGAATCTGAGAAAGACCAATGGACACCGATTTAAACGTGGAGTAGAGCAATCTGGAAAATGAATCAACCGGCTAGTTGTCATGCTTGCTTGTCGCATCACCCGAAGCTTCCTATGGTGTTGATGCAACTGTTTCTAGGAAACATGAGACCTGAAATGAAGTGATATTTTTCTAAAGAAATAGGCCCGACAAGATTCCAGCACAGTTGTTGTAAGGAAAAGGGGATGCATTTGTAGCCGTGGTCATCGATCTGTGCAAACTCATAGAGTGCAATGAAAACACTGTTTTGGATTGACGGTTCCCATTCAAAAGTCCTTTCTTTAAAAAAATCGTATAACATTCTTGACGACTATTGCCGTGAAAGTGCCCAACAGGCGGTTCTCATTGGTACTCGGGGAAGTGAAAGCAGCGGAAACCAATTTGCCTTCCGTCCAGACTAAGGACGCATTAACAACAGATATTTATGCAGCGTCGGGTGATAGCACACTGCCATACACACAGACATGCTTGAGTGGAGCGCCACTGATCTGAAGCATGTTTTTACTCCAGCTTGTCACGCTCTTTTGTAGTGATTATTGAGGGTGTGGCTTGGAAATTTTGTTCTATATTGAAATCTTATTACGGTGATTATCGGTCATGCGAGGTACTCACCGGAGTTGTCCGCAACAAGCAGGATAAATCAGGGGCGCCCAAATTAGGACGCCGTAAGATAACCGACCGTTAAACTAAGAGTACAAGAAGAACATAGCTGAACTGAATCTGATAAAACACGTGTGGCAAGTATCAAGAGAAGAGAAAATTGTGGGTGGAGGATCGGTGGGATAAGAGTACAACTCCTTCATTTCCGATGAAAAAGGCGTATCGGCGGAGAATGGAAGAGACGGCTGTACAGAGAATGTACATAGCGAAATAACTCACAAACAGGAGTAGATAAGAATATGAGAAAAGCGTAGGGAACAACGAAGCGGATAAAATGTGTTGATTCAAAATGTGCGCATGGGCACAGGACCATAGTGCATATTGTAGACTGACGGCGATGAAATACCCTTGACGACATGAACTACGGTGTCATGTCCAAGTTCAAACTTCAGCGACCGTACACAATGACGTGACAACAACAGCTCAGTAAAAAGGGAGCGAAGTAGACTTGTGACCGGGCTTGAGCGGATTCAAGACACTACAGAGCTCGGCGAGCGCACATCAGCTGACGGAGGAATTAACTAGAACAGCAGAACGAGAGAAAGACGGTTAAGGGTGTTGGGACTGCGTCCCGAGTTGTTCTGTCATCAGTGAGGACAACCCAACACCATCATCTACGCATGGGACTACATGTACCACCACTAAATGCCAGAAAGATAGCTCACCGCTCTAAGGTAGTCGTTTGATGCTAATGAGTATGACCGCTGCGAGTCTAAGTGCGAACGGTTTCCATAGGGTGTCATTTAACATACGAAAGTAGAACGTTCAAATTCACAAGAAATGGACTAATCAGTGAGAAAGACGATGATCGATTAAAACATACTATGGAGCATGAGGTCTAGATGAAGAGAAAATAACTGGTAAATGGTAGCCACCTGTGAAATTTGAAACTCAGGTCCAAAGGACAGGCGCATAAATACAGTAATGACACGAAGGTGGGAACACATGTACAAAATTATGCAAATCATTTATTCCAGCCATACCTGTTCTTCCAAAGTCTTCTGGTCTGTATCCTGGGTCCAGAAACCGAGAGGAACGTTGTCATCAGACCGACACAGAGAGCGCAAAAGAGAGGTCGTAGTGTTTGACACGCTATCCGTCAATGTGAGCTCTGCGACCAATTCGCGTAACAATGTGCTATAGGAACCTTCAGGAGGACACGGTTAAGAGGGACAATGAGGTATCGAAACAAAATGATCCGAAATAAAATAAATAGAGCGCATGGAAATGAGGAAGCAGTAGTGCAACATGGACGTCAGCTGTGTGTAAACACAATTACAGATGCAACCACTACATGCTAAAGCCAATAGTGTGAGAAGATGGGATGACGGGGACGCTTAAGAGGTCGGCGGCCCGAAGATGTCGATAGACTATTGGAGTAGCGCGTGCAAACGAGAGCCATATAGAGCTTACACTAGAATCAGACGACAGATGGTTTACAACAGGGGGCAATAAAACATTTGTCGGAATGCTGCTCATTAGTCTCATCTTGGTGGAGTGCGGCGAAGGCATGGTAGGAATGGCAAGGCTATTATAAGCAGCTTGTTGGGGGCGAATGGGCTTTTAGTGATGATGAATTCCAATCCAAGAATCTAGACCCTTCAAAGCGCCCCATTGAAGTAATTACGGCGATAATTGAAATAATGAATTCAACGGGACCACAAGCATGAATAAAAAAGTGAAGGATTTTGCCAGTTGTCAGCTCTGATGAACTGAGAGCACATGCAGCAACGGAAAAAGCGTCCCTGGGAGAACGGGTGCACCATCCAGTTGGATAAGTGAACCTGCATAGTAAGCAGTTTAAAATGGAGAGAAAACCAAAGTAACATGGTCCATTCGACTAATGGAGAAAGAGAAGGTGGGTCGAACGAGAAGCGCATAAAAATGTTTCCAGCTGGACGAGCGATCAGGCGGAGAGCGGATAGTAGTAGTAGGCAGAGCATGCAATGGCATTTGGCAGGTGAGAAACAAACGTAGAACGTTTACCTGACCGTAGTTGCTGGACTCCGCACTGGCGAATGCGATGAAAAAAGACTAGGAGGATCGATAAAAATGTAAGGACAGTCAGTGACCCAAATACTCTGTAGGCTGCTTTGAAGCACGAGAAAGATAAATGAACAAAAAAACAAATTAGATACGTTTACCGAAAAACGATATATGCTCCCTAGGTGGAAGCGATCAGGTGCACACAGAGTTGATACTGTAGTTTCTGTGCCCCAAGCCACGCACTTTCTCAACCACTCCGATGAAACAGAATTGATTAGTTCTACAAAAACCCAAAACCCGATTGTCCACAATGTACGAATGCCTGTAATAATAATAATAACAATAATAATAATAATAATAATGTGTCAGCTGTACACCGTAACGGCGCTTCGCTGCCGCGCGACCACTCCTAGTCGCGCGCGGGCTGAGTATACCGCGAGGACGCCCATCCCCACGCGGATTCGAACCGGTGACCTTATGGTTGCAAAGCGAACGTGCAGACCACTCGGCCACCGGCCGACACGAATGCCTGTACTACATTTTGTTCGAGTTTACTTCTAAGCGAAACCCGGGAGCAAGTAACGATGGGGGAGGAAGGGAGTAGGTGACACAGGCACAAACTTCACTGCGTGGATAGTGTGATCGAGGGAATAAGTTAAGGAGGAGGAGGAGGGAATAAGTTAAGTGCAGACTTCTAGTGGTTGGACTAGATTCTGTTAATGTTGCTGTGAGCTAAATATCTAGCATATTCGCTATAATGAGAAGTTTCAAAAATGGTTCGGAATGTGGTGAATTTTGCACACGCGCGTTGTTGCAGTGGTGAGTTGTCCAACAGATTAACCTGCCTCAGTAAGAAAGACGATTGAACTGGCAAGTTGTCAGGGTAGTATGTGACTCTATTACGAATGGGATAGATAGTGGTTTTCCGCAATTCAAGGGCAGTGCTGTCCATGGAAATCCGGTTAGTCGCGATGCTGAAGGAGATTGTTCTTCAATCTTCACAGCCAAATGACATTCAGTCAGAGATGATGACAACGATTATGATAATTCAGAACTGCGGAGCGACGCCTAACCCGCATAGTAAATGATCGTTGGATATTTTCCAGTTAATATGTCTTCCACCTTTAATTGCCTATGGATCGAATAGGTCTTATCATAATTATGAATAGACAGGGAGAAAATGCTAGTGATGGAACCGGATAGCTGTCTGGCTTTAAAAACTTAGTAGAAAACGTGTTCAGATAAAATAAAACATTTAGAACACCGAATTCACAAATCCAGACCTGAATCATAGGTAGAGATCATGGTACGCGCAAGAGAGGATGCAGCATCTGTACCCAGATACCAGGGACCTTCGTCTGGAGAATTGCATGTACAAGACTTCATTGAATGAGTATACATTTTGACATATATTTTCCCAAGCATAGTTGTAGTTGGTCTGGCGAAATGAGTAGACTAGTATAACGTCAACTGTACACATAAACGAATGTCCGGCTTTTATAGGATAGTATGCCTTGTTTAGGTACATTAAGAAAAGAAGCGACCCAAGCATACCCCGCTAAAAGAAACCGAGTTACTCATCTTGCTGTTGTGTCGGCCCATTCGGACTATGTGGGCCCGCATGTTTAAGTAAGCATTAAAGCAACATAGCAGTGGGTTTCTAATACCAAAAGATTCCAGCACAGTCAACAGTGGTGCGTGTAGTACATGGGCGAACGCTCTTCGGCTATTCAAGCGACATACGAATACAGACATTCCGTTGTAAATCACGGTCGTAACATGATAGAAGAATCACGTCTGGCAGAAAACGCAGGAGCGCCTTGAAAAAAAACCATCTTATGAGGGACCAATTAGATCCAGTCATGTAAAATTTGGACAGCACCGATATATCGCATGGTGTGCAGCGGTGAAGGACGTGATTGCTCAAGCCTCCTTTTTTATTCAACATTCTGTGCTTTCCATCCCAATCGTCCAGCTCAAGCAGCACATATACAAACACAAGATTAAAACTCTGCTATCAATGGACACCGTACGTGTTTTGCTGGACATCTATTCTCTACATATTTTCCAGATCGCTTGCATCCAGTCCAATTGAATTGATTGCAGAGGATCTCACCTGCAGTTGAACCTGGTTGATAGCTGATTTGAATTGCATCCAATGTCTTTGCGTACGCACTATGCACGTACTGTAGTGGAGTTGAGCTAGCTCAAATCAGCCAATGACGGTACATGTAATACTCCTTGTATGGACAGTGTGGATTGATGGTGTGCGGTGGAGACGCATGGGCGTTCTAACTTCTAGTCAACAACGATTGGCTAAACTGAAGCTATTCCTGGCAGGTTGGGGCACAAGGTTGTCCAAACTCACGCGGTGTGACTGGGTTGAGTAGGCGTAAGTGGGCCGAAATGTACGTAAAGGCATGCTTTGCACAGGGCACAAGTGAGGGCGGCTAACACGCAACGCGACACCCGATCAGCGATCTTAAGGTACTGTGTTTTGGCTCTCAAACGATGTGTGCAGCGTAAGTGGTGCTGTACTGCATCCAGTTCGACACTGCAGCGAATTTGAAGTTGGCTAATGAGATTAAATCGGCTCTCATTTGCTGGTCTGTACCCTATCGCAGAGGGCGGGAAAGTAACTGACTGGGTAGCTCGCAAACCGCGGACTTGTGCAGATCCTGTGTGTTACGGAGAGCCAGCGTACAAGCCGAGAATTGTTTCGGAACATTGGAGCAATCTACGATTTGAGATCGAATTCGAGTAGAGATCAAAACGCGAATCTATGTGGGATCAGCGGCAACTTGGACCATGAACTGGAACCGATTGAGTTGTGTTCCTTAATATTAATTAGCATCTCCAATATTGTTGTGTTAGTAGTTAGCCACAAACTATTTTTTGAGCCATGCTCTCATACAATACCAATCCAAATACCTCGGTCCGGCTGATCTTGACGTTCTCATTTCGTTACGGGTTGAACTGGTTGGGGGCGGCACGACTGTTTCAGGCAGGTATCCGTACAGTTAACGGCAATCACAACACTGCATCCGTGATAGCCATACGAATCCATACGCATGAGTTACACAAGCAGGCCCTAATCGTTAATGACCGTCGCAACGAGACTGGACCTTAACGTGGTGTGACGGTTTGCATAACTCCTCGACCCATTGAGTTATACTGGGTGATGTCTCTGGGTACCTTGAGAGCTACTCATACCAGGTTGGTCAACGGTTAGTGGTCAAACAAATTCAGTCATCTGATCCTCCAGGTCGGGGGTTAGAAATGGGATGGCGCGAATTTCTGTAAAACTAAATCATTGCCACCTCCCCGCTGCCTTACGGACAAGCTTTTGAGCCAAAGAATTTGGATGAGGACCCTAATTGTCTTCCTGCCCTGGTCTGGGCACCCTGGCAGTATCTCAGCCCACGTACAACCATAACTTTTTCTTCAAACATAAACTTCATCCTGCATCGGCCGTCACGCAGATTATCAAGGGGCGCGTTATCTGCTGCTTACAGCATGGCGGATAAGCGAAAACATGCTACTGCTGGCGCCTCCCTTCTTCCTTTTCCACCTGTTTCTCTTACCCCCATTACGACCCTCATTACTAACCTTCCTTCTATAATTCCCAGCTTAATTGACAGCAACCGAAGTGCCACTGGAGTAGAACCGTCGGCAGCCACCATCCCACAGCAACTATCGGACGCCTGTCGCCAAAACTCCCTTATAAGGCCTTGCTGTCCAGTTTCCATGGCGGCGTTCAACGTCCGCACTCTAAGACAAGCAGGTCAACAGGCTGCACTCGCACACACCTTAGACACACTGGGTATTGATGTGTGTTGTGTGTCCGAAATTAGGATCAATGACTCTAACGGGGTTATTGAATTGACTGCACCCGGCTTATCCTCTTGTTATTGGCTGCACGCATCCGGAGACGCCGATGCAGCAGTCACGGGTCAAGCTGGTGTAGGTATCATTCTAACCTCCAAGGCTGAGCCATCGTTGGTTGATTGGATTCCGGTGAACAGCCGTTTATGTGCAGCCCGTTTGAGGAAATAAGCTAAGGGTTGTTTACGATGTAATCCAAAACGCTGTTTGTTTGTAATTGCCGTCTATACGCTCACCGACTGCAGTTATAATGCTGTCAAGGACATTCTATCACGAACTGAACGCGCTACTACGCAGTGCTACTAGTTCAGATAGTATAGTACTTGCAGGGGATATGAACGCACAAGAAGGGAGTCCGAGCTCGTCAGAAGCTCAGCTGCGTGGTAATTATGGGCTTAACTCCGAACGGACTGACAACGATGAGCGTCTGCTGCAACTGTGTGCGGAGCACCAGTTGTTTCTTACTAGCACTGCTATAAGACACATTGGACGCCGAAGTGCCACTTGGCGTCCTCCTGTAGCTGGCCAGCGAGGAACCCAAATTGACCACATAGCCATAAGTTACAGATGGTGTGGTTCCATCCTGGATTGCCGCTCGTACCGGAGTACCTGCGTCGACTCTGATCGTGCCTTAGTACGCTGTCGTTTCTCCATGAACTTTACCGGGAAGCGCACCAAGCGTCTCCTCCAATTGGCAACTGAGAAAGTGTCAGCCCTCGATCAGACAAGCCTATCACGACGTACTGCATACCGAACTTTCGCTGTCTTGTCCTAATGACACTTTCAGTGGAATAGGATCTCGGCCGCCATGCACGACGCAGGAGCATCTGCTTGTTGCACTATCAATCGTCACCGCACCAGTCATTGGATATCCGAGAGGTCAGTGAATCTACTGGAATCTAGAAGACACCTCCCGGCTGGCTCTGAACACAATGTGACCAGACGGGTTATTAGGCGTGAATTAAAGCAGAGCCTGCGTGTTGAAAAGGAACCCTAGTGGACCAGTAGGGCCCAAGAAATGGAGGAGGCAGGAGCAGTAGGCAATTACAGCAAGCTCTTCCAGCTAATCCGCACCACTGGTCCCAGAAAACCTGGCGTCAATGACACAATCAGAGACAGCGCGGTTGCGCTGATACACAATAGATCGCCGTATGGCACTTTGAGCGGAACACTTTTAACATCAGTTCAGCTGGCCCCCTGCTCCCGGACCTCTTCCTACTCTGATGAAGCAGGATGTGTCATGGATAGTTAGTTTACAGCCTCCGTCGGAGGCCGACGTTCGAAACGTGATCACAGCCCTTAATCGTTTTCGTGCCGCCGGCCCGGATTCCATCCCACCTGCATTGTTTAAGGATGGAGGTGAGGTCCGATGCAAAGCATGGATCTCCCTATTCGAACGTATCTGGAACGAAGAGAGTGTCCCGGCTAATTGGAGCGAATCGATTATAGTGGCAATATACAAAAAGGGCAGTCGTACAGACTGTTCTAACCACAGGTGTATTAGACTAACGCCAGTTGTGGCAAGAGTATTGTCCTTGATTATCGTTCGTCGCTTCACTGCGGAACGGGAATCTCGGATTAGGGAAGAGCAAGCCGGTTTCCGCCCAGGACGTGGCTGAGTAGCCCATATATTCACGTTGCGGCAGGT
>OX104064.1:75037532-75363612 GCA_944474145.2 Dicrocoelium dendriticum | reverse complement strand
GCTGGGGGGGGGGTGGGGGGGGGGGGGGGGGGGGGGGGGGGGGGGGGGGGGGGGGGGGGGGGGGGGGGGGGGGGGGGGGGGGGGGGGGGGGGGGGGGGGGGGGGGGGTGGGGGGGGGGGGGGGGGGGGGGGGGGGGGGGGGGGGGGGGGGGGGGGGGGGGGGGGGGGGGGGGGGGGGGGGGGGGGGGGGGGGGGGGGGGGGGGGGGGGGGGGGGGGGGGGGGGGGTGGGGGGGGGGGGGGGGGGGGGGGGGGGGGGGGGGGGGGGGGGGGGGGGGGGGGGGGGGGGGGGGGGGGGGGGGGGGGGGGGGGGGGGGGGGGGGGGGGGGGGGGGGGGGGGGGGGGGGGGGGGGGGGGGGGGGGGGGGGGGGGGGGGGGGGGGGGGGGGGGGGGGGGGGGGGGGGGGGGGGGGGGGGGGGGGGGGGGGGGGGGGGGGGGGGGGGGGGGGGGGGTGGGGGGGGGGGGGGGGGGGGGGGGGGGGGGGGGGGGGGGGGGGGGGGGGGGGGGGGGGGGGGGGGGGGGGGGGGGGGGGGGGGGGGGGGGGGGGGGGGGGGGGGGGGGGGTGGGGGGGGGGGGGGGGGGGGGGGGGGGGGGGGGGGGGGGGGGGGGGGGGGGGGGGGGGGGGGGTGGGGGGGGGGGGGGGGGGGGGGGGGGGGGGGGGGGGGGGGGGGGGGGGGGGGGGGGGGGGGGGGGGGGGGGGGGGGGGGGGGGGGGGGGGGGGGGGGGGGGGGGGGGGGGGGGGGGGGGGGGGGGGGGGGGGGGGGGGGGGGGGGGGGGGGGGGGGGGGGGGGGGGGGGGGGGGGGGGGGGGGGGGGGGGGGGGGGGGTGGGGGGGGGGGGGGGGGGGGGGGGGGGGGGGGGGGGGGGGGGGGGGGGGGGGGGGGGGGGGGGGGGGGGGGGGGGGGGGGGGGGGGGGGGGGGGGGGGGGGGGGGGGGGGGGGGGGGGGGGGGGGGGGGGGGGGGGGGGGGGGGGGGGGGGGGGGGGGGGGGGGGGGGGGGGGGGGGGGGGGGGGGGGGGGGGGGGGGGGGGGGGGGGGGGGGGGGGGGGGGGGGGGGGGGGGGGGGGGGGGGGGGGGGGGGGGGGGGGGGGGGGGGGGGGGGGGGGGGGGGGGGGGGGGGGGGGGGGGGGGGGGGGGGGGGGGGGGGGGGGGGGGGGGGGGGGGGGGGGGGGGGGGGGGGGGGGGGGGGGGGGGGGGGGGGGGGGGGGGGGGGGGGTGGGGGGGGGGGGGGGGGGGGGGGGGGGGGGGGGGGGTGGGGGGGGGGGGGGGGGGGGGGGGGGGGGGGGGGGGGGGGGGGGGGGGGGGGGGGGGGGGGGGGGGGGGGGGGGGGGGGGGGGGGGGGGGGGGGGGGGGGGGGGGGGGGGGGGGGGGGGGGGGGGGGGGGGGGGGGGGGGGGGGGGGGGGGGGGGGGGGGGGGGGGGGGGGGGGGGGGGGGGGGGGGGGGGGGGGGGGGTGCGGTGGGGGGGGGGGGTGGGGGGGGAGGGGGGGCGGGGGGGGGGGGGGGGGGGGGGGGGGGGGGGGGGGGGGGGGGGGGGGGGGGGGGTGGGGGGGGGGGGGTGGGGGGGGGGTGGGGGGTGGGGGGGAGGGGGTGGCGGGGGGGGCGGGGGGGGGGGCGGGGGGCGGGGCGGAGGGCGGGGGTGGGGGGGGGGGGGGGGCGGGGAGGGGGGGGGGGGGTGGGGGGGGGGTGGGGGGTGGGGGAGGGGGGGGGGGGTGGGGGGGGCGGGGGGGGGAGGGGGGGGGGGGGTGCGGGGGGGGGGAGGGGGGGGGCGGTGGTGGGGGCGGGTTCGTCACGGTCGCGGGGGGGGGGGGCGGGTCGGGAGATTTGCGTTTTGCGTGGGGGGTTGTGGGGGGCTGGGTGAGGGTGCCTGTTTTGGTGTATTTTTGGCTGGTTCCTCGGGGTGATCTTGTGCGGTGCTTTCTTTTTTTGTACTTTTTCTGTTCTTGTTTTCTGACTGAGCAATCAGGCGGTCGCAGTCTCGCAGGCGCAGAACAGCAGCAGTACGAAGGCAGCTTTACAACACATGGCTCGCAACGGACACCAGTGGCGCGTCTGCTACAGTCTCCTAATCGGATTGCCTGGTTAAAGTGTGTTTGGTGCTGAGTTATATGCGGGGTAATGGCTGATTATGACGCGTGGCAGTGAAAGCCGTAAGGAAGCTGTCTCGCCGATGCCGCCTTATCTTTACACGATAGCCAGCTGTTTGTGACGGTATGTTGTCTACACAAGGTGTAGGCGCCTTGACCCTGAATGTTTTATTAGGGCATTAAGGTTTTCAGGTAAGTCCCCCTTCTGTCCCTCTTCTTATTCTTTATTTCATAGGTCCTCATGGTTGTATAGCGGCGAAGCATCAGTTTAAATGGCTGAGGTACTGCTGTTGATGATAATGATGAATCGTTAATGGGGTTACGGTAAATGTCACAACCGTTTGTTGTGTTCGAGCCTAGGTAATCACTACCCATGACTAAAAGGCTCATCGCAGAAAGCCAGTAGCTTTGGTTACCTTTCTTATCGCCTTCTCCCGTAAGGATGTTTTGTTAGAAACGCGAAAGCTTAGAAAACCATGGAAAACAAAGGAAGATACAGTTCTCGTGAAAAGAAAAAAAAACACAGGACAAAGTAATCCATGGCTTCTTCACACACACACACACACACAGATATATATATATATATATATATATATATATATATATATATATATATATATATATATATATATATATATATATATATATATATATACTACTCGGCTGCCCAAGCCAAAGTAGGGATGTGTTAGAGGACGCCACCTCGAGTATTTGGCTGAATAGCCTATCCGCAAGGTAGCGGTGCGAATTCAGGGAATAGCGCCGACTGGGAGACGGAGACCGCGTTTCCAGTTTATACGACATTCGCTTGGCGATCTGCCAAACTGGAGCTTAGCCCACGCATACTGAAGTACAATGTTTCACCGGAGTGAAGCACGGGGGCAGTGACTTTATTTAGTGGCGGGTCACGCGCCATGTCGCAGTGTTGTTAAACGAACATTTGTGGTTTTGTGTAGGGAGAGCGCTTTCCAGGCGAAAATTCACCACATCCTGAGACACTGCCGCCGAGCCATTTGCCAGAACGGGATAAATCCGAACTATCCAGCTGGCAACACGAGGAGGTTGTTCGGCAAACCAAACTCCTTCGTGAAAAATGCAGGAAGTTTATCAACACAACCTCAGACCATGTCAGCGGTAGTTGAGACCGCGGGATCCATGTTTACACGATCACAACAACACTCAATTCCCCAAATAACGACCAGTTAACACGTTGTTTGCTATCGCAAGCAACAATGCAGTCTCCATTGTAGTGGACATGGGTGAGCTTCTTGAGACCGGTCATATGCGCGAGCCTCGCGTACCGCAAACGCAGACCGAAGGTACGTGCGTGAGCCCCTGCGGTCAACGACGGACTGCAATGAAACGGTGGGGGACATGAACTTGATCCACGGCTTTGCTGAAGCAGTAGTCAGTTCAATATGATAACTTGGATCCGGTCACCGAGGTGTGGTGGATTCAAGTGCGAGTAGAATAGTAGATTCCAATGAAGAGAAAATGAAGTAGTATTAAAAACGTAATGCAAAGAAAAGGGATTTAGAAAACAGGTGCTTAAAGCCAATTGGGATGGAAAATATGCATCTACATGCAAGAACCCAAATGCAGGATGGCCATGGACTACGCCATTACTGACAGAGAGTCTCCAGTCACTCATGTGGACTATGTCGATGACCCCATGCTGGAAGACGCGACAAGCACCAAAGGGGCCAAGTCTTTGCGTCAATTTCTTCATGCCCTTATGCGTCATCGACTAGTCACCTCATGCTTTCACCCGTTTTGCTGTGGCGACAGCGCATAATGCACGCCGAGGGAGGCGGTGAACGGACATACGGATGACATGATCTAAGCTTAAGCAAACACTCCAGCGAGGTACCGGAGGGTTTCTTTCCAAGTACCAAATGGCGGAACTCAGCATTACTCACCCGGTGCTCTCATCAAATGTGAGCAATACTCTATTAGCACCGGTGATCCAAGACTGTCACACATTTAATGTCTTTATAGCGAACGGCCTAGGATTATGATCCATACAGTAAGACCGGCATTATGACGGCATTTCACCGATAGGCTGATATACCGCCGTCTCACAGATGGTTGAATCTCTGAAAAGCCACATAGGCTTTGCTAATACGCGATATAAAATCCTCATTGATGTGATTGTCAGAGGTGTCACAACTATCAACGTATGTGAAATGATCAATCATTTCCAACAGCCCGTAGTCTTAAGAATCACAAACCTGCCTTGTGATCCGAGGGCGCGGGTTCGAACCAGAGTAGGGACCGGGCGACTCTCCCAATATCCTCAGCCCACGTCCGGGTTGGAGGTTACGCGACAGCGAAACATCGGCACTGCGTACCGGTGTAATGCGGATGCCTTACGTCAACAGCCGTCCGGTGACAGCTAGCACCGGTTGCAGATCGGACCAATGCTGCAACAACACCTTGCACTTTGAAGGTGTAAACCACATGCCGAACCGTGCAGCGTTGCGCGTCAGTCCTAAGCAGTTGTTCTTGCATAGCTTCTGGCTCAGACTCAAGGAAAGCCACGCGGTCCTCATACACAAAGTTTGTCAATTGGTCACACCAGAAAGGTCAGACAGAATGGATCAATTTGTGATAATATTGATCACAAAGTTAAAAAGAAAAGGAGACGTAGGACAAACCTAGCGAACCGCACTTGTCATGTATAATTCAGGAGCAAGTTTCCCGTACACTCTTACTTGGTCTCGGAAAACGCAGTAGAGGGATTTCGGAATAGAAAGGGTTTTCCCCGACACACCATTAAACGAGAAGTAGTGCCACATGCTTGCAAGATCACCAAGGAGGGAGGCGGATTTCAAGTCAAGGAATCAACATCAACAGCAGGACATCAGCCAATTGAACTGATGCCTTGCTCCCATACAAAAATAACAACATACGGGACGAAGAATAAAAAGAGTGAGCAATCAGAAAATCTTAATTTCTAAAACAAATAATCAGCGTCAAGGCGCCTACATCTTGTCAGCAAGGTACGGTCACAAACAACTGCCTATCGTGCAAAAATAGGGCGGCATCGGCGAGACAGATTCTTTGCGGCTTTCACTGCCCCGCATCACAATCAGCCAATACCCCGCATATAACTCAGCACCAAACACACTGTAAACAACCAGTCCGACTATGAGACGGAAGCAGACGCGCCACTGGTGTCGGTTGCGAGCCATGTCCTGTAAAGTCTCGAGCCAAGCACAAGGCGGGTCACGTGGACTCCAGCCCAAAAAGCGAGACGGACCAACGGCACCCAGTTTGGTCGTCAGTGACTTCATTTCCCGCTACCAAGTCAACTTCTGTCCACCTCGAACCTTGGGCTACCCTACAACTGGCAGACCAAACAAGGCTCTCCTAAGTAAGCGGGAACTGGGCATACGTAATACGTGTCCAAACCGACGCAACTTATTCAGCACTTTGTTGTCCCAAGAAATTACCTTGGGTATCAATCCCTAGCACTCACCTACGCACATCGTCGTTGCGGACACGCTTTTGCCACCTGACACCAGCAATGTTCCGCAGACAGCGATGATCAAAGACTTGAATGCATCTCAGATCTTCAGACCGAATGGGCCATCTTACTCCGATTGAGCAGGATGGCCCTCATTGTGGCCTTGTAAACACAGCCTTTCAGACGGAGGGAAACTCCCTTCTGTCGCCAAAGATGTCGCAGATTCAAAAATCCTGTTCTGGCCTTTACAATGCGTGAACTGACTTCATTTGCTAAGCGCCCATCGTTGCTGTTACAGTAGCCAAGGTAAGTGAATTGATCAACTACCTCGAGTTTCTCGCTATTTAGAGTCAAGGGTCCAACAAGTGACTGGTGGTCCTGCAGCAACACTTTACAATTTGAAGATACGAAGCGCATGCCAAATAATGAGACCACTCTGGTGTGACTATTCAGGATTGATTGGGCCACCCAACATGCTGAAACAGGAAGACGACATCATCCGCATAATCAAGATAAACTAGCTCTTCACCATGTGTCACTTCAAGGCCTGTATCATCGTGCGACTCCGCAAGGGAACACTCCATGATGGAGTCCACGACAAAATTGAACAACACTGATGAACGGCAGCTGTTTTCACGAAACTATCCGACAGATCATCGTAAACCTTGACGCGGCTTGTGATGTTTGAGTACAGAGCACGTAAAATGTTCACATTTTTAATGGGAACACCCTTCCGCACAAGTATTTCCAACAGAATGCATTGATCGACTGAATCGAACGCATTCTTGAAATCGAGGAGCACAGCTATTATCGTTCTGCGTGGCGCTGTTCTAGCACCAGCCGCAGAGTGAATATATGGTCCATACAGCCACGTCCAGGACAGAAATCAGTATGCTGTTCCGTAATCCGGGTTGCCCGTTCCACAGTGAGATGACGAACGGTAATTGAGGCAAGTTATTTTGTCACAACTGGTGTTAGGCTAATATCCCGGTGGTTAGCACAGTCTGTACGATTGCCCCTTTCGTATATTGCCGCTATAATCCATTCACTCCAGTTAGCTTGGATGGCGTTTTCCTTCCAGGCATGTTCGAACAGGGAGAGCAGTGCTTTGTAGAGGACCTCGGCACCATCCTTAAATAGTGCAGGTGGGAGGGAATCCGGGACAACAGTGCGAAAGCGATTGAAAGGCTGGATCGCGTTTCGGGCCTCAGCCTCTGATGCAGCCTTTATACTAACTATGCATGACTCATCCTGCTTCACCAGTGTAGGAAGAGGTCCGGGAACAGGAGGCCAGCTGAACTGATCCAGAAAGCGTTCCGTCTAGCTAGTCATCCAGCGATCTTCATGGATAATCAGCGTACCCATGTTGTCCCTGATTTTCTCATTGACGCCTGGTTTCCTGGGACCAGTAGTGCAGAGCAGCTGAAGGAGCTTGGGATAATTTCCTACTGCTCATTCCTCCTCCATTAGTTCAGAGCGAGTGGTCCACCAGGCTTCTTTGTCAACACGCAGACTTTGCTTTAGTTCGCGCTTAATAGCCCGTCTGGTATCATTGTGCTCAGAACCAGTCTAGAGTTGTCTTCTGGATTCCAACAGGTTCAATTACCTCACCGATATCCAGTGACGATTGATAGTGCCACAAGCAGAGGCTCCTGTGTTGTGCATGGCGGCCAAGATTCTATTCCACTGAAGCTCAGCGTCATTAGGACAAAACAGCAAAAGTTCGGTATTGGTAGGTTATGCTTGTCTGATGGTAGACAATCTCATCTGTCAACTAGGGAAGACGCTTGGTGCGTCACGCGTTATAATTCATGGAGAAACGACAGTAGAATATGGCATGATCAGAGTCGACGCAGGTATTCCAGAACGAGCGGTAATCCAGGATGGAAGCACGCCACCTGTAACTTACAGCAATGGGGTCAATTTGGGTCCGTCGATGGCAAGCTACAGGACGCCAAGTGGCACTTCGGTGTCCACCGTTTCTGAAAGCAATGTAACTAAGAAACAACTGGTGTTCCGCACACAGTTGCAGCAGACAATGGCCGTTGTCAGTCCGTTCGGAGTGAAGCACATAATTGCCAGCTCGCTGAGGTTCAGAAGAGCTCAGATGCCATACTTATGCATTCATATCCACTGCAAGCACTATGATATCTGAGCTGGTAGCACTGCGCAGTAGCGTGGTATAAAGCGTGCTTCGCAGCATTAGAACTGCAATCTGTGGATGCGTAAGCGGAAACCACATACAAACAACCTATGCACTAGTTGGTGAATCCACGTTGGTCGTTGTCGTTGAACTGGCTACAGACAAACGGCTGTCCACGGGAATCCAAGAAACCAACATCATTATACAAGTTAGATGCAAGTGGAAAACACCTCAGTTATTGTGCCGCAATACAGAAGACAAGAAAAGAAAAAAACAAATAGTGGCACGCCCGCTGAGTCCCCAGTAACGGATGGACATCGTTCCGGAGAGCTAACAGCCGGCTATCGTGCCGCAAAAAGTTATGTTATGCCTAACGAATACGATCGTGATTGGAGGGGGGTGGACAAAGGAACTCACAACACAAACGCCATTGGGGCCAGCTCCAAGCCATATCAGCAAGTGTGTCCAGTCAAACATGTTCATCGTCCTTAGGACCCCAGTCAGGCAATCGGGATGCACCAACCGACACCAACTGCGAAGTGAGGGCTTTCATCTCTCTCTCCACTAAGTCATCACTTGGCCTCCCCTCCTCCTCTTCCAACCGCACCCACAACGCGCAAACAATCCACGTCGCGGGAGTCGGTGTGCTGGCATGCGCAACACGTGGCCCAACCATCGGAGCCTGGTGCGTGATACAATGGTGCTGAGCGGTTCACTCGCTCTTCCTGCACCAAATACGCGACGCCGAACACGCTCATTGCTCACGCGGTGCTCCCACCAGACATGAGCTAAGCTGCGAAGGCAGCGATGATCGAATGTGACGAGCCTCTTTGTGTCTATCGACCTGATGGGTCAGGTTTCACAGCCATATAGGAGAGTTGAACGGACGACTGCGTTGTAAACTCTGCCCTTCAGGGCAAGAGTAATGTCGCGTCTGCGCCACAGGTGGCGGAGATTGGCAAAAGCATCTCGAGTTATTTCTATACGGTCCGTAATCTCATCTTCGATCCCATGGGCGCTAATATAGCTGTCCAGGTACTTGAATTCCTGAACGAGTTCTAGCAGATCATCATCAAGCGTTGGCGCAGGGTTGGGTCCCTGCCAATCTTGGAGAAGTACTTTGCATTTCGAAGGAGCAAAGCATAGCACAAAACGATTGACAGTCAGTGCTAATCGGTCCAATACTGCTTGGCATGTTTGGGAGCTGTCACAGATTAGGGCAATATCGTTCGTGTACTCCATGTCAAGAAGTCGCACACGAGGAAGTAGGTCCACGCCTTCTAGGTCGTGTTCAGCGAATGCTGTTTCTATAACTTCCTCAATAGTGAAGTTAAAGATGAAAGTGACAGCGCGCAACCTTGTCTCACACCGCTGGTGATACTGAAGGGTGGCGACAGCCTGCCATAAACCACCACTCTGCCCGAACTATGCGCGTACAGCGCCTTGATAATGTTTACATATTTATCAGGCACACACTTCCTCAACAGACAGTCCCAAAGGGCACATCGACCGACTGAGTCGAAGGCCCCTTTTATGTCAAGAAACACGACAACGGTGGGTCGCCAATAAACATGGCGGTGCTCCAACACTTGACACAAGGTGAAGATGTGGTGGATGCAGCCACGACCTCGAGGAAACCCAGCTTGCTCTACACGAACTTGGCTTTCACGAGTGCCAGTCAGTCTGTGGAGAATGACAGACGCAAGCAATTTAGAAGCAATTGAGATCAGACTGATCCCTCTATGACTGCCACATTCCAAACGGGAGTCTCCCTTGTAAAATGGGAGAATGACGGAGCAGAGTGTCTACCACAGCTTGACAAGTGAGTGCCGAAACAGCGTCTCGGGTTGCATGCAACGAATAGTGAGAGGACAAGCCGAGTGCAGTCGCTTCAACAACCCCATTAGGGTCATTGATCCTAATTTCGGACACACAACACACATCAATACCCAGGGTGTCTAAGGTGCGTGCGAGTGCAGCCTGTTGACCTACTTGTCTTAGAGTGCGGACGTTGAACGCCGCCATGGAAACTGGACAGCAAGGCCTTATAAGGGAGTTTTGGCGACAGGCGTCCGATAGGTGCTGTGGGATGGTGGCTGCAGACGGTTCTACTCCAGTGGCACTTCGGTTGCTGTCAATTAAGCTGGGAATTATAGAAGGAAGGTTAGTAATGAGGGTCGGGATGGGGGTAAAAAAAACAGGTGGAAAAGGAAGAAGGGAGGCGCCAGCAGTAGCATGTTTTCGCTTATCCGCCATGCTGTAAGCAGCAGACAACGCGCCCCTTGATAATCTGCGTGACGGTCGATGCAGGATGAAGTTTATGTTTGAAGAAAAAGTCATGGTTGTACGTGGGCTGAGATACTGCCGGGGCGCCCAGACCTAGACAGGAAGACGATTAGGGTCCTCAACCAAATTCTTTGGCTCAAAAGCTTGTCCGCAAGGCAGCGGGGAGGTGGCAATGATTTAGTTTTACAGAAATGCGCGCCATCCCATTTCCAACCCCCAACCTGTAGGACCAAGAGACTACGTTTGTCTGCCCTCTAATCATTGAGCAACATTGTAGGTGTAGCTCCCAAGTGGCCCGGAGGCACCACCCAGTATAACTCAATGGGTCAAGGAGTTACGCAAACCGTCACACCATGTTAAGGTCCAGTCTCGTTGCGACGGTCATCAATACAGTGTCACTTAGAACATGGGGCCGAAATCGGAAACATCGCCACGGACTTGAGGGCGTTAAAGACAGTAGATAAGGTAAGGTGGATCCCGTTTTCGCTCAGCTGCTGCTACAGCTGCACTTAAGTGCCATCGGAATATCGTTCAACGATCTCTTCAACACGCTGCAGGTAATCGGAAGTCGGCTTCTGCCTGTTGTTTGCTTCACAACTGCGCTGAGTATTGGTGCCTTCTCGCCTGTAGGCATTGACGATGTTTCCGACCGTGCCCTCGTTGACATTGGCTGCTTCAGCAGCGTCGTGGGTGGTTTTGTCGTCGACGAACACAAGCACGGTGAGGATCTATTACTGAGCAGATGAGGTCCGCTTGTACCGCCACCGCCTCGAAGATGCGTTCTCTCGCCGTAGGTCGCTCATTTTGGTCGTTTCGCGCAGCACAAGGTTAATAAGGCTATGCTGTGTTTGTTGGAGTTATGATAGCCCACACTGTTTCAATAGTCGTGCAGCTGTATAGTTACACACACATACCCACACAAATACGTGAAGGCCTGTAGGGGGACGTGGGAAAATTTCCTCACTGATTTTGATCGAGATGAACGACACCCGTGATCAAGAGAGGAGCTTGCACAATCGCTCGCTGCTTACACCATTTGGTTGCATTATCATGACCACAATGTGGGCTGAACATCGCCCAGTTGCTTTACTCCCTCTTATCTGATAACAAATTGTTAATTTTCTGCTTAGCATGCAAGGTGTCCAATTTGGTCTGCAAAAAGGTAAAATTTGAAGTGAACATGGTATATAAACGCTGTGCACACAACAAGATCACAGCTTGCCAGAAAAATATGAGCACCAACTCAGTACAAAGAGTACAAGAAAACATTGGCCCACTCAGCACTCTGACAGCCTTAAAATATACGGAACTATTGTTCGTGAAAGAGTGCGGGTTCAAACAGGGACACGAGATCATCACGAAGAACAAGCCCCTAAGAGAAGCATCCTCAGCCAAACTACAGACTGCCATGATGTGACTCGAACTTCTTTCTCTGTCATTGAATGCGGCCGAGTACTGCAGTAGGGGGACGAACAAATTGCAGCGGCAGAGATCCACCAGAGCAACCTGTAAAAGTGTGGCCACACGCAAAGCAATATACACAGTATGATGCTAAGGAACAGCTTACTTGAGTAGGCTGCATGAGGAAGTAGCAATAAGATGCGATACAACCGGTGTCGAACCATGGTCGCGATGGCCTTCAAATGGTTACCGTAAAGGCGCACTAGATCCAACAAGTGGGGAATCATGTTCAGCGCACTCTCGATCGGCGCTAGTAAACGATTTATCACATCCTCTGTGTGTAACAATGGGGAACAATATTCCAAAAAGACTTGAATTGAACACAAGGCTCCAGCTCTGGCTTCCAATACAACCTGAAATGAAACAATGTGACAAAAAGGTGGCACTAAAACAAGGGACAAAAGATAATATGTTCGATGAGTGGTTGGGTAGCTGCTGCACGAGTGACGTCGGCTTGATTTGCAAAATGTCCATTTTAAAGTGAAAATGATATAAATACACTGCGAGTGTTAGCTAAACCACTAACTCTACCCGCTTCATACAGCGTACCTTGCGTGATGACAGCGCATTAGTTGGAGAAACCTCAAGGAGGACAAACGAAGAAGTGGCGAAGGGGTATTGAGCCTCTCAAGCAGCAGTGCGCAGGGTTGATAGGCCACTCTCTCTCTCTTGTAGTGGCACACAGGATAAGTGGTATTGGTAATTAGAACCATTCTCTGATATGCCAAAACTAACAGGTAAGCGGTATCATATTGTTTAGCCACAGCGTTCGTTGTTTATCAGTTTCTGTTTTTCGACTTGATTGGTTGCAGTCTCGTACACTAACTCGACGGTATGATGCGGTGTGATTCGAGCTGCTGTGTACACAGTCGCGGCAGAACACAACACCGTTCAGTGGAGGTAAGCTACCAGTGGGCTCATGGTAGAGTTTACTCGGACACAGTGCACATCATAAACAACCCAGAGCCTCGCTTTCGTGCTGGTTTGGACGTATCAGGGAGAGATAACTGAGCTGAGAGTGGAACTCGGCGAATAGTGCCTGGCGGCTGTCGCCATGATCACTAGGCCATGGAGCTCCGCGATCAGTGCTTGACACAGCGGTAGGGTTAATTGTCGGATTTTGGAGCACGTGCGAAGCTCAGTGGCCTAGTGGTAATGGCGACAGCCACCAAGTTCCACTCCCAGCTCAGCTTCTGTTTCTGATGAACCCAAACAAGGACGAAAGCGTCGGTCGTGGAGTGCAGGAAGGGAGAAAGCCATACCGAAATCCACAACTATAGGGACGGTCCTAGTGATCGTACTGGCGAAGGTTGACTTCAAAGTCAACCGAGGCCACAATAGAGACTGTGTGTTGCAATCCAAGACACACAGCACGTGCTCCAAAATCCGAAAAGCAACACAGAATCGCTCTGATCAACCGCTCCAACAGTTCCGGAGTTCAGGAAGACTGGGTAACTCAAAGCATCTTGCCCAGTGTCAATGAGCTGACTCGAGCTAAGATGGGCAATCTGAACTGAATAGAGTTGGAGAAAGACAAAGTAACCGAGACGAGAACGACAATTCGATTTGACCAAGTCCCCCCAATATCAACGCAGTGCAGGAATTGTGATGACAGCTAATTTCATCAAGTCCCACAGAATACACGAGAATCAAACGCATTGCCGATCCGCATAAGGTTGAGAAACAGTCAAGTAATACACATTCTCTTTGGGAACTAGCACATAATAAATGTCAACTTGATTTATATCAACTTAATCGCCCAGTTTCCAGAACGGAACCTTATCCTGTTTAGGACAACGTAGCAACAGCTCCACAACCAAACGCGATACTGCCAACTAAAAGTTGCTCCTTGTTTCTGCGGTTCTGACCTTTGCTCTGACTAAAAAACCTGTCTCAAACCCGAAC
The DNA here is from genome assembly GCA_944474145.2 of Dicrocoelium dendriticum. NCBI lineage: Eukaryota > Metazoa > Platyhelminthes > Trematoda > Plagiorchiida > Dicrocoeliidae > Dicrocoelium > Dicrocoelium dendriticum. Next base: position 75,350,268 of record OX104064.1, on the reverse strand, counting down.
GAGCTGACATGACGGATATGGATACCGGTCTCGCGCAACGAGACAGTAAGAAGCAGAGTGAGTCTAAGCGCGATAACAGCTGTGCGGTAGCGACAAAAGAATAGGAGAGAGCCCACTTAAGGTACATTAAAGTGACGACCGATACTTAGTATAAATCAGGTAGACAGCAGAGAAATTAGAGCGTGGATGTTGTTGACAATAGATATGCAGGCGGGTGGAACCTTGAAGCGCAAAATCGGGGTGGGGTAATGACTTCTAAATTGGTATAAGAACGTTCCGAGAAAGTGTGTGTGACCGCAGTGTAGATGCAGCTCAAAGTTCAGGTAGTGCAATGATGAACACGGGAAAAAGGTTAGGTGATGAATTTGTAAAGATTATGTTCCTTTGAGAGTGCCAAACTGGGAGCAGTGTTGTGACCCGGGGAAATCAGGATTCTGCGAACAGTAAAGCTACCGACAGATGAAGTGAATTGAGCGCAAGTCAGTGATACACATGCTTAACCCGCATAGAGAATGAGTGCAGTAACGGAAGTTGACTCTAGAGCACAGTTGGTCCATTCATTAGGTTTGGCATCCGATGCCCGGTAATAACTGCAGTCGTAGATACGTTCACTGGCTGAAGTCGAATCAAATTTAAGTATCCGGTTGCTGATGCGAAGCATTTATTGCTTGTACCTAAGTTTCTCACCTAGAAAGGGGAGAAATAAAAAGGTCACTTAACGTATTTCCAGGACCCCACTATACAGTTCGCGTTTGTTAAGAAATCGTAAAAGACAGCGATGTCGAATGAGTCCTTCAGCAGAGGTTTTAAGCATTATTGCAATATGATCGGGATAAGAGTAGGCGCGCGCGCGGCGGTAGGAAAGCAAATTCACCTCCCGCAATCACCCGAGCGATTATAAATGGAATGTACAAAGATTGTAATAGATGACCGTTCAACGCTAAGCAGTGTGGTGAGTGTAGCTACGAGATAACAAGTGATGGTCAGGGTAGCGCGTTTGCACAGTTGGAATGAGTGGTACTTACTTGCCATGTGAATGCATCACCACGCTGCTTTTCGGCTTCCAACTCCTGGACGCTACGTGGAAATGCATTGCGCCAAAACAGCAACAGTTGCGGTAAGCGCGGCCTCACTTGATCCGGACCCAAAGATAAGTAGGAGGCGAGCATCGTCCAACCAGCTTGTGTCCTGGACAATGTCAGACGACTATTCTGATTGGCCTCGCGAAGAAGTTCCTCGGCTAGAGAGAATATCTGCAAGTAACCATATTGGTGATGGATAAGCCACTCACGAAAACTGGTATGCAGAAATGTGCAACAGAGATGAGCGTGTGTTAGAGCAGGCAAACTACGATGCAACATGAAGTGCATGTCAAATTATGAAGTAGCGGCACAAAAATGTTGCAGTCTGCTAAATGAAAACTCCTGCCTACAGAGGAGGCCAATGTGAGAACGCAAAGATTGCAATCGTTAAGGATAGCGTTAGAGAAATGTTATCAAAGGGGAGCCAGTGTTTAATGTATGTTCAGACAAAGGTCAACTAACATAATACGGGCACACCGATTGAATGAGAGATCTGAGGATCGATCACATACAGAATTGCGCCTATAGGTTCGTTCTCGCCTCAAACGTCAAGTTTAGTGAAAAGGCTCGCAGGCTTCGATTACACCATATCCTTTCTGCATGTATTCTTCCTACCGTTGAGTTAAAGACTTGACCGAGATTCACTTCAAAGTGAACCACGGTTCACATTGTGTGTGGTCATCCATTCACACAACGTGTGCTTCAAATACGTCAAAAATGAGTTAATAACCACTGTGAAAAGCATTGCCCGCAGGTCAATATTATAAAGATAGGTGTGTGCAGGGACTCGCCAAGTGTCGGGTACGAGTCGTAGATGTGTTATCGCTAGCTGACGAGAGCAAACACTCACGAGACCGGCCGATGGATGCAACATCCAACTCTTATCTGTTCTAAATGCACTGGCTTATTTAGACCCAAGTGACATGCTCTAGTTGAGTCATCCCGGGCTAAACGAAGGGGTCGAAGTAAAAAACCTCGAAGAGGTATATGGATGCTGCAAAAGATCATTTGACCGGATAGACACAACAGATAAGCTACGTAACAAGAGTAAAACCAGTACCTAAAGAGATAAACGATGAACAAAAGTGCTACGAGTGAGAGTCGACTCGAAGTTAATGTGAAGCGGTACGGTATGCCGTCCGCGCATTCCAACCGGAGGGAGATGTGCGCTTAGAAAGTTTCACACACCGAAACGTCACGGACTAACACGAGCACTACAGGCGATGGAAAGCTAAATCGAGTTTTGGGACATAAGGGCCAAAATCAAAAAGGAAGAAGCCAGAAATAAACGGAGGTACCTGGCTTGCACGATCCGATGGGACACCCAGTACATCAACAGTGGCGCCGGATAGAATGGCCCCGATGGCACCACCATATCCAAGAATAGAATCACCATTCGATCGTTGAGCTTGTCTAAGGGAACTGATGCATCCGTCCAGCGTGGGGACCCGCTGATGAGGCAAAACAACGACCAACTGGCGAAGACACTTCGCGGCAGCGAAGCGCACGGATGCGATTGGATGGATGAGAGCGGTGCACAACAGATCGATTAGCCCAACGGGTTGGTCCAATAAGGGGGCTAAGAGAGAAAAAGCAACTCGACATCAAGGTAAGCATTCAGAGGTGAAAGTTGGAATGGATCAGGTGGGTAGACACACACAACTATTCTCGTAGCGTTAAAATAAGCCCACCGATGATGTCCTCCTAAACGCATACATCACTATATATAGGAATGGAGAATAGTAGAGAACACAGGAGCGTAAATCGCGAAAGACAAACAAACTAGCCGAAACCTCTCGGGGTGACAAAGAAGGAAATTACCGGAGCGACAGTGATTAAATACAGATAACTGCCCTACAAAATTTGGTGCTAAGACAACTTTTGCGTATCAGGCAGTATGAAAAAGTCGACAGAAAACTATCAGATTCGTCTAGATGAAACTAATCATGTACCGGCAAGGTTGGTGAATCAACAAGCGTTTCTTAATTCAGCACACTTCGCCTCTACGTCCTCCGTTATCGCTAGCCAAGGCAGCTGCAGAGACTGGATCGCATTCGTCTGCGAACATAAAAGTAGTTGTAACGGCCGAATACAGATCGCTTCGGCCGTTGCAAGTGTACGGAGGGATAGGCATTCCAACTGCAACGGAGGGACTCTGCAGATTACACAAAAGGCAAGATTTGGGTCTATTTTGATCAGGAGTAGTCAGTATACGAATGAACACAGCTCCGTTCTCCCGCGATATAAGTGAAATTTGACTAGTCTTACATCAAAGGCACGTAAAACCTGTCCTTGGATGACGAGCGTAGGTTTAATAAGAATGTGATGTGTAAAAATGCGTACCTTGATAGACTTATTGAGAAGAAAATTCAGGAAGAAACCAACCCGGTGCCGATTTTAAAAACCGATAAGGAAGAACCATTGATAACATTGAATTCCAAATGGACATGGCCGTGGAACGTTTGGCCAAAAATCTGTCATCTGCAGCTAAATCTACTTTTCCTGGCGGCGACTCTGAAATGCGCCTTCTACACCGAACTTCTCATTCCTACACAAAACAAGGACATGTTATCGGCGCTGACTGCCTCTAAGGTCATTTAACCGTTCGAGTGCAGCTGTGCAGCAACGTATGTCGGTCGAACGGCACGGCCATTGTCCGAATGCGTCAATGAGCACAATTTACGCTGGTTACGTCAAGGATGCACCGGAGCTATAAACACCATTTTCACAACGTGTAGATAGACGTAGGCCTCCAAACAGACCTAAATACTTTTCTTTGTGTAATCTACAGATCGCCTGAACCCTTTTCAAAAGAGCACAAACCCATTGTAGCACACCGCAGCTGAGACGGGCAGGGGAAGACTATCTCCTTAATCCGCTCAAGCGGAACTCGTAGCCAAAAGGCTTCATTCAACGCTGCCTCGCACCACAAGAGGATGCTTAGCACACCTAGACAACTGTAACAGTTGAAAACAGAACAAATATGCTCTATATCAACGGAATCTCTGAAGTGGCGAAGAGGCTTTTATTGCTTTCGGAGTCAAAGTTGCACACTAGCCATCGGAAACAACTCGCAGTAAACACTTCAAAGTGAATGAGAAACTTACCAAAGTGGAAGAAACTGGTGTGATTTATAAGATTTGCTGTAGGAACTGACATATAGTAAGTAGAATAGACTGTAAGAAAGCTTGGCCCAAGGCTACATGAACACAGCCTAGTCAAACCTGGCCACGATCAGAACCCTGATATTAGTGCACATAGATACCAAGAACCATCAATTCGAACTAGAGCATGACAGCATCCTCGGAAGGGCTAAAAGCTGGTAAGCATGTGAGTTCATTAAAGCATGGTATTCAAAGCAGAACTCGATCAATAAGCACGTGGACATCGAAATCGCGTACGAGGAACAGCGAAGCAGGCACCTGAATATGCCCTGATGATATTGCCTTCTCAAGGGACGAAACGTCAGCACAATAATCACTCAGCTCGGAGAACAGCTAAAAATCTGCATCCAACCACGAGCCAGGGATACTCGCATATACTTGAAATCGAGTGTGTCTTACCGATTTAGCAGATACATTTGCATGTTAACTGGTATACATCCATTTAGTTCCTCGCCATAATTAAAATCTTCGGCACGAAGCGGGAAACTCGAGAACATAATCTAATACAGGAAATCCCCTTTATAATTCCAAAAAAGAATGTCAGAAGACGTAGATTCCGGGATGACACTGTTAGGACGATCAACCAGCGCTCCGGCAGGTTCAGTTTTTTGCGTATCAAGACAGTCACCAGTGTATGACTACGAATGATCGGGGTCTTGGGTGCGAAATGTTATGGCGTGCTTGTGAGTAAAGCGACAAAAGTGGCCTGCGCAACTTGCCACTGAACTCTAGGTTAACAGGTGGCCACACGGATAAGAGAGAAACATCATGGGTGGCACTCTGCTGAGAGGGCTAATGCCATGATACGACTGCGACATTCTTGTTTTTAGGCGTGTATGTAGCGAGAGATCCGTGCACCGTAAGCCAAATGCAGTACCCCATACCACCCAAACCAAAGATAATGTGAAGCACTGCAGTTGCCATCAGGTGCTCGTACTGGACGGATAACTGTGTTGTCTTGCTTAATGTGTAGGCGATCGCGATGACGACCACTTTGGTCGCTTGAGTAGTTCGTGTTCTCTGAACGCTGCACCACTAGCAATTGGCGGACGACTCATGATGCACCGCATACATTAGCACAACTTAGCCGCTGAATCGAACGCAGTCGACTGCATAGTCCTCTGAAATGAAACAATGGTGTATTACGGGTAAAAAAGCAATGTTTAACAAGTCGCGTGGGATGGAAATTATTGCGAAAATTTAATTGCAGGATAAAGTGGACTCACAATAAACTTATGAAGAATAACGGAGATTTCCGCGTATTAGAAGCATAAATCCATTAGTTGGGAGTTTGGTAAGACACCGTTTGATTACGTTTTGTAGCCCCTGGCTAAGAAGTCATAAAATGAAACGCAAATGAGACAAGGCATCATCAATTCGTTTTTTAAATATCACCAGATTTGGAGCATAATTAGGGAGGACGTTCCAAGGCTGGTACACGCGGAGGGAAAAGAAATTTCTACGGCATTTAAGCCGGCAATACGGTATTCTCAGGTTCAGAAGATGACCGCTTAGGTTAGTGTTGTGGTTCAGTTCCAGCGGCGGACGACAAACGTGGTTTCGGTTCTACAGAATCTGATAAATCATTGAGAGATACCCCACAAACGCCGATATCGACTGCCGTACTTTCTTAGAGACTTCACTCTAAGCTGAGAGGGCAGATGAAAGATGCCCCTGACGTTCTTGGTTGCTCTTCATTACATAAATGCAATCTAGGCCATGTTGGAGTATATGGTGATCTTCATCGTTACTAATCGCCAGCTATATATTCACAGGAAGCGACTAACATCCATCTCGCATCCTGAGATAGATCAGTGGCTTACATCCGACGCATTGTTTCACAGTGCCTGTGCTCACGAGGCGACATGTATATATGCAACTTCGACATGTCCGCAATAATGTTCAACCGAACGCTTAACAAAAGGACACTACGATTTCTGCGCACGGTAGTCCTCTTCGTGATACCAACTACCTACCATTCTTCTTCTATGAGCAAGGGACCTAACAGTACGTAAGAACACATGACCTCTCATCAGCAGCAGCAATGCAGTTCTGAATGTCAGGAATCATCCGTATAACCTCTGGTGGGCTCTGGCAACGCGTAACGCGGAAACATGCGGGAACTCTCTGTGATACCACTTAGCTTGAACACCATCTCTTATACCTACATGTCGAAACAATAGCTTCGCGATGCATAGCAGTGACAACGCCGGTTCAAAATACGTACATCTATGTCAATAAAATGGGAGAGCTTTACAAATCTGTACAATGCACTGTGCGAGTATACTTCCTCTGCACATTATCTATCATGTGCTGGCAGTGCTGAGACGTCACACAGGCTCATGCCTCTGACACAATTCGCTCCAGGTAACGCATTCTCCACTCGGTCTTGCAGAGTATACCCTCAGGATCACCCTGAAGCATCTCGGAATATCTTGGCCCCGTTATGTACAAGAGAGAGACTTTGAGCTGCGCTCCACTGACAGCGCTAATACAGAAATACGACTGCGACCATTTTGTTGCCATGTGAGCGGGCACTGCTTCGTTACAGCAGGCATCACTTATTGTTAGGCTAGTATTGAGCTGATGTAAGTAAAATGTGATACGGTGGCAAAAGGTCTCCCTAAGGAACATCCGAGTTGGTGCTTAGTGAGTAGGAGCATTTTTCACAGACTCGTGAAAGATGAGTGTGTCTAGTCGGTGGCGTAGCAACTACTTTACTTTCCAGGGGCGAAAAGTAAACTACCGCCCCGCCTCTGGCGATTGTAAATCTAGAAACTCTCATAATGGAGGACAGCTCTTAAAGCGTTCGTTTCATAGAACAACAAGCAAGATCCAAATTTAGAGTACTGCAGTAAATGAAGGCATTTTAGTGATATGGTTAGTACTCATGAGCAAGATTTGCATATACACATTTGGTGCATTACCTGAGGCAGTTATACTGATAATATTATTCATCGGCAAGTTCGTTCTCCATATTGAGAACTGTGAATCCGTGAAGGTTGTCTGCTCCAATAATGATGGAAGGTAGTTTTAAGCTTACGTTTTGAAAATGCGCTCTTACAGCTGGCAATGCTGAGTTTAGGTAAGAAATATGCGCATCAACTTACCTAAGGTGATATTTCTGTATGAGGCTCAAAAGCTCAGGATTGTCATTAATTTTTTTCGTGTCTAGAAGTTTTTACAAAATAGTGCAATTTTGTACTACTTCCGTCAAGAAATTCCTCACATTCGACATATTCACCGAATTCACTAAGCCGACAACCATGGTTATTATCAAGCATATTTAACGGTGTAAAATAGCAAGTTTGTTCGGAAGATCATAATTTTGCTGAAATTTACAACATTTCATCAGCCTAACTGTCTATGAGAGTCAGTATTTACAGGTTTAACTTCGCATCAAATCGCATCGATATATCGACCAATTCTTCCCTGTCCAGTCGTTTCTTTTAGCGGATTTGATGCGTCATGCTTACCCCAATTTAGCGTGGTGTTTATTTGATTCATCCGTTGCACTGTTCACCATTTTCTCTCTATTCCCAAAAAGCCAAAATCTTAACTCTGTAAGCCTGACAGAACTTCGCTGCAGATCCAAACCATTTATTCAGACATAGCTGTGTATCCTTGATTTCTATGAGTACAGATACCTATATGCTCAGAAACAAAATGAACGGAAACAACAATACCATGATCAGAATCAAACATGCAGCTAATCCTGTGATTGCTTTTTCTCATTATTCTGTGGAATGTTTCACAGAAGTGACGAGTTTCGAGTATTTCTTCATGACAATATTTACAGCATCCGCTCGACTACTTCATATACATTGTACGGTCACTTGATACTTATACCGGTGACTTGAAGCAAGACATTCAAGTAATAGTTAGCTGAAAAAATGAATGTTACTTACTGGTCCATCGTACCAAAATTGTAACAGAATGAACCGTCGCAGAAGGTGCATGAACACAGAGACTGGTTTATGCATGACATAAAGGTAGACCTCGGGCTGATTTCATAGACACGTCTCTGGACACCCATTGGTTAGCGCACCATAACAGCACCATTGTCAAATGCCTGGCCACGACAGTCGTCAATCTGTATTCCATCCTTCTCTGATTCTCTCAAAGCCAGTCCATAAATTTCCTCTGCGCTTTTACTGCAGGTCTGAATGAAGCTCAGAAATGACTCCTCTACCGTCACTACATTTTCAACAATCTGATTTTTGTGAGGCTCATCTTGAGTGCCATTGAAGGTTTAGCAAACATACTTGTTTTTTGACCTGATCTATGACTTTCTTTCCCACATGATTTATCAAAATCCCCGTTAATTCATTTTGAACGTTTAGCGACAAAAAGGTGCTGATCTCCCTTCCCAACTGAACTGTCACCAAACATACAATTCTGAAAAGTTCCCTCTATGTGGTGGCCTCCTTTGTCATCCTAGACGTCATCTCGGTGACCACACAGTGTCATGCCTTGCATGGTGAGAAATCTGACGATATCAATCAAGTATTCCGGCTTAAATTTCAGACAACCACTTTTCTACAACTACTTGCTCCAGTTTGTTGATTGACTTTCCTTTAACTAGCCGGATCACTAGCTCCCTGCAGTTGAGGAATGACTGAGCACGCGAGTTACTGGATTCGTGTTCACATGCTTTTAGAGTTAGTTTCCAGCAGGCAAAAAAATAAACTATCTTGTTCAAGACATCCTGCAGCCGAAACCAAACAGGGCCCCTTTTGTGTAGGAGAATACACCATCGGGGTTCGCAATCTCGGTTCACCGTATAGAAAATCCCGAAAAAAAACCAGTTCGTGTTAACTTCTTAGCTTAAGGTTCGCATTCGTTCCACGTAGCACCAGTTATGGAATTTATGCTCGACATGCTGCAAGACAGCAGCTCCAAGCCGGACAAGCATAGTAATAATTTTATGAACAATCTCAACAGTCCACTGGCAGAAACCCATGTGATCATTTGATGTGCGTGAATAAAAGGGTGCTTGCTTTTTCACCTCTTTAATTTCGCGCGCTTCTTCTGCATCAGCATTACAAACATTTCCCGTTGCTTCAATGCTGTCAACCCGGATATCAACCTCTGAGGTATCGATTTTATCTTGGGTCACCAAATGAGTATCATGGTACGTAGTTACCACTTCCGCCATGGAATAAATTTCGATGAATTTACACTGGGTATTAGGCAGCCATCCGTACTAAAAATTTCGCCTCTGTCACACGCCGCCCGGGGCGAACCGCACCCGCCCTCCCTGCTATGCAACACTTCTGGTCCAGTAAAATAAGCAATCAACAAATTGATGATGGGGAGATGTATTCCTCAGATCAGTACATCTTTCGGCAACATTTAGCGGTCTATGCAGCAGAATGCGTTGGTATACTCAAGAAAAACCTATGCGCTGATCCGTTTCTGTTGTCAAGTGATGGCAGTAGAGAACGTACCGGCGGGCCAGTGCATTAACGGTACATCTCGAACCAGAATAAGTGTTCTTAAGGGGGTCAGTCGAGCGGGTTTGAGACAACTTCATTTCAAGACTGACTTGCTCTTACAACTTCTAGGCAACAGAAGAGCAAGCGACAAGTCGACATGTGTTGGACCTTTGGTACCGGTGTGATGCTACCGTTTTCCAGAGTAGACTGAATATGCACTTGGTTCAGACGGCGTAGCTCTTCCTTGGTATGAACGGTGAGAGATCTCACCGAGATGCAGTCTTTTCCTTTAAACGATCTCTCCTTAAGTCTACACGGCGTCTTCACATGGTGGAGGAGAATCTGTATGCGCAGGCGTTGAGAAATTTTCAAGGATAGCAGATGTCAAAACAGAGATCTAGATAGTCAGTCAAGTTGTCACAATACTTGGACACGCCAGGATCAAACTATGAACAAAAATATGCAGACGAAACTATTGCACGTGGTCGACCAGCATATTGTGAAGGCCACTACTTTCACATGAACCTACACATCAGTGCAATAATAGCCCCGCAGAAGCTACCCTAATGAAATATGCCGACGACATCATCCTGGGTATCAATAATTTAAACGCACGTTGCTCTCTGATGGCGCAAAATCATCCGAATGACCTGAATAGTTGGTTCAAAGCTCGTCATCTGGCTCTTAATGCATCCGAGTGTCATAATACGCTGTTTTCGCGACAAATAGGAGCCAGGTACGAGAAGTTCCCACACAGTGTCTCAAGCAGCTTCGTGACAGTGATCGATTGCACTCTTCTACATCTGTGAAGTAAATAGGTATGCTACTTGAAGTTCTACCAGGTGACCGACTGGCAAACCCTATGTATGCGAACAATAGGCCCTCTTTGGGTCTGACCCAGGAGCTACGTATGCAAACTGATTCGACTGACTTCAATGTTGCACGCCTCGGCATGCTTTTGTACCTTCACAGTGCAAAATGTTTTGACAGCACCGGTCCGATCAGTCACCTGTGATGGCTGTGCTTATAAAGGGGGGGACTTCAGAAGCAATCCGAAAGGTACTAAACGAAGAAAAAATAAGTCAAACGGTGCATTCGACACGGGTGCCTTTGACCGACTCAATCCCCGAAGGTAGGAAGACACGGGGCATGAAATGGACTCGCATAACGTCGAAATCTATAGGAACAGTTTGCGATGCACACCTCTAAGGCTGACTGCTGAGGCATCGGAAATTGCCGAAGCCAACAGCTGCGTAGGCAGTGGATGGAGTGGAGTTATCGAGTGCGTGGTGGGCTGTCTTATCCTGTCAGTCTGAGGGGCGTTGGCGAACGGATCTGGGTCACAGCGCGAACATCAAAACAATCCTACTCCCATAGCAGGCGGAGACGTAAATGTGATGACCTCGTACAATGAACCACCTGAGATCTCTAGTGCGGCATAAAAATGGCGCGTTGACCTGTGAGGTGACTAACATCTTGCTGGCATCTCAATAACCGCAATTATTGTTCCTTTCTCGTAATGAACGCAGTACCAATCACCCATCGGTTCACTTGGCCTGACGAAACTTTCGTGTGGAACGCAAAACGTTGGACTCTAACTACACCATGGACTAGTTTGTTTGGTTTGGTTTCATTTTCAAGAAATATATACCTTGCTTTATTTCCCCAAGGTTGGGTGTTTCAGGCAAAAAATCGTTGCGGGAGATGAGGATGTTGAGAAACGTTGTCAAAGCTGCCCACGATCTATGATTGTTCATTTCGTCAGGAATAGTGAAATTGTACAACCTACGGTCGAACATACCAAATGGTGGTGATATTTACTGCAACTACATTCACGAATTCGGCCTGTTTGCGTCATTCATGCGTACGGACCGGGATGGCAAATCGCGCTTACATAGGGGCTGCACAAGTCCGCAGTTTGCAAACCGCCCAAATAGCTAATTTCTTGTCCCATACAATACCGTACAGATCAGCAAATGAGAACTGAAGCTATTTCATTAGCCCGCTACATATTTGGTGCAAAGCCACACGGTTCACGTAGTATGTCGGCAACGTATGCTGCACGTATCGCTTTTAAACGATCCCGATGAAATCCGCTTCCGTTGCTTGAGTGGTTCGTGTTCTCTTGAACAAAGCACCATTAGAAATCAGCGGACGACTCATGATGCACCGCATACACTAGCACAACGCAGACGCTGAATCGAACGCAGCCGACCACACAGCCCACTGAGATGCTTCACAATAAGCGACTAACATCGATCTCGCATCCTGAGATAGATCAGTGGCTTACATCCGACGCCTTGTTTCACAGTGCCTGTGCTCACGAGGCGATATGTATATATGCAACTTCGACATGTCCGCAATAATGTTCAACCGAACGCTTAACAAAAGGACACTACGGTTTCTGCGCACGATAGTCCTCTTCGTGATACCAACTACCTACCATTCTTCTTCTATGAGCAAGGGACTTAACAGTACGTAAGAACACATGACCTCTCATCATCAGCAGCAATGCAGTTCTGAATGCCAAGAATCATCCGTATAACCTCTGGTGGGCTCTGGCAACGCGTAACGCGGAAACATGCGGGAACTCTCTGTGATACCACTTAGCTTGAACACCATCGCTTATACCTGCATGTCGAAACAATAGCTTCGCGATGCATAGCAGTGACAACGCCAGTTCAAAATACGTACATTTATGTCAATAAAATGGGAGAGCTTTACAAATCTGTACAATGCATTGCGCGGGTGTACTTCCTCTGCACATGATCTGTCATGTGCTGGTAGTGCCGAGACGTCACACAGGCTCATGCCTCTGACACAATTCGCTCCAGGAAACGCATTCTCCACTCGGTCTTGCAGAGTACACCCTCAGGATCACCCTGAAGCATCTCGGAATATCTCTGTCTCATAGCTTGCTTCACATATGCTTTTATGATGCTCCAAGTGCCCTCAATTGGGTTCATTGATGGAGAAAATGGAGCAAGGCGCAGGAGGCTGCCCGAACGGTACGACTCCTCTTGGAATATGCGTTCCAGATTCGTGTGGCATGGCGCGTTATCACAAACCAGGAGGCAGCTTTCGACAAAAGTAGAACCGCGGGCATTCAGCAGTGCACGCAACCCTGCGCACACCTTTCTTTGTTGAAGCTTTCTCTCACCATGGTATACTCTATTAAGCCGTTGGTCATCAGTGCTGGAATCAGATGAAGGTGATGTACTCGTGTGTTGGGTACTTGACACTGCGCACGAGTTCCACGCGGAGAACGGCCTCCGGTGCGAGCAAAAAAGTTGTTGAAATCTGTTGTATCTATCCACGCGGATCGTCGCCCTTCAACTTCCGATTGCGGTGGTGCCAAGAGGTAAGATTTGCTTCTGGACGAACATCGCACAAGAATCGGCAGATATCGAATCCAGTCGCGAGAATATCTTACAAGAATGCAAGGAGGTGACATTCCTCCAAGAACTGACGAATAAGCACTTCGAGCTGTTCGCACGTTATCACACACATATACTGCGAACCCTTTATTGGCCTTACCCCAGAAACCACGCAATTTCAAAACCGCAGTTGAGTGGCATAACGGCCCTACAGGACGAGGTATTCAGAATGAACGTTGGAACGCACACTATTTAGCGTCTCACGGATGGTGTTGCTCACGTAACGTGTTGACTGTATTCACGGATATATTGGCGCAACTCGAGGAGTTTAGCAAGCAGATAGAGGACTTTAGATCCTTCATTCTGCATGAGTATGCGGATCGCTGCGAACCGACGCAGGTATCGTCGGTCAAGTATAGGTCAGATACGGAGGAGGTTTAGACGGTGACGACTATTTCGCCGTGTATGTCGTAGGAGATCGCGTAAATATGGACGACGTAGGTGTATTGTATGCCATAAGTTCCATTATATGGATGGTCCGATTTTTGAAACCGCTCCTTGTCTGGATTATATGCCGCAAGCTAAGGCGATGCTGGCGATGTATGAAGGTTTTGGATTCCGGAACTGCTTGTAATTTTCTTACTGTTGTCAGCCTCAGGTCCAAGTGTCGCGTCATTGTGTTTACGCTCACCTCCGGCATGAACCCGCTTTCAACCCCAGGCAAAGCGTTTGTAGCGTGACCGTGGGTGCCGACGATACCCATTCTACCAGGCAATCAACGTGGCTTTTTGCACGAGATCGTCGTCTTTCACCATGCTTCCCACTTTGTTCCACTGACTCTAAGCTTCGTACCCAACTGCAGCACGTTTTCGTGTTAACGTGCAGTAGACGTTCAAGTTCCTCCCAGTTGTCTCCCTCCTCATAAGTCTGCAATATTCTGCTCTTCACCTCGGAGTGACGTGTACGGCGGTTTCCTTTTGCCATTCTGAGTCAACAGGCTGCATTTCAACCGGCTGCTTTACATATATACCTGTCTGAGCAAGTTTCGTAATGTAGGACGCATATGACGACTTGGTGCACGCAAACGTGCGTATGGATTCAAACTCACCGTTAGGCTTCTGGCTTACCAGGGTGTTCACCTCATCAATCAAGCCAATGGAATGAAACACAATGACGTCTCAGCACTGCCAGCACATGATAGATCATGTGCAGAGGAAGTACACCCGTACAGTGCATTGTACAGATTTGTAAAGCTCTCCCATTTTATTGACATAAATGTACGTATTTTGAACTGGCGTTGTCACTGCTATGCATCGCGAAGCTATTGTTTCGACATGCAGGTATAAGCGATGGTGTTCAAGCTAAGTGTTTCCGCAGAGAGCTCCCGCATGTTTCCGCGTTACGCGTTGCCAGAGCCCACCAGAGGTTATACGGATGATTCCTGGCATTCAGAACTGCATTGCTGCTGATGATGAGAGGTCATGTGTTCTTACCTACTGTTAAGTCCCTTGCTCATAGAGGAAGAATGGTAGGTAGTTGGTATCACGAAGAGGACTACCGTGCGCAGAAACCGTAGTGTCCTTTTGTTAAGCGTTCGGTTGAGCATTATTGCGGAAATGTCCAAGTTGCATAGTACCGTTGGTTACATATCGCCGCGTGAGCACAGGCACTGTGAAACAATGCGTCGGATGTAAGCCATTGATCCATCTCAAAATGCGAGATCGATGTTAGTCGCTTCCTGTGAAGATATGGCGGGCGATTAGTAACGATGAAGATCACCATATACTCCAACATGGCCTAGATTGCATTTATGTAATGAAGAGCAACCAAGAACGTCAGGGGCATCTTTCATCTGCCCTCTCAGCTTAGAGTGAAGTCTCTAAGAAAGTACGGCAGTCGATATCGGCGTTTGCGGGGGATCTCTCAATGATTTACCAGATTCTGTAGAACCGAAACCACATTTGTCGTCCGCTGCTGAAACTGAACCACAACACTAACCCAAGAGGTCCTCCTCTGAAGCTGAAAATACAGTATTGCCGGCTTAAATGCCGTAGAAATTTCTTTTCCCTCCGCGTGTACCAGCCTTGGAACGTCCTCCCTAATTATGCTCCAAATCTGGTGATATTTAAAAAACGAATTGATGATGCCTTGTCTCATTTGCGTTTCATTTTATGACTTCTTAGCCAGGGGCTACAAAACGTAATCAAACGGTGTCTTACCAAACTCCCAACTAATGGATTTATACTTCTAATACGCGGAAATCTCCGTTATTCTACATAAGTTTATTGTGAGTCCACTAAAACGCTTTTCACTTTATCCTGCAATTAAATTTTCGCAATAATTTCCATCCCACGCGACTTGTTAAACATTGCTTTTTTACCCGTAATACACCATTGTTTCATTTCAGAGGACTATGCAGTCGACTGCGTTCGATTCAGCGGCTAAGTTGTGCTAATGTATGCGGTGCATCATGAGTCGTCCGCCAATTGCTAGTGGTGCAGCGATCAGAGAACACGAACTACTCAAGCGACCAAAGTGGTCGTCATTGCAATCGCTTACACATTAAGCAAGACATCAATTATCCGTCCAGTGCAAGCACCTGATGGCAACTGCAGTGCCTCACATTAACTTTGGGTTGGGAGTTATAGGGTACTGCATTTGGCTTACGGTGCACGGATCTCTCGCTACATACACGCCTAAAAACAAGAATGTCGCAGTCGTATCATGGCATTAGCCCTCTCAGCAGAGTGCCACCCATGATGTTTCTCTCTTATCCGTGTGGCCACCTGTTAACCTAGAGTTCAGTGGCAAGTTGCGCAGGCCACTTTTGTCGCTTTACTCACAAGCACGCCATAACATTTCGCACCCAAGACCCCGATCATTCGTAGTCATACACCGGTGACTGTCTTGATATGCAAAAACACCGAACCTGCCGGAGCGCTGGTTGATCGTCCTAACAGTGTCATCCCGGAATCTACGTCTTCTGATATCCTTTTTGGAATTGTAAGGGGGATTTCCTGCATATAATTGTTCTCGAATTTCCCGCTTCGTGACGAAGATGTTAATTATGACGAGGAGTTAGTTACAACTAAATGGATGTATACCAGTTAACATGCAAATGTCTCTGCTAAATCACTAAGGCACACTCGATTTCATTGGTACGTTCATTACTTAATCTTGCTCTCTTCATTACGATCATTCTACGGGATATGTGAAGGGTTAACTATTTAACCCGTTGTATGCCACTGTACTGTCATGTGTTTTTGTGGACTACATGTTCACAGGCCGCTGGATAGGGAATTGAGTGTTATGGACCTCGCGGAATTATGGGATTTGCAGGTACCACTAACGTAGGAACGATTTGAAGTGTTGCTCGCCGATAGGCTGTCGGCCAAGTACATTTGCTGGAGAACAGCCGGTGAAATGGTCAGATAAAATTGCCGGGCAACGATGCAGTGATTCCCATGTGCGAACATACCACAACAACTGGGTATGGGATACGAATTCAGTTGATGCGTGTCAGCTGCCCTTACGTTGGGTCTGTGCCAGTCCGCCCATGCATGTGTGTGTGTACAGATCAGCCGATGCAAACTGCCGACAGTCTGGTCGCAGTGTCTCATTTGATTCAGGGACCAGCAACTCGGTGCACTGCATTCACTATGACGGTAAGCGACGCTTGCAGTAACAAAGCTTGGTTCACTCGCCTTGTGACAAAATTGCCACAGTCGTTGGTAGGTCGTTCAGAAACTTGGGCTGCGCCAGCTGAAAACTAGCCATAAGTTCGCTAGTGGGATGTCGCATTACCGTGTTCGCAGCCCCTCCCCCACTGATGCCGTTCGCAAGGTACACGGTAGTCCACTCATACCCAGTCGTACCTTGCATTTGGACAACCTTGTGCCCCTAAGCTGCGCAGAACTAGCTTCAGATTAGGCACCGTTGCTGAATGCAGGCTAGGCCGCCCAGACGGCAACACCCCACCCCACCAACGCATACATTCATGCAAGGGTTATTAAGTTGACCGTCAGAGGCTGCATTGGGTTAGCTCAATACCAAGGTCACTGCGCGCGCTCATGAGTGCAATTCAATTGCACTTATGAGCACGTTCAATCGGCTTAAAGGTGCAAATCAAAGCGTTAGGGAGCAACTCAATTGCACCATAGATGCAATCAATCTGGAAAAAGTGTGGTGTATGGAGAAGACGGAATAGCGGCCGCGTGATTAAAGCCAGATCCTGTAACGCCGCAGTGAGACCAGCACTACCGCTTGAGTCAGGAATGACCATTGAGTGCAGGCGAGATTGAGTTCGGTCTCATTTGTCAAACAACGCCTAAGAACTAATACTCATGTCTGGTATCGAACGAATAACACTGATTTAAGAGAGGTGTGAAAACAATGGCTGGTGGTTTTGGTGGGCAACGTATCACTTTTTCAACAAAAGCTTTCTCAGCCATGGTCAAATGCACGTGGGATAGTTTCAACGCTGTTCTAACTGGGCACAAACTGTGCGCGATGGAGAAAAGAAAATAGGCCGTGAAGCAATGGGTAAATTAATGGATAGTGGTTGACTAAGACGATTAGTCGAACTTCAGTTACATAAAGTGTATAGAGACGGCAAGAATTCCGTACAAATGACTTCGGAGGCTATCCGGAAGATACTAAACAGGGAGAATATAGGGGTGATCTTCCGGCGGCGCCAAACACTACGCCCAACACTGGTGCATCTGAAAAGCTCTCTTCCCAAGAATAGGACAACTAAGTGCGTCTACAAAAGTGAATGTAAAGACGGTGACATGTATTAATGAGGCAAAACGCAAGAGAGCTGGGTATATTAATTTGGGAATACAAACAGCGAATTTCACGATAACCGACGAACAATATCGAACACAGGCCCGTGGCTGTGGGTCATCAGATTGAATTTTAGAAATCATTAGGAGGGGTGTGCGAACAACGCCCAAGCGGTTTATTGCAGAGACGGTGGAACTCACCAAAACCGACAGCTATGTGAATAGGATGCAATAGGTGGAACTCTCGAATGCCTTGCGAGCGATCTTAATCCGGTCAGTCTGACGAGCGCCGATGCGCAAATTCTGTTAGAAAGAGGAAATAGCCTTCCGTCGTTCTTACCAAGGAGATATTTGTCAATGCGATTAGGCACGAGGGATATATGGACTATTCCCACTGTGACACTATAGAGATGATAGCGCGACCTGTGACAGTAATAGCATCTTGCCGCATGTCCCTGTTATCGCGATTATTGTCCTACTCCGCTATAAAATGCTGCTCAACTTGTATATTGACTCATCTGGTTGGAAGAATTGTGCCAAAAGCGAAACGTTTCCTTACAAATACACTAACCGACAATTTTCAAACCTCTCTGAACTGGAGTTCATGAGTATCTGCCAGGATTTCTAATAACAGTTATCTGAGAATAGATCCTCAGGTGTCAATCTGAGGTGTTCTTGGAACTGAATCTTGGCCATATCCTTCGCACGCTTACCAGGTGACCCCCTGGGCCCGTTGCTGTCATGCTCTGAACATGGCTAGAGGAAATCACGAGAAGGTTAGAAAGATATGGTAAAGTAGTACGAAGAAGCATGTGGGGAGACGGATCTCGGTCAATGCATATCGTCTTTCTGAAGGAATCCTCGGCGTAGTGGAATCCCCAAGCCGACCTTTGTTGTGCCCACTCATACCAATTCAAGCATAAGGCATGCTTCGAGAATACTTACCGATACAAGTCATCCACCTCATGGTGCGCTATCTGAGTGCGTATCAACATCCTGAATCAGATAAAAGTATAGATCCACTTTCGCCCACACAAGGGCTTACCACTCATCCGTTATGCTGGATCTGCATGTTTATTGGTTGCATCCAGACATCAGTTGTCGTGGAGCTTAGAAACAACTCTGCATCGTAACCATACTGCTGTTTATGCCACTTATTCATCTATTTGTGTATTTACTACTTTATCTCTTTGAATATGCTGTAGGCATGTGTGTAACAACTGAATATTCACCCCTGCATAAAGCGATTCCTGGAAAGGAAAAAAATGAAATCGGCGATACCAACGGTTACAAATCCGTCGAAAACAATACATCCACGAAGTTTAAGATGTGGCCGCTGTTGTATTCTCGCTGATAACACGGTTAGCTGATTTTGAATTCAGGATCAGCCACTACCCAAATCAAAAGACAAAGATCTTGACAAAACAGCATTATTCGCGGACAAAATAGAATAGACCTAGAGAAAAGTTTTGCGCTACCAGAAACTACTAAATGATGGTAAAACGTTCGCGTTAGCTGCTTCCAAAAGAAAAATACGATCATTAGTTGGCACCCATAGTCACTCTCCTGACCAGTAAGTTTACAATCGGGTTGGTTCAAGCCTCTGCGTAGGACAGTGGCATGGAAACGAGCGAGCTATGTTAACACATACACATGTCCTCTTCCTTATGGCTAGCAGCCACTTCATCTGACGATTTTGATGCTTCCGTCTACACACTTTTGAATTAACCTCGATACTTTTTACTATCGTCCCACATTGCTTTCATCAGTGGTCCTGTGAAGATTTGAGTTAAATAAAACTGGATCGGCCACACAGCATATTTGAAGAGACAAAATAAACGAAACAATCGATTCGGTGCAATCGAGACTGCTCAACATTAAAAACCAAGCACAGTAATGATTAAGACAATTGCTGGCATGTGTAGTAAATCCTACAGTGACTCCAATTGAAAAAATGTCACGATCACATACGTGGACGAAAGAATGCATTATTTGTGGTGATTCTTTGGAAACAACGAAGAACCACGTCCTTCAAGTTGAATGCATGAGGTGAACACCGTAGCCTACCAGTGCTTTATGTCAATCTACATGACAACGGTTATGTACGATCTGAATCCAGTTTCAGAAAAACCATACGATGGGCTGTGAGAGCCCTGTTTAAACGAGTCCCAGCTCAATGCAGCACGCCACCATTCAGGAAGCCGAAGTAAAGTCATCCGCTTAACCTGCTAAAACAAAATTCGTAACCATATGTTTTCATTCTACGTTGTATAACATCAGAAAAGGCATCACAAATCACAGCAACAACTACGACGCATATTAAGACTACTACTCTATCTCAAAGTGATGGAATTTTTTGGAACGGCGGTGAGAACTTTATTACCATACGGGATCAAAGACGCTGCGAAACCAACGGAAACGATTCAGAACACGCTCTTAAGGGCGGAGGAAAAGTTGGGCTATGCTGATTCATAGCTGCCGTAATCGGGAAGTCCTGACGCCGGAAGGCCAACCGCTGTCATCTGCATGGCAGTGGAGGATGGGTCGGGCTATATCGCAGTTAGCTAACAATTCGTGATGGTCGGTTGCCATCCTCCATGGCTCAACTGCATGAGCTGCGGGCTAGTTGGCACAAGACACTAGCAGTCATGGGTTCGATCCTCCGTGGAGGACCGAAGGATGCACACCACTGACGAGCCCCAATAGGGCGAAACGGCCATCTGGTGCTTTTACGGATAGGTAGTTGACTTATCTGAATTGTCGGCTGACTGCGAGAAACAAAAATACTCGCCAAAATCCTTCTAGTCATAAGTAGATCAGACTCAATTAACGAAAGTGGAGGCAGAGGTGGCACAGGAAAGCAGAAAGCTTGACAGAACGCCAGGTTATCCACCGACAAGAGCAGAAATCGCTAGTGCTAATGCATAAGGATACACAAATTCATTAAAATGATGTGGAAGACGTTTAAATGTGCAAAATACAACAGGCCAGTGGATATGAATTCGTCGGGGTCTTGTAATGGACGAGCTAATAGCATCGCCTAGTCCAGTGGCGAAACGTCTGGAAACAAATTACTCAAGTTAGAGAACAAGCCAGCACCATCGTCCGCATTCTTAAACGTAAACATTTGGAAAAAATCGCTACTCTCGGAAGTACGTCAAAGTCCGAATCACTAGTAACCACAGTTGGGCACCTCTGTACTGATTGACGTAACATTCATCCCATACTAAGGAAAGAAAGAAAGGTCACCAGCAGTACGCCGGCACACTGTACCGACGCTTCGCTGCCACGCGACCACCACCGGTAGCGCGTGGGCTGCGTGAACCGCGAGGACGTCCGCCCCTACGCGCATTCGAACCGGCGACCTAAAGGTCGCAAGCCAGGCGTGCAATCCGTCGACCACAGGCCGACCCATGCTAAGGCAGACTGACTTAATCGCGCAAATCCCCCGGTCTCACAACTGCTCCGCACGCGACGGCCAATGTTGTATGGAATAAGATGCCACATTCAATCTTGTTTAAATCAGACCGTCAACGCCAGTCGTACGATGAGCTGCTCCGAAAAAGATACCAAGCGAAAATGGATTGGTTGACCAATGCAGGCTCAGATGATAGGGAAAAGTATGTGGGTCAGGAAATGAAGACAAGAACGTATATATTTCACGGTAAAATAGCGAACCATCAAGGTGAGAGTGAAGCCAGGAGAGCAAAAAGCAAGAAATTTGCACAAAACCAAGGCTACAGATAAGATGGCCTGAAGTGTTCAGGTTCTCACCACGATATGTCCTGATGCACAGTGGTGAGCGCGCATGGAAGGTTAAAGAATTCAAACAGATAGTGAACGGAATTATCAGATAAAACTGAAAGGTGCTTACCACAAGCAGAGTCCAACTGGCGTATCACCTCGGTCAATTGATCTAAGATACAAACAATTATATGCTGTTGTTGGCGTTGGCGTTGAGTGCGAGTGCTCGCGCGTCCAAAACCGCGTTTGGTGAGGACGTTCGAGTCAGCATCGCTAGTTTTCGGGGAAATGGAAGGGGCGGCACAATTAGGGTCCTCGAGCTCCAGCGCAGTCGGCTCGACAACCTTTTTGCCAGAGTCTGTAGGAGCGTCAGTGGTGTCTAGCTCTACATTCGTTTCCTCTACACATTCGGCACCCCGAGCAGCGTGAAGCTGCCTTCGGAGAAGCACAACCAATTCACGGGCAGCCGCCAGTACAGCCGGTTCCGACAGCAGACGATGGAACAAAGTGGTCAAGATGTAACCCACACAATGACGTGCGAATATTGCCTCGGCTTGAGTAGGAATGGCGCGGGGATTGATCAGTAGGTGTACACAGTGGGAAATGACAGTGTCCAGATTAGACTCGAGCCAATGAGAACCCATCATTGAGACGAATTCAACATAGGCCTGTGAGGTGTGCAATGTATAGGGAAACGGAAATGGTTAAGGGAAAAGTCCAGAGAAACAGTCCGCTTAAAATAAGTAAATAGGTGAACTATGACGACTGACACCAGCAAAGACCAAAGAGTGGAAAGATCCCCCTAGTGGCGGCACCCATGTGGAGACTCATTAATGAAGTCTGAATGAATGGTGAATAGGGCGCGGAATAAACAGACAATGAAGGAGAATACCTAGATGATTGACAAGAATAAAACCACAAACAGATAATGTGAACGCATAGCAAAATGCGCTGTGATCGACAACAACCGGGCTGATATTAGTTCCTCTGCGCTCCACTTAAGGATAGAAGCTAGAGCAGGAAACAGATGAGCGCGTTGTTGTGCATCAAGGGTAAAAAGATGTTTTGAGGAGAGTGCGTCGTTCTACGCTACTATAACTGGTCCAAAGCGGAGATGACTCGTTCTCGTGTGGGGCGGCAACAACGAAGTTGGAACAGTGATGTCAGAAGTTGTGTTTTGGACAATGCGACTATGCCCTATGCAGTGGTGGTGAAGTCCGTGGGTTGCAAAGTGGTTTGGAAATGGGAGCCACTGCCCTCTTTCGTAATACTCGCAAGCTCTTCCAGCCCATTAGACCCAAGGGCCGCAGGAAGTCTGGTGTCAGTGAAACTATTTGCGAAGTGGATGGTTCGCCAACCGCTAACCTACGGAAACGCTTGGATCGATGAGCCGAACACATTCACTACACGTCTCACTGGTCCTCACTTTCCACTTGTATGCCATGCGAACCCAGCTGCCTGCCCTGGGTTACCACGCTTGAGCCACCCAGCGAGGCGAAGTTTACATTGCAATGCCACGCTTGAAACGATTCATGACTGCTGGCTCAGACGGACGTTCTTCAGGGCTGTTCAGGTACCTGTACTTGGCATAAAAAGCGTCTTCTTCCTACAGTGAGTTAGTAATTGTCGCGATTTCTATGGAGGATGCTTGTACGTCATACGTCAATCACCGGAGGATTAGTCTCCTTTAGGTCGGCTCCAAGCTATTGCCACCAAGTCTGGTTCATGAACAATCACCGATTCGCGAATCACAGTACTGGGAAGAACCAACTGGTTTCCAACCTGGCCGTGGGTGTGTGAACCAAATCTGTTCCGCCTAATTCTCGAACATCGCCACCTCTAGCAGAGGACAAACATCGCTACCGTCCTAGACATCCGAGCTGCATACAAGATAGAGAAGATACTGTATCGTTCAAGGTCTGCGAAGCCGTCAAGTGCAGTGGTTGTGGATCAGAAGAATTCCACACAGTGCAAAATCCCGCTACACAATTTGTTGCTTGTACAAACGATCGGCGACCATTGCACAGTAGATCTTCAAATGGTCGACTTATAAAGTTAGGAGCGACTGTTATGCCCAAATGGTCAACATACTACTTACAGAGGCGGTCAACAAACAGAGATCTGGTTCCATAAGGTTTACATGGTGAAGGTTCAATCCATGAAAAAACGGTCAACTTATAGAGGTGGTCAAGTTGGGAGGTTCCGCTGTATGGTGATAAACGGTGGTGGCGAGGAAGGACATGTGCAAGTGAATCGGGGAAATCGTGGATTACTATTGATACAAAGTGTAGAATACACACGCGTATGCCACCGATTCGTGGTCGATGAAGACGCGTAGATAGCAGAGAGAGAGCAGCGCCATGAATGAGGAGTGGAGTGTAAACGAGCACGGCAGTAAGATGTTCAATAGTCAGTAGCACACAGACTCGCGCCATTGCAATGAATGGCCAATGTGTGTTGCGTTTAGTTCTCTGTAAACCTACAGGCTAACAGAGAAACCGCCTCGAGCTGCGACCAGGAAAACAAATCCTTCA
This sequence comes from Dicrocoelium dendriticum, assembly GCA_944474145.2. NCBI lineage: Eukaryota > Metazoa > Platyhelminthes > Trematoda > Plagiorchiida > Dicrocoeliidae > Dicrocoelium > Dicrocoelium dendriticum. The sequence goes on along the minus strand of OX104064.1, from coordinate 75,326,145 downwards.
AATAAACAGGTAATAAGTCGGTATAGAGATGCATGTTAGTTTCATTATGAGAGTGCTAATGGAGAGCAGTGTTGGGCGATGAGAAAATGGGTGCCGAATTGTATGCGACGTGGCGGTTTGATATTTTTGTGGTTTGATTTTACAAGTTAGTAGCAGAGAGACTGTCTGTTCGATAAGTATGGACCATTGTTGATTCAAAGGGGCACGAATGGAATAACTGTAACCATTATAGAGAGAATATAATAAACAACTCTTCAGAGATGGCGCCGTCTAATCGGCAATTTGACGTAAATGACACAGGAACTATGCTAAGGAAGATGTGCGACAGAATGACATGGATTTGAATACAAAATGTGATCGCTTTCGACGTGGATACTTATTGGGTTGTGCAGTGCAAACAGAACATCAAGTCCCGTTAGTGCTGCGATTGTTAGTTCAATACAGTTCAATTGAACAACGATGATCTGGGCAATAAAGTGCGGTGGGTCTAGTTGCTACGACCCAAATCGCCAGAAAAATAACGATAAGGTAATAAGGGAGAATGCAAAGGAACGTAAAAAGAATGGAATAAACGTGCTTAAAACTAATCAGAATGGAATGAACATTAACAGTTAGATGCAAGAAACCGAATGCAAGTAGCCACTGACTGCGCGATTGCTCCATGTTTGAAAAGGTTGCCAACACTTGATGTGGACCATCCCGAGGCCCCATTCATCATCATCATCATCATCATCATCATTATACACGTTAGCTGCAGGTGGAAAACACCTCAGCTATTGTGGCGCAATACAAAAACAAAAAGAAAAAAAGCATCCACAAAGACGGCACGCACCAGCCTGACCAAGTCACTCAGTCAATTTCCCCAAGCCTCTACCACGTCATGAATAGGCCACCTCGCGATTTCGCCCAAGTTGGTGCAGCCACGGCATATAATACACACTGAGGAAATCAGTCAAGGGGTGGACGCGGGACATGGCCTAGCCAACGTAAGCGATTAAGATTAAAAAACCAATTGATAGACCTCAGCACTGCTCCCCGGTGTTCCCACCTGACGTGAGCAATACTCCGCAAGCACCGGTGGTCAAACACAACCAAGCGTTTAATGTCTTCGACGCCAACTGGCCAGGTCTCTGCTCCATACAGTAAGACCGGCTATAACGCAGCGTTATACACCCTACCTTTCACTAGCGGGCTGATAACTCGCCGTCTCCATGGATAACTGAGTCTCTGGAAAGCCACACGGTCCTTGCTGATACGAGAAGTAACCTCCTCAATGATGTGAATACCAGAGGTGACACAGCTAACAAGGTAAGTAAACCGATCCATTACTTTCAGTGTCTGTTCGGTGGCGTATCGGTCCAGTTTTGAAACAGTGGTTTACATTTTGATGATGTAAATCACATGTCGAAGTGTGAAGCGTTACGTACCAATCTATCTAGAAGTGCTTGTATAGCAACTGCGCCAGACCTAAGGAGAGCTACGTTATCCGCATACTCAAGGTTTGTCAGTCGGTCACCTGGCAGAAGTTCCACTCCGATAAAGTCCGAAAGAAAAATCATGCATCATCATTTGGATCGCAAAGTTGTAGAGAATAGGAGACATTGGATAACACCGGCGAACGCCATTTATCGTGGGGAAGTCAGGAAAGAGCTCCCCAAAGATCTTTACAATGCTTGGGGAGTCACGGTAGAGTAACTACAGAATGGAAAGGAGTTTAGCTAGCTTACCCTTACCGGATAGGCAGTACCACAAGCCGACACGGTCAACAGAGTCGAAGGCGGTTTTCAAGTCAAAGAAAACCACTATAGTCGGTCATCTGTATGTGTCTCTGCTACATGGCGTTCAACGATTCGGCTCTCACGATGATCAATAACTCGTCAATGAATGATATCCGCGAAAAGTTTGGATGCAATGGAAATAAGGCTCATGCTTCGATGAACCCAAAAGTCCGTTGACCCTTTTTGAAAATAGGCACGATAGTTGACAGTCGCCAATCTGAATGTACCTCATCTGTGTCCCAAATCGGGTTAAACAGTAGTCAGTCCAGTAAACAAAGGGTCACTTCCACCACCTTTTAGCAGAGCCGGAGGAAGGTCGTCTGATCCAGAAGCCTTGTTTCGTCTCAATACGGCGGCCTCACGTCGAAACTCTTCGAAAGTGGGATGTGTGACATCAAGTTCCCACATCGGCTTAGGTGATTCAGCAGGATGCCGTGTCGCAACAAGCCTGCCGTTTAGCCCAATCGGCTAGTCGACGAGTATGGCGGCACAATGGCGGGTGTCTTCCAACTCCAGCTAACGTGAATAAAGATGATGATGACGAGACTCAGAATGGATTAACTGTCCTTTTTCAGCTATTGTCTCACTAACTGATTGCTTGCTGGGACATGTGTTCCGAATGAGCTTGAATAGCACTCGGCTTTCCTCATCTCACCAGCCTTTGCCATTCACCAACGTCCCAGATCAATTTCAACACTCTCTGTGAGATATCGTTTCAGAGCGTTACGGACACGCTGAAATTCAGCACACATTCGCAGCTGTTTCCGTGCTTCGATCAGTTTGATCGATGCCTCAGGAATCTATTCATAACTAGTCTCAAGTTGGGTGTACGGAAGGCGTCAGTTTTCTTTATTGCACACATGAGACGGCTCCAGTCAGCGTTCGGCTTACCAATCTCCATTCATGACTGATGATCGGTGGGCCAGTTCGTCATAAGATTGTTGGAGTGCAGAGGAAGAGTTCAAGTTACAGGCAAGAAGGTTAGCGAAAGGAAATGTGTGGTCGGTGAAAAAACCGGATTGAATTTCATGGGAGCTGAGGATCTCGGGAGAGAACATGAACTCGAGAACGGACTTGGAGATATTTACCACTGTGAAAAACGAATAATGGAGGATAGACCGAACAAAAGCAAAGTGCAACTCACATAGGTCACACCGATGCGCACTTCACGATTGACCGAGTTCGTACCTTTTAGCATATCGGTAGCAGTGGAACCTTTGAGAAATCCGCCTGGACCTTTGAGAAAACCAGGAGCCAGAGCCAAAAAGGCGTCTTTGGGCATGATTGCTTTCGATCGTGAAGAAGCTATTGTAGCAGGAAACGAGAGTGGAAATTTATCGGGAGTTTAAACAAGAAGTTTCCGTTAGAAAGATTGGGAATAAGAATCCAAAATGGACTGAAATAAGTTGGGAAACATAATTGAAATAATGATGTAACAGCTGCAGGTCATCGCACAGGCATGTGCGCTAACGATGAAATACCCATTTGTGTGAACAAGATTGAGAGCGCATTAACAGTCTTGAAACTATAGACAGATGATCTCAGTGGGGGAGGGTTGGTGTTCATTTGGGAACCCACAAACCAGTAAGATGAAGCGAGCAGTAAGGAAGCAACGGTGGAGGGAAATGATAATGCGCATACAGAGTTGGAAGATACCTATGTGCTGCACCATCGAGATAGTAACGGGCACTCAAGTGAAGCAACGCCAATTATTACCGCGCACGGTCAATATAGTATAATTATGTGACGTCCTATTCAAGTGCGATGCGCGTTTGAAATCTGTAATCCGCAAGATAGGTCAGAGTCCTCCACGGACAGTGTGAGATGCAGCAATTGGCCGGTTCATAAATAATGGCTTGACTGGGTTGACCGACAGATCCACATCCGCAAACCACCTGGACAGGCGGTCGAGGCCATGATGAAGTACGCCGCAGTCGTTGGGGGGGGGGTATCAATTACTCTCCAAATCTTCAGTAAAAGTGAAACAGATCTTAAGTTTGCAAATGAACGACGATAGATTGTTTGAGGAAGGACCGGGTCATATTTGAAACAAAAAACCAGGGCAGCCATTTGTTGAAGATGATTAGTCTATGTCTGCGTTTTATTCCCAATATTATTTGAGACCTGCTCTAGTTTAGCTTTCTATACTCATCCGCACAACTCGTATTTCTTTTTCATTTCTCCACTGAGCGATCAGTAACGCATATTTTCTTTGCGATCGATTATCTGAAATTAATGAACTGATTGTCTTACAATTATGATGGTTTCATTTGTTTTAGGATAAAGTAACTACAACTGCAGAGACACTATCAACTGCATCTGGATTATCTTCACTGCTATTTATCCCTTAGAAAACCCTAGCCGGAATGCAACATTTCATTCTCTCGAAACTTCCGTATCACCGTCGTTATTCACCAAGACTTCCCATGAACTTGCGATTGGCCTATCTGCAAAAGGCAGTTGTGAGTAGTATGCTTTTTAGCTCCTCAGACTCTATGTTCTCACTTATTTCGTTGTTGGTCACGAGTGGGCTGATTTCTTGTGGTGACGGATTACAGCTCCCAAGCTACAAAAGTATACCCATGAATGGCATACTGCTATTCACTTAGTGGGATATAACACAAAAGTGCTATACTTGTATGATCCGCATGTGGAAATGGGCCGAGGCTTCATCACCCATAATGTTTTCATAAAACAGCCTTTATAAATACCATCTAATAAACAGGTGATGACTTACATGCTATTCTGACGCACCGGCACACAGTCAGTTAGAGCGTGGAAGTGCGGGAGAAACCCATCGAGGAAATATCCCGCACGGAAGCAGGTCCCTTGGGAATGGTTCCATGAATGACCGTATTATTTTAGTTGAACATTTGGTTATATCTGCATGTTATTGTTCCCAGTTTCTTAATTACTCTGATACCTTCAAACCGCTAATCACATAAAAAGCCTATTTGGGATCCTATACAAAACGCGAACGATTAAACATTTTATGCGATCTCGTGGTACAGATTGATCAGGCCACTCAGTGAGACTGTGCCTTGCACCATCGAGGAATAAACCGTTTATTTAGTTAAACGAGGCGATCGAAGAAGCTGAGGTACTTCATCGATGTAGTCCAGGAACAAAATGGACTCCAATACTGTGTCTTGGGGTACGCCATGAGTGGAAGGATACTAGTCAGTTAGGTTATCATCTTCCTGTATGCTCCACTTCCTCCCAGTAAGGAAGTCGCTGAGTTCACTGGTGCAGTCATGCACCGATATCGCACATCCCCAGCTTGGGTAGAAAGATCTCATGATTTGAACACCTTACGGAAACGGACATCCCCCTGGTTCAGCGGTTGCCACTATTCGTGCCGCGTCACCAGCAAGTTGGCGATACATGAGTGGCCTTCCACGAAACCGTGCCTGCAGGAATCAGGCCTTGCGATTCCAGTGATTGCAGCAAACCCTTTCTTACGATCTTATCGAGCACCCTAGCCAAAACGGAGGTCAGGCAAATTGGCCGGTAATTAGACAAACAAATGTTCAGCTGTGATCACAAAGAAAAACGCATCAAGTGCGGGAAAGTTACTTCGAGAATTTAAACCACAGTCTGTATTGTGGATCAGTGGTACTTGGTAAAATGGGTGTCAGATCACGCGTAAAAAAAATTCGCCAGTGCCGGGGAAAATGCCAGTCATTACAACAAACAAACGCAGTTATCTTTGCTGATCTCGGGACAAAGTCAAATTAGTTGACCACGATAAAAACTGTCAATGTGGTAAAAGAGGATGAAGAAAAGATGCAGCGGACATCGTAGGGTTACTGCATGCCGTATTCCCGGACGAAGGGGCTAGAGAGTAGTCGTACCAAGGGGCAAACGCTTAGCCTGACATGCCGAGATCACCCCTGCATCTAGCCTAGTGGTGCCGGCGACCATAACATTTTCTGTTGGCTTCCAAAGGAGTAGTTGCATTGGCTGCTTTTTACTCCCCATTTCACCCGTCGTTTTTAGATGAAACGATTTACAGTAACTGAATCTATAGCGCATGCAAAATGGGATCGTGAGCAGTTGACTGTGCATGTTTAGGAAACCGACTACAGTGGAAGAAATTAGATCTTGAAACTATCGCGCTGCGGAATCTATAACCAAGAGAAGCTTCACAAAAGGCACTACGATAAGCCGAAAACGGCAACGCTACCATGATGATTCCTATTCAAATCTGTAGTTGATGTGACAATGAGTAATCCTAGCTAGTTTGCAAATTATGTAGCTTAGCCGACGTCCCCTATGGCTCAGTGGCTTAAGCTGCTGGCTAGTTGGCATCTGCCTCTAGCGGTCATGGGTTTGATCCTCCTTAGAGGACCGAGGGAATGCGCGCCACTGACGAGCCCCAATAGGGCGAAACGCGCCTGGCGCTTTTCCGGGCTAGGCTCTGCTATGTAGCTGGTGAACTGTTGGGATGAAAGCCTTATCAGAATGAGTAATCTATTTCATTTGTTCCTTCTGAGACAGAAGATCTGTCACGTATCAATCTGCAGAAATATGACAGACGAATTATGAAACACTCTTTGGATCTGAAGTTCTGAACAAATTCACATTGTGCTGCTTGCTTCCGCACTAGGATTAAAAGTGAAACTTAATGTTATGTGCGTGGGCCTATGGATTTGCGACATCCGCGTCCGGATTTGCCTGTTATAGTAGCCTCCACGGGGAAAGCCACAGCATGCCTGCGCCTACAGAGACCATGGGTGGCTTGCGCTACACTACCCACAGCTACACATGTACACACCATATCCAGTGTAAAATTGGAAGAATAAGACCAGAAGGCCCGTAGCCTAAAGACAGCATGTCTTGTAATCTGATGACGCGGGTTCGAGCATGAATAGCAGCAGGGTGACCCTCGCAGTATATTTAACTCGCGTGCGGCCGGTGGTGCTTCTGCGGCAGCGAAGCGTCGGTACTCCGTACTGGCATACTGCAGATGATATGGATAGGAACCACATTTCATCAACGAAACCGGCCCACACTTCTTCAACAAGCAGAGCAAAAGCATTCACGCTTAATTGGGAAATCATGCGTACCAGACGTATACAAGGCGGTGGCTGGGCAGTAGTCCGCTCCACATTGGATTGAACCACTCTTTGAGTCTAGCACGAGCACGAGGACCGTGCACTCCGTCACCCCTCAGCACCGATTCACAGTCTCCTGGATCCTGTAATCGAGATGGTGTTGGTCAGATAGGCAAGTTGTCAGCATTCACATAAAGGGTAGCCACGCTGGGGATATCAAACGACCGTAGTGGAAAGGCCAAACGAAAAGAGGCTTAACTACATAAAAAAACTCTGTCTATAAATAAGAATGCTGGACCTGACCTTAGGTAAAGCACGATCCTCGGTAGGCCGTCAGTTAGTCGCACAATCCGGTCGGAAGACGAGACTTAGTCGGTACAATAATTCGACGCGTTAGATCCGATGATTGATGAACGAGGCTAGCAGACCGACGACAATTAACACCACAACAAGCGTAGCCGAAACCAGAAGGTGAATCGAAACCCGAAAAGTCCATTTTTCGGTGGTTGGTCAGTTAAAACAAAGTTATACAATAATAATGGAAATGGGAATAGGAAAGTACAATTGGAAGAGAGATGTGTACAACCGTTACACGACTAATACAGAATTCGAATGGGGAATAAATGCGCAAAATGGACAAGGAATATGCAGCAGAATAACAGAACTGAGCAAACCAAATAAAGAGGAATACTTTTTATCCAGGTTAGGATTTATTCTGAGCAAGTCGGTGTAGCCCAACTGCGGTGAAGAAGCATGGTGTATGCAGAACCAATCTCAGCATGAGGCACCATATGAATACGAAAGAAAATGCAGAAATTAAATACGCGAAGTGAACAGTGCATGTGCGGCAGAATGACAGGAGTGAGCAACTCAAAGTGTATGAATGGTGATTTATCGTTTGGGCGATCTTGGGCAAGTGTAGGTAGGTAGGAAACCATGGACATTGTTGTTTGTAGATATAAATGAGGGTCAAGACAAGGGCATGTATTCTACAAAATAATTTCAAGAAACAGTATCTACGTAAAAAAGAATTAGAGGCAGCCGCGCATAGTCCGGTGAACAATGCTATGGAGCTTACATAGAAATGTAGATCACGAACGAATACGAAGATGTCGTAGCTCACCGTCATTGCATGTCACAGCAGCGAAGATGACATAGTCACGAAGTGTACGGAAATGTAGTGAGCAAAAGGTAGAGCATTATGAAATACGGTCGTATTAATCAAGCCTAGTATGATGTAAGTTCAAATAGATACTTATGTACTAAACAGTCACAGCAAAGATGTGGTATGACACTAAACCAGTAGAGCGGACTTATACACACCTAGTTTCACGATTAAGTCCATCAACTTTAATCGCGTGATAGATGTAGGTTTCGGTAGGACGCGAGTGGCTTTTTAAGCTATGACTTCCTGTAAATAGAGAAAAATAGTTTGATCGTAAGGTGTAGAGGGGGCGGTGTAAGTAGATTATGACACGAAAGATTGAGCGACCATCATTGTTACGCGCCAATGCTAGTAAGACACTGCTCATTACCTGGTGGAAGCAAGCGGGTCAGAGCCAGATTTCACGCAATCGCGGCACACCTCAACCGGTTTTCTGGTCCTCAAACAACAGCTTGAAGTTGTCGAGCAGTTTGCTTATCTTGGAACCTGCGTCACTTCTGGTGAGTGCAGCGCGGAAGTATTTGTTGAACGCAACAATGAGGTCCGCGATTTTTCAAAACCACCACAGGCCCTGTATGCCAATCTACGGCGGTTGAAAACGTCCTTAGCCGTGTCCCAGATTCATTTCTATGTTTAATTTATTGTTACTCGACTCTTACTGGAGCTTCGGTTTATTTTTCAGGCAGCTATTAATATTTGTGTGGGATAGAGTTCAACTAGAGACGGGCAGAGAACACTGAGCAATATATCAATTCGAGTTGGATAACCAAATTCAGTAAATTTGCGGAGTTCGGTGGCTGGAGAAGCTAAAAAAGATTTAAAGCTTGATAAAATGAAGAAGGCTCTATGGGCAAGTTCTAGCCGATGAATCTATGAATACGCAATGCGTGTCTTAAGGTGTTAGGTTGCGAAGAACGCATGTCAGATCACCCCCTAACCAACATGGCTGATGCTTCGTTATTCAAATAAATAAAAAACTAAACAGTATATAATAAATTTAAATAAATAAAAAAATAAAAATAACGAATTAAATTTAAATTAAATCTAAATTCTTTCCCTCGGTACTGTGGCGAAACGTATTGAGCTGGAGAAGGTGATGGCTGCACGCCTGTGTGATGTGGAATGCATAGCCACAGTGGGCGACTTGTGGCAACATATTCGAGATCAGGCGATAACTGCTGCCGAGGAGACCATCAGGCGCGCAAACTGTATGCGGCCAGATTGGTTTGATGAGAACAATGCGACGATTGGCGCATTGCTGTCGGAGGAGAATGCAGAATTTGCTGCACATGTAGCAGACCCCAGTGACTTGGGGAAGAATGATCAGTTTCGCAAAGTTCGACGGCGACTGACTCGAGTGCTCCGTCGCATTAAAAATGCATGGTGGACGGAGGTGAGGCAGAAGGAATGCTATACCGAACCCCACCAACACAAGGGATCCTTTGACTCCTTGAAGGCGGTGTATGAACCGAGGTTGGAGCCGCTGAGGACGCTGATCGATGGTAGTTCAGGAGCTACCTGCACACAGACTGCAGATCTGGCAAAAAGACTTCGACTGTCTCTTGAACAACCGTTCAGAGATCGACTGGCTTACTTTGAAGGGCCTCAAGCAGCAAGATATCAAGGAGAGTCCGGCGGACACGCCGAGACTGGATGAGACGGAGAGAGCACTTGCTCAGCTGCGAAACGGCAAGTGTGCCGGGGCCGACCGGATCTTGCCTGAACTATTAAAACACGGCGGACCTGTGTTGGTGACTGCGCTGCACCACTTGGTGCAACGCGTGTGGATTGAGAAGGACGTGCCTCCTGAGCTGAAGGATGCCCTGTACAAGGGGAAAGGTAGCAAGCAATGTAGCACGAATTATCGTGGCATCAACTTGCTGAGTTGTGTGGCAAGCAGATTGCCCGAATCCTGCTTAACCGCCTCGTCAGTCAGGTTGTGGAACCTAACGTGCCGGAAGAGCAGTGTGAATTCCGTTCGGGTCGCAGCACTATAGGTATGGTGTTTACGGCTCGTCAGTTGCAGGAGAAGTGCAGAGAACGACACCAGCCATTGTACTCGTTTTTGTTGATTCCACCAAGGCATTTGATACGGTGAACCGCGAGGCATTGTGGCTGGTGTTGGGTATGTTTGGTTGCCCGCGGAAGTTCGTAAGTTTAATTGAATGTCTGTACAGTGGTTTGTGGGCGAGGGTGCAGCTGAGTGGAGAGACCTCGGATGACTTCGCAGTTGTCACTGGTGTGAAGCAAGGCTATCTTAGTTTCTGCTCTTTTTAATACTTATCTTTATGCAATGATATCTTGTGCTTTTGATGCCGCTTCTGCTTACGGTGTTCGTGTAAAGCATCGGATTGATGGTGGGTTGCTGAACATCCGTCGTTCCGGTGGTAGAACTCTGGTATGTGAGAAAACTATCCGTATGTTGCTGACGACTGTGCGTTGTTTGCACACAGCGCGGATGAGTTGCAGCACATGATTAGTGCTCTGGCTGCGACAACGGGCTCACCATCAACACAAGCAAAACTGTCTGTCTCTTTCAGTCTTCACCGGAGATGCAATCTTCAATATTGCCGCGAATCAGCATTGGTGATGAAGCATTGGGAACTACTTGCCACTTCTGGTACCTTGAGAGTGTGGTGTCGACTGACTAGCAGATACACAGTGAGCTGCGTATCCGCGTCTCGAAGGCAGCGGCGGTATTCGGGAAGCTTGAGTACCCAGTGTGGAACAACCATCAGCTTGCCGTTGACACGAAGCTGATGGTACACAAATCCATGGTGCTGTCCGTTCTTCTATACGGCAGTGAAACGTGGACGATGTACCGGCGGGATGTGCGATATCTCGAGCGGTTCCATCAACAGGGTTGGCGACGGATTTTGCGCATCGGTTGGGGCAACAGATTTGCGGACACGGAAGTGTTGCGACAAAGTGGAATGTATGCAGTGGACTGCACACTTTTGCTGAGACACCTGAGGTGGCTCGGTCAAGTGAGCCGTGTGGATTCGACGCCGATACGGAAACAACTATTATGTGGTCAACTGAGTATTGCGAAGCGGCATGTGGGGAAACCAAAGTTACGTTACCAGGACATGATCAAAGTGAGCCTCTCACGTTCTAACCTTAACTGCAGGTCAAGGGAATCGAAGGCGATTGATCGGAGTGCATGGCGCGATCTGATCACGAAGGCAGTTGCTGCGGTGCGGGAGAAAGACCTCATGCATGCAGAGAAGAAGCGACAAGTGCGGAAGCAGCAGGCGCCGATGGGTATTACTCCATCGACTTCGAGCGCTTGGTGCTGTAGCACATGCGGTTGCGAGTGCCTGAGTCAGGCAGGCCTAGTGAGTCATGAGCGAGGCCAATCGGGACCACTACCGAAGTGACGATGGGTCCTGTAGAGAACGTAGGCAGAACCGGCGCAGCGTTTGTAGGTACGCTGCATTCGATTTACTAACTGCGTGATTGCATGCTGGGTCTTTTTATTTCAGGTGGTGGGTTCGCAATTTTGTCCTAATGCTTTTCTTTCTCATATTAATCTCTACCTGTAATATTGTTTATAAACATGCACACGTCGCTGAAGCTAATCGTAGTTAATTTCGATAATATTTTCGCGTGTGGCATTTCCTTAAAATATATTTTCTGACCACTTGAACTGATCGCGGATTCGTTCGTAATCAATTTTTTTATACGTCCATCTAGTGCAGAGTTATGTCTCCGTACCTGTATGCATTATCGGATTTAGTTTATCTCATCGTGTCCGTTCAAGTGATTGGTTGTTGATTGATATCCCCGGTTAGGCTGCGCTTGATGTGCATGTTGATAAGGTGCCTTCCTGTCTATTACGCACTACCTCGTCCATATATATATATATATATATATATATATATATATATATATATGGTTGGCGGCATCCGGTTTCGGATTTGCCTGTCACTGTGGCCAGACACAGGACGCCTGCGCCTACAGAGGGACCATGGATGGCTTGCGCTGCACCACCCACAGCTCCATCCACACACCCCATATCCAGTGTAAACCCGAAGGAATAAGACCGGGAGGCATGCGGATGGGAACCACGTTTCATCAACGGAGCCGGCCCACACTCCTTCACAGGCAAACACAAGCACGCTGTATTTGGGAATCAAGCGCACACAAGGCGGTGGCTGGACCGTAGTCCGCTCCACACTGAGTGCATGGAACCACTCTTCGAGCCTAGCACGGCCACAAGGACCGTGCACCCCGTCCCCTCCAGCAACGACCAACTGTCTCCTGGAGCCAGCATGGACGAGGTAGTGGGTAATAGACAGGTAGGCACCTTGTCAACATGCACATCAAGCGCAGCCACACCGGGAATATCAAGCAACAGCCAATCACCTGGAACGACAAGATGAAATAAAGCAAATCCAATAATGCATACAGATACGGTGGCATAACTCTAAGCTAAATAAGCATATGAAGTAAGTTGGTTAGCAACGAATCCGCGATAAGGAAAAATGTTCACAAGTTAGTTAAAAATGCTACAAAACGCAACAAAGTTACCGAAGATAAGCGCAATTAATGTAAGCAACGTGGCCAGTTAATAGAAGAGTATTCAGGTAGGCAGAACAAACCAACTAAAGTGGAATGAAATTTAGCCAGCTTAAAAAGACTTAGTTTAAGTGTAAGTTGGTTTAGCCCAACTATGGTGAAGAAGCATCAAGAATGCAACATCTGCCTCAGCATGGGGCACACATACATACATGGTTGGCGGCATCCGGTTTCGGATTTGCCTGTCACTGTGGCCAGACACAGGACGCCTGCGCCTACAGAGGGACCATGGATGGCTTGCGCTGCACAACCCACAGCTCCAACCACACACCCCATATCCAGTGTAAACCCGAAGGAATAAGACCGGAAGGTATGTGGATGGGAGCCACGTTTCATCAACGGAGCCGGCCCACACTCCTTCACAGGCAAACACAAGCACGCTGTATTTGGGAAATCAAGCGCACACAAGGCGGTGGCTGGACCGTAGTCCGCTCCACACTGAGTGCATGGAACCACTCTTCGAACCTAGCACGACCACAAGGACCGTGCACCCCGTCCCCTCCAGCAACGACCAACTGTCTCCTGGAGCCAGTATGGACGAGGTAGTGGGTAATAGACAGGTGGGCACCTTGTCAACATGCACCACGCGTAGCCATACCTGGGATGTCAAACAACAGCCAATCATTCGAAATGCCGATATCGATTAAAGTAAACGCATATGACGACATAAATACTCGCTAAATGAGCATATAGAAGAAGTCGGTTATAAGTGAATCCGTGATAAGTACAAAATGTCCGAAAGTCATTTAAAAAATACCACGCGATAAAATTACGCAAGTTTACCACAATTTGCGTGAGCGACGTGTGCAAGTAAGGAGAAGATTATCAAGTACGCAGAACAAACCAAATAACATGTAACGAATTTTATTCACATTTAAGTGTAAGTTGGTTTAGCCCAACTGCGGTGAAGAAGCATCATGAATGCAACATCAGCCTCAGCAGGGGGCATATATATATATATATATATATATATATAGGGAACCATCAACAAAACCATGGGAAGCAAAGGATAAGACAAATAGATAAAAAAAATAGAAGCATGCGCGTTTAATTCCTTTTTTACGCGCCGGCTTTTTCCTTTTAGTGCTGTTCGCAAAAACCTGGCATGAAGGAAAAGTGTCTCCCTCATGGGGCAAATCAGCTATTGTATCAAAGGTAAAGAAAGGAGCAAGTAATCATCGCGGGATTAGTCTAATTTCGGTAGCTTCCAACATATTGATATCCATTCCGCTTCTAGACTATCCCTAGTACGTGAATCATACCATCGTGAAGAACAATGTATGTTCCGTCCCGGCCGTGGATGCTTGGGTCAAATCTTATAGCACTGCTAACTCCTCGAACATCGCCACATTTACCACAGACCCACTACCGTCGCATTCCTGGACATACGGCCTGCATTTGGCTCCGCTGATCGACCTGCTTTATGACGTTGTTGTTGAAGAATGTGGTGCCAGAGATGTTTACAAACATCCTACGCGCATTTTGCCGCCATGTTCTGCAGAGTGATGGCCTATGGCAAGGTTTCCTAGCCCTTCGCCATCAATGGTGGCGTGCGAAACGTCTGCCCTATGTCCCCATTTCTCTTCAACTCCGAAATCGAGGACATCTTGTCGAAATTTGGCCTAGTGATTCTGCCGAGTGAGCGAGTGACCAACTTAGATTATATTGATGAAAAGGCCTTACTTATTGATGATTCAGTTCCGATTCATTGGTTGGCTTTTGAAGCATCAAAGTATGACATGAGGTTCGCCTCATCGAAATGTAAAGTATCGTCCCAGGATCGGCCCATACCTGCTCCCGTGCTCACCTTTGAAGGTGCACAACTTGAACAGGTAGATGGTTTCGTCTATCTTGGGAGCTGTGTTTCAGCTGGCGGCACTATCAGTAAGGAAGTTTCTCTTCGCATCGCTAAAGCCCGATCAGGATTTGGCAATATGACGTACTTGTGGCGTCGTCGCGACGTCGCATTTTTGATAAAGGGCCGCATGTACAGCACATCTGTTCGTTCAGTAGTGTCGTATGGGAGCCAGTCCTGACCAATTCGCGTGGAAGACATGCGTTGTCTTTCTGCCTTCGACAATGACTGTTCAAGGAAGCGGCAACATCGAGTTCACAATGACGTTCGAAGTCGCGTTTAGGGGAATGCAACTATTCCCTTCGAAAAAGTGACTGTTACGCCAGTTCGGATGGCATGGTTACGTCCTACGCATGGCGTTTGAGCGTCCACCGCGTCGCATTCTATTCGCTCGTCAAGCCCCGGGCTGGAGGCGACCGCACCACCGCACTACTCGGCCACCGGCCGAGTGGTATGCGCGCCTGGTTTGCAAACATAAGGTCAACGGTTCGAATCCGCGTAGGGGCGGGCGTCCTCGCGGTATACTCAGCCCACGCGCGACTGGTGGTGGTCGTGCGGCAGCGAAGCGCCGTTACGGCGTACAGCTGGCGATTTATTATTTTTTTATTTGCATGGTGGTTAGCCATCCAGTTGGTGACAGCAAACGAAATCGTTGACGTCACGTCTAACCACTGTTGGACCAGTACGACTTCCTGGATGGAAACCCAAGGATTAGGAATGCTAATTACTTAGCACACTTGAGGACGGTGTGCAACCGGAAGCAGTGGAAGAACTGTGTACAGAATTATACTGATTCACAAGTTTGATCCATCAAACTGTGAAAATGACAGAAAAACTAAAATCCGCGCGTGACAGACAAACAAAAATATTTTCGTTTCTATTTTTGTTCAAACAGTATGTTCTTTTGTTATATAGCTTTTTTCGATTGTTCCATGTCCGATTCTCAGGTTGGGTATATATATATATATATATATATATATATATATATATGTATGTATATATATATATATACCCCTACATATGATTTGGTCAATTCACTTATTCTGCTGCATATTACGTGTCAATTTTGCGTTGTTATTTTCCTTCAACTTCTATGCTGGTCAAAAGTATAAGGCGATCACTCAAGGGACTGATAAAAAGTGGCCCAATTGGACTGGTGGTCCCCATAGATGGGTTCATGCATAAGGGACATTACTCATCATCGAGTACAGATGTGTACTACACTTTCAAATACTAGTTTGATCTGTAGACAGACAACTTCCACTATAAGTTGTAGTCCTCTAATTAAAGCCGTAACATTTGTAATGTATACGGTGGGATACATAAGGAATAAAAATACAATAAAGTATTTGGTAAAAATTTTTAACAACTAACCTACACACCTGCGTAAAGCAGAAGGTTTAGAAAACACACCTTTCTATTGTCCGTATCATTTTCCACCAAATAAAAAACTCCAGTTTAGAATTCTGTTGCTTGGTAGATGAAATAAAATAAATTTCGTTTTTCATTCATGTTGGTGATACTTTCTAGCATGTCAGTGTGTCCGCCAGTTATTACGTAGGAGCGTAAAATATCGACATCACACTGTGCAACCCCGAACCTAGACGTTGTCAGAACGTCTGTAGAATGTTGTTTCTGCTCGTCATCTGCTTTAATTCTCACATCCTCAGCTGCTAAAATGGAAGTGGCGGGGAGGCCCTTACCAGTTGATTTCCTTTGTGTTCAATATTTGGGGATTAGAATGAATCAGTCAGTCAGTTTGCATGCAAACAATTCCTCTGAGAGGCTGCGGGGTGTACAATTTTCTCATCTATCTCAGGTCCAGATAGGATTGCTGCCTCAGAGCCTGTATGCGGGACAAGGAAATCACGTTTTACAAAAACACTTAGGGACTGTTGAGTTCTACACCTCCTTCAATGTGGTAGCGATCCAGAACACGACATCCATTCATGAGTTCAGCTCTGTACATACCTTCGTGTGATCCCATGATATTAATAAGATGTAAAAGCTGTTTACTTCCTAAACTTTAAGTGCCTGAATGACACACCGGTCGAAGGATTGAACTGACGTAGTCGTGTTAAGTGGAAGAAACTGCAGTTTGACATTCATCAGCTGGATTCTGGGATCGCAAGTGGCATTGTTAACAAACAAAATGACGTTACGTTTTTTTTGCAGTAAGAACAAATTGGCCTCATTTGCAACAAAATACGCTTTTGTCTCCATTTGAGGCTTTCCTGCCATTCTTTTTTTACTATTGCTACGTTGTTTTCAAAGTCATTTAAATATTCGGCTTCCCTCTTCAATGTTCGAAGCAGTTGTGTCTTTCTTACATCGAAATGTTTTGCCAAATTTCGTGAAATTTTGCCTTCTTAACTTTGTTGAATCACTGTGTTAATGCCTTTTGATTTGCAGTTTTGAATTAGCCAGTTTGTCCTTTGTCAGAGTTTTCAAACAGAAAATGTTCCTCGCTAAGTGGACAGAATGCTGTAGTTTCTAGTTATCTTCTGTAATTTATACAGACCGAATACTCGCATGGCTAGACAACCACACACAGTTTCCCCATAGTATCCGGGATTTACCAATGACGTGTGCTTTTGTGGACAAATCAAAGGCTCAGTAGACACCCATTGACAAGCGCAGACAGGTAATTTACCACTGCACTGATAGTGTCTACTCTTGCTGTTTAGACAGGATAAGCAGAATGAGTAGCCAGTTACGACACCTCGAGATGGAAGCAAAACCGTCTGCGCAATACGGTGGCAGACTTTCGTGACACTTCAAGACTAAATCTCATCCAGTCGAGCTATAGGTGATCTGCCTTTATAAGTGCTAGAACGTCTGAGGACCACACAAACGTAATCATGGTTGCGTTGGACTGGTGGACGCGGTAAGCAAGTTAAAACCACTGAGACTACGTAGGAAAGACGTCGGGATGTTTTTCACTAGTCCCCACACACCGCTCAGTGAGACCAAGCTCGCTGAACAAGGTAAGTTGCATGAAGCTGGTGTTGGCTACACGTTCTACTGGGCGGGCAACGCCACTTCAGCACCACGTGATCATGGGGTCGGATTTGCAATATCCGATCGCCTCCATGGCCAGCTCGTGGGTGAGCCAACTGGCTTCAGCGCGCGACTGATGACTGTTCGCCTACGACGCGGAAGAGGATGTTTGCCACCTTTATGAGCACATACGGTCTGACTACGTGTTATAATAATGACACGCGCCATCGATTTTACACTCAGCTATCCTCCGTGATACGGTCTGTGCCGGGGAGCGACCAACTATTTCTGCTGGGTGATTTCAACGTGCGTGTTGGGCGTGATGCATCGGCGTGGACAGATGTTATCGCTCCGCATGGCATTGGTTCAGTGAATGCGAACGGTGACAGGCTACACTCACTGTGTGTCACTCACGGCCTGACGATCACGAACATTCGGTTTGCACTGAGTACGAGCGATATAGTAACTTGGACGCACCCAAGGAGTGGTCACGCTCACCTGCTCAACTATGCCACCGCACGTCAGCGTGACGTGCGTGAGGTGCGCATGACACGTGTACTGTCTGGAGCTGAGTATGACCCTGACCACAAATTGGTGCGGACCAAATTGTACATCTGCATGTGGAAAAGTACGTACTGTGTGCCTGCCGTGAATCGGAGGCGTAAATTTAACTTTTCTCCCTCGGTACTATGCAGAAGCGTATTGACCTGGAAAAGGCGATGGCTGCACGCCTGTGTGATGTGGAATGCATAGCCAGTGGGCTAAAGGACTTAACTGTGAAAGAGACCACCGGTAAAACCATCAGAGATTGGAGGAAAATGCAAGCTGTTGATGTTACCTAATACAGAGGAAAAGATATCACATGCTTTTCAGATGCGTATTAGCTACCTGGTTGAGTATAAAAGCGACGATTCGATTTAAAATGAAACAATAAATCCATTCTAAGATAAGCCGTAGCTCTAGGAACCAACCTTGTCCACTACAGTGATGGAAGATGAGCTGCGATACATTGTGACAGGTAACATGGTGGTGGGCTGCCATTACTCGGAGGCTCATTGTTGTTGTGTCGATTAAAGGAACAGCAAGAACCTCCTACACGATGGAATTCCAAATGCGCTAGTGAACCACCAGGTGTCGAATTGCAAGCGCATGAGAGGGACAACCGACGAATAAGTGACGAAATAAGATCGTGTTCAAATACCCAGGAGGAGACGCAAGATCGTGGAGCGAGTGGAACAGTGTAATTAAGTTGACAAGTGTGAACTACATTGCCGCCGTTAGAATCATCGAGGTACACAAAAGAGCAGAAATACGAAGCACAAATGTTTGGTGACTGTAACTTCAATATGCTGCGCAGTGTAAGTGTAACTAAGAGCCGAGGCTGGGGCAAAACAAGTGCTGTGAGTACAAAAGCAAACTTAACGGTAATGGTCATGGCGGTGATCCTTGTGTTCAATTGATGCCATAGGAGTACAAGTTCCGCCATAAAAATAGAAAGGATCATGCATTCAACAAAGCTCTACAAAGGAATTGGTCATCGTTGTAACGCCTAGAACGGACCGGTAGGTGGCCATAAAACTTACGGTTCGGTAGATACTACCGAGAAAACGGAAAATTACACAGATAAAGCAACATGGAATGAGCAGCAGAAACAGGGCGGATATATTGTCCCGGGTAGCACTTACATATAGTACCGGAGCTCTGAGTGACACGTGCCGGTGATGAAGGTGCTGTAGAAGTGGGAGCTTGTTGTTGTTGCTGTTGCGATTTCGCCAAGATTCGCCCGATAAGTCTCGCTGCCTCCATTCGTACTGCATAGTTGGACCCATCCATGCAACGAAAGCACAAACTCAGCACACTTTCCATTTCGTGATTGTAGAGGGGAGCGTAGTGTCCACACAATTCATAAAGACACTGTTCGGGTAGGAAGAGTGTAGAAAGAAACACAGACAACGATGATTTGTCGGAATCCGTGGGAAATTACGTATGTGGTGCAGTGGGAGAGTAGTGTATATCAGAAGCAGGCTGTACGGACGATTCGGTGCCACGCGACCACAAACAGCTACGTGCTGGCTAGGCATACTGCGAGGTTTCCCGCACCTATGCAGATGCGAACCAGTGAGCTTTGGGTTACCACGAAAACGCCTCATATTAACCGGCCCGAAAAAATAGACAGTGAGAATGAAACCAAATGATATTGGACTTATGCATATGAAAATTTCGCAAGTAGCTGAGACGAAGTTTAGCATTCATTGTCAGAAATCAGGCAGTACCATAAAGAAGAAAGCACACGCCAAAAAGAGGACATGTTACCATTACGGAACACACAACCAGTAGAGAATCAAATAAGGAATTCGGATCAAGTGCAGAAATACTGTGCCGAAATAGAAATGGCTTAAAAAACTGCCAGCCGCTGGCGGAAATGTGATTCGATGAAGTGCGCACTTATTTGAACTGTTGGATCAAGGGGTTCTGAAAAATTCAGTATAGACAATACAGTACAACAGCGAAAGAATTCGGTGGCACTGCTCCTGAAATGCTTGAAATAAGATGCAGATGTTTGTAGGATGTATGCTGCAATTCGTTTTCATACGCGCGACTTTTCACACAGAAACCTTGAGAGAAACCGAATCAGTCTCTAACTCGAAATAAATATTAAAACACAACTACGCGGATCGATTGGAATATGGTGATGAGCTTAGACCGTACAATGGCGCGTGGACCACGCGCTTCCGTGCTCTGTTTAGCTATATTGAGTGACACTTATAAATGGCCTTCGTCGACATTTACACTACATAGTTTGGTGGATTATAATCAATGGGATTCTCTAAGCACTCGTTACATCGGATGGCGGGGAGAGGTTAGTGGCACTTCCCTAAAATCCGTGCCATACAGGACGATAGTTATGGACCATTAGCTCACTTCGATTAGTGAGAAGTACAAATGCCACAGGTTGCATCGGAGAGTGAGAGAGAGTAAACGGTTGCCCATTGGTGTTAGGTGAAATGCACAGCCGTCAAGACTCAGCAACAGTCAACTCTGGCGATGTGATCGAAAAACATGTGTGAGTAATTCTGAACCTTCCGAGGACAGCCTAAAGTGAATTCCAACATGACTCTGCGTAAAATCCCTGAGTCAAAGGGTTCGGTTAGGGACCCGAAGTTATTATGTTATCTGGTGGGAACACCGCGTGAGAAACGGGCTTGTTCGACGCCTCGTTTAACGGTACAGGAAGAGGCAATGAACCGTTCAACAACGTTATTCCACGCACCAGGCTCTGATGGCTCGACCACGTGTTACGTATGCCAGCCCACCGACCCCCACGACGTGCGTTGTTTGCTCACCGAGGGTGTGGATGGAAGAAGAGGAGAGGTGGCCAAGCAATGACTTGGTCGAGAGGAATGAAGGCCCTCAGTTCGAAGCTGGTCTCGGCTCCCTAGTTGAGGCCCGAAAGAAGATGAACACGTTTGACTGAATACACTTGATGACATGGATAGGAGCCGACCTCAATAGTGTTCGTGCTCAGTTTCTTTGTCCCTCCCCATCCCTCCTAGCCTCCCCTTCCAACCACGAACTCATTTCATAGGATAATATAAATTTGCATAACAAAAATTTTTGCTACATAGTAGCCGGCTGGTAGGTTTCCGGTACGATGACCATCCGTTACTGGTAGCTCAGCTGTCATACATCTGTTGCATGTTTTCGATGTATTGCGGCACAGTAGCTGAGGTGTTTCCCACCTCTATCCAACGTGTATACTGATGATGATGAAGTGTTGTCTAATGCACTAGGTTCCTGACGCAATGATTAGCTATGGTGAAACCATAACAAAGATCTATAGGAATGTGATACAAATCACAAAACTCTGTCAACGCTTGTCGTTTCTTTCTTTTATCTCTTTAACAGATCATACAAACTTCTCCATCCTGTTTAGTCAGCAAGAGGCGCTACAAAGAGCAGCTATAAGCCAGGTCAGCAAGTGTTTCCAACCAAACATGTTCATAGTCTTTTGGACCCCAATCAGGGTTCGGGAGAATCACTCGAAGCCAAATCGTCGGATGCCTTCCACTCCTCTTTTTCCAGACAACGGTCGCGCAAATAACGTACGTCAAAGGGGTCAGTGTACTGTCATGTGTAACACGTGGCCCAGCCATCGGAACATGGTGCATGGAAATAGTGGTGTGGATCACTTCCTCTACCCGTGCAACAAGCAAGGCGCCGAACATGCGCATTGCACATGCGGTGTCCCCACCAGATGAGGTAAACATCGAAAGTACCAGTGTAATAGAGACGTAAGCGAGCCAAATTTGGGTATCGACTGAGAATTGATCGGCCAGCAATTACCAGTCCGCGTAAAACGAATCGAACTATACCGTCAATATGATAAACCCGGGGAGTGGAACTCACTCACACTGGCTGAAAACCGGACGCACAAAAATGAGCGATCTTGACCTTCTAAATTAGCATGTTTCGGCTAGCTATAAATACAGTTAACTTATGGTGTAGACAGACTCCCTGTTTACCGAGCCTTGGACTTCTGTATTCCGTCGGTTGGGTTGGCGCGTGACTGAGAAGGCAGACAGTCGCAGTCTCATAGGGCAGCTAGCAACAGTACAACAGTCGTCAGTGGCAGAGAGCAGAGGTAGAGAAGAAGCGTTACAACAGTGGCGACGGAGGTGGGATACAATCATGGCCATTTCATTCGAGCAGATGCAGTCCATACTTCAGCAGCGGCAGCTTCAGTTCGAAAAATCACAGCGGCAGTTAATTCAGTTGCTATCAGAAAAACTCAACATTCAAGTGGGATGGGAACCGGAACCGAGGTTAGCATCCCAGGAAATTGTATCTGGATGCCACAAGCTGCTCAGTTTGAATCATGACCGAGAAATGATTGGAGCTTCAGATCACAGAGAAGAACCCCAGCCCTGTCATACAGTCATTTGTGGCCAAAATGTGAATGGAAATGTGCCGAGCCGGAAGCCCCCGACTGCATTATGTAACGGTGGTGGGAGGCATTCTGCTAGAAATTTCGCCCACAAAATTCATCATTGTCAAAAGGCGCACCAATTCAGATGTGTGTGTACTTCAAGGTTACAAGCGAGTTCCAAATTCAAAAGAAACAGGTATCGCGACACAGTGAGAGAGGCGACTTTTGCAGTATTTTGTGCAGACTTTCAGGGAAAAGGAAATATCTCACAGTGAAGCGCAAGAATGTTCCGGTATCGCTGCGGTCAGAAACATTGCGTGCTATCAAGAGCCTTTCTTGTGCCACTCGGACAAGACTTGGCACGTCAGTCAAACTTATAAGTCTAACAGTTCAAAATGCTTCATGGAACCCTATGCAGGTGAAAGGAAGAATCGCCTGTGTACTCAAGCCCAAGGATTTGCAATTCTATGGAAATCTTCACCCAACATATTGTGCCAATGTTTATCTGTCCGGAAGCAATTGGATTACGGAGTTAGATTTACTCAAAGAGTCACTAAGTCATATGAGTTCGGTAACGACTGTTACTCTCTGCAACACTGACCATACCTGTTCCAAATTCTTCGCTGGTTACAAGTTACCACTACGGATGACACTGGTGTCTTGGCCGAAGCCCGAACCGCCTTGGTCGCGGATCCAAGTGAACCTAGGTGGATTCCCACGTCGGAAGAGCTGAGCCTCCAGGTAACCCACTTTTTAAGAGAGGGAGGTGTTACGGAGAGAAAGCTTACAGCCAGCGATCAAGCCGAGAGCAGTGGCGTAGAAGCGGATCGATCTACAACTAGAGATCGAACTCGAGTACAGATCAAAATGCGAATCGATGTGGAATCAGCGGCAAGTTGGGTTATGAACTTGAGCCATTTCAGTTGTATTAATTAACATCAATTAGCATCTCCAATATCATCACGTTAGTAGTTGTCCACAACCAATTTATTGCGCCATGCTCTCATACAATACCTCTCTCTCTGTCTACCTAGTTCTGGCCTTTTGTATTCCGTCGGTTGGCTGGGCGCGTGACTGATCAGTCAGACAGTCGTAATCTTAAGGGTCAGCAATCAGCAGTACAACAGTCGTCTGGAAAGAGAGCAGAGGTAAAGTAGAAGCATTACAACACTGAAGAAGAAGCGTTACAACACAGTGGTTGGACGCAACTAGCCTTTTTAAGTCTGTCGATTTGATGGGTAAGGTTTCGTAACCGTAGACTCCGCCCTTCCGTGAAAATGATGTGGTACCGGCGTTATAAGTGGTGAAGATTACCAAAAGCAACCCGAACCTATGCTTTGTGATTTGTTATCTCAGTTTATATTCCACAGATAATGAGACAAAAGCTTAGGTGGTTGAAGTACTGAATTAGTTTTAACTAATCCAGACCAGAGGACAGTGCGGAGCTTGGTCCTCACCAATCCTGGAGTAAAGCTTTGCATGACACAGTACGAAACGAGCTGCAGCCAGTGCTAATCGGATGAGTGCGGTTTAATTCATTTAGAGATTCAAGAATTAAATATCGACGGCGCGTTAAAAACCGAGAAGTTAATCACGTGGAAGGGACTCCACGCTTTCAAGTCGAGTTCTATGAACGTTGTTTTCATAGCTTTGTCAACAGTGAAGTTAGAAAGGAAAGGTGACAGCTAGCACCTGTCTCACACCACAGGAGATATTGAAAGGCAGCGACAATCAGCATATGCCTTCAATGTACTTGGACTATGCGCGCAATGCGCCCGTATAATATTTGTACATTTCCCGGGTATACACTTGCGAAAGAACACACCGATTCACCAAACTGGAGGCACTTTTAATGTAGGTCGATAAGATACAGCATCAGTCCTAAAAAGAAACCAAACTTCAGAATGATGTAGTAATGTGCCTACAGGCTAATAAGGCCTGTTTCCATCAAAGTATACCCCTCATCTACTTATATAAACAGCTCTCAACCAGTTATCCGTTTCTGGAATGTTTTCTGGCATTCGTTGTTGAAAAGGCGCATAGGGCTGGTAATGAATTACCTCCTAGCTCTTCGGTCGCTTGAAATCAGAGACCTTCAGTTTATTTTAGCTTTGGGAATAAGAACAACCAGCGGTAGTCAAATCTGAAGAGTAGGGTCGCTGCGGAACTAGTCATTCTGTGCTTTACCAAAAATTCACTGATATAGAGCGATAAATGAACGACTGCACTGTTGTGTTTTGCAGCATCCGTATTTTGTTTGTCCACGCTTCTGGCCTCATTATTCACCCTGCCTCTATCAAACGAATTAGGACATTCGTTAAACTAACAGCTAACTGTCTGAGTATGTGGAACAAACTCAAGACGAACGATGCTTTTCCAATAAAAAACATTCAACATCACCTTTCACTTTTGATCGATTCGGATGTGATTTGACCGGTCGCGGCGACGAATGCGATATCGTGCCCATACATAAATGCTTCATCACCTACTAAATGATGCTTCAGAACACGCCTTCAGACCAGAAGTTAAAGGACTTAACCACTCCTGAGTAATTTAACACAGTTCGCATCTGTTAAGAAAAGTTGCACAAGTTTTGTAGCAATGCGATTTTTCAGTCAAAATTGTTCGAGGCAAAGTTACTAATGTCAATTTCATCAACTTTATAAACATTTACGTAACAATTTTCAAGAATCAGAGCACACTTTTCTGAAAGCAGTCGCCATCTATTGACGATTAAGCTCGTCCAGTAATTAGGGTCGTCTTTGAAGGATGTTCTGCGCGTTTTGAAAGGTTTGTACCACACAAAACACTGTGTGCGACCTAAGCAATCAATCACCTTTTGTTTTCTGTCGGTAGAAACTTTTGCGACTTCATACAGAATTTCCCGGAAAGACATGGCATTTCAGGATCGTTCATCGTCCAACTGTTGAAAATCGCAAAAAAACAGGAAACCATTTCATCGTAAGAACTCAAGAGGTGCGAACTGTGGTTTATTGTGGCAACAAGCATTCACCATATGGATTTTGTCTGAACACCAGCATTTCCATCCACCTGCGAACGTTTTCTTGGGGGTTGTAGTGCACGCCCTTGTTTAAAACCTTGTCAAGCGCTGGTTCGGTATCTTTTTCCAGTACACGCTTATCTACGGCTAGAAAACATCTTCCTAGATTTAAAACGTCGGTTTGATTCGCTTTTGGCTCGGAACCGCCCGGATCGAGCATTCCCCTTATACTACTGCTTCAGAACACAGTAATATTTACACGGTTTACCAGAACACTACTGCAAGTATTTGGTGTCTGAGTTACGTAGCGTAATCGAGAAAGTGCGATGCTAAAACCCCACAGACATCGCAACATACCCCCATTATCGCCAACCAGTTGCACTGGCTCGTTGACGTCCTATTTAAGATCGGTTTCTTCTTAGACTAGCCCCGTATGTGGAGCACCTCACTTGAATAGGTGAGTCCAAATGAAAATATGATCAGTGCAGCCTGTGTTACGACGAAACCTTACCTGCGCTTCACGCACTTAGCTTTCACGGGCACCATTCAGAGACAAGTAAGCTAGGAGTGATGTAGATCAGACGGATACCTGTAAGATTGCCGCACTCCGAATCCTAACCTATTTAAAGTTGTAACTGACGGGGCAGCTCCAGTCGGTCTGAACAGTTTTCTGTTCTGTTTTAATGATATTTCGTGTAAATTCGCAATAAGAGCTAATCCCCGAGTCTTAATAGGACTGACAAAATTCCAATTGGTGTCGTGGCTTTGTTAAATCTGTGCAATCCGACTTCATGTGTGACTTCAACAAGCGACAGCGGATTTAAAGGAGGGGAGTCCAGAGAACAGGACTATTGATCAGCAAAGAAGCTGGCAATTCTGATTGATTAAGCTGCTTTTTAGAGCGTTCAGCCTAACGTTCCAAGCGTTTTGACAGACATTGGGTAAGTTGTCTCATCTCGTATACTTTTGTCAAACTCAAGACCCCTGATACACGTTTCTTGTACAGGATGGAATACCTTGTGATGGTTATTAGGGACAGTAGTCCTTTTCATCTCTGACTAACGATGAGACCACTAAGATTTGCGGACTACCTTCAGGTCAGCACGCAATTTTTCCCTGAGGCCTCGTATTCGTATACAGCCGGAATATTTCGGCTAGCATACAGAAGTTCCGGAGACTACGTAGAGACCCATTGCTCAAGCTGGTAGTCGAATCTGCCAAACCTTCTGCTAAGTAACTCTGGTGAACATGGGAATAGCGACCTTCAACTGTATTCTGTGAACACTTTACTTAGCTACGATGCTATCGTACTTTAATACGCAAAACGAGAGCGCATCGCATACCGCACTGTTCGTCACGCAGTCGAGAAACAGTCGCCACAATCGCTGCATGCAGTGAGGGATAAGTAAAAACACGTTACTGCTGGGGTTTTCCTTCCTCATTACCTGTCATCTCCTCAGTGCGAAAGCTACTGATCGTTATTGGGAAGACAGAGTGCACCATATTTTGATGGTGCAAAAGGAAAATAGCGGTTACAGCACGAAACAGGATATTGCTCAGCCACGACCCAGCGTATATCTGGTAAGCGTTGCTTTCTCTTCAACTGCCCATCAGTGGGGCACTGAATGCTTTCTCTAAACGTCGCATCTCAATGTGCCAATGCCAGAAATTGTCAATCTCTTTGCACCTACGTTGACAAGTACGAGATTACCATCGAGATAATAACTGACCAGCTAAAGTCTCTCTTACCAAGATGCCCCTATAACATCATATTTCAATTCAACAACGAACCCCACAGGCAAGCAGACGGAGTGGTTGTGGGATCTCCTCTCGGCGCAGTCTTAGCTGATGTCTAAATATGAATGCTAGAGGATGAACCAATAGAATCGGCATTTTCAGATTTCAGGTTCTACCGATGTAATATGGACGCAAATTCTAGGTAAGTGATCAGGCGAGTAACTTGAAGAATGTCGTCGAAGGTCTCGATAGGGTATATCAAATCACCGCATTCGCAAATGAGGTAGCAACAACCAGATTGATTTCTCGGATGCAAACCAAAATAGAAGAGGGAACAGATCGAGCCAGAGAGGACTATTTAGGAAACTATACTGGGCAGGGCAATAGATGCAATTCCAGAGCTCGGTGCCACTCAGCCGAGAAAGAATACGAGTACATACTCTAATAAGACCGTGCATACAGAATCTGTTGTGGGATCACTATAGTAGATGCACTGAGGAGAACCAAACAAACACTTCTCGAAAGCGGTTATCCAAAACCTTTCACTGGCACTCGTATGAAGCCAAGCAGCCTGAGATCCGCAGTGAGAACGGTCGAGAGCAAACATGGATTTTTTAATGCTTTCCTTTAAGGGTGGTAAAGCGAGTCAAATTCGTACATAAATAGAAAGAGGTTGCGTTGAGGTTGCGTGTAATCCAAACTTAACCCTCCAAATAGTCATCTACCGTTGTGACAAAAAGCATTGCCCATCGTGACCCGGTAGCCAAAGGGGTAGTAGTGTCGGCTGCTATTCCAGTGGTCGTGGGTTCAAATCCTGCTGTCTCCACCTGATGAGATGAAATTACATCGAAACGCGTCGTGGCTGTGCAGTATTTTCGGGTGGGCAATACCCAATTTCCAACTAATTAGAAAGAGCTTTGATACAGCTCAAACTAGCGCGGTTTAAGGAGCAAATCGCGAATCGTTCCTAGAGTTAGAGATAAGATGCCTGATTAAATCCAACAATGGCTATCTCCAGGCCCACTTGCTCCTGTGGGATAGGTAGGTTGGACGCACGATCAGACACATAGCAAGGAGAGAGAAGGAACATCCACTGAATTGGTTCACCAACGAGCAGAAAGGAGTTAATTTCAGCGCTGTAACTAACCGTCTGGTCGACACTGGACATCAAGTTGGCAAACAATAAAACCTTCGAAATCCTATATACAGTGCCAACGCGACAAAACCACCCGACAAAAGCTTGCTGCCGCTGAGTCAGTATATACTAGATTGGCGAGACCGAATCTATGCATCTAGAAGGATGTTGTCCATGTAATACAACTACTGTGGCCAGCTGCCAACCGAGAGGAATCGGATCTCACCAAACTGCACTATGTGCTTAAAACCAGATTCTCATCTGACGCATGTTATGATAAATGTGTGGTTTCGCCTTGTCAAAGGCTAATCCCTGTACTCTCGAATGAACTTGGTTCGTCTTAACGTATATTTCTGTAATAGAACTGACAACGAATAAGTCGAGAATAAGTGTTTGTTTTAATCGTACTGCTTGAGTCGGATTCGAAATGAGCGTCGTTCTCACCTGCACACCCATTGTCATGGCAAGAATGAACCTCAACGTGGTGCGACGGTTTGTGTAGCTCTTTGACCCACTGAGTCATACTGAGGGGATCACCCGGAACCCTTCAAAGCTACTCTTAGCAGGTTAGTGAATGTGTAGAAGTCAGACAAACTAATTCTCCTAGTTCTCCAGGTTGAGGATTTGCAATGGGATGACGTCCAGTGCTTTGAAATCGAGTTCTTTCAATCTTCCTGTTGCTTTGCGGACAGGCTTTGACTGAGAACTCTAATGGTTCTACTATCTAGGTTTGGGCGTCTTAACAGTGTCCTGACCCGCTCACAACCATGAAAAGAATGAATCCGTCATCAGCTTCGAGATACATCCTGAATCAGTCATCGTGTAGGTTCAATAGGGTCGCTTCTGCTGCATACGTCAGGGCAGATAAGCGAAAAGATGCAACTGCTGATGCCTCCTACATTTTCCTTGTTTCCTTTAACCCCCTCTCTACCATCACTTCTAACGTCCCTTCCACAATCCCCAAGATGATTGTTGACAGTTGCAGCGCTATCTGTAACTGCATTCCGGTAGCATACTTAGACTCATGCCATAAGCAATCCCTTATCAGATCTGGCTGTCCAGTCTCGCTGACAGCATCTAACGTTCGCACCCTTAGACAAGTCAGCAGGCGACACCCGAACTCGATGTGTGTTGCAAGTCTGAAACTAGGAACAACGAACCTCATGCAATTATCGAACCATATGCACCCCGCCTGTCCTCTGATTCTTGGACGCACGAATCTGGGGATGCTGATGCAGCAAAAATAGATCAACCTGGGGTGGAGTATTGTTCTCAGCTCCAAGGCTGAGTCACTGTTGGTTGATTGGGTTCCCATGAGCAGCCAGTCTGATAACATCAACCAAAATTAGCTAGACAATGTCTATTTATCATGGCCGCTTATGCCCCCAACGACTACAACCCTGAAACAAGAACGATTCACACCACGAACTTAACATGTTGCTTCGCAAAGTAACCAGTGCAGATACCCTCTTACTTTCCGAGAGTACAAATGGGCAAATTAGGTCATCTGAGCTCAATAGGTTAGCTAGGCGATAAGTTGGGGCTCTACTCTGAAGACCTGGACAGTGGCGAGCGTTTGCTGTAGTTGTGCGCTGAATATCAACTGTACCATAATAGCAAGGCCAACAGGCACAGTGAGTGCCCATTTGCCACCTCGTGTCCCCCGATAGTGCACCAGCGATGGATACGGATAGATCATTCCGCCATAATTTTCCGATGGCGCGATTCCATCTTGGACTGTCGCCCTTTCTGAAATACCTGCGGCGATTCATATCATGTGCAGTTTTAGTGCCGATTTTCCACGGGTTTGGCCAGACGTTTCCTTCGACCGGTGACTGAAGGGTTATTTCAGGCCTCAGTCAAAGATGCCCTGCATACTAGGCATTTACCTACTTACTCCAAAGATATCGAGTTTCAGGGGAAAAGACTCGGTCGACATGCACCACACGGGAGCTTCTCTGCTTACGGCACTATCAGTAGTCAGTACGCCGAGCACGGGGTATTCGAAAGGATTGTCAACCTGTTGGGATCTAGGTCAGATCAGGTCAGGATCCAGTGAAGAAACAGGTTTTTGCCAACACAGGCGTCCCGGTTCCTGTGTTGGTAAGCAATAGAGGGTCCCCGGCACTTCGACGTCCATATTTCTTCGCTTCTGCAGAGAAAAAAGAGTAAGAGCAATCTCTCATGAATTAATGAAACTATCCAGGATGTTCTCTCGACCACGGCCTATTTGTTACTGGTCGGTACGCAGTAATCCCACTGCAAGTCCGGAAACAAAGTGGACTAATTCATATCTGGGCTTCTTTTAAAGGCTTCTATCGTGTTACATTCCACTAGTGCATGGGAACTAAATTCCAATTACGTACCACGCGAGTGGTGAAAAATTCAGCTCGTACACCCAATCTGGATAACTGTTTCATGAGCTTCAGATAGTGCACCCGTAGATGGTCCGAGGTAGCTCGTTATAAGAGATCGATAGCTTTAATGCCACTGAGACCTTTCATTATCATAAATGTAACTATCAGATCTCCCCTTAGCCTGTGACGTTCCAATGACAACAAGCCTAAACAAGCCAGTCGGTAGGTCTAGAAGAAAAACCCCTGCTGGTTTCGAGCACAACGTGACTAGATGGATCATTATGCGTCAGGTGAAATGGAGTCGGCATGCTGACAATGAAGCTTAGTGGACCGAAACGGCTGAGGAAATGGAGGAGGCCGGATCAACGGGAAGGTACCACAGATTCATGCAAATGATCCGCACTAATGGTCCCAAGAAGACATGCGTCCGTGAAACAATCAAGAACCGCATGGGTGCACAAATTCACAATAAGGAAAGCCGTCTGTCTCACTGAGTGAAACAGTCTCGAGAGCAGTTTGTTGGATCCCAGCTTCCGGGACTTATCCTAGTCAGGTGGTGCAGGCTGAGACAAGACCGATTAGTTTAGAGGGTAAGGTCCGAAACAGAATCACAGCCGTCAATTGTTCTCTAACTGCTGGCCCGGCTTCCACTGTACCTGCGCCATCTAAGGATAGAAATGAGGACCCTTGCAAAGCATTGGACCATGGAAGGTAAATGTGGTTAACCACACATCGAATTATCAACAACAAGGCAAACTAGAAACGTTGGAGAGACCTA
Source organism: Dicrocoelium dendriticum (assembly GCA_944474145.2). Classification (NCBI taxonomy): domain Eukaryota; kingdom Metazoa; phylum Platyhelminthes; class Trematoda; order Plagiorchiida; family Dicrocoeliidae; genus Dicrocoelium; species Dicrocoelium dendriticum. Next base: position 75,294,774 of record OX104064.1, on the reverse strand, counting down.
CCTTGCAGGCGGCGGCACGTACGGATAAAACGCGATCGGTCATGCAGGACTTTGCGGCCTTGTAAATGTCTTTATTGCAAACTGATGCGGCAGAGCCGACAGCTTCCAAAAGAGAGCACAGCGTAAGCATAGTTTCGCACCTGACTTGGGACTCAGACTGAATATTAAAGGGAAAACAAAAGTCATGTAATGCATCGCGCAGTAAAGCGTGAACTGGGCGATCTGAATTTGAAGAAAATGAGAGGCTTGTTAAAGATCTGTGAAAAGTTTGCACAAAGGCGGATAATGTGAATGAAATGGTAATTTGATCATCCAATTTCTGTGTTCGTTAGAAGTGAATCACTGATAGATTAATGACCGTCGTCGTCCTGGTTCTAACGACCAAGAGAGATTTGGACGCCTCTGGAGACAGCCGCAAGACTTACTGTAATGACAAAAATACTACTGCGCTTGAACGATATGTGAATGCTGTACAAATGAACTGTGAGAGGAGTAGCGGGTGCCCGGATAAGAAAAGAGGTGTAAAAGTAGTAGCATGTGTGATGACAGCGTAAGAACTAAGACGACCGGCCACTGTGAAAGGTGACCACTCGTACAGCAATCACGTGCGCATCTGAGCTGCATCAGTTTATATGTGTGTGGTCGCCGTCAGGTGAATGGAACGCGCACGCCGTGTGCCAACCTGTTGTGGATGAGTTAAAAAAATACCGTATTGAATACTGTATCATGGGAGTAGGTAGAAATTTGTTTATGTACAACCCACTTCTTTCGTTTCCACCTTTTTCTCTTACCCCCATCCCGGCCCCCATTACTAACCCTCCTTCTATAATTCCCAGCTTAATTGACAGCAACCGAAATGCTACTGGAGTAGTACCATCTGCAGCCACCATCCCACAGCACCTATCGGACGCCTATCGGCAAAAGTCCCTTATAAGGCCACGCTGTCCCGTTTCCATGGCGACATGCAACGTCCGCACTCTAAGACAAACAGGTCAGCAGGATGCACTCGCACGCACCTTGGACACACTGGGTGTTGATGTGTGTTGTGTGTCCGAAACTAGGATCAATGACCCTAACGGGGTTATTGAATTGACTGCACCCGGCTTATCCTCTCGTTATTGGTTGCACGCATCCGGAGACGCCGATGCGGCACTCACTGGTCAAGCTGGTGTAGGTAGCATTCTCAGCTCCAAGGCTGTCATCGTTGGTTGATTGGATTCCGGTGAAAAGCCGTTTATGTGCAGCCCGTTTGACGACATCAGCTAAGGTGAATTCGTGAAGTAAAACAAAACGCTGTTTGTTTGTGATTTCCGTTTATGCTCCCACCGACTGCAGTTCTAGTGCAGTCAAGGACACTTTCTATGACGAACTGAACGCGCTACTACGCAGTGCTACTAGTTCAGATATTATGGTACTTGCAGGGGATATGAACGCACAAGTAGGGCGTCTGAGCTCTTCAGAAGCTCAGCTGGGTGGTAAGTATGGACTTAACTCTGAACGGACTGACAACGGCGAGCGTCTGCTGCAACTGTGTGCGGAGCACCAGTTGTTTCTTAGTAGCACTGCTTTTAGACAGAGTAGGCGCCGAAGTGTCACTTGGCGTCCTCCTGTAGCTGGCCAGCGATTGACCTAGGTTAACCACATAGACATAAGGTACAGATAGCGTGGTTCCATCCTGGATTGCCGCTGGTACTGGAGTACCTGTGTCGACTCTGATCATGCCTTGGTGCGCTGTCGTTTCTCCATGAACTTTACCGGAAGGCGCACAAAGCGTCTCCCCCGATTGACAACGGAGAAATTGTCCCAGCCCTCGGTCAGGCAAGCCTATCAAGACGCACCGCGTATCGGACTCTCGCTGTCTTGTCCTAATGACACTGAACTTCAGTGGAATAGGATCTCGGCTGCTATGCACGACGCAGGAGCATCTGTTTGTGGCACTCTCAGTCGTCACCGCACCAGTCACTGGATATCCGAGAGGTCGGTGAACCTGTTGGAAGCTAGAAGACACCTCCCGGGTGATTCTGAACACAATGTGACCAGACGGGCTATTAGGCGTGAACTAAAGCGGAGCCTACGTGCTGACAAGGAAGCCTGGTGGACCAGTAGGGCTCAAGAAATGGAGGAGGCAGGAGCAGTAGGCAATCACCGGAAGCTCTTCCAGCTAATACGCACCACTGGTCCCAGAAAAACAGGCGTCAGTGAGACAATCAGAGACAGCGCGGGTGCGCTGATACACAATAAGGAGCGCCCTATGGCTCGTTGGGCTGAACACTTTGAAGATCAGTTTAGCTGGCCCTTGCTCCCGGACCTCTTCCTACTCAGGTGATGCAGGATGAGCCATGGACTGTTAGTTTAGAGCCTCCGTCAGAGGCCGAGGTGCGAAACGCGATCACAGCCCTCAATCGCTCCCGTGCCGCTGGCCCGGATTCCCTCCCACCTGCACTATTTAAGGATGGAGGTGAGGTCCTCTGCAAAGCATGGATCTCCCTATTTGAACGTATCTGGAACGAAGAGAGTGTGCCGGCTAATTGGAGCGAATCGATTATAGTGGCAATATACAAAAAGGGCAGTCGCACAGACTGTGCGAACCACAGGGGTATTAGCCTAACGCCAGTTGTGACAAAATTACTGGCCTCGATTCTCGTTCGTCGCCTCACTGCAGAACGGGAATCTCGGATTAGGGAAGAGCAGGCCGGTTTTCGTCCAGGACGTGGCTGTATAGACCATATATTTACTTTGCAGCAGGTGCTAGAGCAGCGCCACGCATACCGCAGACCAACAATAGCTGTGTTCCTCGATTTCAAGAGTGCGTTTGATTCAGTCGATCGATCGATTCTGTTCGAAATACTTGCGCAGAAAAGTGTTCCCACGAAATATGTGAACATCCTTCGTGCTCTATACTCGAACACTACAGGCCGCGTCAGGGTCTACGGTGTCCTATCGGATAGCTTTCCGATCACAAGTGGCGTTCGTCAGGGTTGTCCGATTTCCCCGTCTTTGTTCAATTTCGTCGTGGACTCTATCATGGAGCGTTCCCTTGCGGAATCTCACGATGTAGGCGTCGAAGTGCTGCCTGGTGAAAGATTAGTTGATCCAGATTATGCGGACGACATCGTCTTGCTTTTCGACAATGTTGAGGCGGCACAATCAACCCTGAATAGCCTATCCAGAGTGGTCCCATTATTTGGTATGCACTTCGCACCTTCAAAGTGCAAAGTGTTGCTGTAGGACCACCAGCAACTTGATGACCCCTTGACGCTTACTAACGAGGAACTCGAGGTGGTTGATCAATTCACTTCTCTTGGCAACTGCATCAGCAACGATGGGCGCATAGAAACTGACATGAGCTCACGCATTGCAAAGGCCAGAGCTGCCTTCTTGAACGTGCGTCATCTTTGGCGACAGAAGGGAGTTTCCCTCCGCTTAAAAGGCCGTGTATCCAAGGCCACAGTGAGGGCCGTCCTGCTCTATGGTAATGAAACTTGGCCACTTCGGTCTGAAGATCTGAGGCGCCTACAAGTCTTTGATCATCGTTGTTTGCGAAGCATTGCTGGCACCAACATGTCCGCAACCATGATGTGAGTAGGCGAGTACTAGGTGGTGATAATCATGCTAGCTCCCTAGAACAACAGATAGCACTGAATAAGTTGCGTTGGCTCGGGTACGTGCTACGCATGCCTGGTCACCGCTTACCTAGGAGGGCCTTGTTCAGCCTACCAGGTGTAGGATGGCGCAAGGCTCGAGGTGGACAGACGTTGACTTGGCAGCGGGAAATGGAGTCACTGACGACCAAACTGGGTGCCGTTGGTCCGTCTCGCCTTCCGGGTTGGAGTCCACGTGACTCACCTTGTGCTTGGCTCGAAACTTTACAGGACATGGCCCGCAACCGACACCAGTGGCGCGTCTGCTGCCGTCTCCTAATCGGATTGTCTGTTTAAAGTGTGTTTGGTGCTGAGTTATCTGCGGGGTAATGGCTGATTATGACGCGTGGCAGTGAAAGCCGCAAGGAAGCTGTCTCGCCGATGCCGCCTTATCTTTGCACGATAGCCAGCTGTTTGTGACGGTATGTTGTCTACACAAGGTGTAGGCGCCTTGACCCTGAATGTTTGCTTAGGACATTAAGGTTTTCAGGTAAGTCCCCCTTCTCTCCTTCTTCTTACTCTTTATTTCATAGTTCCTCATGGTTGTATGGCAGCGAAGCATCAGTTCAAATGGCTGATGTACTGCTGTTGTTGATGATGAGGATGCCAAGGAAATATAGACAAAAACGTTAAAAAAGCAAAATATGAATTAACTGAGGCCTTGTCGCAGCCAGTCCCAAAGCAGATGGTCGTCTACATGTCCGGAAAATGCCATGTCGTTCATAGCTACCGTCAATGGACGTCGGGTTTTTCGGGCCCAACTCTGTCCTCTGCAACGTTCGTAAATTGTATGGCAGTGGGGAATAAGACTATCTATATCGCAGTCTGCATGTAAATCATGTCGGCCCGACACTTCCCCCGTAGCGCGGTGGTTTAAGCTGCTGACTGGCGGTGCAAGCCACTGGTGGTCAAGGGTTCAAATCCTGAAAGACCCAATGGATGCGCACTAGTGACAATACCCAACAGGTGGAAACTGCAGTCTAATGCTTTTCCGGGCATGTGGACGAGGATTTGATTTGGAACCGCCTGCGACGAACCTTTAACTAATTATAACAAAATCCCCTATTCATGAGTATATCTATGAATTGCCCATACGCTGATCGTTTTTCACGTTCTCACGTCATATCGTAAAATGCGTGTAAATTGGGACTCACAAATGTGAGATGTTAGTGAATAATCGTTTTCCGAATAAAACTTTTGAGAAACGCAAATACAACAATCGTTTAAACTGTTGCACTGAGTTTGCTTTTCCTATATGCGTCAGCAAACTGTTCCAGACATTTACCACTCGTCGTTCAAAGCACGGGGAATGGGGAACTCGCTTTAGATCTGGAAACACAAGCTGGTACTGTTGTCCGCGCGTGCAGCAAGGTGTCCGCAACTGGAGCAGAATGAAGTAGTCACGTATCTATAGAATGTGGCAGGTCATGATGGGGTTGACTCGCAACCCACGATAGGCCAGGATGTATAGTCCCAGCTTCACCTACCTGTCTTCGTACGGTAAGCCCCGCAAACTGGAGATGAGCCTGGTAGAGACGCATTGGAACCATTCAATCTTCTGCCCCACGCATCCAGTGGTCAAGCAATACGTGGGCGAGCCGTACTCTAAGTGCGTGATGCACAGGCCCATTTAAATAGCTCGTGGTTTTGTGCCAGGTAGGTTTTTAAGTAAGTCCAACGTGAGTTGTTTTTCCAGAGCGCTACGTGACAGTACTAAACATAACCGTATATCCAGGGGCGCAGATGTTGACTCAACTGAAGAGCTGGGTGGCAAGGTGGATTTGAAACACTGCTCACGGTTCTCGCTCTCTAGACCCTCTCTTCGGCCGAGGCGTTGGCGGCAGAGCATGTTAAACTTCACTCTACCGCAACGCAAACTTCGTTCCACATTTATTCATGCCTCCTGTTCTTGGCAACCACCCCTTTCCGAGTCTGCAAAAGCACATTTAGGAGAGATGCTTCTGGTCGCATATGAGCCGCACAAAACCGATCGCAGGCAATCCAATTTCAACAGCAAGGCTTTGATTGTACCCCGCTCGCTATTCAAGTTAGCTACGCTCAATGTCCAAACGCAAGCGGCTCTTGCGTGCAACTTGGCATCCCTATTCATCGATGTTTGCTGCTTAGCCGAAACCCGTTAACAGGACTCCAGCCCAACGGTGCGATTGGTATCACCATCCTCAAGTTCTGGTTGCACATTCCCCTTACGCGTATTTGGAGACGCAACAGCTGCTGTCGCTGGCGGCGCCGGCGTAGGAGTTGTGTTAAGCGCGCGTTCTGAGGCAGCGCTCATTGACTAGTTCCTAGTCAACAGCCATCTCTGTGCAGCCACGGACAGTTAGGTGCTGCCTATTCATTGTATGGGCGTACACTTCAACAGACTGCAGCCCGGGTGTAGCTAGAGCTGTTCTGCCGTCAACTCACCGATCTCCCTCGTAAGAAACGTCGCACGGGCATCGAGCTGCTAGCCGAAGACATAAACGTGCAGGTCGGCCGACTAGAAGTTCAGCTAATTCATCATTGTCACTCCCAATCAGCAGGCTTAGGCTAGTCGGGAAAAGCACCAGACGCCGGCCTTTCGACCTTCTGCGTCTCGTCAGTGGTGTGCCTCCCAGCGGACCCCTACCGGGTTCCGCCCCCTTGAATTCAGGATGCCAGCAGCTAGTGCCACTTCGCCATGGGTGACAGCCGCGGACCTGCGTGATTGACACTCGACTATGATATAGCCCGGCTCATCTTCCACTACCATGCCAGTTACGAACTGTGCAGAGGACAATGGCTAACCTACGAGTTAGGACTTTCCGCATAACGCTCAAGTACCTGAATTATACCAAAATCCTCACTACTACTCATCAGACTAGAAGTTCATGAACGCGAACTTGGTGGTCAACACAACCACTGTACTCGCAGGACAAACAACGGCAATCGCCCCCTTAAACTATGTGTCGACCACGACTTGTGCCCTACGAGCACCAATTTCCAGCATTCCTGGCGCGTTGGCGACCTAGGCGACTGGTCAAGCGTAGACCCAGATTAACCACATCGCTATTAGTTATCATTGGCGAGGATGCATAATGGACTACAAGTCAAATTGAAATACTTGCTTGACTTCGAACCATGCGCTCGTGTGTGACGCTGTTGGGTGCCCCCAACAGCGTCACCGCAAACAGCTTGACACAGACAAATTCGTCGCCTAAAATGTTCTCGATGGATTGGACTCCAACCTGCGTCCTCTGTCTTAGGACGTGGAGACACACGGCACATATTCAGAGCGGCTCTTGGAAGTCTGCTACCTTGGTCTGAGGCTTCACCAGACGGGCCGCTAGCCATCGGATTTCAACAGTGTCGGCAATTAATGGAAAACTATCGAGCGACTCCAGCTAGAATTGAGTAAAAGGCATTAGGCGGAAGCACAGATGCCGAGCTCAGACGGATTTTCAGGAAGGATCGCAAGATCTAGTGGACATAACGCGTCGTTGAGATGGAGAGCGCAGCCTCAGAAAAACTTCAACAAACTCTTCCAACTTATTCGAGTAACGGGAAACAGAAGGCCGTCAGTAAGTGGAATTTTGTGTGAAAATGACGGTGTAAGGATTCACAGTCGTCACCGTTGTCTGGTGCGATGAGCGGAGTATTCCGAAGATGAGTTCAACTGGTCACCAGAACAACACAGCCTAACTTCGGGGGTTCACAGTGCTCCCTGGTGGGTGGATATTTTTCCACAGTATGGGGCTGAATTTTATATGAGCTTCGCCTGCCAAAGCGCCACTTGACCTTGATGGACTTCATCCGGCCCTCTTCAAATATGGAGGGCGTGCTCACATTCATGAATCGACATCCTTCTTCCATCAGATTTTGGACACCGAAACCATCCCATCCGAAAGGAGATTAGCGGATGTCGCACGTGTCCACAAAATATAGAGACCGGACAGTTTGCTACAGTTATCGTGGGAGCAGTCTCACTTGTGTTACATACAAAAACTGTTCGGTGCCCTGCTCTTGTGGAGGCTCATTTGTGTATGGGAACGACACCCGCGTGATGAGCAAGCTGGGTTTCTCCCTAGTCGCAGCTGTATCGATCAAACCTTTACGATCCGCCAGATACTTGAACACCGCCATATGTGCAGTCGACTAACTACAGTAGTATTATTACTGGACATTCGAACCACGTTTGACTGTGCTGATAGAACGGCTCCTTGGAAGAGTATCTGAGTAGTATCTGAGAAGCAAATCAGCACACTTCCTACCATTTACCGTCAAACCTCGGGCCGCGTGCGAGTATACAGTGATTCTTCGCCTCTTCAGTATCACCGGTTTTCCAACCTCTCCCCTTTTGTTCAACTTCGCCAAGGACGTGATTGCCCAGGAAAACAGTGAGCGCTGCGGCGCCGAACTGCTCCCGGGTGACTACTTTCGGGACTCGGAGTACCCAGATGAGATCACTGTGGTTTGTAAGTCCACTTAGGCAACTCAAAATGTGCTACTTAGGCTAGAGATGTCCGCCTCTCGATTTTGGTTGGTTTTTGTTCCTCCCAAGTGTAAGACCTTGTTATAGGACTGGCCAAGTGCATCTCCTACTCTCACCCTTTCAGGGCATCCGCTGGAAGTGGTCGACAAATTCACTTACTTTGGGAGTTGTCTTAATATTGACGATTTGACGGATGGAATCCCCCTGCGTGTCTCCAAGGCTAGAGTAGCCTTTGCTAACCTTCGTCGTCTGTAGCGTCGTCGAGATCTCAGCCTTGCTCTCAAGGGACCAGTCTACGATGCTGCAGTACGAGCGGCGCTGCGGTATGGCTGCGGGACTTGGTACATTCGCAAGAGTGATGTAAAGCGGCTATCCGTCTTCGACCATCGCTGTCTGTGAAGCATTGCTGGTGTCCGATCTCAGCATCACATCAATAATGAGGTTCGTCGATGAGCCTTATAATACGACAAACTCGGTCGACCTATTGACAGCATCATTTCACTGCGGACGCTTCGATGACTTGAGTATGTGCTTCGCACGACCACTCAGACTACTACAAGGTACCCTACTTGCGAGCGCAGGCGTGGGTTGGAATTGATGACAAAGTGTAAGTTCAGTACAGCTCAGTTGAGCAACTATGATCCGAGCACTGAGGTGCGGTGGATCCAGTTGCCACGACTCACATCGTAAGAATAACAATAAGTAACAACGGTAGGATAGCGGGTTTAAGTGCGTATAGAACGCAGAGAAAAAAAGCAAAAAAGATGCGTTAGACCAACCAGAATAGAACGAAAATCAAAAACTAGATGCAAGAAACCGAATACAGGAACACCACTGAGAGCATGACTGCGGCATGTCTGACACGGTCTCCACTCATCGGTGTGAACCGCCCCGAGGCCCCCATCCAGGAAGACGGCACGCATCAACTTGACCAAATCCCTCTGTCAATTTCTTTGTCTTGGTGCTACGTCATGGACCGGTCATCTCACGGTTTCGCTCAACTTGGTGCAGCCACAGCGTATAATGCACGCCGAGGAAACCCGATTAACAGGCAAACGGAAAACATGGCTTAGTCAATGCAAGCGACTAGGATTTAGCAAACACTCGAATGAGGCACCAGAAAGCTTCTTGTCAAAAACCAACTGGCGGATCTCAGCAGTACTCACCCGGTGTTCCCATCAGACGTGAGCAATACTCCGCAAGCACCGGTAGTCAAAAACGGCCAAGCATTTAATGTCTTCACCGTGGACTGGCTAAATCTAATCCATACAGTAAGATCGACCTTAGCGCAGCGCTATACACAACGTTTCACTGAAAGCTGAAATGAGTTAAGCTGGCACGCCCTTCATGGATAGGTAGTGCTACAATCTGGCGTGGTCAACAGTGGAAGGCAGCTTTCAAGTCAAGGAAAACCACCATAGCCGGTCGTCTGTAGATTTGTCTCTGCCTTAAAATTTGGCGAAGATTAAATATGTGATGAATACAACCACGGCCAGGACGGAACGCAGCCTCGCTTTCAGTGAATCGGTTCTCACGGAGATTAGTAAGTCGTCGAAGAATGATACCTGCGAGAAGTCTGGATACAATGAAAACACAAAGTACGCCGACCCTTCTTGTAGATAAGCGCGAGAGTTGACAGTCGCCAGTGTAAAGTTACCACTTCAGTTTTTCAAATAGTGTAAGTGGAGAAGCGAGTCCAATTATAAGAGGGTCACAACCATCTTTTAGAAAACATGGCGGAGGCTGGCTCGCCGAACAACCGCCTCGTGGTACTAGCTGGGTGGTTCGGGTTTTTCCCGTTCCAGCAAAAGGTTTCGGCTGGAGTGTTCCAGGAAGTGGTGGGTTTTCGCCTGGCAAGCGTTCTCCCTATAAAAAGCCACAAGTGCCTGTCTAACAACACTGCGACGTGGCGGATGTGACTCGCCACTAAACAAAGTAAGACCCATGCCCCACACTGAGGCATTGCACTTCAAGGGTGCGTTGAGCTCCTGGTCCCTAGGCCGAAACACGCATGAACCATCTAGTTGGCCACCAGCTCCCAACGGTTTGCGACGCCTCTACATCGCCCTGCTGCCTTGCAGGTTAGATCTTTGATCAAAGGCTCGGGGTAGGGCCCCTAAGACAACCCTCTACCTCGGCTTGGGCATCCGGGTAGTAACACGCCCACTAACGAAGCATGGACCACACTGCTTACCTCTGCTCTTGCTAAGTCTATCATCGCGGCTAACTCAACTCCTCAACCTCCGCTCACAGATCACCCCACCTTCTGTTTTTCACCGATATGCACGCTTATGTCTTCTTCGGTCACCGTCACAAACGACCCACTTCTAACAACTGATAGAAATAACAGCCAAACTCCCGGCTTTAAATGTCCTGTGATCGCAACCCACTCTCACTCCACCGAAGCTCCAGCTCCTCTTCGACCTGGTTCTCCATTCATCCTCGCAGCGTTTAATGTTCGAACTTTGATGCAGATCGGACGACAAGCATATCTGGCCCGTACTCTTGAAACTCCATCAGCAGACATCTGTTGCCTTTCAGAGACCAGTTTACAAGACTCTAGCGCCGTCATCAGAACGGCCTCTCCGGTAAACCTTGAAGCCAAATACCACTTGCGGGTTTTCGGAGACCCAGAAGCTGCCGCCTCTGGTCAAGCTGGTGTTGGGGTTGCACTGAGTGCCAGGGTTCAATCAGCTCTGCTTGACAGGATCCCAGGGAACAGTCGACTATGCGCAGTCCGATTAAGAGGTTTATGTAATGTGAGCAGGTGTCAAGACGTTAAGCGTGCCTTGTTTGTCGTCTCCGCCTACGTCCCTACAGACTGCAGCACGGATGCAGTCAAGGGCAGCTTTTACCAGCAGCTACATGAACTACTGCGTTCCTCCAAAAGGACTGATATAGTCCTTCTTGCCGGAGACTTTAACGCAACAAGCGAGCACCACCTTCGGAGTAGTTTTGATCTCGATAGCAGTCGATCAGAAAATGAAGACAGACTGCTTGCGCTTTGCTCTGATCATCGCTTGTTTATTTCGAGTACTAGTTTCAGCACTCGAGGAGACACACTGCTACTTGGTGCCCGCCCTCACAAACGCAAGAGTGCTCCCAGCTTGACCACATAGCAATCAGCTACAGATGGCGCGGAAGCGTAACGGACGGCCGATCGTATTGGTCAACTTATCTAGACTCAGATCACGCATTGGTTCGTGCTAAGATTTGCATGTGTTTCGGAGGATCACGCAAGCGCGCTCACTACCGACCGGACGTCACAAATCTACAAAATCCTGCGATATTAACCAGGTACCAAGCCTCATTGTCAACACTGACTGATTCAACTATTGACGGTGACCTTGATCCGCAGTGGGCGCAGATCAAAAATGCCTTAGTTTCCGCCAGTATCGACACTAGTGAAAGTGCCCGTCACCCACCGAAGCATCGGATTTCCGCCGTCTCCTTGTCGCTGATGAAAAAATGCCGATTGATCTCGTCGGATTCCGGCCACAGTGAAGAAATAGCACACCAATCAAAATGCCAAAACCAAGACCACAGTAACCTAATTGATTGTCTCAATAGTTTCTGTGCACACAGCACAGGATGATAAGCCCTACTTAGCAAAGTCTCACTACTTTCCAAAATTATCGGATGGTTATTGCGTAATAACACCTTGAACGCAGTCTCAAGGTTCACCTAATGTCGAGTTACCAAGAGATGCTTGATGATAGATGATGCTGGGCTTCGGTTCATCCTCGGATCAACTCCGTTTTGTTGGGTCATCAGTTGTTCCAACCACCTCGGCACATGTTCAGCTACCCTCTGAACTAACTGACGATCAGTCCTGCCTACGTAACTGTCACCGCAACCGCAGGTGAACTGGTAAACGACGTGAGAGGGCCGGTCATGAACAAGGCTTCGCGTTGTATGTATGAGTCGCAGCTGAGCGGTCACGTAGGTATGCGTAAGGGCGGACCGGAGTTTATATCCGATAGCATTTGCTACATAGTCTCCTTTGAACGGTCAGAATAAATAAACACTCTTTTTTTGTGCAAGTAACACTGGTACTTTCATCTTGGGAGGCCGGCTATGAATCTGAATGAACTTGTCAGGATACCCATTTGACACCAAGGTTCTGTACAAAAAAATTCTTCAGCTTGCAACATTTCAGGGCTGCATATCCGTCTGACTCTGCAGAAGAGTGTTTTCACTAGGCCCCATTTGTATGCTACCTGGACAAAGCAGGAAAAGTGGAGGTACTGCCCACGCCAGGTTGCCTTGCGATGAACCGTACGCTGCAGTGTACCATCGGTCCGTCTCTTAATGAGTATATCCAAAAATGGAAGACTATCGTGTTGCTCCAACTCATGGGACACCGATAGATTTGAATGAATTGAATTCAGAACTGTCAACAGCCGCGCAAAACGTTCAGTGCTAACGAAGATGTCATCCACATACCGCTCGTACAACTTACCTTCAACAATGCTGGCAGCAACTTGTCTTCCTATCAAGCCGAGAAAGTTGTTTGCTAATACTGGTCCCAGAGAGCTACCCATGGCGACGCCGTCGATCTGTATATAAGCAGTCCCCTCAAAATCGAACCGCATATTTTCCGTGCATAATAGGATCATATGGCAAATACTCCAGGGGCAGGCTAACAGACATGTTTTGACTCGTGATGAAGTCACACAAATTGTCAAGCGTCTCCTGTAGAGGCAAGTTTGTGAATAGGGAATCGATGTTTATTGAGTACATGTGCTCTGCGCCCAGCGACGCGTTCCAGTGTCTCGACTAATCCAAAGGAGTCCTTTAGGCAACACGTGGCCAGGAGTCTGAGTACCGGCTCCAACATTTCCGCTAGCCATTGCGCAACTTTGTGACACAGTGAGTTGTGCATACACATACTCAGGCGCAGTAGGTTACCTGCCTTGTGTAATTTGGGAGCGCCCCGCATTCTGAGTGTCTGAATGCCAGTGGGTTACAACCGCCTGTATTGTGAGGCATTGAGGTAGTTATGTAGTAAGAGAATCTGCAGTTTCTTTGCCACTTGCTTCTCGACCAAGATGTCGTTTTATGGTCTCTCGTCTAACTGGAAATGCCAGCTGCCCTCCAAAATAGATACCATCTTTGAAATGTAGTCAGGCCGGTACATTATCACAATGCCTGATCGCTTATCAGGCCGCAGAAACATTATGTGTCCCATTTGTTTTAACTCTGATTGCCATATAGTATCCGACTTTCAAACGGCATCTCTGGCTTATCGGCGTCTTCAAGCATTGGTTCGCAATATATACCAATTTTGTCCGGAACCAACCCGCATCTTCCATTGATCTTGGCATATGGTCACAAAGCTGTTCATTCATACTCAAACTGGGCCTGCGTGTTGAGCTTTTCTATTGCTTTTGGCGGCAATCGGCATTTCAGTCTAAGTGAGCGTGTGCGCGTAAACTGCACAGATAACAGATTGTATCCGTGCTTTTAGCACTCAGTAGAAAAAGTAGGACTTGAAGCTTTTGCAAGGGAACCCTGCAGACTCTTTGTGTTCTCGTGCGACGGATAATAATAAATAAAAATAAATCGCCAGCTGTACGCCGTAACGGCATTTCGCTACCACGCTACCACCACCAGTCGTGCGTGGGCGGAGTCTATCGCGAGGACGCCTGCCCCTACGCGGATTCGAACCGGTGACCTTATGGTTGCAAACCAGACGTGCATCCCACTTGGCCACTGGCAAATATTAACGAAAAACGCCAAAAAGTTCAACCGGCAAACCAACGACAATTCATTGAGCATGCATGCGAACCATTGCCTCTCGAGGAGACCATGTATCAAATGCTATCGGATATAAACTCCGGTCCGCCCTTACGCATACCTACGTGACCGCTCAGCTGCGACTCATACATACAACGCGAAGCCTTGTTCATGACCGGCCCTCTCACGTCGTTTACCAGTTCACCTGCGGTTGCAGTGACAGTTACGTAGGCAGGACTGATCGTCAGTTAGTTCAGAGGGTAGCTGAACATGTGCCGAGGTGGTTGGAACAACTGATGACCCAACAAAACGGAGTTGATCCGAGGATGAACCGAAGCCCAGCATCATCTATCATCAAGCATCTCTTGGTAACTCGACATTAGGTGAACCTTGAGACTGCGTTCAAGGTGTTATTACGCAATAACCATCCGATAATTTTGGAAAGTAGTGAGACTTTGCTAAGTAGGGCTTATCATCCTGTGCTGTGTGCACAGAAACTATTGAGACAATCAATTAGGTCACTGTGGTCTTGATTTTAACATTTTGATTGGTGTGCCAATTTTCCCTGTACATACATGTCTATGTATTCTGCTTGTACAGTGAAGAACGCCAATCCGTGGGTCGAGAATTGCGCAGGACTCTCCAAATGGACCGCGAAGCTTGGTGGTGTGAACGTGTTAGGGAGATGGAGCTTGCTAGTCTCTCTGGTAATACCAGAAGACTTTTCCATCTCATTCGAGTCACCGAAGGTGTTCGATCTGGTATAACTGAAACAATATGAGAAGAGGATGGCAACTTAATCACCAACCTCCCACGACGGTTGGAGCGATGGGCCGAACATTTTGGCTCGCAGTTTTGTTGGCCCCCAGCTCCATCTGTTAGCACTAGCGCTCACACTGGTGCAGAGCGGTATACCCCAACAGATCCTCCTCTTACCAGGAAATCGAGCAGTAGCTCCGCCACATGAAGAGTTACAAAAACCCCTGCACGGATCGTTTTCTTCCAGCTCTAGTTAAAGCTGGCGGCGCATCGCTGAGGCGAGAACTCACTGCTTTGTACTAGAAAATTTGGTCGAATGAGGAAGGTCCATCATTTTGGGGTGAATTGATAATCGTTCCCATCTTTAAAAAAGGCCTGCGCACAATCTGCTCCAAGTACAGAGGCAAAAGCTTAGTCCCTGTCGTTTCCGAGCTGCTGGTGTCCATCATACTTCGCAGGATATGCCCAACGCGCGAATCGTTGCAGCTAGAAGAACAAGCTGGTTTTCGATCTGGTCGCGGCTGCATCGATCAAATCTTCACACTCCGCCAGATCCTCGAGCTCCGCCATGTGTCTCAGAGGCCAAAGATTGCTGTGTTTTTGGATATTCGTGCAATCTTCGATTCTGTCGGTCGGACGGTACTGTGGCACTGCCTGCTGGAGAATGGGGTCCCCGAGAAGTTCGTCTCCATACTGCGTGCTCTGACCTCGGGCAGAGTTAGGGCTTATGGTAAGCTTTTGCCTTCCTTTGTGGTCTCCAGTGGAGTTCGACAAGGATGCCCTAGCTCTCCGTTTCTATTCAACTATGCCATTGAGGATGTCTTAAAGAACGCTCCGGGCGATTCGTTGAACGCTGGCGTTGAGCTCCTCCCAAGCAGTCAAGTTGTTGATTTGGATTATGCTGATGACATCATCTTGCTGGGTGATGATCCACACGCCGTCCAACTATCACAAAACCGCTTGGCGATTGAAGCATCAAAGTATGTGTACTTTTCGCCATCCAAATGCAAGGCTCTCTTTCAAGACTGGCAGGTATCTGTGCCTGCACTCGCTCTTGGTGGCGAGACACTGTAGGTTGTGGAGAGCTTTGTCTACTTGGGAAGTTGCATCACTGCTGCCGGAGCTGTTGGAGACGAGATTTCGATGCGCATCTCGAGAGCACGCCTCGCTTTTTCTAGTCTGAGGCACTTGAGAAGTCGCCACGACATTCGTCTCTCCATCAAAGGGGGAATCCATTGTGCAACTGTTCGTGTTGTACTGTTGTACGGATGCAAGACCTGGCTCATTCGTAAAAGTGACTAGCACAGACTATCCGTCTTCGAGCACCGCTGTCTGCAGTCTATTGCTCGTGCGTGGTGGCAGCGCCATGTAAGCAATGTGGAAGTTAGACAGCATGTCTTGGGATGAGGAAGCCACTCGCTCAAGGAGTTCGTCCCACTGCATCAACTGCGGTGGCTGGGACGCGTACTGCGCATGCCAGTTCGGCGTTACCCGCGTCGTGCGTTGCTTGTGGTTGCTGGACAGGGCTGGAAGAGACGGTCTGGTGGACAGCCTGAAACTTGGAAAAGCCGCATGAAAAAGCTGACGAAACAGTTGGCTTCCGTCGGTTGGTCTCGACTACCTGGTTAGGGTCCGAGAGATGCCGAAAATGGCTGGTTGAAGACTTTGGAAGCCACGGCTCAGGATCGATGTCAGTGGCAGACATGGGCATCAGTGCGTTGCGATATCGCTCCTTCCTCCTCCTTCCCCCCCAAAAACTAAAAAGGTTCAAAAACTGAGCGGCAGACTGGACAAAAAGCTTTTGTTGTTGACATTTTGTTAGTAGTTACACTGTTTCCCTATTCAGCCATGGCTCCGATGGCACAGTAGTTGTACCACAGATTGTGTATAACACACACGCATATATATATATATATATATATATATATATATATATATATATATATATATATATATATATATATATATAATAGGTTGGCGGCATCCGGTGTCAGATTCGCCTGTTATTGTGGCCAGCCACAGGACGCCTGCGCAGACCGAGGGACTATGGGTGGCTCGCGCCGCACCACCCATAGCTCTCTACACACAGCCCATATCCAGGGTAAACCCGAAGGAATAAGACCGGAAGGCATGTGGATGGGAGCCACGTTTCATCAACGGAGCCGGCCCACACTCCTTCACAGGCAAACACAAACACCATGTATTTGGGGAATCAAGCGCACACAAGGCAGTGACTGAACCGTAGTCCGCTTCACGCAGACCGTGTGCGTGGAACCACTCTTCGAGCCTAGCACGGCCACAAGGACCGCGCACCCCGTCCCCTCCAGCAACGACCAACTGTCCGCTTGAGCCAGTATAGACGAGGGAGGGCGCACTAGACAGTTAGGCACCATGTGAACATGCACACCGAGGATGTCAAGCAGGGGGCTATCACATGAAATGAAACAACCAATAAAAGAAGTCGAAAACACCATACGGATATGCCACTAAATTAGCACATGATGTTAAGGGATTATCACCGTAGATACTTAAGGTCGGCGAAAGCTTGCCGAAAGCCCTCACTCTGCCCGTGCTACGCGCCTATAATGCTTGGATTATATTAACATATTTCTCAGGCACACCTTCCCTGAGTAGACAATTCCAAAGGGCACATCGATCAACCGCTATCGCAATGAGGCTGGACCTTACCGTGGTGCGATGGTTTGCGTGCCTCAGAGATCCATTGAGCTATGCTGGGTGGTGCTTTTTTTGCACCTCCAGAGCCACTCATACCAGATTGGTCAACGGTTAGAGGCCAGGTTGGGGGTTGGAATGGGGGTGGCTCCTCATTTCATAAAACGGGCTCTGTAGTCCAGTGCCAAAACCCGCTGCCTTGCGGTAAGGTTTTTGAACCAAAGGCTTTGGTTGAGAACCCTAATCGTTCTCCTGTCTAGGCCTGGGCAACCTGACAGTATTCTGCCCACGCAATACAATGAACCTTTCCTACAACAATTTCTTGATGCGCTGGCCGTCGCAGAGGATAATAAACGGCGCCCTATCTGCTGCATCGAGCAGGGTGGATAGGGGTTTGGATGCTACTGCTCAGGCCTTCCCGTCTTCTTATACCCCTTCTTGCGCTTCCGCATCCTTATCGTCCCGCTCCAACTTTACTTATACCCGCCCCCATTTTCAGTCCCCAAATTCTTGGCCCTCCCCCAGCTTACTTCAATAGTCGCTTGTCTTCTAATTTCAAATCACACACAATCGCAGGGCCTCGCTCCAATCTAGTCGACAAGTCCATGTTCAACCAAGCGGACAACGTCAGTTCATCCGTTTCCCTTTGGAGTCCTCGTGTCTCGCTAAGACTGGCATGCCTCAACGTGCGCACTTTGCTGCAGATTGGCCAACAGGCAGCACTTGCCGCACACTAGAGACCCTATCGATCGATATTTGCTGTTTATCAGAAACCCGCCTGCAAGGTTCGAGCTCCGTGCTTACCCTGAGATCCCCCACATGCGACACTGGCGGCACATTCTCATTGCGCCTATCTGGCGATGATGCAGCTTCAAATGCCGGTCAAGCTGGCGTCGGCATTGTTTTGAGTCCCCGGGCTGAAGCTGCCCTGCTTGGTTGGATCCCAGTAAACAGTAGGATGTGCGCCGTTAGATTAGCTGGTTCGTTCCGTGCTTCGAAGTCGCGCGGGGACAAACGGTGCCTGTTTGTCATTGCGGCCTACGCCCCTACAAACTGTAGCACTGATTCGGTAAAAGATGATTTCTATCAGCAATTTCACGAGCTCCTTCGTTACAGAAGAAGCACGGATACTGTGGTGTTGGCTGGCGATCTAAACGCCCAAGTCGGAAAATCGTCCTCTGATGAGCTTTATCTGGGCGGCCAACATAGTGTAGGCTCCCGTAATGATAATGGTGAGCGATTGCTACAGCTGTGTGAAGATGCTCGCCTGTTTCTCGCGAGCACTAACTTTCGACATAGCACCCGCAGAAGTGTGACTTGGCGGCCACCAGCCTCGGGCCAGTCATGGACGCAAATCGATCATATCGCGATCAGTTACCGCTGGAGAGGCTGTGTCCAAAACTGTCGCTCGATTTGGAGCACGAGCGTGGACTCTGACCACGCACTTGTCTGTGCCGACATCCTGGTGCGTTTCGGTGGACGTCCGCGACGTCGATGTGAACGGATTGACACCAGCCAGCTGGCGAAGCCAGATGTCCTGAATGTGTACCAAGATGCGCTGACATCTGGGCTGAGTAAGCGCCCACTAAACACCGTTGAAGATCACTGGTCGCGTACTCGTCAAGCGCTGCTATTAGCAGGCATGTCTTCATGTGGCAAAATAAATTGCAAAACCGGACATTGGGTCTCTACACAGTCTCTGGAACTTATGGAAGCTCGCCGACGTATTCCGGCTGGAAGCGAATATAATGAAGCTCGCAAAAAGCTCAGGGCAAAACTACGTGCTAACCTAAAGAAGGACCGCGAAATCTGGTGGTCTCATCGTGCCTCTGAGATGGAAACAGCCGCTGCCATTGGTAATTATCGTAAGTTATACCGTCTGATATGGGAAACAGGCAGCAGGAGACCTGGTGTTAGCGAGACCATACGCGATGAGAGTGGGCAGCCGATCCACAACCTGTCAAAACGCTTGGAGCGTTGGGCTGAACACTTTGCTATACAATTTAACTAACCTGAGTTATCGCTTTCTTCTTCGGGCATTGAGCGCCCGTCTCCTTGGATCCGCCCTCACGCGCAGAAGTCGAACGTGAGATCAGGCTGTTGAAATTGCATAAGGCCCCAGGAGGAGATAGAATTCCTCCAGCCCTCTTCAAATTCGGTGGACCTGCTCTAGTAGATGATCTACACGAGTTGCTAGTAAAACTTTGGGAGCAGGAGACAGTCCCGACAGACTGGAACCGTTCCGTCATTGTCCCAATTTTCAAGGGAGGCTCCCGTTTAGAATGCGGCAACCACAGAGGGATCAGTCTGATTTCGATTGCCTCTAAATTGCTTGCCTCTCTCATTCTCCACAGACTGACTGGCACTCGTGAAAGCCAGATTCGTGAAGAGCAAGCCGGATTTCGTCGAGGTCGGGGCTGCATCGACCACATCTTCACATTGCGTCAAGTGTTGGAGCACCGCCATCTTTATTGGCGACTTACCGTTGTCGTGTTTCTTGACACAAAAGGTGCCTTCGACTCAGTCGATCGATGTGCCCTTTGGGACTGTCTGCTGAGGAAAGGTGTGCCTGATAAGTATGTAAACATTATCAAAGCGCTGTACGCACATAGTTCGGGCAGGGTGAGGGTTTATGGCAAACTCTCGCCACCCTTCAGTATCACCAGCGGTGTGAGACAAGGATGCCCGCTGTCACCTTTCCTCTTCAACTTCGCTATTGATGAAGTCATAGAAACAGCGTTCGCTGGACACGACATAGAAGGTGTGGAGCTACTCCCTGGTGAGTGACTTCTTGACTTGGAGTATACGGACGACATTGCCCTAATCTGTGACAGCTCCCAAACATGCCAAACAGCACTGAACCGATTAGCACTGGCTGTCAATCGTTTTGGGCTATGCTTTGCTCCATAAATTGCAAAGTACTTCTCCAAGATTGGCAGGGACCCAACCCTGCGCTAACGCTTGGTGGTGATCTGCTAGAAGTCGTTCAGGAATTCAAGTACCTGGGCAGCTATATTAGCACCCGTGGGATTGAAGATGAGGTTACAAACCGTATAGCAAAAGCTCGAGGTGCGTTTACCAATCTCCGCCGTTTCTGGTGCCGGCGTGACATCACTCTCGCTTTGAAGGGCAGAGTTTACAACGCAGTCGTCCGTTCAACTCTCCTATATGGCTGTGAAACCTGGCCCATCAGGTCGACAGACATGAAGAGACTCGTCACATTCGATCATCGCTGCCTTCGCAGCTTAGCTCATGTCTGGTGGGAGCACCGCGTGAGCAATGAGCGGGTTCGGCGTCGCGTATTTGGTGCAGGAAGAGCGAGTGAACCGCTCAGCACCATTATATCACGCACCAAGCTCCGATGGCTGGGCCACGTGTTGCGCATGCCAGCACACCGACTCCCGCGACGTGCATTGTTTGCGCGTTGTGGGTGCGGTTGGAAGAGGAGGAGGGGAGGCCAAGTGATGACTTGGTCGAGAGAAATGAAAACCCTCACTTCGAAGTTGGCGTCGGTTGGTGCATCCCGACTGCCTGGCTGGTGTCCTAAGGACGGTGAACACGTTTGGTTAGACACACTTGCTGATATGGCTAGGAGCCGGCCCCAGTGGCGTTTGTGTTGTGAGTTCATTTGTCCATCCCCCTCCTGTTTAGCATCCCCCTCCAATCACGATCTCAATCGTTAGGCATAATATGACTTTCTTTTAAGGAAGCCAGCTGTTAGCTCTCCGGAACGATGTCCATCCGTTACTGGGGACTCAGCGGGCGTGCCACTATTTGTTTTTTTCTTTTCATGCCTTTTTTATTGCGGCACAATAGCTGAGGTGTTTTCCACCTCCAGCTCACGTGTAATGATGATGATGATGATGATGATGATCGATCAACCGAATCGAAGGCACATTTGATGTCGAGGAACGCGACAACGGTGGGCTGCCAATATGTGTGACGGTGCTCCAACAATTGACGCAAAGTGAAGATGTGGTCGATGCGGCCACAAACCCCGACCAAAACCGGCATGCTCCTCACGAACCTGGCTTTCACGAGTGCCAGTCAGTCTGTGAAAGATTACAGAGGCAAGTAATTTGGAGGCGATGGAGAGCAGATTGATTCTTCTGTTTTTGCCGCATTCCGAACGCGAGCCTCCTTTGAAGATAACATCAATAACGGAGCGGCTCCAGTGGGTTCGGACAGTTTCCTGCTCCCACAGTTTCACTAGTAATTCGTATAAATCATCAATAATAGCAGGGACCCCGTATTTGAAGACGGCTGGATGAAGATCATCTGGTCCCGCGACTTTGTTCAACCTCAACAGTCCGATCTCACGTTTGACTTCCGAGCGAGAGGGCGGATCCAAAGGCAGCCCAGGGAGCAGGACGAGCACTGGCCGGTGAGGAATCGAACAATTCCGGCCGATTAAATTGCTTTTCAAAATGCTCAGCCCAACGCTCCAAACGTTTTGACAAATTGTGGATAGTTTGTACACTCTCGTCATAAAGTGTTTCATTAACATCAGATCTCCTGCTGCCCGTTACCCGTATCAGATGGAATAACTTTCGATGGTTACCAAGGGCAGCGGCCACATCCATCTCTGACACACGAAGAGACCACCAAGATTCGAGGTCTCTCTTCAGGCTAGCACGGACTTTTGCCCGGAGCTCTGTGCGAGTTTCACTGTGTTCGCTTCCAGTTAAAATATGCCGGCGAGCATCGATAAGTGCCAGAGACCGTGAAGAGACCCAATGTCCATGTTGGCTATTAGACTTACCATGAGGTTTTGTTTGATGCTAGTAAGGTCTGGTGAACATGCGACCAGTGAGCTACAATCATCTCGAGTGAGCGCTTACTCAACCCGCATGTCAGCGTATTTTGATACGCATTCATAACAGCTGGCTTTGTCAGTTGACTGGGGTCAATGTTCTTACAGCGTCATCGTGGGCATCCGCCGAAACGCATCCGCAGGTCAGCACATACCAGTGCATGGGCGGTGTCCACGCATTTGCTTCAAACCATGAGACAGTCTTGGACGCAGCCTCTCCATCGGTTACTGATCACAATGTGATCGATTTGCGTCAAAGGCTGGTTCGAGGCTGGTGGGCGCTGTGCCGGAAGTTAGTGCTCGCGAAAAATAAGCAAGCATTTTTACACAAACGAAGTGACCGCTCACCGTTAGCATTACGGGAGCGTACATCGCGTCGACCGCCCAGATACAGTTATTTAGGGGACAACATTCCAACTTGTGCGTTCAGATCCCCGCCAGCAACACGGTGTCCGTGCCTCTTCTGTGACGAAGGAGCCCAGTCGGTTGGTGGTAGAAGTCGCTTTATGCTTAGGGCGTTAAGGTTTTAAGGTAAGTACCCCCTTTCTCTCCCACTTATTATTCTTTATTTCACAGGTCATTATGGTTGTATGGCAGCGAAGCATCAGTTCAAATGGCTGATGTACTGCTGTTGTTGTGGTCGTTTAGAAGTCGCTTTTCACCAAACCATCGCTAGAGTTTGTGGGCGCGTAGACAACGATGATGAATAGACACCCATTTGTCTCGCGCGACTTCAAAGCTCTGAACGATCCAGCCAATCGGACCGCACAAAACCGGCTACCGATTGGGATCAGATCAACCACAGCAGCTTCAGACAGGGGAATCAGGACAATACCAACACCAGATTGGCCGGTATTCGAAGCTGCATCATCACCGAATAAGCGCAAAGGGAAAATACTGCTGGGTGTCACCTGAACGGGATCGCGGAGTGAGCACAGAGCTCGAGTCTTGCAGGCGGGTCTCGGGTTTACACTGGTTCTTTTAAAGTCCGCAATGTAGTGAAGTTGAAACATTTACTCTCGACAGTTTGCAATAGCAGATTTTGTTAGCTATTCCGTCTTGAGACCGACAACTTGTTTTGTCGACTGTGAAACACCTTCACTTGATTCTGTCAAGTGAAGTACGTGCCACACTGCGCCCGACTCTTGCTGATTTGCTCCTCATTCATTGTAGCTATTCGCAATACACGGTTGATCTAGTTGCCTAACTCTACTACGACATCCGGTAGTTGACACGTTTTGCATGTCAATAAGTCACCCTACAGCACTATATGAAGGCCCGATTAGTAGATAAGTTAGGATTGGTTAAAGAGCTGCCGACTTTAAACATCTACATTGGGATCAGCAGATGTTCAATACGGGAAAGTGTATAGCAAAAGTTGTTTGATGGTCGATCTGATATGTAGCGCGAGTGGGTAAAGAACGCTGATTCATCAAGCAATCATCCTACAGGTACGTGTACAGTATTTGAAGCGTGGGATAGTCGAACACAAATGGATGAATGATTTGCAACGAGGGACACAGGGAGAGAGAAAACCGACAAAAGGTTTGCTGAAAGGAAATTGTAAATCTGAAAGTGCCGTAAGATGGATAAAAATCGCAACCGAATGCTATTGTGGTGGATTAATGCATTTAGCGTACACTTTATATTGCATCTAGAAGCTCTACAAGATCCTAGGGCAGATCCAACGTTGTGCAAATAATTTCGGTCCAGAAACATCATTTCGTTGTAGCTGAAAATTTTGACGACTAGTGAAGTAGGGGTTAGTAGTTTAAACAATCAAACAGATGCCGGATTATTCATTTATGTTGCAGGTGTAAAACACTCGGCGTCAATTTCACCGGCCACATGGTGTACGCTGCAGTGTCAGTAATCGCCATCAACTTGTAATGCCTAGGGACAATGCGGACCGGATACCGTAATGCTACACAATGATGTTGAGAAACTTAAACACAAGCATACATAGCAGATGGAGTACAGCCGCTGACGACGGCGTGTACTTAGAAGTGAACGTAAGCGAATAAGCTCAGAACTGAAACGGCAACTTTAAACAGAGGAAATGAACAGCTCCACAACATAGGTAATGAATCGCACCTGTTTTATTAGCTTAACCATCAATGAAACGCTGTCCTCGAAAGACCGACCGATCATGCGGCCCATGGACTTGTAAATTGTGCTGAGACACAAAAGTGCAGCCAAACGAGTGGTTGTCGACGAAGCACCATCGTCACGGGATCTGAGCATACCATTGCATGTGTTCACTGCAGTATAAAGCAACAGGGTGTCACCAGCGATGAATAACTTAGCCAAGCAACGGCCGATTAAACGATGAGTCGGGGGACTAGATGAGCAGCTCAATTGTGATAAAAGTTGCTGAACTAGATCTTCCTGGATTTCTTGAATATCCTTCTTAGCTTCATGAGGTAGCCTGTTGTCAAGATGTAGTAACCAATCAAAGATGAAGAAAGGTTTCTTCTGATCAGATAATTTTTCAAAATTCGACTCATCAAAGAGCAAAGAACTGAACGGACCCTGCATAAGGGTAGAGTACAAAATGTATGTGAAGTATAACGTCGAGCGTCAGAAGGACGGGAGGCAATTAAGGGATTCCGATGCAGAAGGTAGTATGCGTCCGGTTGTGGATTCCGAGGGCTTCCGTGTCCAGCGTGTACGTAGGCCGTAATAGACCTGGGGAGCTGTAATGGAAAGCAAAAACCTCGTAGGTGGCTGGATGCTCATATCACAATTACCTAGTAAGAGACCACAGTAAACCAGAAATGAATGTAAAGAGGAAGAATCAATGGCGGTCTGCTCGTGATACGACGATCTCCTTAGTTTAGAGGTCACCGAAAAGTCAAGCCTGATTCTGCTACATGTAGACAATGGTCGAAATATCAGGGCGCGAACTAAATTGGAACCATTGCTATAAAAGCGTTGTCCGCTTGCCTTTCAGAGCCGCACACGTGTGCTGTGACGGAAGAGCAGCAAGAAAGAGAAGACTATTAACCTGGCTACGTGTGGCGTAATACAAGTTCCTGTTGCGCTCTTGGACTTCTATTGTGTATGCTACAAAATGGCGACGCTGCCAGGATTGAAAATGCCGAAAACAAGTAAAAGCAACTTTTGCACGTGATGAATGGGGCGATAGAAAATCAACATCTGCTGCGGCTGCTATTTCCAGTACCACTGAAAAGATAGCATTACGAGCTCCGATTTTCCAATGTGGGCCCACGGTTCCGACAGCGGAAAAGTTCCCCATCGGAATACCATAGGGTAGGTGGAAGAAGCAAGCACAACCATTTGCACAACACTTTCCCTCGTCGCAACGTCATGCTGTCCTCTTGAGTTTACTTGTAGCAGAGGCTTTCAACATCGCTGCAGACAGCAGCGTTTTGGAACAGGAAACTACTGCTCGAACCTTTAGTACTTTGCTCATTTAGTAGATCACTCACAGCCGCTTTCGGAACTCCGCCGGTAGCTCCACATTCGTATCATCTTCCGGGAGAAAAGATCAGGACCTTCGTCCGTGAGTTGTGACACCTAGCAGACCGTGCTTATGAAAAAGAAACGGTAGACCAACGCGAACAAAGCGTGTTGGAACAATTACAGGAAGGAATCCAAACACGCTGTGTTAGAAAGCAGTTTATGCTACATCCCCCTGACCGACTGGATACAGCGGTTCAACAAGGCGAAGAGCTGGTGCGAGTTGCTGAGGTCTTGGGAAAACCCAACACGACCGATATGAGATCTAGCTGCTCT
The DNA here is from genome assembly GCA_944474145.2 of Dicrocoelium dendriticum. NCBI lineage: Eukaryota > Metazoa > Platyhelminthes > Trematoda > Plagiorchiida > Dicrocoeliidae > Dicrocoelium > Dicrocoelium dendriticum. Next base: position 75,268,922 of record OX104064.1, on the reverse strand, counting down.
GCTCGTAACAAGCAAAAAAGAAATGAGTATACGCCTTGTCCAGAACCGGGTCATCAAGAACAACATGATTCAAGATACATGAGGTCGAGAGCCGATCCGAGTTGAACTGGTGTCCGCAGTTGGAAGACTAACCATCGGGTGAGCCCGCTTATGGAAAAGGGCGTTCAAACAATGTTCGCACCTGGCAGCTACAGGCAAGCCGTTTAGAATCATCATGCAAACTATTGCACAGAAGACCACAGCCAAACGTTGTACACAGTTGTTAAACAAAAACAGTCCGTTTTCAACCCTCAGGTAAGTCATCACATGAGGCTAGTTTCATAGTATCTTCGGTGTGCAGCAAGGTCCAGAAAAATTTCCCGCATACTCCAAATAATGGTGTTTATAGGGTTCCGCTTGTCGGGTTAGTCGATACCGGGGCAAGCAAGAGCCTTTTAAATACTGGGGTACTTAAGCTGCTAAATGGATACATCTATAAACCATGTATATGCCGTTGGATGGCCGTCAAAGGGGAAACACTAATCACGCGATTCCATACGGGTGCAAGTCGTCATCCCTAATAAGAAACTGTAGCATAAGTTTATTGTTGTCGACCACACTCCTTTCGCCGTCATCATTGGAATGGACTTAATAAGTAGACTTAGATGTCAGTTAGACTTGGTGAGATCGCAATTAATCCCCGATACCTGCACTGTCCCGCTTTACTGTCATGAATGCGTTGGTTTTAAGTAGTACAAGGTCCGTGAGGCCTCCGAAGGAATCTCGTGGATAGACAAGCTGATGCAGCCAGAAAAGCCGACTAGTGATGATCTTACCCTGCGGCACTTGGAAGAAATTTTACAGAAACACTCAGACGCTTTTGCATGGGGGCAGGAAATATTGGGCGCACCGCTACTGTGCAGCACACAATCGATACCTGAGGTGTCCACGGAGACGGACTCCAGCTCACTGGCAGCGTGACAGAAAACGACAGATGAAACGCTTAAGAGGAATATGGTCCAACTCTCCACTTTCCCATGGACGTCACCCTTTGTTCTGGTGAAGAAACAAGATAGTGCTCTATAGCTGTGTGTGGATTATAGACGTCTTAATCAGGTAGCGCAGCGGGACGTCTTTCCTCTCCCCAGAATCGACGATTTATTCGATGTACTTAGTGGTTTAACGTGTTTTAGCACATTGGAGCTTGCTTCTGGCTACTGGCAGGTGGAAGTGGCAGAGAGCGACCGAGCGAAAACTGCGTTCGTCGTGCCTTCTGGGTTAGCAAAAGTAACCGCGACATTTTAGCATCTGATGCACTGTATTGTGTTGATTGATTCCACGGAAGTGTTTCCTTTACTTGAACGATGTTATTGTGCATGGGAAAACGAAGCAGGAGCACTTGAACAACCTGACAGAAGGGCTGAAACGTCTAACAGAGGTAGATCACAAACTTAAGTCAACGAAGTGCCACTTACTACCGGAAGAAGTGGTCTATCTCGGATACGTCATCTCGGGGTCAGGTATACGAACAGACCCCCACAAGACGGAACAAGTAAAGTCGTGGCCAATCACTACATACAGTGAGCAGTTACGCAGCTTTCTTGGATTGGCTTCATAGTAAAGGCAATTCATCAAAGGTTTCTCCACCATTGCAACTCCATTGAATGCATTGTTGCAAAAAGGTCGAACGTTTGTGTGGTCAGCCGAATGCCAGGACGCAGTTGATTAGCTCCATGAGTCCCTGTACAGCCCTTATACTAGTGTACCCTGACTAATCACCCTCGTCCGGAAAACTCATTTTGGACACCGATGCGAGTGACCAAGCGACTGGAGCTGTCTTGTCGCAAAAAGATCCTGACGGAATAAAGAGTAGTACCCCTCAGTAGTAGGAACTTCAACTCGAGAGAGAGAAATTATCGCACTACCAGAAAGGAAATGCTAGATTTGGTGATTTCCATAAAACAGAGTCGGTATTATCTACTTGGAAGGAGAGTTTGTACGGACAGACTGTCAGTCCCTCTGATGGCTGCGAAGCATCAGGGATGATAAAGGACAGATCGCACGCTGGCAAGAACAGATATAAGAATCTGATTTGGTATGCAAACAACGGCCATGCAGACAGCATGCTAACGCAGACGCATTGTCTCGAATTAGGCCCAAGGACCACGGGGATTGTTCTTCGTGCAACAAGCAATACCTAGCCATGGTTAACCACCAAAGTGCGGCAACTGGCGCAGGCGAACGATCCAGATATTGGGTTAATTTATGAAAGATGTCTTCGTGGAGGTAACAGGCCAACGAAGGAAAAAGTTGAGGCGCAGCGCCTGTGAGCCATATGGGACAAACTAACTACCGCAGAAGGAGTGTTTATGTTCAATTTCGGCCCAAACTACATGCTCAGAGATGTTAAATAGCCTACACAAATAGTTGGAACACGCGGATGTAGCAGCACAACGGCGTTTCTGGTGGCCACACCAACAGAAAGAACGGTTGCTCCTTTAAACATTCACGATTCCCTAACCGCGTTGCGTTGCAACCTATGAAGGCCGGATATCCAACGATGATGGGTGTGGACATTATAGAACGCTTATCCAAAACATTACGGACACCGCTTTATTTGTTATAGTGGAGTACTTTACCAAGTGTTGCGATGTTGTACCGATCGCACAGGCCGATACAATTACTGTAGCAACAGCAATTGTGAATATCTGAGTTTGTCGTTGTGGAGCACCAGGACATTTACACTCCGGTAGACGTTCCTGTTTTGAGAGCGCATTAGTACAAGAAGTTCGCCGGGTCCTTTGGATAGGCAAGACGGGGACGACTGCACATCACCCCTAAGGGAACGGTCAAGTTGAACGAATTGATCGTTTTGTCAAAGCACTACTGAAAGTCTTTGTAAACCGGAATATTAATGAGTGGGACACCATATTGTTGAAGTGTTTGCTGCCCTACCAAAGTACTGTTCATTCCTCGATTAGACAAACATCCTCCTTAATATAAACTGGACAGGAGTCGCGGCTGCCTTCGGACTTACGCCTCCCCATGACTCGGCAATTACACCCTTCAGTAATGGAGTACGTCAAAGTTACTGGACCCACGCCGACAAGAACAGCAGACTGCGCGGGTGTCTCCGAAAATTGCCCAACGGCACCAAAGAGAGTATTATGGCAAGAACTTCGGCGTCCACCTAAGAGTTTGTGAAGTTGCTTAGCTACGTCCGACACAAAACCAAGGCATGGCTGCAAAATTCCACTGCGAATGGGCTGGCCTCTACGTAGTGGAGTGATGTCCGATAATACGTGTATAGTAAAACGTTGCTATGGTCCGATCAGCCTGCCCATGACGATCCACCTTATTCGTTGCAAGCCGTTCCGACAGCAGGACGAATAAGTCGATAGCGAATTGGCGGAACCACCACCGGAAATATCTGCCCAACTAGTAGTACTCTAGAAAGGGACACCATTAGACATCAAGGACGTTGCTCAATCACTGGCTCATTGGAATTAGAGAGCAGATGGAAAAATCCTTTGTCAGCTTCATCGCCTCCCGTTCGTCACAGGGAAATGCACAATTCAACCCACTTAGTATATGTACCACCGAAGCGAGTACTTACATCTCATCAGATAGCTATTATGCATCGAACCCGGGACCATCAGGATGGTGGTTGTGAACGCTAAGAGGATGTAGAGTAGACAACGAACGAAATATTAGCGCGCGAACTAAATCTGAACCCTTGCTATAACGGCGTTTTCCGCTTGACCTTCAGCGTACCACGCTTGTACTGTGACCGTAGAGCAGCAAGAAAGTGGGGACTGCCAACCTGGCTGTGTTGCGCAATACAGGTCCCTGTTCCGCATTTGGACTTCTTCGGGGATCGAGGAACCAGTCGACTTTCAATGAGAGGGCGCGTCGAATTCACAATGGTCTGTGCGACCTTGTAATCGTAGTTCGAATGATGCGAAAAAAAGTAAAAACGTTCACCATTTGAGGGAAATTACATAAACAACATACGCGTGGTACTATCTACACCGGAGGAGCGCCAAGCTCTTTTGCGCTTCGCCTTTAAACTAAAGGGTTCCGGAGTGAGTATACAACCGGATCTGCCTTTGGCAGATAGGATAAAGCTTAAAGAAGCCATCAAAAACCTTAAAGCGCGTCGCGAAGCTGGCGAGAAAGGTTTAGGTTTGGTGGGTTTTCGGGTGGTGAGCCGACGGTCCACTTCCGCATTACCAGAGCCCATTCTGGTAGCACACGACCCGGGGCTCTCCATACCATACGTTTTCACATAGTTCTTAGTAATGTGCGTAGCCTGCGAAACAAGATGTGTGAAGTGGGGGCCCTGGTAGACCACTCCCATCCTGATGTACTCGCGTTCACTGAAACCTGGTTGTCTTCTGACGTCATGGACAGTGAATTATACGTTCCGGGCTACGCAATACTGAGATCTGACCGCCCATCTGATCGCCGTGGCGGTGGTGTCGCCTTGTATATCAGATGTGGTGTAAACATATCTAAAACACATACCTTTAACTCAGCTGATAAAACTGTTGAAGCTCTTTCAGTTGAAGTCTGTACCGAATCAACGCAATTTAAAATTGTGCTGCTGTATAGGAGCCCTGATAGCGCTTCTAGGAGTTTCATTGACTTCATCCGCACTCACTCTGCGAACAGATGCTTGATAATGGGGGACTTCAACTTCCCTGAAGTAAATTGGCATGACCTATCTTGTGAGGCAGCGACCACAGGGTTAGCTGCCGAGCTTGTTGACTTGACACTAGAAGTACCCTTACACCAATTTGTCGATCGACCCACCAGGTACATGGTGGGTCAAGCTCCTTCTCTGTTGGACCTAGTTTTCGCAAAGTCGGTTGACTTTGTGAGTGACCTTGAGTACGGCCCCCCTTTGGGAGCTAGTGACCATACGTGTTTGTCATTCACTTGTGCTCTCATTAGAGACTACGATTCACGCAGGGTCCCGACTCCGAACATTTGGCACGCCGATTTTCCGTCTATTAGAGCCAAGGCAGTAAGTTTTCCATGCATCATCTTGCCGGATGATGATATACAGACGGCTTGGGATACGTTTAAGTCTTTCCTCTTTAACATATCCCACCCGCACATCCCTCTTTCGCTAAAGAAGGGTGCCAAAGCGAAGCCACCATGGTTAGACTCAGTCGCACACCAGCTAATGAATAGACGGGCAAGATGCTGGCGGATCTACCGAACAGTTCTCTCAGAATGTACTTTTCGGCGTTATCGGGAAGCTCGGAATGCTTGCAAGAGTCATTTACGAGCTGCTAGACTTAGCTATGAGATGGAGCTGGCTAACTCAGCCTCAGCGAATCCCAAAAGATTCTTCGCCTACGTCAAAAGGCGTAGCAATGTTGGCTCATCTATCCCAGTGTTATTAGGCAGCGACGGCGCCACTGCCACCACTGATCACGAAAAAGCATGTCTACTGAGTGCGCAGTATGCCGGAGCTTTTGTTCAGGATGAGCAATTGCCGCATCTTGACATAGCAATGAGAGTCCCCCAGGACTCCTGTTTAACACACGTCACAATTTCGGAGGCAAAAGTTCTCCATCTTCTTCAGGCTCTAACTCCTGCTAAATCCGCTGGGATGGATGATATTCACCCTAAGCTTCTGTACGAACTAGCAAGCGAGCTATGTGGCCCAGTGACTCATTTGTTTCAATTGTCGCTTCGCAGCTGCTCCTTTCCTAAGGACTGGAAGGATGCTATCCTTTGCCCGATTTTTAAAAAGGGCGACAAGCATCTTCCTGCCAATTATAGACCAGTAAGTTTGACAAGCGTACTGGTCAAGTTATTGGAGAAGTTGGTCAGTGAGGTGCTTGAAGACCACCTGCGGGAGTATGGTCTGCTCAGTCCACTGCAACACGGCTTTCGCAAGGGTCATTCCTGTATGACTAATTTGCTAGTTGCACGCGAATGTTGGGCGGATGCTTTGGATCGGGGTCATGCAGTAGATGTCGTGTTTATTGACTTCTCCAAGGCGTTCGACACTGTATCACATTCTCGCCTTTCCTTGAAACTTCGGTCCTAAGGAATATCCGGGGGTATACTAAAATGGATCACCACGTTTCTGGAAGGGAGAGAGATGTGTGTTCCTGTGGGGTCTAGTCTGTCCTTCCGACAGTCAGTCCTCAGTGGGGTCCCTCAGGGTTCTGTGCTTGGTCCGTTGTTATTTTCCTTGTATGTCAACGAGCTGCCCGAACTGCTGGACGTACCATCTCTCATGTTTGCAGATGACCTAAAGTTTTGGCACATAGTGTCTGACTTCGATGGACCCCAGATTCTGCAACGGGCCCTCGATCAACTTTGGGATTGGGCTGCTCTGTGGCAGTTGCCCATAAACTATGCAAAGTGTTCCATCTTACGAGTACGGCCAAATAGCCCCCAAACGCGTTATTTTCTTGGCGGTAATGAACTCCACCATGTTACCCAATTGGTAGACCTAGGGGTCACATTGTCTTCAGAACTTAAATCCAGTGAGAACTGGAGGAAAGCTACGTGCAAGGGTTTCAGAATGTTGTGGATGATCCGCAGGGCATTCGGGACCATCACGGGCGCTATGTTTGTTAGGTTATTCTCAGCGTTTGTCAGGCCACACTTGGAATACTGCATTCAGGCTTGTCCACCTTGCTTAGTCAGGGACAGGATGTCAGTGGAGAGAGTGTTGAGAGTTGGAACCAAACTGGTCCATGGACTGCGGAACCATTCTTACCCAGAAAGACTACTTGCGCTGGGGATGTTCTCGATGCACTATCGTCAACATCGAGGCGACCTAGTCTTGACCTATCGTATACTTACCGGTAAAACCGGACCCGATTTATCCGGGCTTTTCCAACCGGCTCGGCTTCCATCGCTCCGCGGTCACTCGCTGAAGCTACACAAACCTCGATCGGATGGAGTCCGGGCGGACTTTCGTTTATCACGCCGAGTGGTGGATTCCTGGAATGCACTGCCCGAAAACGTGGTATTGGCACTAACAGTGAAAGAGTTCGAACACCGACTCGACGCCCTTGGCCTTCAATTCTTAACATTCCCCTTCACTTCCTAGTTTATTTGTTTTATTGAAATATTAAATCTTTTTTTTCTTGACGCTCTTATTACTTTCGTACTTCTTTTTCTTATTTCACGTGACCGGTGCGGCGGGGACTGCCAGTGCAGATCGCGTGGGTATTAATTGGTTGACCGTGGTGTGATTCGCGCGCGCTGATCTGACTCTTCTGGATTCCAGTTATCGCGGACGAATAATACCCTGGATCAACGACGCGTCACGGAAGGAACATTCACGGGGACTTATCCTACTGTTCCGGTCCCACTTGAACTTGACATTGAACGACTTCCACATGTTTTCAGGCAATCGTTTGATACATTAACATCGCCTTTAGCAACGTATCAAAGATTCACTCGTTGTTGCAATGGCGCAACGCTTGGTCACCCGTTTGTACTCGCTACCGAGTTTGCGAATATACTCTTAAGTTCGCTTACCGCTTTCACACTCTTTCTCGATACGGCTGCAGTATTGTCGTGAAATTGTCGCATTTGGAATTCAATGCTAACATATTTATTAAGACACTAAAATTGCTGCGGCCTCCACATTAACCCCCGTGACCATAGCAAGTACAAATCCATCCCCCTGCCATATTAATTTAGATAAGCGGCATCAAGCTCAAGTTCAAACGGGACTGGAACAATAGGATTTTTTCGTGGGGGCTCCTTTTTCGACGGGTCGTTGAACCAGGATTTGGCGGAGTTTGAACTACTGATGGACCTAAAACAAAGACCGCATCACACCCTGTCCAACCAATTAACGCCTACGTATCCCGCCCTAGCAGTCCCTGCTGGGCCGGGTCCGTGAAGTACGAAAAAGAAAAAAGTAAATTCAGAAGGCAAAAGAGAAAGTGGAAAGAGCTTAGTAAGTGGAATACCAAGATATTTGGATCATTAAAAGTACTAAAAATCGAAGGTGAATCAGTTAGGAAAAAGGAAAAGTTTGCTGTTGCCACCCAGGGGCATCGAGCAAAACTCTTAACCGTAGGTTCCTTAATCACGTTATCTAGAAGCGAATTCCAGCGGTCTACAACTCGGCGCGACAGACGGGTTTCCGTCCTAAACTTATCAGACCGTGGTTTATGCAATTTCAGTCGGTGACCGTAGAGATTAGGTAACGTAGTGGGACTAAGTAACCCTGACAAGTCTGGGCCAATCTTACCCGTCAAAATACGATCAGTGAGAATCAGGTCCCCTCTTATCCTTCGGTAATGCATTGAGTACATCCCCAAACTGAGCCAGCATTCAAGATACGTCTGTCCCCGTAGAACCTACACTAACCGAATGCCCACTCGTAAAACCCTCTCCAAGCCCATTTTGTCTCTGTTAAGACATAGTGGACAAGCCTGAATACAATATTCTAGGTGGGGTCGGACGAATGCCGAGAATAGCTTCACAAACAAATTGGCCGTTAGGATTCCGGAAGCGCGGCGGATAACCCACAGCATACGAAACCCTCGACAAGCAGCCTTCTTCCAATTGTCGCCAGAATGAAGTGCTGATGCGTGTACGACTCCTAAATCAACCTGCTGAGTGACAACAGGGGGTTCACCACCCCCGACAACATATCGGGTGGGAGGATTAGCAACTCCGATTCGGAGAACAGAGCACTTGGCCCTATTTATGGGAGTCAACTATATGGTAGACCATTCCCAGAGCCTATCCAAGGCATGCTGAATAGCCTCAAGACCCCCGGGATATCCACAATATTCCAGAGCTTAAGGTCCTCATTTACATGGATCGCGAACAACTATGGCCCCAATATCGAGCCCTGCAGTGTGCAGTTGCATTAAACGGATTTATAGGCTACATACTACAGTTGATTTACACAAAATTCAAGTTCAATTAGGACTTCAATGATTGGAACTTCCCGTGAATGTTCCTCCGTGAAAACCTCGCTGATGCAAAGTACATACCGGCGTCGAGTAGGACAATATGGTCGGAAAAAGCAACGTGCTTTGACCGTCCATTGGTCAACCCATTGATACTCTCCTGAACTGCACTATCGGTCCCACACTGCGCCGGTCAAGAGCAGTAGAACTAAAAATCTTAAATAGCATAATACGGAAATAGTAGCAAATTTATAAAATTAATGAAGCAATAATAGTTGAGTTAAATTTGAGATGTGAAATGGAAGAATTGGAGTTGCGGCCCAGTGGCTTCAACCTCATGCTCAAACTCCTTCACCATTTTTGATGACACCAAAACATGAGGTAATGCATTCCAGGAAGCAACTACTCCGCGTGACAGTCGAACGTTAATCACAACCAACTTCAGCGAATGACCATGGAGTGATGGTAGTTAATTTGGCACAAACAACCAAGATAAATCAGGTCCAGTCTTTCTTTTCACGAAGGGAAAATCCTGGATCAAGGCGTTTCCACGTGCGGCGAAAACATTCCGATCCCAGGGAGTCTCTCGGAAGGTGATATGGGACGTAGTCCTTGGACCAATTTCCTGTCAGTCGCAGAGCCCCGCTCTATTGAACTCCCATTGATATCCGAGGCTTTTGGACAGGCTTGAACACAATATTCTTACTGCGGTCTAACGAAGGCCGGAACCAGACTGATGAGGATTGCCAGGCTACTGAGTTCCAACAACCTGCGAATTAACGAGAGCATTCCGAAACCTTTGCCAGCGGCTTTTCTCAGTGCTCACTGGACCCTACATCAGATGAAAGAACAACACCTAGGTCGATCACGTGCGACAACTGAGTTTGCTCATGCTCTCCAACTAGATAACGTGTGCGGGATCACTAGACCGTCGACACAGCATTGAACACAGCATTATTAATAGAAAGTTATAACCGAGTATGCCAGTCCCAAACTCTGTGAAGTGCCTTTGTAAATACTCGGACAATCGAGTTTGACATTGTGCACCAGAATTTCAGGTCATCCACAAACAAGTGGGACGGTACGTCTAAAACGACGGACAACTCCTTTACATATAAACAACAGTGGGAAAAGACGGATTCCTGTGAAGCGCCACAGGGAGTGGTCTGTCTAAATGACGAGCTTGCACCAACTCTGACGATCTTCTCAAGACCTAACTGAAAAGCTTATATTCATTTAGGTACATGCTCAGAGGTTCTATATAAGTACAGTTTTAATGCAAATGGAGAATGCAGGACGGTATCAAACGCATTCGTAAGGTCTGTACAAAGAGCACTCAACGACCAACCCTGACCTACAGAGTTCGCCCACCGCTCGCGTGCCAGCAGTATATTTATAAAGCAGCAGTGTCCACGCATGATAAATGAAGAAATATTTACGAGGAGTAGTAGGGGAGTTGAATGTTATACGTAGAAATTCGTCACATTAGACTCACTCATACAGCCGACGCACGCCCGGAAAACCACTGTAGGCGCGGTTCCTCTTTCGGCAGTCGTCAGCAACGCGCATTCCATCGAACCATTGTGGTGCTCGAACCCGCAACGCAACTGTTGTCAGTTCATGGTTGAGACCATTAAGCTACGGGGGATGGCAAGGACCATCATGAATTAGTTACTGGATGGGATATAGCGCCGCTTACTATCCACTGACTAACACGTTACTGTTGTGCGGAGAACAGGGTGGCCCCCTCATCTTATAATAATGTAAATTAATTGGCGGCTTAACCTTGCTAAGCTCCTCGTTTGGTAAGGGAGCTACGCAATCCTCTGCACGGCAGTAACCTGTAAGTCGATGGACAGCAAGCGGCGCTATATCACATGGAGTAACTAATTCACGATGGTTCTTGCCGTACCCCGTAGCTCAATGATCTCACCCACGGAGTCGCAACAGTCGAGTTGCGGGTTCGAGCCCCACCGGGGTCCGTTGGACTGCGCACTGTGTACGATTTCCAAAAGAATGAAACGGGTGTGTGACGGCTGTCAAATTGCGTATAAATAAATATTTATTCTTGCCAACGTAAAGCATGCTTTTTGGGCATTATCTGAGTAATGTAAGTTTATGCCTATCATTAATAGTTTATTTAACATTTGTCCAGTAATCTGGCTAACCGAACAACATTCACCTGACGCCAACCGGTTGGTTCGGGTTTGTCCCGATCCAGCGAATAGTTCGGCTGCAGTCTTCCAGGTGGTGGGTTTTCGCCTAGAAGCGTTCTCACTATAAAAGTCCACAGAGGTACATTTAACAAGACTGCGACGTGGCGTATGTGACACGCCACTAAATATATTCATTAACTTTTTCGCTTCCGGGGGATCCTCCCTTCACAAACGTCATCCAACTGGAAGTGTTCCAATGACCCCTTCATGCAATGACTTCACATCAAACAAACTGAGGAATTGTCACACTTTACAAGTTCACTCACACCGCCGACTAACACATACACGTACATATATACAGATACATAAATCCAGTATATTCCTGGTCAACGTGTTATATTTTTCACAATTCCCGACCACAATAAAGTCACAGCCTACAAATTTCTGCACCAGACTAACATCCTCATGGAGGCAAATACTTGCCACTGCACCCTTGATGTTTTCCTCACATGTTCTTCCCCATTTATTCAAGCAACACAAAGTGCCTACTGCAACATATTGTCCATAAACTTTTGCTCCTGCCTGCTATGGCGTGCCCCGTTGTTAACGAGCATAAATAAATAAATATTTATTTTTAAAGTGTGAGTAACAATGGGTAACAATAACCTAAAGGAGAGAGAGAAACAGATTAAGGATGCAAAGTTCCATGTGCTGTGCAGGAAGAAGTCTTCCGGGTTGTTCTTGCCGTGGACGTGTGTTTATTTAGGGGCCCCACCCCGATTCTTTGGTTCTAAGGTCTGAGCTGAAACCTGGGCGATTGAAGCAGCGGACCTGAAGAGGCTAGTTACGTTCGACCACCGGTGCCTTCGCAATTTAGCTCACATCTGGTGGGAACACCGCGTGAGCAACGAGCGTGTTCGACGCCTTGTTTATGGCACAGGAAAAGGAACTGAACCTCCCAGCGCCGTTATTTCACGCACCAGGCTCCGATGGCTCGGCCACGTGTTATGGATGCCAGCCCACCGACACCCGCGACGTGCGTTGGTTGCGCGCCGGTGTGTGGATGGAAGAATAAGTGGGGTGGCCAAGCAATGACTTGGTCCAGAGGAATGAAGGCCCTCACTTCTGAGCTAGCCTCGGTTGGAGCGTCTAGGCTCCATGGTTGGGGTCCAAACGACGATGAACACGTTTGGTTGGACACACTTGCTGATAAGGCTAGGAGCCGACCTCAGTGGCGTTCGTGCTGGGAGCTTTATTGTCACACACCATCCCTTTTAGCCTCCCCTCCAGCCATGATCTCATGAATTAGCCTTATATTATTTTGCATAGTAATTTTTTGATGCACAGTAGCCAGCTAGTAGCTTACCCGAACGATGCCCATCCGTTGCTGGTGGCTCAGCCAGCTTGCACCAGCTGCATTATTTCTCCTTTTCTCTATGTATTGCGGCACATTAGATGAGATGTTCCCCAACTCTAGATAACGTGTATGAGGATGCTTATGATAATGATGATGAAGATCTGATCAGCAGAGCAGCGGGACGATGGATGAAGAGCGTTGACATCCAGGCGACCCATTCGTCTTCTTGGTGTTCGGAAGCCGTCCACTGAGAAGCCGGTGGAAAGCAAGATTCTTCATCCGCCCTCCGCTGGATACACATCTCCAGGTACAGAAGTGAGTTGTTAGTGACCATTTAGCCGGTCACATTGGCTTTGACACAGCGCCGTACATGCCTTTCTGGTATTTATTAAAAAACCAGGTGATCATCCTGGAACTCCCCACATCTTAAGACGCTGCCACGGATTGGCCGGGACTGCTTATTCATCTCACCTGCTAGGCAAACGAGACTTATTCGCGGTTAACTGCACTAAGTGTTCCGGGACGTGGTGGGCCTTCGTCTGGCAAGCGTTTTCCCTGCAAAAAGCCACAAATGTCTGTTTAACAACACTGCGACGTGGCGGATGTGACTCGCCACTCAATAAAGTCACCGCCCCTAACACATTGGCAAGTTGATTGACACCACATTTACAAGTTCTGTGCATATATCGGCTCTCGCATGAACACGCCTACATATCTGACTAGTGACATACCACTCGTTTTACAGAGAATATACTATTTATTTATTTATTTATTTACTATTCTGAAGTATTTTCCACCCGTTTCCTCATACTTCACTCACTGACCTACATTGCTTACGGGACCTCATCGGACTAGTTCCTCATCAACGTACCATATAAGTGATCTGATCACTATTTTTACCTCTCGCATTTTGTGTACATAGACTACATACAACCTTTAGGCTCTATGGGCCCACACTACTGTCTCCAACTTTACTACTCCCACTGTTGGTGCTGCTTATTCCGTTATCATGTACAATAATGCAATATGCTGATCATGCCCAAAAGGCGTGTCTCGCTTTGTCGAGAATCTAATATTTATTTATTTATTTATTTATAAATGGCATTCCCCGATCCGCAACCTGAGGATGCCGAATAGCATACATAACAGCATAACAATAAGCCCCAGCTGCAGAAATATAACAGTTATGTGGTCACATATGGCCCAAAGGATGAAAACAGTTTATCCACGAACATATCTCCGCGAGTCTCGGCGGGCAGTATCAAAACTGCGCGGGCAACGTTTTTCATAGTGAACAGAATGTAACATAGGTCACAGAGGTCGTTGGAGAGGGGTGTGTTGGTGAAGAAATGGTCCGCCTATGCGCTCACGGTTTAGATCAAGTGAATGAAGCATGATGACCAAGATTTAAAGATGTTCTTCGCGTAGTGGCCTGGTGGGGTATAAATATGTACGGGTAGATGGGTGGGATTGAATAGATGCGCAGCCCTTGGGTGAGGTGGCAGCAGTCAAATTGCAAAAGAGTAGCGAGGGCACTGATTTTATTTATTACCGAGTAAATAAATAATAAACAAATGGATAGATATATTTCTAGACCAGCTAGAGGCCGCAACCTTACGTGTTAAGATCAATCTTTGCATTAATCCTATGCTTGGCATGGAATTAAACAAAATACGGGTATTTGTTCCTGGCTGGAAATTAAAAATCCGTTGGCACTGTTTTGTGTACAGCTGATGTGGTCGCAGGCGCCCACCTTGAAATATCTCTGGCTTCTTCGGGCGATATGGAGCTCCTTGTTCTATTGTTGCAAAACTGCGCAGAGCTGTAGCAGTTTGCGTTTTTCTTTGGAACAGAATCCAGCTCACCACAAGTTAACTTTAAATTCATTGGACATTTGTTGGCCTGCTCAGTCGCCACAATTGTTGGTGTGCACATGGAAGAAATGAGAGTGGCCAATTTATAAGGGATACCAAAAGTTATAAAATACTTTCTATAAAAGCAGATTAAAATGAAAGGACTTGTTAAGTGACATGCCAAGCGGCGTGCCTCACTGGAAAAATACAAATTGACGAACAAATATATTTAAACTTTTCTTGCGTTGATATTGCTTTCTGGCACAAAATTTCCACCTGATTAAACCTCAGAAAAGAAAGAATTCAGAAAGCGAAACTTCACAATGCGAGTCACCTGGATCGTTTGACTTCACCAGCTCCAATCAACCGCAGTGGGCTCCAAAAGAGACAAACCCGCAGCCAATCGACACAACTTGACGGTACATGACTGCAAATAACCACGCGGACAATCGGTTAATGGGCAGCAACACCAACGTCATACAACTGGACAGCAGCCTCCTAGGCCGTGGGTAAAGTACTCCTCACAAGCAGGCACAACTACCTGTTTACTAATACTGCAACGTAGCGGATATGCCACGCAACTCAATACGGACACTGCCCCCACCACGCATTGGCGAGTTGACTGATACCACATTTCACAAGATATATGCACACACCCACTACCACACCCTAAAAGTACATGTTGCTCAGTGATAAGCCACTATTCTTCGAACACTGTCACAGGTTTTTCCTCAAGCATCACTCAACTGAACTGCATGGTTCAGACAAACTCATCGGACCATTTCCTTACCAACGCATACTCCATTCCAATGTTCCCTGCACTTCTAAACTTTACTTACCGTGCTCTGTGTACCAGCTTGCCTATGCAATGCTGCTTAGGCCTGCGTGTGCGCGCCCTGATACCCTCGAGGAGTGACTTTATTCATTCCTCGGGCCATATGGACCTAACACTTTACTGCACCTGATCACACCAGCTCTCGGACTCGCACAGTGTCCTATTATGCAAACCAATGCGTTTTTCCGAACATGCTTAAATTCAGTGGCTCGCTTTGTCGAGGATAAATTATTGATTTATTTCTGCAGCGTTTGACCAGTGGTAAAGTGAACAACGGCGCGGAAGCCAGATAAGAGTTCGATAGGATTGCATCCCAGTCCTGTGACCTGTCCTTGTTTAGGAACGCTTTAATCGACACCTTCCGTGTGAGGTTCGGGCAAGCTTATAATACGTTTTACCCTGGGTGGCAGGCAGTTGCGTGGCTTGCGGCTCCAAAAGTGTAACATTCCCTCATAAGCCTGCTATCAAATGAGCTTGCTGGTGCAAATGTAACCAGAGAGCTTCACTTATCTTCCCTACCCAGTTGCGAACTAGGGCTACTGTTATACTCCAAGCGCCTGCATAAGACAGATTGGTACCCCCAAGCTTCTTTGTGAAATAATCCACCATCACAATGGCCTATTTATGTCACATTGTTGTCTCAGGCCAGCGGCCTTGGTCATCAATTCCAACCAGTTCATTCAAATATCCAGCTTTTGCTGGTTGCAGCGGACCCATCGGCGGTTGCAGTGTCTTTTATCCGTGAGCATTTGTCGCATATGTGCCAGTAATTAACGAGGTTTAGCCGAAAGTTGGCTACTGGAATGGCTATTGGATATTGGCTTTTATGTATTCCAGCTGGCATATATATATATATATATATAGGCGGGAACGGCTATGGTGCGCTGCGGCTGGTGTTGGCTAGATCCCGATACATGGTCTACCCAATGCTGCTACTGTTGTGCCATGGGCTCATATCCTGGAGGCCTCCTCGTGGCCACCGCTGTGTGCGAGTTAGCATACGTCCTTTACCTTTGCCAGTTCAACATTAATGTTCAAAATGCTTTACGGCAGTGTTGCAGGATGTGGTGGGTTTTCGCCTGGCAAGCGTTCTCCCTATAAAAAGCCACATATGTCTGTTTAACAACACTGCGACGTGGCGGATGTGACTCGCCACTGAATAAAGTCACAGCCCACAACTACATACTGGCAAGTCGACTAGATTCACATATCAACTCCTCTTGACACCGTTTCAACTATACACGATTGAACCCGGAGTATCGTCGTGATACACAACAGTTTTAAACCTTGATCATGCTCAAGTTGGTGCGTCTCTATGAAGCTGAGAATAAACTATCTATTTATTTATTTTACCACGAACATGCCACCAATTTTCTACTATTGCTGTCACGGTTGCCATAAAATATTTGTACAGTTGTACATATCTGATCATGCCTCCATGGGCGTGCCTCGCATAGTCGAGAATAAAGTATTTATTTATTTATTTGTTTATTTACTAAGATCCAGGACATCAATCCGCAAGAGTCAGTGAACTGACCATGTGCTATACCCGCTGCCTTTCGCGTGTCCATTTAATCAAATACTTTGACTGAGGACCCGAGTCGTTCTGCCGTCAGGTGTGGGCGTCCTGCCAGCATCCTAGTTCATCCTCTTTGGAGGTTAGGAAGTGGTCCAAGGCTCTCTTCTCGTAAAACCTAGCCACGGGTGACAGTAGGTCTACGGGCTATGAGCTCACAGCTCGTTTGGCATAGAGCACGAGCACCACGCATTGTCCCTAACGGTGGGAGGGTACCTTCGGGTGCTCAATGGTTTGCGACTGCCCGCCTCAAGCCAGGCAACCCCTGGTCAAGTTGGCGCCAACCGGTCCAAACAAAACTGCCTCTGGCCGTGGTCGCAGGGATATCATACTACTGTCGCAAAACCTACATGAATAGTTCCGGCACCTCAAGGCTGCGTGTGACGGCCGGCAGGCAGATCTGAATCCGTCTCTTCCTTCACGTCCTAGAGCTGAATCTGCCTTCCACTGCCTAGTGGATCATGTTATTAAGCCAAATGCTCTGGGTGGAATCCTTCGAGTAAACCTCCAAATCACCCACTACCTTGTGAATCAGGCTATTGAGCCAAAGGCTCCGGGTGGCGTCCCGCAAGCAAACCTCCGAAGCACAACTGCTACCTCGCGTGCGATTACCCACCAAGCATCATAGCGCTGCACAATAGTGTGCAGCAACACATCAGACATAACAATCCCTCAAGTTCGAGCAAGCTCAGTCAACAAAGTAGAGTTGGTAATGCCTCACCAACACAGACCAAAATGGATTTCACGCCCAAAAGCAATTTGCTAACGTTTACTAACTTTTCCCATACACATTTCTTTATTATTAGTGACGAGATCCTCTAGCTTACTGATGTTGGAGACATAGCCTCATGAATATAAAAAATCGGCTCTAAGGGATAAAACTTGCGATGTTTAGATAATAAATGTGTGTATTTTCCAGGCCAAAATGTGTCCACTGCTCCGAAAGGTCTGCTGTGTTACTCAGGTAGATCTGGCTCATGCGGCCTTGATATAAGCTTCAGAAACGCTTAGAGGCTTAAAAAATACCAAATTATATTTCTAGTTGTTTATGTGGTTCAGTGTCCACTGAAAATGGTATTCTGAGGTCCTCTTACCGTGGGTTAATTATAAACTCTCCTGAATTCCCATGCTGACATAATATTCCTCACGGGATCTCTAGGGTTTTCTTGCAAAATTGTACCTTATTTGCGTATATTTGCCATGTATGCCTGCAAAGTGTACTTTTCGGACACCTACGCAGTCCCTAGTTGTCGCAGTGTATTACGGGCTAATTAGAGCATTTCTGGATAGCTATGCCTATTCAGAACATACACCGCCATGTTACTTTTTATGTTTTCTTTTTTCTGCTATCTGCTTGCAAAGCAGAAAGCCATTTCTAGCGAAAAAGAATAATAGCCTTATTCGTAGACCCTCATTCAATTGTAACAACCTCGCAAACTACTGCACGTATTGCATTGCTTTTACTTTCAACATATTCAGCGGTTAAAACTTGTCCAGGGCAGCCAGTTCCTTTGTTATTTCACGTACTATGCTTGCCTTAAGATAGGGTTTTCTTTTTCTGATATTTACTCAGGTTGAAATTTTGCGCTAGAAACCAACATCAACGCAAGCAAAGTTTGGGCAATATTTGTTTGTTAATTTGTATTTTTCTAGTGAGGCACGCCGCTTTGTATGTCACTTAACAAGTCCTTTCATTTTCATCTGCATTTATCGAAAGTAGTTTATAACTTATTCTATCTCTTATAATTCCGCCACTCTCATTTCTTCCATGTGCGCACCAACAATTGTGGCGACTGAGCAGGCCAACAAATGTCCAATGAGTTTAAAGTGAACTTGTGGTGATTTGGACCCCGTTCCAACGAAAGAAGGCACAATTATACCTCTGTGCAGCTTTCACAACAAAAGACCAAGGAGATCAATATCGCCCGAAGAAACCAGAGATATTTCAAGGTGAGCGTTTGCGACCCTATCAGCTGTACACAAAACAATGCCAATGCATTTGAAATTGCCAACTGGGAACATATACTCGTATTTTGCCTAATTCCATGCAAAGCATAGGATTAATGTAAAGATTGATCTGAACCCTTAAGGGTACAGCCTCTAACTGGCCTAGTAATATACCTATTTATTTATTTATTTATGCCTGCGAGTAAAGCACAGCGTCGTGTGATATAACGTGCGAACACTGTTAGGCAGGAACTCGAGTGAGCGCCCCGAGCGACGCATTGCACTCGTCGAGATGGAACTAGCGCGCCCACATTGATATTGCGGCGCGCAGTGAAATCCGGCTGGCTGAGCAAGGAAACGCATAAAGCAGGTGCTGGTTACACATGCTACTGGGTGGGCAAGGCAGCTGTAGCATCACTTGAGCATGGGGTCGCATTTGCAATATCCGATCGCCTCCATGGCCAATCGGTGGGTGGACCAACAGGTATCAACGCGCGACCAATGACTGTTCGCCTATGACTCGGAGGACGTAACTTCGCCACCATTATCCGCAAGTACAGTCCGACCATGTGTAGTTCTGACGACATGCGCGATCAATTCTACACTCAGCTATCCTCCGTGATACGGTCTGTACCGAGGAGCGACCGACTATTTCTGCTGCGTGATTTCAACCCGCGCGTTGGGCGTGATGCTTCGGTGTGGACAGACGTTATCGGTCCGCATGGAATTGCTTCAGCGAATGCAAACTGTGACGGGCTGCATTCGCTGTGTGCTACTCAGCCTGACCATCACGAACGCTCGGTTTGCACTGAGGGCGAGTGACATAGCAACGTGGACGTGGAGTGGTCACGCTCACTTGCTCGACTATGTCATCGTACGTCAGCGTGATTGGCGTGAAGTGCGTCTGACACGAGTACTTTGTGGAGCTCTGTGTGGTATTAAGCAGAACTTGATGCGACCAAATTGTATATAAATTTCTGTTAATCTATGTATTGCACTCCCGCCATGAAGCGGCTTAAATTTAACATTCGCTTCCACGGTACTGTGACGAAATGTATTGAGCTAAAGGCTCTGGCTTCAGGCCTGTGTGATGTGAAATGCATAGTCACAGTGGGCGATCTGTGTCACAACGTTCGCGACCATGTGACAGCTGCTGCCCAGACGACCATTGGGTGGGCAAAATGTAAGCGGCCTGATTGGTTTGCTGAAAACAATGCGACGATTAGTGCCTCGGGGTGTGAGAAGAATGCAGCCTTTGCTGCACATGTGTCAGTCCCAAGTAACTTGGGGAAGAATAATCAGTCTTGCAAACTTCGACGGCTAATGGCCTGAGAGCTCCGTCTCATTAGACCGTGCCGCACGTACTGCCGCCGGGCGTACAAGGACACCTTCTTTAAACTGAACGGCCCACTGCTTACAAGCTGCTTAACGTCGCAAATACGAAGCTTATCTCCAGCAAGCACCGTTGCCCTCTCCTCCAAACTGCAACTGCACCGCTGCATCAGCACCTGAAACAGGTGAAGCAGAGTTTACCGCACACTTACAGTTGCCTGCAAATGCTTATTCTCATGTTCCTTGCGATTGGCGCTGTTGCATCCAACTAATACCACGTGGCCCTTCAAGTGCGCCGCGCAGCTAAGCCACCATGCGATCCACGGGCTACGTAGGTACTGGAAGCATTCACCGTTGCGCACCGATATACCATCCATAAGACAATGATAATACGCACAGTCGTGTGTATCCAACAAAATCGCAACAGGCTGAACAGTGCCCTTTTATCCTCCAAGTTACAGAACGGAAGGTGAATACAACGTTGCTACATATCATGCATAATGTGTAGCCGGCATAAAACGACGTTGGCTTTGGGAAACGTATTTCGTACCGCATCCACATACGCCGCACTCTTGTCCATAACCAGCGTTTGAGTACGGTTAACCCTGTGGGCTAACTCCAGCATACATCTCACTGTCTCTTGGTAACCAGCCTCCGTCTTCTTGGGCAACAGAGCATAAAAGAAACTGCTACCAAGACCTCAAAGGTCCAGAAACATTTAATGAAACACGATATACCTGCCGTAATGTATCTGACATTTGGAGTCCGCCAAAATCATGTCGCCGTATTGACCCACCAATTCCAGCATGCGGGAAGGGATGAAGAAGATGTCTCGGCTCTCTTTTCCCACATTCATTATCTTCAGTTGGCTATTGCTTCGCGAAGGCTGCTTTCTCTCCTTTACCTTCGTGACAACAACATTACGATAATGCCGCCGTAGGTCATACAAACCCCGTCTCGTTAAACGGATGTCATATTGAAGGTGCACAAGTGCACGCATCCCCTCCGTCCGACGAAAAGTCGTCATCATGCTTTCCAGTTTCGTTGTTAGCCGCCGAAATTTTGTCATGCGTCCAAGGCTTCCCCACAGGAAAAAGGTCCGATTGACGTAAACAAGCGTATCCAAGCTGGTAACATCCCCTCCATAACCACTGAGAACCGAGCACGGCGATTGTAACACCGATACCCGTTATAAAATTATCACGCGGATAAACAACACTTAACGCTTTTTAGCTACATTTGATCGCTTGCTATTCGCTCGCATAAATTTAACATATTGGTACCGGAAGCCATCGGGAAGCAACTGCCCAGTTTTCCTTTGGTAAGCTACCGCAGTAACCAAGCTCTGACAAAACAAACCATGTCGCTGTTTCCATTTGAAAACGTTTATACAATCAATGATCGCTGGAAGGTCCAGGTACCTCGTAAGGCGTTAGAATCGTCCACCATGGCTGGTGTCGCTAGAAGCAGGAAGATGATTAACCACCGTAACCCATTTAAACCATTCCGTATAATGATTTATAATTAACCTCTTGGCATATTAACAACAACTTTCACATCGTTCTAAACATACTCATGCATCCAAACGCCATATATTTTCCGTTAACAACAAAACACCTGGTGTACCACAATCGCACTGTCAAGCCCTCCTTGATCGCTCTTGGTGGAAACGACGCGGCGCCCATTGATCGCTCGTGGCGCATTTGACGGTTCGTTGTCAGCAGGAGAGGCAGGGCTACGTTATCTAAAGATGTTGCTACCGTTCTTAATTGGTCACATTTGTGGGACTTACCACTGAACACCAACGAGTGTCAAATCCCAACCTCGCGTGATGAAAGATTTACTGTACATACATTTGTAGATAACGAGCTCCGTTACGTTTCGTTACCGTCTTTAATCTTCCTTCTGAAGTTAGTTAATATATCTGACATCAATAATTGCAAGGATCTTGCAGAAGACAGTAAAGGAGGCCCAACTGCAGGTGGTGGAGAAAGGTGGAAGCCTCAACGCAGCTGAACACGGGTTTTTGACCAAGGTCCATGTGTGACGAACTTGCTTGTGACACGACAACACAGTGAGGGCGTTAAATGATGACGTCGGCGTTGACGTCATCTTACTCGGTTTCAGCAAGGCATTCGACAGTTGTTAAGGCCGAATTGCTCAACTGACTTTGAACTTACGGGATCGGTGGCGCCCTTTTTGGGTGGATCAAATCGTTTGTTGAGAATAGGCGTTGGAGGGTTAAAGTAAATGTTTATTATACTGATTGTTTCGCAGCCCTGAGTGGCGTACCCTTGGGTACAGCGCTCGGACCTATCCTGTTTCTTTTACATGCCACTGGTGTGAAGGAAAGGCTGAAATCGCCTTGTGTGTTGTTTGCTGACTTCCTCAACGTATGGCGCGAGGTCCCAATAACAGAGGACGTTGTCACATTCTAACAGGAATTTGATCAGCTCGTTGCTTGGTCGCAACATCGGAAACTGCCCCATAATCCCGTGAAGTGCGAATTTTCAAGCGTCGAGAGGTGTAGCCAGTAGATAGAAAAGCTAACCGCGGTTTCTAGTGTGCGGGATCTGAGAGTGTTGTCACGCGGAGAACGCAAGTCAAGTGATCATACAAAAAGGCGTACCGATCGGGCTTTAGGATAATCTGGGCAATGAAATGGAGTTTCTATATATGGACGGAGGAGCTAGTTCTCAAAATTATCCGTCAATAGTATCTCTTCTCTAGGAATACGGCGCACCAGTTTATCATCCGGTTAAGCGGGTGTGTAGGACTAGTTAATACTAGTCCGATACGGCGCGCGAAATAAAGCAGGGATATCAGGTAATTGAAGTGGGACACAGCGGACTGTATCCGATGGGCTGCAGGAAGACGCTAATGGATGAAGCGAGACAAGAGTAAACGCGCGAGCGCAGGAATTTACAGGGCGGTTGTGTGTGGAGCCGGTTGTAATGAAGATTAAAACCAGAAGAAATAATGTACAATCGGTCAACCATTAAATTGTATATGAAAGATAGCAGTTATCAGGTTAAGCGCTACCGAGCTTCCTCCCTAGAATGCTGAACATGAAAGCCTTTAATTTCGAAAAGGAATGTTAAATCGAGGTTCGTAAGGCAAAAGCATGCCGCGCAACAATGAGCGAGCGTTCGTGTCAAATTGTGGTCCGCCGGCAGTCGGAGTCCGCTGTGCCGTTTGTGGTTGGTTATTTATTGATTGCAAGG
This sequence comes from Dicrocoelium dendriticum, assembly GCA_944474145.2. Lineage (NCBI taxonomy): Eukaryota > Metazoa > Platyhelminthes > Trematoda > Plagiorchiida > Dicrocoeliidae > Dicrocoelium > Dicrocoelium dendriticum. The sequence goes on along the minus strand of OX104064.1, from coordinate 75,245,751 downwards.
CAGGGTGCCTTTCGGCGAGCCACTGGAGCGGGCTTGTCGGACTACAAAAATTTGCTAGCTCAGAGAAATGCCTACAGGATCTCACTCTCCACTACCGCCAAACGGCGCGCTTAAGATTGGTCTCTCCATCCACCGCACCCAGCGCCGCGCCAATACGACCCTCGTCCCACGGAGAAACGATCCACTCCGGCGATAAGCGACACGTCCCGAGCAGAAACGACCAGCGTTCGCGTCAGGGTCCTCGAAAACATTGCTCATGTGGGCCAGTCGATTGAAGAGGAGGGTTGAGGCATGTAGAGACGAGAAAATAGAAAAACATTCACAGAAAGCGCCAAAAAGAACGAACGAACGGGCTGTGTTTAAATTTTCTGGCTGTTTCATATTTAAAATCTTTTCCGCGGCGCATGATATTTTTGTGTGTTTTCAAACCGTTAGTCGACCAAAAACGGGGCAAATAGATATAATATCTACAAAGCTAAACCTTGTTACATTGTACGTAGTCGGAGAAACGAACAAGTTTACGCACCTCCAGACCGCGGCGATTGCTCATGGGAGGTGGCAAGATAGATTCGGGAGATCTCGGCACGGCTGAAGCTTGTAGACTGAGATCGTGGTCTGGTTGAACCGTCCCAGGATTCTGTAATCTGGTGCGGTGAGTTGTGACGTCGAACGAAGCATTACTAGACGAAGTAGGCGAGGTGGTTTCTTCCGTAAGGGCGGGTTTTATACGATTGATGGTATCGACTTCGCGTCGCCACCTGCGGTGAATTGTGTACGTCTTACACGCGCAGTGTAGCACTTTGAAAGGCCCTATGTATGGCGACTGAAGAGGCTGTCGAACACCGTCTGCAGGAACAAGGACGTGTGAACACGTAGACAGCTTCTCTTGCACGTACACTGGTGTGTTCTAGGAGCGAGAAGCGGATGAACGTAGCTTACGCCTCTGTTGGGCCAATTGATCAGTGTAACTTCCGTAGTCAAATGTGGAAGTAGATGGGTAGGTACCACCAGCTGTCCGGGCAACCGCAGCGTGTGGCCTTAGGCTATCTGCGCAGGCGTGGCGTGGAAATCAGTTTTAACCGTGCTTCTTAAGCCTAGGAAGACGAGAGGAAGCGCGTCAGACCATGAAGGATCTGCATGCGCACGTAACGCTGCCTGCGACTGGCGATGAACATGCTCAACCCTGCTGTCAGCGGCCGGATGATACGCCGTCGTCTGAACGTGGCGATAGCCTAAAGCCTTAAGCAACGTGGCAAAGCTTAACGAGATGTGTGACCCTCCATCGCTGGTCACGGTGGTGGGACAATTGTATTGAGCTACCCAGTGCTCCAGAAAAGCTTTCGCTACTGTTTCCGAAAAGAAGTTAGGTATGGGAAAAGCTTCCGGTAAATTAGTGAACCGATCGACGCAGGTCAGTAAATACACAGTCTTCCGAAGGCGGCAGAGGATCTACGGGGTCGACGTGCACGTGATGGAAACGAGCGTCTGGCGTGGGAAACGTGCCCACTGGGCTTCTCGTTTTTCTGTGCACCTTCGCGCGTTAACACGGAAGGCAAGCCGATGCCTGAGTACGGACGTCCCGATTAACATTGCGCCAAACGAATCAGGCGGTTACGAGTTTAACCGATGCACGAACGCCTGGCTGAGACAAGCCATGCAACGGGTCGGACACGACTTGCCGGAACGCGCGTGGGACGAATGGGCGCAGCGTGCCCAGAGATAAATCGCAAAGTGTGGTGCCGTCTGATGATACCAGCGGAGCGGGTCTTATGCCCAATGAAGGAGACCTGCGTAGTAGATCAACCCCAGGATCGTTGAATTGCGCTGTGGCCATGGCTGTCAAGTCCATAGCAGAACCAGCGACAGCAGAGATAGCTTGGATGCGGGAAAGTGCATCGGCGACGGCGTTGTGCACACCTGAGACATGCCGTATACTGGTCGTAAACTGAGCAATAGAGTCAAGGTGGCGCGGCTCTCTGGGGGAGTATCGGTCGGTAGTCGAGCCGACCACGTAAGTCAGGAGTTTGTGGTCGGTGAAGGCGACGAAGGAGCGGCCTTCTAGGGCGTGTCGAAAGTGAAGTAGCGTTAGTTGTACGCTAGTAGTTCTCTACCGAAAGCGCTGTAGCAAGATTCAGTAGGTTGTAGGCCATTGGAGAAAAATTGCAAAGTGCTGCCGCGTGTCGGCTACTCATTGCTGCAAAACAGCGTTGACTGCCACGTCCGGGGCGTTAGTACTAAGCGCCAGTGTGGCGGCCGGATCGTAATGCCCTATAGAAGCTATGTTGGTGATAGCCTCTATTAGCGACTTAAAAGCAGTGCGTGCTTCCGTAGGAAATTCGAACTTTTTGAATTTCTCTCGGAGAACGTCCGTGAGGAGTTGCAGCAGCGAGGCGCAGTTGGGTATAAACCGCCGGTACAAATTGACAAGCCCATCAAAACGCCTGAGCCGTTTGAAATAATGAGGCTCGGGGTAGTCAGTGATGGCTTGAATATTGCCCTGCAGTGACAAGACGTCTGCATAAGAGATACGATGGCTGAAGTATTTTACTGAGTCAACACCAAACGAACGCTTTTCCGCTTTGCTTATCACTAGCGTTGAGATAAACGAGCAAAAGGGGTTCGTGCGTGGGGCATGTGCTCTTCTCGTGATCTCGTGAGTAAAATGTCGCTGAGATAAGCGTTAGTGAAGTCTATGCTGCGACAAACTTGGTCGATGAAGCGCTGAAAAGTTTGCGTGGCATTCTTTAGACCAAATGGCATGCGCAGAAACTCGAACAAACCAAATGGAGTCGTCACGTCAGTTTTAGCGATGTCCGCTTCGGCTACCGGAATTTGTTTGTACGCGCGTACCAAGTTGATTCTGCTGAAGATATTTTTCCCTCCAGACTGGCGGTGAGATTCACAGTGCGTGGGATCGGATGGCCATCGGGCGTGGTAACCGTATTCACGGTTCATTAGTCGCCGCAAGGACGCCAGTCCGCTATGACCTTCTACGGGACCAGGTGCAGAGGCGACGCCCATGGCTGTTAGACGGCCCGACGATACCGAGCTGAAGCATGTGGTCGAATTCGGCTCGTGCTGCACGTAGTTTGTCTGGAGCAAGCCGCCTTGGCCGTACGCTAACTGGCTGACCCCGCGTGACTATGTGAGGAGCGACCTCTGTCGTGACCGGCGGAAGCTCTACAGCAGGTCGTAAGAGTCGCGGGTATTCAGACAGTAGGTTCGCATAATCTGATGGTACCTCGGCGAGTTCGAACACTGGACTGATTGTCAGCTTAGTACGGTTGTCTAAAATTCTGTGGCGACCGGCATCAACAAGCAACCCAAAATGTCGAAGGAAGTCCATGTTGATAATTGCGAAGGGTACAGACGCAACCATGAATACCCACTGAAAAGCTCGGTGAAGATTGAGGTGCACATTCATCATGCGCTGACTGAACGAAGCTATCGGAGAACCGTTGGCCGCACGCAAATTGTACGTAGGTTCTGAGTTTTGCCGTTAGCAGTCGCCAGGATGACGCTGACCTCCGCTCCCGTATCGATGAAGAACATGATGGAAGATCGTCGATCCTTAGCGTAAAACAGGCGATTTGCTTGGTCACTGACGGATACGTTTGTCGTTTTAGTATGCGGGTTAGTCGCTTTCCGTGAAGCAGCTAGGTCGTGCCTAATAAAGGGAGCCCGACAACGTCCAGGTCTTCCACCGTATTGGCAGTGATACCAACATACTACTCCGACGGGTTTGGTATTATCGGCCTGAGATGGTGCATTGAAAATGTTGCGCTTTCGTGCCAAACGAGAAGTTCGCGGTACAGGCACAGACGAGCCGCAATGAACGGTAGCCGAAACAAGGCCAGCGGTTGACCGCGGCACACGCCGCTTCGAAGCCTTCATTGCTGCTATCCTGCTTCGAAGTAGTGCTATTTCCTCGTCTTTAGGGTCAGATCGGCCTGAAACTGGAAGCAAATATGGGATTCGGTTCTCATCGGTAAGAATAAGTCACCGGAACTACTGCTCGGCTGCTGAGGATAATGTTAGAACGCAGCGTCCGCCTTGATAGCTAATTCTTTCAGGAGCGTATATATAAACATGAACAGCATTATCGGCAATGGCCCTGAGAGACTGCTAACCACAGCTCCTTTATCCCTTCTTCGCTCACGAATAAGGGACCAGCGATGCGCTGAAGTGCGCGGAGCAACGCAAATGACGTGCGGTCTCCAACCTTGAGACCATTGAGCTGTGCAAATCGAGCTCGTGCGCTGGGCCGTAACTATTTTAAAAACGCTTGCTTCATCGGTACATACGTTGCCACATTCGATGGGCAGAGTAGACTGTCCTCAAGCAGCGTCACAACCGAGGAAGGAAGGCGGGGCAAGATCTGATTACACCTCGGACGGTCCGCCGTAATGCCCTTATTTTCCAATTCGATCTAGAATATCGTAAACTAAACATCTTTGCTTTGCTCTATGAAACTTGGAACAACCAAAGTAAGCATGTAGACGCTGTGAAACAACTCAGGTGCCACTCCCGAAATGTGAATCGAAAAGATCAATAATGAACAAAAACTGATGAAAGTGTTAAAATTACGCAAGTACCAAATGAATATAGGTATATAAACGAGAAAAAGGAACGAACTCACCAAAAAATACAAACGAGGAAAAAGGATGAATCCGCTCGTGCCAATCGGGGTCACCAATTTGTCGGACTAGTTAATACTAGGCCGTTACGGTGCAAGAAATAAAGCGCGGATATCAGAAGGCAATCGGAGTCGGACACAGCGGCCTGTATTCGAAGGGCCACAAGAAGGCACGGACGGATGAAGCGAGACAACAGCGAACACGTGAGCGCGGGAATTTACAAGGGGGTCTAGTGTCGAGCCGGTTGTACGGAAGATTAAACCAAGCAGGAATAATGTACAGTCGGTCGACTATTAAATTGTATATGAAAGAGAGCAGTTATATTTCTTGGCGCTGCAGGTGAGGCTAGAACACGGGACCGTCGAGTCCGCCAATAGCGTGATTTTGAATACGGGCTGTTGCTATTCGGGTACAGGACTGTCAAATCTGGCGGGAACGGGTTTGCGGACAAAGATGAACCGGAACAGCCAGGAATATAATGGTAGCGCAGGATATTGGTACATGGTTGATAAAGTTGTAACTTGTATAAATAACCAAGTAGCAGGCGTATACAGGAATCGGTGTCTTGAGGCTTTTATACTGATACGGTTTACCGTGTCCTTGGTAGCAGGTGCCCGGATTTTTTATCTGCATAAATGTGTCTAAAGTGGACCTAGTTTATTGGCTAAGTAATTAGTTCCTTCCGTTAATCAAAAAATGAAGAGAAGCCTTTCTGTGGGAGTACAGGAAGAGCGATAGACCTAAAGCGAATGGGAAATGCTTATTATGCTTACCTCACATGATCCTATGTTATTTCGTATTTCGCCTAAGTACTAGGCAGAAATGTTACTGTGCTCTGGGAGCTAGGTGGGTAAGAACAAACATACTGTGAGAATAATATGTAAATAAAGGGGTAAACGGATGTGGTACATATAGAGAGATAACATTGTGCTATGCGCACATATATTTACCTAATGGACTTGATACATACTGCGCGTGTGTAACGGGAAAATGATGTGTAAGCGTCGGTCGTAGGTCAGAATGCTTGGGAAACAGTAAGTTACATGATCTAAGGTGAATGGGAAGTCGAAATACATGTCAGTCTCTGGTATACGTATGGCGCCTCAATGCTTGCAACGATGGAATAAGAAGCCATAGCGTGCATAAATCGTTGATGAAACATGCAGCATATATATATATATATATATTGTATGAGAGGCAATTCCATTTATTATCATGTTAAATTTGCAAAAAATGTAAATGCATGTAATTATAAATAAATATATGCATTTACTCGCATACAGCAGTATGTTACATAAACGTACGCATTATCAACCATAGATATATGCATATATATATATATAGGTTAATGGAAATGAGGTTATTAATGCTTTCTTTTATAAATATAACGGTGTATGGAAGTAAGTGCATATATTTGTTCATAAATATGTGCATTTCTATTTTTGCAAATTTAACACGATATGAAATGTTATTGCTGCTGCTTCACTCTATCGTTGGTTATATACTTATGTAGAAATACATTTGTACAGTTAATATGGTGGCACGGATAATCAGCGTTATGCGGTGTAACAGTGCGATATATTATTATTCTCCGCAGAAATTGCCTAATGCAATTTCCCGTAACTGTACGTCACTGTACCGAAGTGTACGTTCTTTTTAAGTCAGGTAGCTATTTGCCCTTTTCCCTATGTGCTCGAATTACTAACTAATTATGTGCCTTTCAATTTTCGTGGAGCTTAATATTTTCTGTACCTGTACATCTCAAAGTATGCGGAATATCAGAAGTAGGTTACGCATTTCATGAATATCATAATACGGTTGTTATGAATAACACTAAGGAAAATTATCAGGTGCGGTATATGCAGAAATTATGTGAAGTGTAACCGGTATTAGAATGGCAAAGGAGAAAGGAAGGAAATCAATTAATAGGGCAGACATGATTTCATACAAGTATCCCACATAAATATGCAGGACCATGGGTTGCTTTATGTTGCTGCGATAGTGACGGGTGCATAGTAAGGCCATATGATTGCCACACAGGTGGCATTTGTTTGTGCACTCAACGGGACTGTTTTTGCCCGCGGTTGGCTGCAAGTGCGATGCAGGGAAAAGTATCATAGGTTCTATGGTAGTGGTGTTATAATGGTCATTAAAGAAGTATCCATGTATGACCTCACTGCGGTAAAGGAATGGCGCTTAGTACGCCTAGATATGTTTCACAGGGAAACCTGAGTATTCCCAACAGGTGCACTTCTGTACTGGGTTCCAGGACCCCACATGGACGGCCTTCACTTAGCCTATGTTGGGCTCATGACATGTGCATCTATATAGGCACTGGGAAAGCGTCCCCTATTGGCTGCGCAGGCCATGAATGTTTGCAGTAATGGAATACTGGTCGCAGATCTCTAGTGTCCTTATGGGCACGGCAATATTCGCAATTTTTGGGAATAGTCCATATATACGTGTGTTTACTAAGCTCACAATGGTCCGGCAACGGTGGTACGGGATTAACCGCTGAGGAATAAAATAAGATGGAATATGTACGCCCCCGTGAATAGTTGTAACTTTGCCCATGACAGGGGCATTATATTTGCCACTAAGGAATTGGCAAGGCTTAGCATCATACGGCTTCATGGCTGATACTAAATAAGTCTATATATGTCGCCCAGCGGTGGCATCATAATCGACACGAGGATGACTCCACTATTGGCCCGCGGGCCTCCATAAGCAGTACTTATGAAGTGCATATAGGTGGCGTAGCATGCATTATTATGCGTACGAGGGCAGCCACAGAGGTAGCCTTAGGCAGTGCGCCTAAACGAACGCAATAAATGAACTCTGTTAACGGTAATGAACCAAGTTATACGGGATCACATGGCTATCCATTTATTTCCGTCATGGTTTCCAACTGCGTGGAATGCCTTATGCTTCCTAATGGTGAAAACATGGAAATGCTGCCAAAAAGGAGACACAAAAGGAACGCTGACGTCTGTACCGAATCCCAGTATCCACGTCATCATGGGGAGCGTACGAGGCGCTCTTGACCCACGACGCGCGAAAGCTGAGGAATGGTTAATGGATATGTGTTCCGTAGACACACATGAAAGCAATATGCATGTAAGTAACGCAACATTGACTTACTTTGTCACACCTTAGCGATGTGGGACGCCTCCCGGTAGTGGTGTGTATACTCCATGTGAAGGAATTTTTAAAGGAAATTGCCTGGAAATGAAAAAGCGGTGGAATGGTTATAAAAACGGCATAAGCTTTCACTGCGCAGTCACCTATCAACCGGAGAGGACGGTGCATACGGACGAAAGTACTATGGAATAAACAGGTGCAACAATTGTCAACGTTTTGGCCTGGCATTGTCACGCACCTTGTTGGGAACTTGCACTCGGACGTGGTGTTGTTTCCATTTATCCCACGCCGAAAGCACTGGAATGCAGTTGTTTGCAGACAGGAGGTAAGCTGGGACAGTAAGTTTAGCACAGCTGCCGTTAGGCTAACAACGCTGTGGTTCGCACGGTCTGTGTAACCGGCCTCCTACTATATTGCCCTCTCTCCTCCTTTCACATACCTTGGAATAGGGACGTCACTGCCCTGCAGAGGGCCTCACCTCCATCCATAAATAGTGCGAGCGGGGGGGAAGCCCGGCCCGCGGCAAGAAAACTATCGACGGCCGTGGTCGCAATCAAACACCCGCTCACCTACATTGAAATGAAAACAAACTCAGCGCCGCTCCTCAGGCAGGACACATAGGAAAACTGCGGAGAGTGTACCATGCGGTGTACCTAATGAAAACGTAATCCGAGAATCACGGGCGGCTATTTTAACCGGTGGACCAAAATCGTCTAACAGCGTATGATGAATGAAGGACAGCATATAGCCCTTCTTACCTTGACTTGCAACGTACCTGTGGCGGTACTCTTACTACGCCATGCCTGTCATTCATACTGCTGAGCCACAACTGAAACCTTCCGTATGTAATTCAAAGGAAACGTACCTGCTCAGAACAGGGATGCCTTGCAACAACTTGGTGGATCAGGTAACACGGATTGTAACCGTTAATTCCTCGATAACCTCGAAGGAGATGACCTTACGAAATGTTGAGCAATGCGACCATGCATTACCTCTAAAATTGCAGTGGATACATCTGACACTAACAAGCATCATCCGCGGTGCCCTGTTGGAAGCAACAGGCTCATTCAACTCAGACGCGCTTACGTGGTGCACCATGTTCTACCCGTGAAAAGGTCACCGTAATACTCTGGTACGCTTACCTTCCAAGGACCTTGCGTTGAAAGCGGATCTCCTTTTTCAAGAAGGACAGTTATTCGTCGCACAGGAAACAAGTGAAGCCTCCTTCCCCCGAATAACCAACGCAGTATTGGTGGAACCAAGCTTCACAACTGTCATAACAAACCTATTGAACATCAACTCTGTCCGAATCGTTATCATCCGCGTACACACCCCACATGCGTCCACTTCCGGGTGTTTTACGGAGGGAGTCCGACGCTTTCGCTTGTTAACGTAGGAGCGATAAGCCGCGGAAGTCGTGGTGCTCAGGTGAAGAAAGGACAATCCATGTGCCATCATTGATGCCGCCGGTACCTCCGTAACACGCAACGTAATGGGAGACTTGCGTTTGCGGGAACGTAAGCACTGCGTGCCACCGACATCCTGCATCCTTTCTTTTAAATGAGCATCACCGTTCGTAATTCCGTTGTCCTTTGGGTACATCGCTGGTACTGGGCAAGCAGGGCGCAACTATGGGTAGAGCAATTCCCACTGCGGTATTATCCCGTTCGCCAAATAATCGCCGATATTCCACGTCACTGTCCAGCCTCATCGTATCCGTGCACCGTCAAGAAGTGCAGTACAACTGCATATTGCCATCCCTAGTGAAAACTCCTCATTCCTCGACCGTATGGTCATCAGCAGCATGTCGAATTGCTACACCTCAAGTGTATAAATCAATTTAGGCAGCAAGTGCCGCAGAACGCTTCTGTCCGCTGAACTCGTTTCCGATAGACGAGTAACCCTGCTTGAACTATCCCTCAACACGTAAAAACGGCAATACACTACCTACGCGTTCGGATAAGCCAGGGTTGTTGTCCGCACCTGCGTCGAGCATTTATCCATTACAACAGTGCGCACCGATTCCGTGTAAGTTAGCCTCTCTTTCATCGCTTCCACAGCTTGCCGGTAGCTACCGTACGTCTCATTCGACGGTAACGCATAGAAAAAGGAATATGTTGCACCTGTTACATCCACCAGCATACAGTGCCACCATATACCCCCATAATCCACTTGGCGAGTCGCGTCCTCCAATATTACTTCACGGGCTTGTTCCGCAATAGTCTCCATAATTGATGGCACGAAGAACAAAAATCTCACCACCTTGCCCTCTTTCACCACACGACAAGCGCCGTGCCGCTCCAACAATTCCGTTACCTCCCCCACCTCCCCTGTTTTCCGCTTCCGGTGTCGCCTTCTAAGCATCTTCAGATCATCCGCGTTCAACGTCCGCCCATGTGCCATCGATATGTACTTACGTATTTCCCTACCACTTTTGAAAACGGACATCAGGGAATACACTTCTTTCTCCTGCGCCTCCGTCAACCGCCTGTTTTGGGGATACAGCCATGGCTTGCCAACATGGAAAGCATGACAATGACACAAATGTGATTCCCCTCGTTCGTAAAATTCGCCCTTCAACTTGAAAGAGAAATGCGCCTTGCAATCCATCATCCTGTAACTATGTAGCATTTATTATACCGTGAGAATCGCAACTTACCGTTTCCCACGAACATTGCTACGCTTACCATGAACACAGCGATACTGAACGTACTGGTACGGGTACTCCTCTGGCAACTGCTTCCCCGTTTGCCGTTCATAATGCTGCCGAGTCACCGCCGTATGCTTGTAAAAAGCTGTGGCAGTTGCAAATTGAAATTTCTTCACATCGCACTCAACCTCCTCAAATTTCCGATAATGTGTACGCACCAACAGACAGAATCTCTCGGAATCATCCACCATGATGACAGTTAGAAATGTGGCGCCAAGTGATTTCCAATACTAATGTAGTCTAGCACAACAACGAACTATGATAATCACATTGACCTTCTTCCATACAAAAACTACACAGACTTAACACGCACACTCCATATATATGTATATATATATACAAAAGTTCCCCTAGCGGCTAAGCTTCCCGCTGGCCTAGCGTAGCTGCCGAACAGAGCCCACCGCTAGCCAAAACTCAGATGGGAGCGTACCAGTCCGTTGCGCATCAGGACAACTGGTTTCTGAGTTCTCTAAATGTATGGGTTTTAAGGGGTAATTTGTTGCGAAAGGTGTTTCTAATGGGGTCAGGAACTCCAAAAAGCTAAAAACTGTGATGTAACATGCTTAATTGAAAAGTTATATAAAAAGTAAAGGTTAATATATATAAGTACATAAGTGATTAGAAAAGAAACAGTCTAAAAAATCGGTTAGGGCTGGCCGCGCTATGTCTCCGTAAAATGAACGAAGTGGCAGCATGTGTGGTAAATTTTCAAAAATATCCGAGTGTCGATGTGTACAATATGGTTTGTAAGTAGGGATTGGTTTGCAGTGGCGATTACTTGTCGAAGTCGTAACCGTGTGATGGAAATGGCGGCTAGAATCATTATACATTGTTAGAAAATGGACTGCGCATGTGTAAACATGTCCCCTCCGCTGAAATGACATGTAATATATATACACGCTTTAAATAAATAAATAAATAAATATTTTATTCTCGACAAAGCGAGACACGTCTTTTGGGCATGATCAGCATATTGCATTATTGTACATGATAGCGGAATAAGCAGAACCAACAGTGGGAGTAGTAAAGTTGGCGACAGTAGTGTGGGCCCATAGAGCCCAAAGGTTGTATGTAGTCTATGTACACAAAATGCGAGAGGTAAAAATAGTGATCAGATCACTTATATGGTCTGTTGATGAGGAACTAGTCCGATGAGGTCCCGTAAGCAATGTAGGTCAGTGAGTGAAGTATGAGGAAACGGGTGGAAAATACTTCAGAATAGTGGTATGTCACTAGTCAGATATGTAGGCGTGTTCATGCGAGAGCCGATATATGCACAGAACTTGTAAATGTGGTGTCAATCAACTTGCCAATGTGTTAGGGGCGGTGACTTTATTGAGTGGCGAGTCACATCCGCCACGTCGCAGTGTTGTTAAACAGACATTTGTGGCTTTTTGTAGGGAAAACGCTTGCCAGACGAAGACCCACCACGTCCTGGAACACTGCCGGCTGTTGATATACATTGGCAAGATGGTATCTGACCGACTACCCTCGCGGATATTCGCAGTCACGCAACGCCAATTTGTTCCCTATGGCTGTGTAGTCGCCTTCGGAGTCCATTACAAGTGGTTGGGGCTGTTGAAGTCGGACGACTCAGGTGACTTGTATTGAATTGATCAGTCTCCTAGGTTCTTTAGTGTGTCATGATTATGAAGTGCGGGTTTTTCTTTGTTCTTTATTGAATCCGTGTCCATGGGAGCGTCGCAGGTACGTCTTCAGCGGTGTTCGGTGCAGGTAATGTTATCCTGTAGAACAAGGGTGAGAAGAAAAACGGACCGAGCAAACTGCCAACAAAATTGAACAGGACTATGTTATTGTATAAATATAAAATTTATGGTAAAGTTGTGCTGGCTGAAATCAATAGAGTGACCGATGAGCTGATGCTAGTGGTACCTATACCGCCAATGAATAGTTGCGATATGAGCGAAGAGAGACGCCAAACAAGAGAGTAAGACGTTAATGTGAGCTGAGATGCATGATAGTGGAGCCGAGAGGCAAAAGTCAATCAGAGACCGGAAATTCGGATTTCGGTGAGCGTTACCAAGCATAGAGATAATGATTCAGACAAAGAAGAGTATCATAGGGTTGTAACTTGTACCCATGAGAACTTGAGTCGATGGCAGCCGGTGCTCAAAATAAGAGAGGCCTTGGCTTGAGACCTATGGGCATTTGGAGCCTCAGAGGACTGACTTGGCCAAAATGTTTTGGAATGAGACGCACAGAAGGAATGGTAACCAAAAGAGACCTGGGATGTTGCGCTGACGCTAGTGATAACTATACCGCCATTGGACTGTTGCGATGTAGACCAGAAGAGAGGCAAAACACGAGAGGGGACGTAATTGTGCGCTGAGAAGCATGAGAATGGAGCCGAGAGGCAAACCTCAACCAGGGACCTGAGATTGCAATTTCCGTAGAACGAGCAAGCATGCAGATAATGTGTCAAACGGAGGCGAGCACATAAGGCAGTTAATTATACCAATGAGAAAATTAATCCGTGGCAGCCGATCCTCAAAAGAAGAGAGGCCTTGGTTTGATGCCTATAGGCATTTGGGGACTGAGAGGCTGGAGTAGTCGAAGAGGTTTAAAACTGAGTACCACAGTAGCAAAGGGAATCAAAGGAAGCTTATGATGTTGCGCTGACGCTAGTGATAACTATATCGCCATTGAACCGATGCGATATGGACCAAAAGAAAGGCCAAACAAGAGAGGGGAACGTAATTGTGAGCTGTGATTCATGATGGTATGGCCGAGAGGCAAAAGTCAATCAGAGACCAGAAATTGCAATTTTGCAGGAGAACAAGCATACAGGTAATGAGCCAGTATCATGAGGCTGTTTCTTATGCCAATGAAAACTGTACTCGATGCTCAAAAAAGAGAAGCTATTACTTAAGACCTATAGGCATTTGGAGCCGGAGGCCGGTGCGGTCCAGGAGGTTTAAGAGTGCGTGGCGCAGTAGGAAAGTGGATCAAACGTGGCCTAGTATGTTGTGCTGACGCTATGGGAACCTAAACCACCATTGAACCGATGCGATATGGACCAGAAAAAGAGGCCAAACAAGAGAGGGGTACGTAATTGTGATCTGAGAAGCATGAGAGTGGAGCCGAGAGTCAAAATTCAACCAGGGACCTGGAATTTCAATTTCGGCAGAAGGGCAAAGCATGCAGGTAATGTACCAGACTGAGGCGAGTACAAAAGGCAGTTAATTATACAGATAAGAACATTTGCCGACGGCAGCCGATACTCGAATGAGAGAGGCCTTGATTTGAGACCGATGTGTGTTGGGAGCCTGAGAGTCCGGACGAGTCCAGTAGGTTTAATAATGAGTGTCACAGTAGCAAAGAGAATCAAACGGGGGCTAGTAAGTTGCGCTGGCGTTAGAGGTACCTATACCGTCACTGAACCGATGTGATATGGACCAAAAGAGAGGCCAAACAAGAGAGGGGGACGATACTTGTGAGCTGAGAAGAATGATAGTGGAACCGAGAGGCAAAAGTCAATCAGTGACCTGAAATTGCAAGTTGCTGGGGTCCAACCATATTATAATGTATCAGGCGGAGCCGATTCTAAATGTTTAAAAACCCCTATTCCTCCAAACAAATCTTAAGATCAGAATTGAATAATCATGCACTTCGATGCTTACGTACTATTAGCCATACAAACGCACCTTGCGTGAACCATAATCATTTCATTTAGCACACCTAGCAGGCAAAGGATGATGGCCACAAAAGCAAACGGCTGCATTCTTCACTGCTAAATATATCATTCCTCTGCATCCACAATTGTACACCACAAAATCATTTGTAATTAAACCGAATTTTTCTTTCAAGCAGCATAAGATTGACGAAATCTCTTCCAGCTCTTATTTTATATGTATTATGCAGTAAATATGCAGGAGTACGTAGATTTACAGAGAATCGTTAATTCACGTATGCATTTCTTACGTATGAGCATACCATTATTCCTTGCTACCTTCGTTAACCTATATACCACACATCTATAGGCATATACGCACTATATATATATATAGTATATGCCTATATGTGTATGCATATCTTGGTTAATGAAGGTAGTAAGGAATAATGGCATGGCACAGTCAAGAATAAATTATTTATTTATTTATTTATTTATTCACAAGTAAGAGAGGCATACGTGAAGCAATGTTTGTATGTAAATCCATGTGCTCCTGCATGTTTGATCCGTAATGCTTGCAAACTGGGAGATTGAAGAGAATTCGGTCATGTTATATTGCCTAAAAGAAAAATCGGGTTAAATTACAAATGGTTTTGTGGTATACAATTGTGGACGCAGAGGAATGCTATATTTAATAATAAAGACTGCAGCTGTTTGCCGTTGTATTCATTATCCTTGTTCTACTGGGTGTGCTAAATGGCATGAGTTTGATTCACGCTAGATGATTTTGCATGAAGTAATGGTATGTAAGCATCGAAGTCGATTAGCATTCATTTTGGAGCTTAAGTGGTTTTTGGGGAACATGGGTTCTTTAAACGTTTAAATTGGTTTAAAGATAATTGCTTTGGGAAGGGTAACGGAGTTAATCTGTTGTACGCGGTGAAGTAAGAAAGCTGGAATTCGGTAACGGTTACCGTAATAGCTAAATAAGAAATAGTGTTCTGTGTTCATTAACCCTAACTGAAGATGCAGTCGGTTTCCTATTATTTATTAGTGGCGCATTGTAATTATAAATTGACCCGCTGCTGCGTAGACTAACAAGACGTACTGCGTCTGAATTGAATGTTTGGAGCAACGGATGGGCAGTAGAATGGGAACCGATGCACATGACGACGTTGTACTGCTATAAGCTGTGCGTTTTGTAAGGTGGAGTATACTAGTATCAGGTGGGCAGAGGGACGCTCAAACCATATGCAAATTTTCTCGTTTTTGTGGGGAGCGTTGCGGACGCTCATCACCCAGCAAGCGAGAATACTGAAAAACGGTTCATCAAGCATTATTACAGGACGAATTGAGGGCGCTACGAGGTAGACATTCCAAAGGCTCATTGAAATAGGGAAACAAGGTTTACGAAGAATGTAGGGCTACAGCGGCATGTTCATGGTTGAAAATGACTGCATAAGGTGAACTTACCACGTTCTTAATGCATGAGCATGTTGTTCGCATTGCTTGCAGTGTTTCGCCACACGTCAAGATGAAGGAATTAGCCCGTATATTGTCTGATGATTACAAAACCACCCACCGAACCTTATGAGCTTGTAGTCCGCTGCTAGGAATGTGCAGACTTTGCACTTTGCCTATGGGATGTCCGACGACAAGGCACAGTGTCAGAGAGTTGCCCTGAAAAAGGCCGTTGCTCCGTTCTCTAAGGAATGTAAAATGTAGACGAAAGGGTACAGCAAAGGAAGACCGGATCCGGTGCTATGACAGGGGACGACTAATGCACATACTTCACAGGGTGACCAAAGGCTGTAATCAGGACGGTGGTTTGCGGCGCATGTGTACCATGTCTCTGCAAGGGAGGTCATCATTGGAACTTGATGTTACCTTTGGATCGCATTCAATAGCGTCTGATATATAGGTACCAGTCGGCGGGAGGAGGGCCAGGGATAGCGATAACCCTAACGTTGTGGGCGGCGCAAATGTACTTTGGCTATAAAAGGGATGTCACCATTGAAATACAACCTTACCTTTGTACACGGATCACTGATGAACGCTCAAGTGGGGCGAATACATAGCAAAATAGACAGTGGCAGGGTTCACTTTGACGGTGATGCATGTTATTTTGGCTGTGGAAGGGCAGTCATTAAGGAAATGAGAGCGTACCTGTAACTATGCTTCACAGATGCGTCGTATTATGGAAGCTGTGCGATTAAGGAGACGCAGCGGCAGCGGTAAGTAGGATGATGAAGGGCAGCACATATCACTGTGGCTCTGAAAGGGTAGTGACCGTGGGAATCCAATGGTACCTGTGTCTATGAATCAAGAATGTATAAGAGGCGGGTGGCAGTACGTGGGAGTAGGCGAAGTGGCTAAGTTAAGTACTAGGGCAAACGGAGGCGCATGTCACTTTGCTCTGAAAGAAAAGTGTTCATGGCAATCCACTGGCACCCGTGGCTATGAATCAATGATGCATCACTTGCCGGTGGTAGTATGTAGGAAGAGGCGCAGTGCCGCTGATACATGATAACGTGCTGGCGGATAAGCTGCAATGGGTGTAAATAGTTCCGGACATTGAGAAACCGGATGCAATAAAGGTGACAGCCGCTTGAACCATTCAGAAATGTTCACCACTAGTTGAGTGAGCGTGTATACAGCTCGGAACCCATCGAGGGTGAACACTGAGAAACGGTTTCGCCAACCTCAAAACAGGCCACTGTGACAGGTCAAAATCAATGTAATCCGAATATGGGAGAGAAAACTCCTTAGGCAGTACAAATGTAATAATGTTGAAAAGATATGTTACATGCAAAAATCTGGTGTGTAAAATACGCGGTGGTGTTTAGACTCATAGCATTCCGCATCAGTCTGCAAGCGACGTGACGGTCAGAGCAATCACGCATTCGGAGGGAATATGCGCGCGTTCTAAAACTCACATGTGCACGCATACTACACAGACCGGAGATGCGGCAAAGTAGGTATGCTGTTTCCCGTATTACGTGGTGGTGGAACACTGAAGTAGGCACTACAACTAAACAGGGGTTCTGAAAGAAACGTTTCGTGGAGGCTGAGCAATACCCTGGTAGCACATGTCCAGATCCTGTTCAGAATAGCCTCCTAAACGTTCCTATGAGAGCATTACGCTAAACGGGACAAGATCTTGTACCGTGAGACGAATAACAAGGGATTTTGTCCAGTTTACGGTGGACCAATGAAAAGGACGCTAGCGTTGACCAATAGCAATGCGCCGCTTTGCGTGGCAATCCGGTAGGTCAAGAAACCTTGCTTGCTTACCATGGATGTACGAATACGGGCATCACACTACTACGCACTTAGTACCTAAGGAATATATTTACGGTCCGAACCCGAGGTTCCCGCAGTACGTGTTGCCGTAGTTGCTTGACGTGGGAACACCCAGACGGCGCTTCAAGCTGTTGGTCAGAAAAGGAAATGGAGCTTACCGCGCCCCTGAGAACGTCACAAGGCAAAAGAAAATGCCAACCGGGGTATAAGCCTGCTTTATGTACTTGAAGATGTGTGGTACAAAAATCGTTAGTAGCGGAAAGCGGCATTGTCAAGAGGGTTAATCCGTTTCGGCAAGGGATAACGTAGGAGGCTACAGATGTTCATAATAAAGCGGTGGATTCACCTCGTGCACAGTGCATACGTTACTTTGCTCAACAGACGGTCGCTCGAGCTGTGCAGCATGCAACCACGTTTTGATGTGGCGCGTAATGTCAGCATCAGAGGCTGCGTCACCCATGCGTTGCCGAGTGATGCCTTTGTAGTTTTCCTGGATTGCTCTATGTCAACCCACCTAGTACAAGGCCGTTCATATTTGTTCGCCTGTTCGTATTCGGGAGTTCCGTGGAGTCCGCAGCAGCCTCCGGTAATACTTTGGCAAAAATGGCATGCACGGTTGCACAAGCCAAGACAGTAGAGGAACAAAAGACGCTGGTGCCTGAGGTTTTGCAATAAGTTTTTTCAAGTTATGGACCACTCCATCGGAGTCCCTGTCATCTTCACAGCAGTTGGTAACCTTACAAGATGGCTGCACTGTGTGAGCAACCATAATATATGTTACAAATCCTCTTACCCTTTTGTCGCTTACCTGCTAACAGAAGCACTTCTTCGTAGCTAAATACTGATGTCGTTCTTTTTGCTTCACGGTAAATGGTGATATGAAACGGGAAGTGCAGTAAGTTGATAAATTTTCGACGTGGCATGCTGAAAATGAATACATGTTTCAAACAAGCCATGACTGGAAAACCTAGTAGGTGGGCCTGAGGAAACGCAGTATCAAAAGAGCTAAAGAATAGCGCACAACCAAGCGGAAGCAGCGACCTAGGTTACAAAACCGAAACTGTGCAGAAAATGACCTACCGATGCAGTTAAACCACAAGTGTTATAGACAAATAATAACACTTATAAATCATACTAATCATGTATTTAATACTAAATGTCAAAGTAAATGAGTTTAACTTCAAGCAATGCATCAATACCTGAACTGGACTGCTGTCCAGTTTCTATCCAGTTTACTACGTTTACTGTTACTATGGTGCTACCAGCGTAGTGTCGTAACACCAACGTAGTTGGCACGCATAGACAGCAGTTCAGAAAGCCACATGTGAACAGCCGATACAATTACCGGAGGCGCAACGGTGTAGATAGCGGCGGCGAAGGTTACTTGGAGGCTGACCAGTATTGGCGGATAACCCATATAGGCAGCACGGATAGACATCAGCTCTAAAAGCCAGTTGGTAAGCGCCAATGTACTTACCGGAGGCGCAACGGAGTGTATTGGTGGGGCACAGGTGTCCTGGTGGCTGAGCAATAGTGTTATATCATCCATATAGGTGGCAGACATACCAGCAGTTTTAAAAGCCACAGGTGAACAGCCCATACACTTACCGGAGGTGCAAAGGAGTAGATGGCGGCTGTGAAGGTTACGTGGAGGCTGACCGGTATTGGAGGAACACCCATATACGCAGCACGGATAGTGAGCAGTTCTCAAAGCCACTCGTTTAGAACCAGTAGACTTACCGAATGTGCAACGGACTACACTTTTCGAAAGCGAGTTTCAGCGCTCGATAACACTGCGCGCTAACCGAGTTTCCGCCCTGATCCGGTCGGAACGCGGTTTGTGTGGCGTCATGGGATGACCGTGAAGATAAGGCAACCTAGCCGGGATAAATTGCCAGCTCAAGTCCGGTCCAACCTTCTCTGTTAAAATGCGGTAAGTAAGGGTTTGGTCTCATGGAAGCCGTCAGTAGTGCATTGAATACACACCCAAGCTAAGTAGATGCGCGGAGTACGGTTGCCCCCGTAACCCCACGGCCAATTTGGTACATACTCTCAAAACGTTCTCGAGCTCCATGATGTCCCTAACAACGCACGGCGGGCAAGCCTGGACGCAGTATTCTAGAGGGGGCTGCAAGAAAGCTGAGAACAGCTTCACAAATATGTCGGCACTTAAGACCCCGAAAGGACGGCGTATTAAACACAGCATTCTGAAACCCATACTAGCGGCTTTATTCCAGTTGTCACCAGAGTGCAAAGACGAAGAATGCACTACGTCTAGGTCTACCTAGTTGGAGACAGGGGAGAGTTCGACTCCACGGAGTAGGTAGCTCGAAGGGGGAAGTTGCTCCTATACGAAAGACGGAACAATTAGCCTGATTAGTGGGCAATAGCCACAAAGTAGACCAGTCCCAGAGTCTGTCCATGGCATGCTGTATGACCTCAGAACCCACGGGAACGTTTACAACATTCCGTAGCTTAAGTTTATCAGCAAACAATAGGGATGAGAATCAAAGCTCTTCAGGGAGATCGTGAACGTAGGTGGAGAATGTGGTAAACATGTTAGCAAGATCGACTGGCTCAATCTCATTGGTTGGCTTGCTGACTCGTTCCCACCTTACCTTTTGTCGCGTGTCTGTCGTTTGACTCTGTTTAACGAGGGATTAAGACTCAGTTGTACTTGTTATTTTACGCGATACATTTTTATTTATTCTTCAGTTTTCTTGATACAGCATTCGTGGCGTCGCGGAGGCAAAAATGAACCTTTCCATCCAACCCCATATTTTTTGGACTGATTGCGGCAGCAGACCGACATCGGATGCGTGGTTCCGTGGGTAACCATACTAAACCACTTGGATTTACCCAGCGATCCCCCTACTGATCTTAGTGAGGATAAAAGACTGAAGCTGAAGATGAGGAACAGCGGCAATTCGATGGTTTGGGTCTCCATGGATGCAAATTGCGTATAGACACCTTCAGTGCTCTTGATGGTGCATGGGGTTACTAAATGAACGTGTTTACCGCGCGGTATATTTTCTCCCGAATACACCAAGAAGCAGGCGAACCCTTGAATGATTTCTTTGCTTGGCTACGTCGTACAGCACGACCGTGTGCCTACTCGTCTAGTCCACAGAAAAAGATTAAAAGCTGTACGCTCACTCAGCAACTGATCACTGGAATCGCCGACAATCGCATACGTGAGGCGCAATTGCAGGAGGACGCTTGCACACTAACGTGGGATCGAGCTTGCTAATTAGCCCGAGTAACGACGGAAATTTCCTTGCAATCGAAGCAATTTTGTTCCATCAGCTTAGGTGAAGTGGCGAGAGTACAATCTTTCCGGCAATGCCCGACTGACAAACTATCTTGCTATCGTTGTAAAAGCACGTCTCACAAAGCTAAGTTTGCCGGTTGTCCCGCACGCGGGCCCAAATGCAAAAACTGTGGTAAAATTGGACACTATGCCCGCTTTTGTCGATCGCAGGCTGTCGCGCTCATTAGAGAGGAAGAAACACCGGAACGCCATGGGTGGCTAGCCGAACAACCTCCTCGTGATGCCAGCTGGGTGGTTCGGGTTTAACCCGTTCCAGCAAATAGTTCGGCGGCAGTGTTCCAGGACGTGGTGGGTTTTCGCCTGGCAAGCGTTCTCCCTATAAAAAGCCACAAATGTCTGTTTAACAACACTGCGACGTGGCGGATGTGACTCGCCACAAAATAAAGTCACTGGCCCGTGGATATCCGGAAAGTGCTATCCAACTTGCAGACATCAATCCCTTATGCTCACATTCCTGAGGATAACAAACTGTCAAAAATGCTCCGGCATATTCAGACACAAGCAACATTTATACAAAATAACATACGTATATACACTCATACACTTACATACACTGTTATACCAAACATGTACTTTTTGTACATTTTTGATCGCACTATGTTAGCTAAGCATGATCATGCCTGTAAAGGTGTGCCTCGCCTTGTCGAGAATAAAAGTTTATTTATTTATTTATTTATTTATTTAACTCAAGACAACATCTATTCAATTACCGCTGACTCCGTACCCCTAGGTTGTGCAATGATATCCGTTGTTGAACCGAAGTTTCCCGCTGCTGACATTCGTACTGTATTGTTCCTTACTGTTAAAGGTGCTGTTCCACTTGAAATGCAACTTGTTTCTGCTTCTCAGTCACTATCTTGCCTTTCCAATTTTATAGGCGCTACCTATCACAGCATACTTTACATCTCACCTCACATTCCTTCTGCAGCTATAGTAGAAACACACTAATTATATTGGGATTTATTATAGTGCATTTGCAGTTGCATTCTGTGGTTGCCGATGTCGCAGTGTATATTTCTTCGGACAACAGACAACCCTTGCTTGGGACGAACGCTATGGTGGCTTTGCCTATTGTACCATCATTCGACCGCATGCTTTTCTCTTCCGTCAACGTAACACACTGGCAGGAACATTATTCAAAGCTCATCCAGAAGTCCATCGGCCGTATTCCAGGTGGTGTGCATAGAATTCAGCTGAAACCGAATGCGAAACCAGTCCCCATTTGTCAACCTCGACCCAGTGCGCTAGCAAAACGTGAAGCGGTCTCAGCAGCCCTGCAAGCGATGCTATCAAATGATTTGATTGAATCCATCGACCGCTCTGAATGGGTGCATCCATGGTTAGTGTCATGAAAAATGTACTGTCCGAATATGCAAAGATTTGCAGGCCCTGAGCAAACAGATCCTCTTAGAGCGCTTTGTTTTGCCATCTAATGATGAACTCACTGTACGTTTAGCTGGTGCAACTGTTTTTCCAAGCTAGATTTGAAAAGTGCATTTTTCCATATGTTATTGGCCGATGATTCTAAACACCTAACTGCCTTCCTTGCTCCTGATGGCCTATTTCAGTACAAAGTCTTACCCATGGGTTTGAGTTCCGCGCCCGCCGCCTGGCAAAAGTTCGTGACTCATGCCCTAGCAGCTATCGATGGGCAGGTTGCCTACATGGATGATATTTGTGTTTGCGGGCGCTCACAGGAAGAACATGATGAAAGGCTACACAAAGTCCTTCAGCGCCTGTGATTTCAATTTGCGTCTATTCGCAGAAAAATGTATCTTCAATGCACCAGAAATTCAGTTTTTTGGACACGTCATTTCACGAAGTGGTATTAGACCGTGATAAAAACCTCAGGGCCATCTCTGAAGCGCCAACAACCAAAAACTTGACAGAACTGACGTCCCTTATAGGAATGTGCTCTTATAACCTGCGCCATCTGCCGGATTTTGCGACTGAAGCAGATCCATTATGACAGCTGAAAAAGAAAGGATCGTTGTTCGGTTGGGGCAGCAAGAAGCAATATGCTTTAATGAACTGAAAAGGAGAGTTGCGTCTGCTCCCTTAGTTGCTATCTTTGAGGAAATTTGCCGCACCTTTGTGTCCACTGATGCGTCTGATGTCAGTCTCGGAGCGGTCCTCTCACAAATACAAAACGGAGAGGAGAAAGTTGTTGCCTACGCATCACGAAAGCTATCAGATTCCCAACGTCATTATTCAGTTTGGAAGAAAGAAGCCCTTGCATGTGTGTGCGCCTGTGAAAAGTGGCATTTATTTCTGTTCGGTCGTTGTTTTATTCTGCGTACTGCTCATTCAGCCCTAACAGCCCTTCTCAGCAATGGGTCTAAAGGATCTCGCCCAATGCGAACCGATCGCTGGTATGCCAGGCTCCTTAACTACGATTCTGAACTGGTGTACCGGTCAGGTTTGTAAATCAGATTGCTGACGGCCTATCTCGCTTACCCGTGGGGTGGGAAGATGAAAAAGAGAGACCCAGAGAAGTGGCACTAGTTTTCAGTCTCGGAGCTAACCTGCCTGCCTTGACGATCGAGGAACTACGAAGGGAAAATGCTAACGATCCTTTACTGCATGAGATCATTGAATATGTGCCACAGAGCTTGCCCAAGAATAACAAAATCCCCAGTGAGTTCATTCCGTGTTAGGCAATCCGACATGAACCATCAGTGGTAGTGGGTTGCCTAATGCGTGGTTTGCTGTTTGTAGCTCGGACCCAGTTGATAGCCAAGATAAGAGCTTGCCCACAAGAGGGACATCCAGGTATAGTTGGGACCAAAAAGCTAGTGAGACTATTTCTGGTGGCCACGAATGGCATCTGGCATTAAGACATTTGTGGTCCATTGCAATGCTTGCCGATTAGCGGACAAAAGTTCTTTGCTGGTTAAAGCCCCGACGCAGTCAATGGCTTACCCGACGAAACCATGGACCAAAATCGCCATTGATATTATGGGTCCTTTTGCTACTGCTCCTACGAATAAGCGAAGTCCACTTGTTGCTACATGTGTTTACAGTAGATGGCCTGAAGTACACATGTGCGACCAAGTTACTACTTCGGTTGTGTTATGTTGGCTTAAACACTTGTTCAGTCGTTTCGGTTTATGGCATGAAATAGTAACGGATAACAGGCCACCATTTTGTAGCCGCGAATTCGCAGACTTTCTACATTGCCATAACATTTAGCACTCCAGAACTGCGCCCTACAATCCTGCAGCCAATGGCATGGTTGAGCGTTTAAACCGGTCTTTAAAAGAAGCTATACAAGCCATACACATATGAGGTTCGGACTGGGAGGATGCAGTTTCAACCGCGGTATTTTCCTGCAGAACATGTGACCACAGAGCCACCGGCAGAACGCCAGCAGAGCTGATGCTAGGAAGGCCCTTACACACAAAGTTCAATGCTGCGCATCATCTTTTATCAGAGAGAGATGCCGAAGCTTCAAATCGCATAGCATCTTACCAAAATTCCTACGCAAAAGCATCGATACCAATGCAGCCCGGCACGTACGTTCGCGTCAAAAACAGAGTGACAATGAAAGGCACACCTTCATTTTCTGCTCCAGGGCGCATCGACCGCACGCTTGGCCCGGGCACCTATCGACTAGAGAATGGCCTAATTGTCAACGCGCGTCGACTCCACATAATTCGCCGACCAGCTAATCAGCCCGACCGATATGCGCGAGAAGACCCAGCAGAGTTACCATTACCACCACTTCAGCTGCGTCGGTCCGCAAGAACGGTGAAACCTACTGATCGCTACGAACCAGGTTGAGGCGACGTTTCGGAAGGGGGAACGATAATGTGGTAACCAGGTGAGCAAGGTTGACTGGCTCAATCTCATTGGCTGGCTTGCTGACTCATTCCCGCCTTACCATTGGTCGTGTGTCTGTCGCTTACCTCTCCGTTTAACGAGGGATTGAGACTCAGTTGTACTTGGTTATTTAACGAGATACGTTTTTACATGTTGCATGGCTTTCTTGATACACCAGAGAACAGCATGGGTCCAAGGACCAAGCACTGTGGGACACCGTTCAAGACCGCTTGCCTAAGGAATAAGCTGCGACACACACGTACACACTGCTCCCTTCCCTGCAAGAACTCAGATGCCTAGTGAAGGGCGCGGCCAGATACGCCGTAGGAGCTGAGCTTTTGGGATCGCCTCAAGTGCAGTACCTTATCGAATGCTTTCGAGAAGTCTGCGAAAAGCACATCCACTATGTGGCCATTGCTCATTGCCTCGGCCCAAGCTTCACGAGCAACCAACAAATTCGTCAGACAGGAACACCCCTTCCGGAATCCGTGTTGTGCACTACTAAGTAGAGTACATCTATCCAAGTGACCCCAACGAATCTCTCACCAGCTTTTAAAGACGTTTGACCAAGACGCTAGTCAGACTGACTGGCCTACAATTGGCTGACACACTCCTACGGAAAATTTTGAAGATAAGACATATGACAGCCTCCTTTCATTCAGTAGGTAATGCACAGGTGTAACGTGACTTCTGAAACCCTGTCGTCAGCAGTCCACTTAGTTCCACCGCCAACTCATGAAGGTTGGGGTGAATTGAATCAAGTCCAGCTGCTTTCGAACGGTTCAGTTCTTGCAACAGTTTAAGGACTTGCGTTTCTACCACCGTAAACTCAGCTAAATGAGAACCCTTAGGTACACTGGGGAGAAGTTCAACTCTAGTCAACGCGGCCGCACGTACAAAAGCTCCTGCATACCGCTCCCCTAGTACACCGGCGTTATTTAAGTCCGCCTACGCACAAGTTCCATCGGTCCGCATCAAAGTGAGGATTACCCATTTGAACTACAGCGGCTCTTAACATAGGGGAAGAACTTCTTCGGATTTTCCGAAGCTCTATCAGCCAGTTCCTTTTCGTACAACAGCCCAGCTTCCCTTAAGTGTTGTTTACACCTATTTCTAGCCTCGCGGTATCTATCATAGTCCCAAGTTGATGGAGCCGCACGGTAGATCCTCCAGCACCTAGAACGCTTCTGGAACATGTACTTGCCAGTGGTACCTATCCACTGCGGCCGCGCTCGTGTCAAATTTCTCCTCGCACGCGGGATATAGGGAGTAGACACTTCCGTGAGATAACGCCTAAGTTTATCCCAAGCCGCCTGAACCGTATCGGCCACCGTGATTTCGCAAAGCAACCCAGAAGCCTTCATGCGCATTGCGTGATATTTAGCACGCCATGTTTGGATACGGCTCATCGGTGCTCTGGTGACGTCTGGTAAGAGTACACCTGAATGCTCAAAAGGCATGATCCCTGGCATCTAATGGAGAGCTGTAAGTGATATCACCTACGAAGTCTAGTGAATTGGTCAAAACTTGATTCAAAATAGATGGTAGTTGGGCATCCATGTACCTCGTGGGGATGTCCACGAACTGCTGCAACTGTACTTGTAGTGTAAGCTCAAGAAGATCTGCACCGAAAGTACCATCCGCCAAATTGCAAGAAAGATCTGCGCAGCAAACTTCTTGTAGGTTGGAAACCCCAAGTATCAAACACCTGTTTGCGGATTGGGAACGAATAAAGTGAAACACCTCTTTGAGCGCACTCCCAGGGCTCCTATACACAAGTACAACTGTAAGTTGAGCTGAGAAACTGTTAAGCACTACCGACAGAGCTTTGACAGTTTTAGCTCTTGAGTGAAACACGTAGGCATGTAAAACGTCAAGTCCATAGCTAACGTAAAGTGCAACGCTTCCGCCTTGTCGCTGAACGAAGCGATCACAGCTAAATAGTGCGAAGTAAGAAGATGCGCTTCACTGTCCGTGAAGTCCCGAGACAGCCACGTTTCAGTGCATGGAAGTATATCGGGATAGGACCCACCTATAATCAGACCTATCTCGCACCTTTTATTTCTTAGGCTACGCACATTACTTAGCACTACCTGAAGGTACTCGTAATGTACAGTCCTGGGTCGTACGCTACTAGTACTGGCACTGGGAGGCGGAAACAGACCGCCGGCTGACCACCCGAAAACCACCAACCGGAGACCTTGTTCACTGGCCGCTCGCCTGGTTTTGAGGTCTTCAATGGCCTCTTTTAGCTTCAGCTTATCCCCTAATGGTCGGCCTGGCTGAACGCTAACATTGATACCCTTCAATCGGAAGACGAACTACAACAGCGCGTGGCGTTCCTCCGGGTTGGATAGGACTACGCAAAGCAAGCGCGGTAGGGGTTTGGGGCGTTAACTGGGACGTTACCCAAACTAGTCAGTTTCCTGACCATTTCTTCGCATCGACTGCGTAACCTCCTCCAATTCCGTGACACAATCGTTACTAAGACGCTGCCGCATGTCATACAAATCGCGCCTTGTTAAACGAATTCTACATTTAAGACGCAAAATGCGCGCACCTCTTGCGTGCAACGAAACGTCTTCATTAAGTTAAACACCATACTTTACCGCTCCGCTGTTAGCCGCCGATTTTCGCCTTACAACCAAGGTTTCCCACGTGGAAGCTGTGCGAATGCCAAAGACAGGCATTCCCAAGGTCCTAACATTCCTCTTAAAATCGCTGAGAACCGCGCAGGGCAATTGTAACACCCGTACCTTTGGTATGTAATCAAGGCTCTACCGACGGCTTCCAGGAGTCTAATCCTTACTTACTGCATTTTAACAGGAAAAGTTGGACAGGACTTGAGCTGATTATTTAACCCGGCTAGGTTGCTTTCTCTCGCTTCACTTGCTGCTCTTACTTCACGTAACGTACACAGGGGGGACTGCTAGCGCAGGGAACGTTGGCAGTGATTGGTTGATCAGGGTGTGTTTTGGGTGTTTTGTTTTAGATCTATCAAGACCTAGCAACTTATCATTTCTTGGCTCAACGATTTGCTCAAGAAGGAACACTCAAGTAATTTTCCTATCGTTCTAGTCCATCTGAACCTGAATCAGGCTGATAGGCAACACTTACCGCTTTCCAGCAACATTCGATTGCTTACTATGCACACACACAAACTGAATATATAGGTACTGGCATCTTTCCGGTAGCACCTGTCCAATCTCCTATTGTTTAGCTTCCGCAGTTTTAACGCTCTGATGAATGAGCGATGTCGCCGTTTCCATCTGAAATAGTTTCAGATCCTCATTCATCCATGAAACGTCCACATATGGACCATTGAAGATACGTCGGAATGCACAAGATTTATTCACCATGGCTGATCTCGCTAGAAGCGGGAAACCGATTAACCACCGTAACCCATTTAAACCATTCACTTTATTGATTTCTAACCCTCCTCTTGGCATATCAACTACGACTTCAACATAATACTAAACACACACATGCGTCGGAAGACCCAAAGCTTTCATTTATCAACATGCAACCTTGCGTACTACAGTCACACTGCTAGAAGATCATTCATCTCGATTGGCGGATCCGACGGTCCGATAGAAGACTTGAGTGGGTGCAATAGCTGGCTACGCGGATGATCCCTACTCTTCGGACACTAGATTACATTGACAGATGCCGACGATTAAGGATGCAAACTCTAGAATACCGGCGACTAAGAATGCACCTCATAAACGTTTTTCGAGTATTACGGCTGGGACAGATACCGTCCCTTCGTCCTCTGTTTAAAATCAATGAAACCAACATTACAAGGGGACGTCAATGCAAGCTAGAGGAAACGCGATTGGATAATGTAAGGCATTTTTACTGTTCTGAATGACGAGTCGTGTGTTATTAGAACCGTCTACCATCGACGATCGTGCAACCTGCAACCCACGACCAATTCAAAAGAGGCATGGACTTTTATTTTGCTGCTCTGTGCTATAATGAACATATCTCAGCGGTACTCCAACCAACCATCAACTACTCAACCACTGGACCCAGGGTGCACCTAGAATGACATCTGAGGCACTTTTGATGGAGTGCACACAGCAATTTTTTGCTACTAATACTCCTGATTCTAAACGATGCATTATCTTCCAAATGCTTGGATTGTTGTAAACCTGTAACTTCTCGGTTGAATGCTGTTCAACGTTTCTCCTACGAAGGGTGACTGCACATTGCATGTCGTAGCATCGGTCTATATGTATACGATCCACTGCAGAGGACTACTTCCTCGGTCCTCCTCTATAGTTTTGACCTATGCCGCGCTGGACTGAGTGTCAGGCGCGTTTCGGGTGGTCTACCTCCAAGTCCCTCATGTCTGCTTTCTGTGCAAAAGAAAAAGGCTGCTCCGCTGCCCCAACGACAACTATCCTCTGGCCAGTCGGACTCCAGAAAAGATGGCAGATACCGACACTATACCGCTTAATGGACTACCTGCAGTCAGCTTGCGTTTCTCTTCTGCTCAACCCGAGGAAATCTCCGCTACTGCCTCCTTGCCATCCCCATGCTTCACATCATCTGGTTCTGTCCCGGTTACCCCCACTGGTAAGCAAAGCCAGGCGCAATTCTCTTCAATTTCTGCGACTCCGACGGCTGTTGACTTTGGTGAAGCCCAAAGTATTAAGACTTATGCATCCGTAGCGAACGAATGTGCGCCACTGCCCTCTCTGAAAGTATGGGCGAGACAGGTATCAAGGGGAAACCCAAACCCTTGTCTTCACAATCGCAGTCGAAGCTGGTTCTGGATATAGTCGATGAGCTGGACAAACTGCTTAAGAATAGTCCGCCTCCCACAAGCCGCCGCTTTCCGATAACAACAAATCACTATCTCATGGTCGTTTCCTAATCATCATAAATGCTCCTGAGTCGTCAAAATCCCGTCCAGCTGTATGGATTATGCAGGATCAAGTGTTTCTAAAAATGCTGATCTCCTTACTGCTCGACGAAGTTGAGCCAGGAATCAACATCGTCTCCACTTTCCGCCTTGGCAAGAAACAAGAGGACTACTCTAAGGTCCGTCCTTTGAAGGTTGTATGTCAAAGCGATGATGAAGTTCGTCGCATTCTCATAAGAGCTCCGCGTCTTAAAGGTGAACCATTTTTGTACTGCGAGACCTCTCTCCGGAGGATCCAGTAAAAATGAAAAAAAACAGTTGATAAACTTAGATCTCATCATAATAACGGTGAGACGGACCTGCATGTGGTGTATTTTGGCGCACTTCGAAAAACACCAACAACCGGCTGGAGACCACTCCTTTTCATGCTTGAGCGTTAGAGTTGAAGAATATACTGCGCATACCTTCTTCCAGTGTGCGCAGTCACGGAAACAAACTAGACGAATTTCAGCTTATTGCTTCCAGGAATCGGCCGGCTCTTATAGCTTTCACTGAGACCTGGTTGTCCTCGAATATCCTGGACTCAGAGGTGCAAACCCCAGGATACCACCTTTGCTGGGCAGACCGCCATGGAGGAAGACCTGGGGGCGATGTGATACTCTACTGGAAGACGGACTACAAGGCTCATCTGGTTGAAGCTACCCATGGTAAAGAGGGTGACTTGGAAACTGGTTCTGTGTTCATGATAGATGCATATCTCTTATGGTCGGTGTTTTCTACAGGGCCCCATTGGGTTCCGGAGCTTGCCTGCTGGACGCGATCAAAATTCATGGTAGGCGCTAGGACTGCTTATTACTGAGGAATTCAGTGCCCCGGGTATCGACCGGGACGTACTGCATTGTGTTCCCTATTCAAACGCTATTGATTTCGCTCTCTTAGAGACGGTTCTTGAATGTAACTTATCCCAACATGTCACAATGCTTACTCGTACAATTACAAGGCAAACACACCTTATTCTTAACCTTTTACTCTCACCGGCACATTCAGATGTCACAGGCCTAGCTGTTCTTCAGCCCATTGGTAAAAGCGATCACTGTGATTTCTTTCTTCTGGAATCGCTACCTTATTCTCTACAACCAAGGTAGCTTCCGCAGAAATTTCTGGCGTGTTGATCCCAACGCCTACAAACGGCAGCCAATTCTGTGGAATGGAGTAAACCCGAACCCGTGGAACTGGGCGATGAGTGGAACCTCTTGTACTCCAGCATGACTTCGCTTGCTGAGCAGATAGTACCTGTCCACAGAAGACCTTTTGCCAGAGGTTCACCACGAATTGAGCAAGAACTGAGGGGCCTAATGAACAAAAGAAGAAAACTGTGGGTCCGATTTAAGCTCACGCACTCCGAGTCCTACTATTCGGCATATAAAGTGGCCAGAAATATCTGCAACTTGATAAAACGAAAGCAACGGCACAAGTACGAACTCAATTTGGCCGTGCAATCCAAGACGACTCCCAACCAGTCCCAACGAGACTGGACCTTAACGTCGTGCGAAGGTTTGCGTACCTCGACCCATGGAGCTATACTGAGTGGTGCCTTCGGGCACCCTGAGAGCTACTCCCACCAGGTTGGTCATTAGTAAGTGGTCAGACAAACCCACTCTCCAGGTTGGAGGTTTGAAATGGAATGGCGTCCATTTCTGTAAAACTATATATTTGCAACCTCTCCGCTGCTTTGTGGACAGGCTTTTGCGCCAAAGGCTTTGAGTGATGACCCTATTCGTCCTCCTATCTACGTCTGGTCGCCCTGTCAGTATCTCAGACCACATACAACCATGACACTTGGTGGGGATCAGCTAGAAGTTGTACAAAAATCAACTACCTTGGAAGTTGTATTAGCGTCCTTGGGATTGAAGATGAGACCACGAATCTTATATCAAGAGCTCGAGGTGCTTTTGCTAACATTTGCCACCTATGGCGGCGGCACGACATCACTCTCGCCCTGAAGGGTAGAGTGTACAGTGCTGTGGTACGTTCAAACTTACTGTACGGTTATGAAAACTGGCTCCTAAGATCGGTTGACATAAAGAGGCTAGTTACGTTCGACCATCGGTGCCTTCGCAGTTTGGCTCACATCTGGTGGGAACACCACGTGAGTAACGAGCGTGTTCGACGCCTTGTTTACGGCACAGGAAAAGGAACTGAACCGCTCGGCACCGTTATATCATGCACCAGGCTCTGATCGCTCGGTTACGTGTTACGCATGCCAGCCCACCGACTCCCGCGACATGCATTGTTTGCACGCCGGGGGATGTGGATGGAATAAGAGGAGAGGTGGCCAAGCGATGACTTGGTCCAGAGGAGTGAACACCCTAACTTCGGAGCTGGCCTTGGTTGGAGCTTCACGGCTCCCTGGTTGGGGTCCAAAAGATGATGAACACATTTTGCTAGATACACTGGCATGGCAAGAAGCCGACCTCAGTGGCGTCCGTGTTGTGAGTTACTTTGTCGTTTCCCATCCCTTTCTGCCTCCCCTGCAAACACGATCTCATTTCGCAGCGTGCTAGAATTTTACGTAATCATTTTTCTTTTTGCCTAGTAGCCGGCTAGTAGCTTACCGGAACGATGCCCGTCCGTTGCTGGTAGCTCAGCTAGCATGCAACTTGTATTTATTTTCCTTTTCCTTTATGTATTGCGGCACAGTAGCTGAGGTGTTTCCCACCCATAACTAACGTTTATAATGATGAACGCTGATGATCAGGAGGCACCTTAACTGCTGCATACTGCAGGGCGGGAAAACGCGCTACCGCTGGCGCCTCCCTTCTTTCTTTTCCACCCTTCTCTCTTACTCCCATCCCTGCCCCCATTACTAACCTTCCTTCTGTAATTCAACGCTTAATTGGCAGCAACTGAAGTGTTACTGGAGTAGTACTATCTGCAGCCACCATCCCACCGCACCTATCGGACGCCTATCGGCAAAAGTCCCTTATAAGGCCACGCTATCCCGTTTTCATGGCGACATTCAAGGTTCGAACTCTAAGACAACCAGGTCAACATGCTGCACTCGCACGCACCTTGGACACCCTGGGTGTTGATGTGTGTTGTGTCCGAAACTAGGATCAATGACTCCAACGTGGTTATTGAATTAACTGCACTCGGCTTATCCTCTCGTTATTGGTTGCACGCATCCGGAGACGTCGAGGCAGTACTCACGGATCAAGCGCGTGTAGGTATCTTTCTAAGCTCTAAAGCTGAGCCATCGTTGGTTGATTTGATTCCGGTGAACAGCCGTTTATGCGCAGCCCGTTTGACGACACCAGCTAGGTTGATTCCTGAAGCAGTATAAAACGCTGTTTGTTTGTGATTTCCGTTTATGCTCCTACTGACTGCATTTTTTGGGACGTTATGTTGTCTACACAAAGTGTAGGCGCCTTGACCCGGACTGTTTGCTTAGGGCATTAAGGTTTTCAGGTAAGTCCCCCTTCTCTTCCTCTTCTTATTATTTATTTCATAGGTCCTCGTGGTTGTATGGCAGCGAAGCATCAGTTCGTACGGTTGATGTACTGCTGTTGAGGTGGATGATGATGATGGTTTCTAATGCTGTCAAGTACACCTTCTATCACGAACTGAATCCGCTACAACCTAGTGCTACTAGTTCAGATATTATAGTATTTGCACGGGATATGAACGCACAAGTAGGGCGTCTGAGCTCTCCAGACGCTCAGCTGGGTGATAATTATGGGCATAACTCTAAACGGACTGACAGAGGCGAACGTCTGCTGCAAATGTATGCGGAGCACCAGTTGTTTCTTAGTAGCACTGCTTTAAGACACATTGGACGCCGAAGTGCCACTGCCGTCCTCCTGTAGCTGGCCAGCAATGGACCCACGGCCATAAGTTACAGGTGTCTTGGTATCATCTTGGATTACCGCTCGTGCTGGAGTACCTGCGTCAACTCTGATCATGTTTTGGTACGCTATCGTTTTTCCACGAATTTTATCAGGTGGCGCACCAAGCTTCTCCTCCGATTTGAATCTGAGAACTTGTAACAATCCTCGGTCAGGCAAGCTTAGCAAAACGCACTGCGTACTGGACTTGCGCTATATTGTTCTAATGACATTAAACTTCAGTGAAATAGGAGCTCGAACGCCATGCACGACGCAGGAGCATCTGCTTGTGGCACTATCCATCGTCACCGCACCACACACCGGATATCCGAGAGGGCGGTGAACCTGTTGGAATCCGGAAGATCCCTCCCGGCTGGCTCTGAGCACAATGTGACCAGACGGGCTATTAGGGGCAAAGCAAAGCGGAGTATGCGTGCTGACAAGGAAGTCTGGTGGATCACTCGAGCTCAAGAAATGGATGAGGCGGGAGCAGTGGGCAATTACCGCAAGCTCTTCCAGCTAATCCGCACCACTGGTCCCAGAAAACCAGGCGTCAGTGAGACAATCAGAGACGGCGCGGGTGCGCTGATACACAATAAGGAGCGCCGTATGGGTCGATGGGCTGAACACTTTGAAGATCAGTTCAGCTGGCCCCTTGCTCCCGGACCTCTTCCTACTCAGGTGATGCAGGATGAGCCATGGACTGTTAGTTTAGAGCCTCCGTCAGAGGCCTAGGTGCGAAACGCAATCACAGCCCTCAATCGCTCCCGTGCCGCTGGCCCGGATTCCCTCCCACCTGCACTATTTAAGGATGGAGGTGAGGTCCTCTGCAAAGCACTGACCTCCCTATTCGAACGTACCTGGAGCAAAGAGTGTGTGCCGGCTAATTGGAGCGAATCGATTATAGTGGCAATATATAAAAAGGGCAGTCGCACAGACTGTGCGAACCACAGGGGTATTAGCCTAACGCCAGTTGTGACAAAATTACTGGCCTCGATTCTCGTTCGTCGTCTCACTGTGAAACGAGAATCTCGGATTAGGGAAGAGCAGGCCGGATTTCGCCCAGGACGTGGCTGTATAGACCATATATTTACTTTGCAGCAGGTGCTATAGCAGCGCCACGCATACCGCAGACCGACAATAGCTGTGTTCCTTGATTGCAAGTGTGCGTTTGATTCAGTCGATCGATCGGTTCTGTTCGAAATGCTTGCGCGGAAAGGTGTTCCCACGAAATATGTGAACCTCATTCGTGCGCTATACTCGAACACTACAGGCCGCGTCAGGGTCTACGGTGTCCTATTGGATAGTTTTCCGACCACAAGTGACGTTCTTTAGGTTTGTCCGATTTCCCCGTCTTTGTTTAGCTTCGTCGTGGATTCTATCATGGAATGTTCCCTTGCGGAATCTCACGATGTAGGCGTCGAAATGCTGCCTGGTGAACGGTTAGTTGATCTAGATTATGCGGACGATATCGTCTTGCTTTTCGACAACGTTGGGGCGGCACAATCGACCCTGAATAACTTGTCCAGCGTGGTCCCATTATTTGGTATGCACTTCGCACCTTCAAAGTGCAAAGTGTTGCTGCAGGACCACCAGCCACTTGATGACCCCTTGACGCTTGCTAACGAAGAAATCGAGGAAGTTGAGCAATTCACTTCTCTTGGCAACTGCATCAGCAACGATGGGCGCATAGAAACTGACATGAGCTCACGCATTGCAAAGGCCAGAGCTGCCTTCTTGAACCTGCGGCATCTTCCTTGACAGAAGGGAGTTTTCCTCTATCTGAAAGACCGTGTATACAAGAGCACAGTGAGGGCCGTTCTGCCCTATGTGAGTGAGACTTGGAACCTTCGGTCTAAAGGTCTGAGGAGCCTTCAAGTCTTTGATCATCTTTGTGAAGCATTGCTAGTGTCGGATGGCACCAGCGTGTCCGCAAAAATGATGTGGGTAAGCGAGTACTAGTTAGTGATTATCATGCCAGTTCTCTAGAACAATTGATAGCAGTGAATATGTTGCGTTGGTTTGGGCACGTGCTACGCATGTCTGGTCATCGCTTACCTAGAAAAGCCTTGTTCAGTCTACCAGGTGTAGGGTGGCGCTAAGCTCGAGGTAGACAGGATTTTACTTAAAAGTGGGAAATGAAGTCACTGAAGACCAAACTGGGTGCCGCTGGTCCGTCTTGCCTTCCAGACTGGAGTCCACGTAACTCGCCTTGTGTTTACAGGACATGGTTGGCAACCGACACCAGTGGCGCGTCTGCTGCCGTCTCCTAATCGGATTGCCTGTTTAAAGTGCGTTTAGTGCGAAGTTTTCTGGGGGATAATGGCTGGTTATGACGCGGGGCAGTAAAAGCCGCAAGGAATCTGTCTCGCCGATGCCGCCTTTGCACGATAGCTAGCTGTTTGTGATGGTATTTTGTCTACGGAAGGTGTAGGCGCTCCAACCCTGAATGTTTGCCTAGGGTATTAAGGTTTTCAGGTTAGTCCCCTTTCTTTCCTTTTTATTATTCTTTATTCCATGGGTAATCATGGTTGTATGGCAGTGAAGCATTGGTTCAACTGGCTGACGTACTGCTACTGATGGAGACGGCTCCCAAGACCCTTCTCTTACCTGAAGAGATGTACCAGAGCAGGCAGTGGTATTGCTGCCCTGTATTTCTTTGCGCATGTTGGTTTACTTGACGATGACGCTGCGAAAGCCACTCTCCTGGCCATGCGATATTCATCTGTTTACTCTATGGAGACGTCATTACCCAGTGACGCGGTCAATACACCCCTCTCCGTTAGAGCACGTAGAAATGAGCGCTGTTGTCTTTGCTGAGGTCATTCGTGAATTAGAGCCGAACCCCTCGCCGGCTCCTGGTGAATTGCATCTGCTTTTCCTCAAGACTGTGGCTGATGGCATTGCCACTCTTGTTTGCCGGGTATTGCACCAGTGCCTTGAATTCGGACGGCTCGCGATCGCTTAGAATGTGGGAGAGATGGGATAGCCAAAATGCTGCCAATTATCGACTAATCTGCTTACCGTCAATATTGTGCAAGGTAATGGGGAGGATTCTCAAGCGGGCACTTCCACCTCGAGAACCTAAACATCATCTCTTGTGCGCAGCATGGTTTTCGGCGGGCAAGCTGGTGTTCTTCGAATCTGCTTGTTGCCCGGGAAAGGTGGGCGAACTCATTAGACGCTGGGAAACGCCTGGATGTTGTTTTGTCGATTTCAACAAGGTTTTTGATAAAGTTACTCAAACAAGAATACTTCATAAACTACGAGGAATCGGTGCTTCTGGGAACGTTCTCTCTTGGATAGCTGATAATTTGGGTGATCGAACAATGCAAGTCAACGTGAACGCCCTTGTGCTCATGACTAGCTGTGTCCCGCAGGGTTCGGTCGTTGGCCCAGAACTTTTCGTGATCTTTGTCAAGGACCTACGGTGGGTACTTCAGTCAGATTGCTTGATTTACGTTGAGGACTTAAACCTGTGGCTAAAGGTATCTTGTCTTGACGATGTGGACAGGTTACGGGCTACAGTTGATCCGTTACATGAGTTGTTAGACAAATAGCGGTTGTCCATAAATCGCGATAAGTGATCGGTTTCCCACCCATTGGTGTTCCTGAGCCTTTCAGGACGTACCACATTGGTGCGGCTTTGCTCAGAACCTCATTCCATGAAAAAGGCTTCGGTGTGTTAGTGTCATCTGATCTACGGACTACGCAGGACACCTTACGAAGGATTGGTGCTACCAACAGGATGTCCCATGCCATACGAAGTGCCTTCTCGCGTTTGACTCCGGATATCTTCAGACTTTTGTTTACTTTCCATGTGCGCCCCAATCGCGAATACGGATTACCTGCCGTCTTTCCTCTCACCAAGTTCAAATGTGACCTCATTAAGAAGGGCCAACGGCGGGGATCGAAATACGTCTTTGAGTTACGTGGCTTGCCCTATCCCCTAAGACTTCTGCGGATGAGCCTGTTCTTCCTGGATTATCGTCGACCTCGCGCTGACCTGATTTCTACCAGGCACATCCTGAGAGGAGAGATGGGGACGGAGCTGCAGGCGTTCTTTTAATTCAATGCAAATAGTTCAACTCGTGGCCACAACTGGAAACTGTTTATACCCAGAAGGCACCGGGTTCGCCTTGCTCTCGCTCTGTCAACACGCGTAGTCAACGATTGGAACGACATACCGAAGCATGTGTTCGATGCCCAGACCGAAGAATGTTTCAAGCGAATATTGGATTCTTACCTTTTGAGTACGACCGACCCTTGCAGCTTCCACTGTAGCTGTCACGGTCCCTTGTGGAATACCGCTTAGCAACGAATCGTGGCCTCCACAAAATGATTGGGAAGCGATTAAGCTGACAAAGGATTTTTCTTTCTGCTCTCTACAACCTATGATCCTTTGGTCTAATGGGTCCCTAACACTGCAGCGTGTCACCGAGGCACGTGCTCTAGGCGTCATCCTGACGGGGGCCTTTGAGCTCTCAGCGCAGTGCAGGCATGCGGCTAATAAGTCGCGACAGTAATTTCTTCTCAGGAGAGTTCTGCGTTGTACCAAGCCAGATGTCTTGCTTCCCTTGTTCAAAGTTGTGGTCAGACCACATCTGGAATACTGTGTTCAAGCATGGGCACCCTACGTGCAGAAAGATATTCTTTGTGTTGAGAATGTACAGAGACTAGCCACACGAAAGATAAAAGGCCAGCACTAGTTTCCATGTGAAGATCAGTTAGCTAACTTGCGTTTGCTCTCAATGAGAAGACGCAGCTTGAGAAGTGACTTAATAGGGACGTTCAAAATCATGTAAGGTCCCACTGGTCTCAGGCCCACCGCTCTGTTTGTACCAGCTACATCAGACAAATTAGGGGGCTATTGCATGAAATTGAAGCAGCATAGCTCTAGACTGGAGTTAATAGCCCAGTTCTTTGCAAACCGGATTGTAACTGTTTGGAATAACCTTCTGCTCTATTAGCATGCGAAACTGGGGGAATTTAAACGTAACCTAGACAAACATTCGTTGGCCCTGTTTCCCGAATTTCCTTGAGCTTCGGTGACTACCCTAATCTCATTACTTCGCCATAGTGTGTTGTTCGTTTCGCACTTGCGTCTGTTTTCTCAACATAATAGAATCAAGAATATTCTACCAAATTCACAATGCTGAAAGCTCTTTTTCTCTTACTGACATACGAAACGGGACGCTCCTTAAGCGAAAGCTTGTTTAGTTCCTGGATCTTGTCCTGCCTGTTCACTTCACAATCTACATAGCCAACTTTTAGCCTAACGTATCACGCAATCCTCACCAGCTTATGGGCTTAACTGGTTGGTTAGAATCCCGGTCCGACATAGCGTGCTTTAACATTGAACACGATCTTTATCATTCTCTTCTACACACTGAGGCAAAAGGCATTAGTTCCACTGGGACCCGTGTTTTGCGGTGGCCAGCGACGCACAACTTCTGAGGAACCGTCCCTTCAGTATATGTACGGCTTCCGCACAATCCGTGTCCCCCTCAGACGGCGATTTACCCGTGTCATTAATGAACTTGCTCGGGTATGGTTATTCTTCACCCAAAGGTAAAAGAAGCTGAGCCTCCTTCGCTATGTTGGAAGAAACACCGCTGCCTTGTGAATGATAATGGGCTCAAGGATGAGCTCAAGACTTATGCCACAGTGTCGAGTGCCAGCACCACAAGGACAGCTAGAATGACGCCAACCGCAATCAAGTCCGCGAGGAAAAGTACCTCAAGGTCCTTACCGTAGATACAAGCAGGTGAAATAAGGTCCATTCTCCCTCCATCTCTTACTACGTCTGGCCCAACGACCCCAAATATAGATCGTAGTCGAAATCATTCCGACTCTTCTCCAGAGCGTCTGCTACCTGGGAACCACAGCACCATGGGAAAAACATATGCCACCGTCGTGGGTCAGAGAACGAAACAATGGCTGCCGTTTTTCAACGATAAAGTGAATAGAGACATTAAACCAAAGACGCGGTAAGACACCTCACGCTCACAGCTTACAATGCTCCTAGACAAGCTGCATCAGCTGGAGCATATGATTAATACAAATTTAAAACCCACACTGCAACTGGTTCTGCAGGAGTTAAATTTCCTCCTCGGGAGTGCTAACAGTATCGTCGATGTCCTGGAATCTGATAAGAAAACGTCATCAGAGTGAATACAGGACGACCAACATTTTTGACCACGCATGGTCTCACTATTGTTTGATGACGGAGAACCTAGAATCACTACGGTGTCCGCATTTCGTCTCGGCAGAGGGCATGAGGACTCCTCTGTTAAGTCTCCTCAAAACTGTGTACCGAGACGAGACTGAATACCACCGTATCCTAAGGCGGACCTCACGTATTAAGGGAGAAACGTTCTATTTTCTGAGAGATATTTGCCCTGAGGACCGTGTTGAAATGAAGTTGGCCGCTGAAGAGCTACAAACTCGAAGGTCAAACGGCTAGACCAATTTTTATATTTTGGGTTTTCGAGTTGTGCAGAGAAGTACGATGGAGGCCGATCCTACTCCTGTCCGGAACGTAGGATCAAGGCCGACACATGGACACTGCGTGATGCCTTCCAACTTGCGCAGCTTAAAAAGCAAACGGGATGAGATGCTTTCCCTTACCTCGGTGGTACACCCAGACCTGATAGTCTTGACTGAGACCTATTTACGGTTACTCCTGATAGCTAACTTCATATCTCTGGATACCAGCTTTCTAGAGCTGAGCGCCATGAAACGAGGACGTGGGGTGTTATTCTTTTGTGGAGAACAGATCTTAAAGCACACACTAGCGAGGCCATTAGCGATGGTGGTATGGAAATGCTCTGCTGTCGAATTCAAGACATATGCGAACCCCTTAAAGTTGGCGTAATGTACAGAGCCCATCCGGAAACTGTAACTGAGTTCATGACTCACTCAAAACCTATGGGAACGACAGGGGCTACCTACTACTGAGGGACTCCAATACACCGGATGTTGACTTGGATCTGCTTTACTGGGCTTTCTCCCATATTATTTATAAATAAATAAATAAAAGGGTATATTTCTAGACCTGCTAGAGCCTGCACCCTAAAGGGTTCAGATCAATGCTTACATTTATCCGATGCTCTTGCATGGAAGTTGGCAAAATATATGTTCATCGTTAGCAATTGCAAATGCATTGGCACTGTTTAGTATACAGCTACTGGGTCGCAGGCGCCCACCTTGACATTTTTCTGGTTCCTTCGGGCGATATTGAGCTCCTTGTATTTTATTGTGAATACTTCGCGGAGGTGTAGTTTGCCTTTTCTCCTTGGAACAGAATCCAATTTGCCACAAGTTCCCTTTAAATTGATCGCACAATAATTGGCCACTCAGTTGCCCCAATTGTTGTTGCGCACATGGAAGAAAGGAATGAAGGAATTATAAGGCATACGAACAGTAAAAACAATTCCGAAAAATGCAGACATAAATGGAAGCAATTTGTTAAGAGAGAAAATAAATCTGCGTGCTTCAGTAGAAAAATACCCATTAACAAAAAAATATAGCCCTACTTTTATTACGCTGATATTGCTCTCCGGCGCAAAATTTCAACATGAGTTATTCTCAGATAAAAGAAAAAGCCTTTCTAAAGTTAGAATACCGCTGGTCTTCTTGGAGCAGCCCTCGAAGCCAACTTATCACGACGGCTTCATGCCTACAAGAATACTTCCGAGGCAGCCTCGGTATATCCTCGATTTGATACTCACACCAGTCGCTTCTGACGTCGCTGGACTGACCACTTGTCGCCCGTTGGTTATAGCGATCACCGTCCCTTCATGTTTACGTGGACTCGTCGTGTCACTTCTGATCAAGGAATCTAACGCCGCAATTCTTGGCGCACCGACCCCCTCCACCTAAGAGAGGCGGCTGACAAGCTTGACTGGAACATTTCGCATGAGCTTGAACTCGACTGTGCCTGTGCCATTTTGCGCCCCAAGCTGAACTTGCTGATTTAACAAGTTGAACCAAACATCAAACGACGGCGTTTCATGAGAGGTCCTCACTGTATTGATCGCAAACCACGGACCCTAATGAGCCAACGGAGAAAACTATGAAATAGATTTAAGGCCTCTTAAATGGTCTCGGATTATGCCCATTGTTAGAAGCTTAGAAATCTCTATTCTCTAAAGATGCACAACAAGTGGTTCCATTATGAACGGAATCTGGCTAAAACAATCCCGGTCTAGGCCCAAAAACTCTGTGAATACATTAACAGAATGACCAAAGCCAGCTGTAACATACCTGCGCTGTTATCCCATACAGATAACACTGTACTGCATGAGGACCATGTATATTTGCTAGAAGCTCAGCCTACCGACAGTCTAAAAGTTCCCATAGGCTGCGTCAGATCGAACTCAACGTGGTACTATTATGAAACTCCTACTAGAGCTAGACCCAGACTCCTTACCGGGCCCTGACGGTCTTCATCCTTCGTTCCACTTGTCCCTAAAAATTGGTCGTCTACCTGTCGACTGCAACAGGTATCGTGATGCAAAAGTACAAAGACGGACACCCATTAAGATCCAGTGAAGTATCATTCTATGTGCTTGACATCGATAATCTGCAAGATTATAGAAAAGATCCTTAAACACGCTCTCCAGAACAACTGTGATGAATTGAACATCACATCCTCTACACAGCATGGATTTCGGAAGGGACGCTGTTGCATCACTAACTTGTTA
The DNA here is from genome assembly GCA_944474145.2 of Dicrocoelium dendriticum. Classification (NCBI taxonomy): domain Eukaryota; kingdom Metazoa; phylum Platyhelminthes; class Trematoda; order Plagiorchiida; family Dicrocoeliidae; genus Dicrocoelium; species Dicrocoelium dendriticum. The sequence continues at coordinate 75,203,714 of OX104064.1, read as the reverse complement.
GTCGCGAGAGAAAAATGGTCAAGATCAATCGATGCCGGCCAACGATTAGATATTTTCTTAGTCGATTTCAGCAAAGCACTAGATAAGATCTCACATCAACGGCTACTCTGCAAGCTCCGCGAAACTGGTGTGGTTGGTAACCTTTACTCCTAGATCGCGGATTTTCTTGACGGAAGAACCGTGCAAGTGAAAGCGAACGAGACACTTTCTCAGCCAGTGCACATGACCAGTGGAGTTTGGAAAAGATCTGTACTTTGGCTTAAACTTTTCAAGCCATTCATTAACGATCTTCCTGCATTACTTCAAAATGAATGTTCAATCTGTGCAGATGTTCTTAAGCTGTGGTCTGTGGTACCCGACCTTGATGCCGCTGATGGAATACAGCACTCGCTAAATATACTACACCAGTGGTCCATCAAGTGGTACTTGCCCATCAATTGTGAAAGATGTTGCGTCCTTCCAATAGGTGCGTCTGAGTCACTCGGTACCTACCAAAATGGTGGTTTCCTTCCCAAGTATGCTGTAATTGCCTCTAACCTAAAGACAACCCAGAATACGCTTAGGAGGCCGCTGCCAACTGGGTGTGCTCCTGTATGGCTTGTACATACCTCTCTTCCCAATTGTACTTTCCTATTCTCATACTCACTATTATTGTACAGTTTTGTGTTAACTACCAACAAAATGCTTTCGGGTTTCGACTAGCCTTCTGGTTTCGGCTACGCGTGTTTTGCCGTTGATCGTCGTCGGTCAGCTAGCCTCGTCCATCGATCACCGGATCTAACGCGTCGATTTATTGTGTCCACTAAGTTTCGTTTTCCGAGCGGAGTGTGCGACTAACTGACGGCCTACCAAAGATCGTGCTTTACCTTAGCTTGGCAATTTAGTCCCGCTAGATTGTCTGTTCTACGCGGTCATTCCTGGAAGCTGGACAAACCGCGGTCCGATCGGATTAGGGCGAAAATCCGGCTGTCACGCCGAGTTATCGACCGCTGGAACATGCTTCCGAAAAGTGTTATCAGGGAATATACGGTTAAGGGGTTTGAGCGGCAACTTGACGCTCTTGGGTGGCAACACGAAACCTTTCCATTTTCTTGCATAACTCGCATCTTCATACTTCGGTTTCCTTTTCTCTACCTTACTTCACGCCTTGGTATTATTTTCTTACTTAAAGTGCACTTCCTTATTCTGTACCTTTGATTTCTCTTCCTATCCTTTGTTTACTTCAAGTGACTGCCACAGCAGGGACTGCTATGGCAGGAAATGTGGGCATTAACTGGTTGGCCAGGGTGCGATACGGGTGTTCCGTTTTAGATCCATCAATAACTGAGCACTTCCTCAATTCCTGGCTCAACCATCCACTCGAGATGGAACATTTACGGGTTCTCCTATCGTTCCAGTCCCATCTGAACTGAACTGAACTGAACCTAAGGTCAGCTCCATCATTCTTATTTGTAGACTAAGAGTTCTTTTATGTAGTTAAACCATTTCCGTTTGGCCTTTCCACTATATATTTGGTGACCCCGTTCGCTTTTTTGAAAACACAGCACTCCTTTTTTGTGTCTTTACTATGTTGGACCACGATTCCCGCACTGACATTGTAGAAGATTTTGTTGGGTTTTCTTTCCCTGCCTTCGGTTCATCTATCCTCACGTGGTTTTTACAATTGGAAGCTCCTTTTCGCGTACGTCTTATTACTTCTCAGTCATTAATGTTCGCACATGTCACTGCCCAGCTTCCTACCCACATCGCAACTGACCTTATAGATTTGCTCGACCCGATTTTGGCTGACGCACCTTACGCTAGGCTGAAAGCCGTCTTTTTGAAGCGCACCATGACCTACGACGAAGCTAGACTTCGGCAGTTAATTTCCGGTGTTGAACTAGGCCATCGAAAGCCGTCACAACTTCTCAGGCACATGCGTACGTTAGCCGGTTCCTCTAAGATCGAAGACAATTCTGCGACGGCTCTGGACGAAATGTCTTCTGGCGAACACCTCAGCTCTTCTCGCCGTGTTCGCAGATGTTTTGTTTTTGTACAAGCTGGCCGAAACAGCTGACAGAGTTCACCAGTGCCTTCATAACCACGCAGTATGTCACTCATTTAGGTTGACCACTAACGCCGATCTTAAGACTGACCCGATTAAGCCATTTCCGAGAGGTTATCAAAGCTGGAGCTCGCTATCTAGAGCATTAATCGCTACAGTGGTAGTAGCCCTAGACACCGCTCTCAAAGTAGACGTAGTCCCGCCAGGAGTACGAAACGTCATTTCTGTTGGTACCGTCACGGTTTTGGCGATGATGCAAGGAATCTTCGACCTGATTGTAACCACCCGAAGGCAATCCACAAACCGCAGCAGGGAAACCTCCACGCCAGCCAGTGACGGCGACGGATGCGTCTGGCCAATCTTATAGTTGCATAGTTTAAGTCTACGATTCTTCAACCAATTTGTACTTCCTGGTTGACACGGTGCCTAGGTCAGCGTTATTCCTCGTGCTGAAGAAAAATGTAACCTACTTCCAACCGGACTGACATTGCAAGCGGCGAACACTACCAAGATCCATACATGCGGCCAGAAACTGTTGACTCTCAACTTTGGCTGGGTAGCCGAACATGGCTGGCTAGCCTAACAACCTCCTTGTGGTGCTAGCTGGGTGGTTCGGGTTTAACTCGTTCCAGCAAATAGTTCGGCGGCGGTGTTCCAGGACGTTGTGGGTTTTCGCCCGGCAAGCGTTCTCCCTATAAAAAGCCATAAATGTCTGCTTACCAACACTGTGACGTGGCGGATGTGACTCGCCACAAAATAAAGTCACTGGCCCGTGGACATCCGGAAAATGGTATCCAACCCACGGACGTCAATCGCTTATTCTCACATTCCTACGGATAACAAACAGTCAAAAATTCTACGACACATGCAAAAATACAAGCTACATTCATAGAGAATTGCGTACATATATACACCCATACACTTACATTCACTGTTATGCCAAACATGTACTCTTTGTTTATTTTGATCACACTATGTTAGCTAAACATGATCATGCCTGTACAGGCGTGCCTCGCATTGTCGAGAATAAAAGTTTATTTATTTATTTGTTTTTCTCACTGCTGACGCCCAATGCCTTATCCTTGGTGTTGATTTCCTTACCAAGTTCGACCTGATCGTGGACCTGCGTAACAATAAATTGTGCGATAGCCTGACCTCCTTGTCCGTTTCGGGTAACGTCATTACGATCAGCTCGATCGGGCTTCGCTTGTCATTGCCCGCCGACAATGTGTTCACCAAACTATTGCTGCAGTTTCCTGCACTTTATCAATCGTCTAATGACTTTCCTGCGCCTAAGCATGAAGTTACTCACCAAATCTCAACATATCGGCCGCCAGTAACCGCCCGACCTTGACGGTTACCTCCAAACAAGCTCGCTACTACCAAGGCAGAGTTCGAACATATGCTTCGTCTCGGTATCGTTTGTCCTTCCAATAGCCCATGGTCCTCCCAGCTTCATATGGTTCCCAAAAAGTCTAGTGGCGACTGGAGACCTCGCGGAGATTACCGGGCAGTAAACAATGCCACCGTCCCCAATAGATATCCGATGCCGCACATCCATGCTTTTTCAACTGGTTTACATGGAAGAACAATTTTCTCTAAGATTGACTTGGTGCGTGCATACTAGCAACTTCGGGTTTCTCCCGACGATATTCCGAAGACCGATATAATCAAGCCATTTGGTCTCTATGAATTCGTTTGCATGCCACTTGGTCTCCGAACTGCCGCACAGACTTTCCAAATGCTTATCGATCAAGTCCTTAGAGGGCTCGACTTCGTCTAGGCCTACATTGACGATATTCTTGTGGCCAGTTCCAATCGTGATGACCATCTGTCACATTTCTGATGGACCTTCGAAAACTTTGCTCCGTACGGCGGTACGATCCATGTTGACAAATGTGTTTTTGGCCAGAGTTCTGTTGATTTTTTGGGCCACCGAATTGATTGTAATGGCATTAGTCCACTCCCCGAGAAAGCACAAGCGATTGCAGATCATCCCATGCCTCAATCTTTCAAAGTCTCCGTTGCTTGCTCGGCATGGTGAATTATTACAGCCGTTTCATACCAGATTGCTCTGGGCTACTCCAGCCATTGACCGATTTACTTAAAGACAGGTCACGAAAATGCGAGCCTACTCAGGAAGCTATCCATGCATTCGACAAGATCAAGCACGCCTTGTTCAACACTACCGCGCTTAGTCGTTAATGGACTGATGTTAACATCACGTATACTCACGTCTGATGCATCTCAGACCGCCTTGGGGCTGTTCTCCAGCAGGTAATCAACGGTCAACCTGAGCCGCTATCATTTTTCTCTCGCAAACGTCGGCCATTACAGACGCGATACAGCACCTTCAGTCGAGAACTTTTAGCTATATACCCCGCTCTCAAACATTTTCGGCACCTGCTTGCTGGTCGCACGCTTACCATTCCTACCGACCATAAACCACTTGCTTTTGCTTTCCGTGGTTCATCCGACCGTTTCTCCCTCATAGAAATTCGTCATTTGGCTTATAGTTCACAGTTTTCTACCGACATTCGTCATGTTGATGCTGCCAATAACGTTGTCGCCGATGCCATGCCGCGTATATGCCTTCACGAAGTTTCACGGCACAAGATTAACTTACAATACACAGCAGCTCATCAGGAAGGAGATCCTGCGTTTCTGCAACTGAGATCAAATCCGTCGATCAAAATATTACAGTTGCCAATCCTTAACTCGGACTCCAAAATTTACTGGGATATTCCTACTGGCAAGCCCCGGCCTTTTGTCCCTCGGCAGTACCGCCGAATCGAATTTGACCACCTGCATGGAATCTCACACGAAAGCATCCGAGACGCCGTCAAGCTAATTACTGGTCGCATCATTCGGCACAACATGCGCTCCGAGCTCCAGCAGTGAGCCAACACTACCACTTGCCAAACCAGCAAGATCCACCGTCACAGGATTACCGTCCCCGGAACGTTTTCTCTTCCCGACGCTCGTTTCAAACATGTTCCCCTTGACATCGTTGGACACTTGCATCCATCCAACGGTTTTGTCCACTTATTGACATGCGTTGATCGTTATACGCGTTGCCTACTTATCTTGCCTTTACGTGATCCTTCTACAGAAACTGTAGCGCGAACATTCCTTAGGAATTGGATTTCCGTCTTTGGCCCGCCAGTCACTATTACTACCGATAGAGGGCCCCAATTCAATTCGGCCTTGTTTCGTGACATGAACCGCTTCCTGGGTTGTTCTCACCTACGGACAACCGCCTATCACACAGCTGCTAATGGCCCCGTTGAACGTTTCCATCACCAACTTAAAACCGTAATTACTGCTTCACAGTTGAACTCACAATGGTCAGAACGTCTACTGGTTACCTTGCTTGTTATTCGTAACACCATTAAAGAAGACATTGGCTGTTGTCCCGCTGAGTTGGTCCTTGGCACTACTCTCGGACTTCCCACAGAACTGGTGCTAGACTCAGGTGTTACTGGAGAACTTGATCCGACCTCGTACGTCACACGCCTGAGGCAGCACTTCAGTTCAATTCGTCCAACACTACTTCGAATCAGTCCTCGGAGTCAACAAGTACACTCGGTTTGCGCACTTGCCCCTTCGTTTTCGTGCGCGTCGATTCCGTCCGTAAACCTGACACCATCTTACGAGGGCCCCTTTAAGGTTGGTGCCCGGGAAGAGGAGCACTTCTTACTGTATAGAAATGGTTATCAGGATACTGTGACAATTAACCGCTTGAAGATGGCGTACATCGAGACGCAACCACTACCGCAACCCACGGATATTCCGGTCACCCACCAGCTTACATTCCCAAGTACGCCTCCTACTCGGCCCATGTGTGACATCTCTGTTCCCTCTTCTGCACCCCAAACAGCTCATGACACAAACTCGAAATCGCATCACCGAACACGCTTCGGACGTACAGTTCTTCTCTTTTCCAGACTAGGGTAAATGACACCTAAGTATCGAGCTTTAGTCTCAGTGACTCACGCTCTAGGGTGGGAGTTCTGTAGCGCTTGTACATATCTCTCTTCCCAATTGTACTTTCCTATTCTCATTCTCACTAATATTGTTCAGTTTCGTTTTAATTAAAAACAAAAATACTTACGGGTTTCGATTCGTCTTCTGGTTTGAGCTACGCATGTTTTGCCGTTGATCGTCGTCGGTCTGCTAGCCTCGTCCATCGATCTCCGGATCTAACGCGTCGATTTATTGTGTGGACTAGGTTTCGCCTTCCGAGCGGAGTGTGCGACTAACTGACGGCCTACCGAAGATCGTGTTTTACCTAAAGTCAGCTCCATCATTCTTATTTATAGACTAATGTTCTTTTATGTGGTTAAGCCATTTCCGTTTGGCCTCTCCACTACGTTTCGTCATAAGACCATTCTCCCGAATTGCCCCGGATATCTTCAGGGCAATGTAAAACTTGAATCCAATGTGTTACGGCGCAGACTTTGAAGCTGGCTGTTGTCGGTTGTTCCCGACTCCCGAGCTGGGGACCAAAAGACCCTTAGCACACCTGGTTTCAAACGTTGGAGGATATGGCCAAACCCCTTACACAATGGCGCACTTGCTGTAAGACTCTACTACCCTTTCCCGCTATCCATTTTTCTTCTTATGTGTTGTGCAACAGCCAATTATATTGTAATAGTTATAATCATATATATACATATACATATCGCACGCCCAATCCTCGAGTATTGCTTACCAGCTGTCTTTCTACTCTCGAAAGTGGAATGTACCCTGATTAAAAAGGTCCGGAGGAGGGGCTCGAAGTTTGCCTCAACTTCGATACCTCTCCTACCCCTTCGGCTCCAACAGATGAACCTTTTCTCTCTGGACTGCCATCGCCGTCGCTGGGACATCTTCACCAGGCGCATACTAACTGGGTACTTGGAAACGAACTACAACAGTTTTTCCAGTTCAATGCAGGAGGTTCGACACTAGGCCACTACTAGAAACTCGTTAAACCTAGGAGGCTGTATGTTCGTTCTACTGTTACCCTATCCACCGGGGGTGATAAACAACTGGAGCTACCTTTCAGAGAACGTTATCAGTGCTCAATCTGAGGAAGGTTTCAAGCAGCTCTTAGACTCCCACTTGTGTAAGATAGCAAGCTTGCACTGTTTTGCTGCTACTGTTCCACCCCACTAGGACTGCTGGTCGCAGTGACATGCTCCTGTTCTGAACCGGAGGTGATGGACCTGACATGGAATCTCCCTCTGCCCTCTACAAATCAACGAACACAACCATCAAACTATTTGTTCGTCGTCCGCGATTGCAGCGGTCAGATTATCCTTTGATCGCTTATCGTTAGAGGATCACTCTATAGCACGGGGTGCCGATATTTACTTGTCCGTAGCAACCATCCTGAACGTTCTCTGTTCCCTTTCTCACTTGCCAATAATAGTATTAGGTTATGCGAGAATATTCTTTTGCTAAACCAATGCGAATATCCAGAAATCGCTCGATTTCTGGAAAATGGTTGGAATTTTATCCTTTTTAGGAGGTACTCCTTACAATTATACAATAAGAAGATATAAACCAGGATAACATTCAATGTCTTAAAATAGTGAACGTCAATTGTATGCTTGTCATCTTCCATCCCCTGAGCTTTTCGCTTTCGAATGCTTTGTGCAGAGCAGCGTTTGAGTGATACTGATATGAAAAGTTGAAGTTGTCAGCTTCTCTTGTGCTCCAAATTGGTATCCAAGTCATTTCGTGCTCGGAATCCATCATCCATGGGTTAACCTCAAGGAGACATCAGTTGTCTCAGTCAGTCCAAACTGGTCTGTTCATGCCTCCAGCAATTTGAACCTTTTGTCTTATCCATCTTCGACGCTTGTATTCTCAACATACGGATAGTAAACAGTAGTTGTGGAACAATATTGGAGAAAATTTGGCTTCGCTCAAGTTTCCCTGCAGTCTTGTAAAAATACCGTCGTTTCTTGGAATTTCCACGGTCCTTAGGTCAAGTACAAGAGACTGTACAAGCGTTTACCTAACTATGCTCTTGTTTATCCTGCTGGAACACGAAAGTTTCCCCGGCACTTCGACATTGAATTGGATCCTTGCTTTTGCAAAAGAGTGTGGCAAGACCGCGAGTAATCTTTGCTGTTTATTCCTTGGAATTTTGCTTCTTTCGGATCTTCGTAGTACCCGAGATGCTTCACGCTGATTATCCTTGGGTGCGTATGAGGTGGTGCACATTTCTTGCATTATTAGTTTATCAGGCTTTCCTTTACACTACGGAACAGCCTGCGTAAATCTTTGTGGCATTATTCAACTATCTGGGATTTCGGTTTCTTAAACCGTTTATCAGTGTTTAATCTCGCTTGATTCTCTTGTATTTATCACGGATTCCCATGTTATTCACAACTGCAGAGAGGATGCCTGTGGCACTGCGGTCACAGAGGGAATGTAATGTGATAAATGCTTGATGAACCACAATAGCTGTTCTAGGTTGAATCATCGGTTCATCGATTTTCATGTTCGTTTTACTAAAATGCATTAAATGTTTTCACTTTTTGCTTAGCTGACACTTGCTCGCGCATACTACGCACCCAACAGATTCCTCCACCTGCTTATGATGCCGCCGTTGGGGACTGTATGCAAAGTCTTAACGCAGCAGAGCAGTTAATCCGAGAGCAAAGAGCCCTGATTGCTGCACCACAAGTGCGCATTGATGAAATGCAATCCTCTTTTGTGAACCATATGCGTAGTGCAAGAATCGCAATGGGCCATCAGAAAAATGTGCTTATACAACCTTGAGGAGCCGATACTACATGTGTCCAAGGTTAGACACGATTTCGATAGAAAGAGTGTGCAGGATATCCTTCGCATGGTTGAGATACTGCCGCCTATGTGCACAGAATGGATCCACAGGGTTGACCGCTGTTGAGAAGTGGAAATGTTGCGTCAGAAGGGATTTGTAAGGCTCATTTTAGTTGGGTTCGGAAACCCGGTTTACGTCGATCCACCGCCTAACCGACCAGGTGTAGTGTCAAATTATGCTAAAGCTGCCACCGGATACACTAGCTTCGGGTTTTCAAGCTGTCCGTATAAGCCAAAAAGATGCTGTGGTCGCCGCCACTGCTAGACAACTTAGCAAAATTCCTTGAAAAGCTGTGATGGGATGGGATACCTCCTCAGCTATTGAATTGGATAGCATTATTACTTTGCACGAGAACCTTCCAAACTTAGAATCGGCGACCTGCTCAAGTGAGGGTACCACTCACAGCGGTGTTTCTCAGGGTTCTGTTTTAGGCTTGCTGTTGTTCCTTTTGTATATAAATGACTTGGCTCCGTTCTTCGAGAATTCTTTCTATGTCTTTGCAGACAATGTAAAACTTGTAAACAAGGGCGATCGAGGCGTTTTGTCAAAAGACATTTGCGCTGTAGCGAGATGGTCTTCTTTATGTCACTTGCCCCTCAATGTCAGTAAATGCCCGTTATCTTCCAGCAACGATGGGGTTACAGCGCAAACCACTGCTGGTATGCTGATATTGCGGCCCGTTGATGAGGCTCGAGATTTGACTATCCTTATGCCTAATACCTTCAAAGCTTCAGGACAGTGTCAACATGCCAGCAGCAAGGCGCGGCAGGAGTTATTCAGTCTCAAGAGAACTTAGTGCAACGCCAGAGGTTTTTCTCCCATTATATAAGGCGGTGGTACGACTTCACTTAGAGTCCTGTGTGTAGGCACGGGCGCCGTATCTCAGGACGCATGTGACCTGCACAGAAAAGGTCCAGAAACTGGCGACTAGGATGACTGAGGGCCAGTGCGGGAATTCACACGAAGAACGATTAAGAGGCCTACGAGTGTTCTCTGTGGAGCGGCGCAGAGTTCGAGGTGACCCGATGGTAACGTTCAAGATCATGACGGGCCTCAGCGGGATCAAGCCTTCCGATTTGTTTGCAGTTGCTGCATCCGACTACCTACGGCAGCATGAAATGAAGCATCAGAGGTCCGGGCTAGTGCTTAGGGCCAAATTCTTTACAAATCGTGTTGTTCATAATCCAAACGAACTTCCTTCTGCCTTAATTGAAAGTACCCCCTTAACAGCGTTTAGAAAAATCTGTGTAGGCGTTATCTGGATCATTGTACGGAATTATTGTAACTTTATTGGCAATTATCATTGACCTTGATGTCCATGGTCCAAGAAAGTACAGAGGTTACCATTGTCTCGCTACACTTTTGTTACTGGAGCAATGAAGACAACCCAGCAGTCGACATACTGGGGGCCGTGGTTTTCTTTCCGGTACAAGAAACAGGATGCTCGTTAGGCGGGATCCTATTCTCATCCTTGGAAACTGACGACCTGCTTCCTGCTCACTCCACGTATCGCTTGACGTCAGATCGCAAAGGGTGAAGCAAGCAGTCGCTGTGGTCACCACTTTTGATTGCAAGTTGGATTCCATTATCAAGCCTCTTGCGGCCCTCACGAAGGTGCTTTCAGTGGTCGCGATTCACGCAACCCTGGCAATCAACTTGTACCACCGACCGTAGTGTCAAATGTCCCGGTTGCAGCGGATGACATTTCTGGAGTTGCTGTGGTGTGGTTTACTTAGCTCTACGCATAGCGATGTTGAGTTACAGGTCAATGAGCCCACTAGGTTAAGGCAAAAGACGGCCAGGAAATTACGAAAGGCATCTGCCCCCATTTTCGAAGAACCAGTCATAAAGCGGGAAACATTCTCGTCATTCTGAAAATCGATTAGTGGTTGTGTGAAGATAACAAATCTCTTATGACCGCTTCTTCTTGTTAGTTGGAGGGTTCGGCCATCGTGGCTGACACCGACGGGGTGATTTCTAATGCAGTATTGGAATCCCATGCACGCGCCGCTGAGACGCGTGCCATGGTGACTGTTAGACAGAGCAGAAAGAGCGCCAGAGCTGCCCGTACGTACTCTGACAGGCTAGAAGACCCAAAGTCTCAGAACGCTGCCATCAGAGTAAACCTACGTTGCAGTTACTTTCGTGTCTTCTACGAAGAAGCAGTCGGTATCATCACTGGCGGAAAAGCTAACTAGTGTTTGTATGGTATCGCTAATCTGCGGAATAAACGCTTCGTCGGGATGATTTCTACACGGATAGTGGCCACATCTAGAATATTACTCTTTTATATGCAGCGATCTACGTAAGTCAGACCGTGTACTGCTTGAGAAAGCTCAGCGACGCTTTACGAAGAGGTTGACTCCACCGCAGCATGCTCTGAATTACGGACAAAGATGTAGACACCTTAAAATTCAGCCGCTATGGCAAAGGCGCATTATCCTTAACATGTGCTTCTTACATAAGCTAATTCATAGAAAGTTGCACAGCGATATCACTTGTCTTAAACTAAGGAGCGCGTCTGAAGCGAGACTCCGAAACAGGGGCCATTCCATTACTCCGCTAAAGGCAAAGAAGAGACTGCGGTCTCGTTTCTTCTTGGTTGTGTACGTGAACATATGGAACAGGTTGCCTTCCAGAATAAGAGAAATCCAGATTGGCGGTATAGGTGCCTCTAACAACAACGCAGCCTACTAGCACCCGTGTGATTCTCTTTACTACTATGGCACTCATCGTTAAACCCATTGGACTACTCCGGCCTCTCAGGCTCCAAATGACTATAGGTCTCAAGCCTGGCCTCTTTTCCTCTGAGGATCGGTTGCCATCGATTAAGGTTGTTAACGGTATAAGTAACGGCCTCATGATTCTCGTCTCCGTCCGATTCATTATCTGTAGGCTTGCTCCCTCTACCTAAATTGAAAGATCATGTCCTAGATTAATCTTGCATCTCGGCTCCACTATCATTCTTCTCAGCTCACAAGTATCGTCCCCTCTCTTGTTTGGCCTCTCTTTTGGTCCATATCGCATCGGTTCAGTGACGGTATAGGTACCTCTAACGCCAGCGCAACTTACTAGCCCCCGTTTGATTCTCTTTGCTACTGTGACACTCATTATTAAACCTACTGGACTTGTCCGGCCTCTCAGGCTCCTAATACCCATCGGTCTCAAATCAAGGCCTCTCTCATTTGAGCATCGGCTGCCGTCGGCAAATGTTCTTATCTGTATAATTAACTGCCTTTTGTACTCGCCGCAGTCTGGTACATTACCTGCATGCTTTGTCCTTCTGCCGAAATTGCAATTTCAGGTCCCTGGTTGAATTTTGCCTCTCGGCTCCACTCTCATGCTTCTCAGGTCACAATTACGTACCCTCTCTTGTTTGGCCTCTTTTTCTGGTCCATATCGCATCGGTTCAATGGTGGTTTAGGTTCCCATAGCGTCAGCACAACATACTAGGCCACATGTCATTCCTCGAAGCTGGACAAACCGCGGTCCGATCGGATTAGGGCGAAAATCTGGCTGTCACGCCGAGTTATCGACCGCTGGAACATGCTTCCGGAAAGTGTTATCAGGGAATCTACGGTTAAGGGGTTTGAGCGGCAACTTGACGCTCTTGGGTGGCAACACGAAACCTTTCACTGACTAACTCGCATCTTCGTACTTCGATTTTCTTTTCTATACCTTTCTTCACTCCTTGGTATTATTTTCTTACTTAAAGTGCACTTCCTTATTCTGTACCTTCGATTTCTCTTCCTATCCTTTGTTTACTTTACGTGACTGCCACAGCAGGGACTGCTAGGGCAGGAAATGTGAGCATTAACTGGTTGGCCAGGGTGCGATACGGGTGTTCCGTTTTAGATCCATCAATAACTGAGCACTTCCACAATTTCTGGCTCAACGATCCACTCAAGATGGAACACTCACGTGATTCTCCTATCGTTCCAGTCCCATCTGAACTGAACTGAACGACTGCGGACCTTGGCTGTATTTATAGGTCTCTACTGACCTTCGACTTCTAGAATTGGAAGGTCAGCTACCAAGGTTTGTGGATCCCCATATCTTTTGACGAGGGGTCAGGTGGTTTTTAATCACGTGCAGAAGAACATTCCGGAACGTTCGAAATCGATGCGATAATCGTTACTAATCGATTAATCGCTAAAATAGTGGATTTCCAGGGCAATTCTTACTTTCTCCCGGACACTTTCCCCTGACAAGCTCCCATCGACATACTTTGATTTTATTCTGTGTGCTTTACTTCGCTCGTTGGCACTATCTGCCACTTAAGTAACCTTTCTCTCCATTTTCTTTCTTTATCTTGCTTAATTCACATGAACGGCACAGCAGCGGCTGCCAGTGCACGAAACGCGAGCAGTAATTGGTTGATTAGGGTGGGGTTCGGGTGCTTCGTTTTAGATCCATCTAGACCTCGGAGCACCTTATCATTTTCTGGCTCAACGATCCGCTCAAGAAGAAACATACACTGGATTCTTCTATCTTTCCAGTACTAATTAAACTTGAACATACTCATTTCCACTTACACCGCCTCAATACTAGTACCTGAGGAACTGACCATACTAAAGTGCATAGCCAGTATTTTGGATATCAATCGCTTGACCACTGCTCGTTCGGTCGGGCTACCAGTCATTCTGACCAATTTTACTGTTTGATCCAAATCTCGTAATTCGTCTGCTACTGTGTTGTGTACAATTTCCCATAAGCATGGAAGCCGGTCTTTGGACTAAAGTATTACCTAAAAATTAGTTCCGCTGATGCAGCTGAACAATACGGCGGTCTGTCACACCAGCAGGAGAAGCAGCGACGTGTATTACAGCAATTATCGATCACTTGTTCAGCCCAAACAGGGCATCAATACATCCAAAGAATGAGAAATACACAGCTAAACCAAACAGCTTGCTTGGGGATGTTTACGAAATAACAACAGAAAACGTAATTGGGTTAACAAATATGCTAGTGGGAACCAGCCCCTAAAAACGGTCAGCACAGGTAGAATATCCAGGGGGAATGCACTACACTACCCCCCTCATCGAATAGGCGTCGTCCGCGACGCATGAGGCGACCTAGGACCGTAAATAATAGATACGTTAGCCTGTCTACTCATCTGCTGCTTTGGTAAGGCCTACACAGAATCCGCCACATGGTGAAGCACAGATGGCAAGTGGACAGTGTCGGCAAAGACAAATTTGGCTGGCTTCGTCAATGTGCCGTTTATAATACCTATTGAAACGAGATAGTAGCTTGCGCATAGTGTTGCGTAGTGTGTGTTGCCATCCGAACTCAGCGGAGCAGGAATTGCCTGTTTGTCTGCAGAGTTCGTAAAATTGGAGTGGCAAGCTAGGCCAAGCTATGCATGTGGAGACTATCCAGTAGCCATGTCATCGAGTAAAAGATCAAAGGCAGACTGCGCACCCCGAATTATGACATTTATCACGCTCGCCATGGCGGAGTGGAGGCTTGAGGAAGCTTCAGGAGTCCTTGTCGGTCCAACAGGCGTAGGACGGAACAAACTCCAAGGCGCTGTGTAACTATAGGTGTAATGGAACGCTGTCCCCATCATCACCGTCGGCCGCCTCATCATTGACTTCAACGTTGATAATAGGTTATGTAGACATCGGCATCTTGCTATGCAATGTAGCAGGTTGGGAACCTCGCGGTTTTGGTCGCAGCTGTTGTCACTGTTGTGGTTAATTAGCGATCTACGGGCCATGCAAATGTATAGTTGGCTTCAATGTCATTGGGAGTGTTAGATGCGTCATATCTGTATCGAGGACCGTGGGTTTGCTCATGCCGTATCCGCGCTCATTAGTCGGCTGTTGCTTGTGGCGATGAAACAACCCAGCCAGATAAAATAACTACAATCATTACCAACGCAACTGGACCAATTTTCACTATCCAATACGCTGCTGAATCAGTGATCAAATCTAGTATGTTTCATCACCATAAGCAGCAGCCGACCAATGAGCGCGGATACGACGCGAACAGGCCCACCGTCCCTGATAAGGATATGACTCATCCGACATTCTTAGGGACCTTGAAGCCAACTGTCCATTTTCCGGTCACCCAGCTTGCTACTGAAGCGCAACGGTGGTAGTAGCTGCAACCACAACCGCTTATCACGCTTGATAAGTTTACCCTTAGAAGTCAGTCCGAACCTGTCGCTAGATATTTTGTTTCAAAAGCCATTTTCACTGCTTTACTCGCATTTACTCAGAGTGGGCCTGACTTTTTGGAACAGATAATCCTGATTAATCTGCATTCCATATTACTTTTTCAGCAGTTTGCTTATGTGGATTAACTGAAGATGAAACCCATCAGTCCTGTCGTTTATTTGTCCGAGGTTGATTTTTTTTCGTTCTCGACACAATTTTAGGTCGCTTCTCTCATCAGTAGCAAGAATGGAAAACATTTAGCGGTAAGTTTCTGTGCTCAACACAGTGATCTACCCACCTTACGTAGCGTTTTATAATCTGCAGAGACGCTCACGTTTACAACCCACGTTTAGCCGACCCAGAACCGGAAGCTATCGCAATGAAGCATCTGATTGCTCCATGGGATGAGGCATTTTCAGCTCATATGAGGCAGGGTATAGATTTCTCCACTGACTTGATTTTTTTTGTTTCAAGGTGTATATGGGCCATGAGAAAGCAAGATTTTGAGGAAGCATATGCTTGCCAAGTTATTGTAGTCAAATATCCTTTATTGCATTTGATCGACTATTTTCTGCCTTACTGTTTGCTCATGGTTTCTTCGCCGATTAGATATAGCATATTTTATGAAATTCCGATATAACTGTTTCGTTCATTCCTTCTTTAATCATGATTTTTGGTTACGGTCACTGCTCACATTGCGGGCGAGCGTTTTTGCAAGTCATCATCATCATCATTATACACGTCAGCTAGAGGTGGGAAACACCTCAGCTGCTTTGTCGCATTACATAAATGAAAAGGAAAATAAATACAACAGTTGCATGCCAGCTAAGCTACCAGCAAGGGATAGGCATCGTTCCGGTAAGCTACCAGCCGGCTACTAGGCAAAAAGAAAAATTATTGTTTTACGCTACGAAATGAGATCGTGGGTGGAGGAGGAGGCTAAAAGGGATAGGGTGAGACAAAGAAACTCACAGCAGGAACCCCACTTAGGTCGACTCCTTGTCATGTCAGCAAGTGTATCCAGCCAAACGTGTCCACCGTCTTTTGGACCCCAACCAGGGAGCCGTGAAGCTCCAACCGAGGCCAGCTCCGAAGTGAGGGTCTTCATTCCTCTGGACCAAGTCATCGCTTGACCACCCCTCCTCTTCTTCCATCCACACCCCCGGTGAGCAAACAACGCACGTCGCGGAAGTCGGTGGCCTGGCATGCGCAACACGTGACCCAGCCATCGGAGCCTGGTGCGTGAAATGACGGTGCTGAGCGGTTCAGTTCCTTTTGCTGTGATGTAAACAATGCGTCGAACATGCTCGTTACTCACGCGGTGTTCCCACCAGATGTCAGCCAAACTGCGAAGACACCGATGGTCGGACGTAACTAGCCTCTTTATGTCCGCCGATCTTAGGGGCCAGGTTTCGCAACCGTACAGTAAGGTCGAACATGCCGGTGCATTGTACACTCTACCCTTCAGGGCGAGTGTAATGTCGCGCCGCTGCCATAGGTGTTGAATGTTAGCAAAAGCACTTCGAGCTTTTGCTATACGGTTCGTGATCTCGCCTTCGATCCCACGGGCGCTGATACAACTTCCCAGGTAGTTGAATTTCCGAAAGACTTCTTACTGATCCCACCAAGGGTCAGCGCAGGAGGCGATCACTGTCAATCTTGGAGGAACGCTTTGCACTTCGAGGGTGCAAAGCAAAGCCCGAAGCGGCTGACAGCCAGTGCTAATCTGTCCAGTGAAGCTTGGCACGTCTGGAAGCTGTCACAGATGAGGGCAATGTCGTCTGCATACTCCAAGTCAAGAAGTCGTTCTCCTGGGAGTAGTTCCACACCTTCTAAGTCGTGTCTTGTAAATGCAATCTCCATGACTTCGTCAACAGCAAAGTTGAAGGGAAAAGGTGACAGCGGGCATCCTTGTCTCGCACCACTGGAGATGCTGATGGGCGACGACAACTTGCCGTAAGCCCTCACTCTGCCTGTGCTACGCGCGTATAATGGTTACATAATATTTACATATTTCTCGGGCACACCTTTTCTGAGTGGACAAATCCGAAGGACACATCGATCAACCGAATCGAATGCACCTTTGATGTCGGGGAACGCGACTACGGTGAGCCGCCAATATGTGTGACGGTGCTCCAACAATTGACTCAAGGTGAAAATATGGTCGATGCAGCCACGACCCATACGAAACCTGGCTTGCTCCTCAAGAATCTGGCTTTCACGAGTGCCAGTCAGTCTATGAAGAATTATGCAGGCGAGTAATTTGGAGGCGATGGAGATCAGACTGATTCCTCTATGGTTGCCGCATTCCGAACGCGAGTCGCCTTTGAAGATGGGAACAATAACGGAGCGGCGCCAGTCGGTTGGGACAGTCTCTTTCTCCCACGGTTTCACTAGTAATTCACGTAAAGCATCAACAAGAATAGAGCCTCCAAATTTGAAGAGGGCTGGAGGAAGATCATCTGGTCCCGCGGCTTTATTTAACTTCAACAGTTTGATCTCACATTCGACTTCTGAGCGAGAGGGTGGATCCTAAGGGAGATCCCAGGGAGCAGGGCGATCACTGGCCGGCGAAGAATTGAACAATTCTAGCCGATTAAATTGCTTTTCAACATGCTCAGCTGAATGCTGCAAACGTTTTGACAAATTGTGGATAGGCTGTCCACTCTCGTCACGTATAGTTTCACTAACACCAGGTCTCCTGCTGCCCGTTTCCCGTATCAGACGGAATAACTTATGATGGTTGCCAAGGGCAGCGGCCACTTCCATCTCTGACGCACGGTGAGACCACCAAGATTCGCGGTCTCTCTTCAGGCTAGCACGGAGTTTCGCTCGGAGCTCTTTGCGAGTTTCATTGTGCTCGCTTCCAGCCGGAATATGCCGGCGAGCGTCGATAGGTTCCAGAGACTGTGAAGAGACCCAATATCCATGTTGGCTATTAGACATACCACATGAGGACTTGCCTGCTGCTAGTAGGGTCTGGTGAACATGTGACCAGTGACCATCAATCGTCTCCATTGAGCGTTTCTCCAACTCGCACCACAGCGTACTTCGATACGCATTCAGAACAGCTGGTTTCGCCAGTTGGCTGGTGTCAATGCGCTCACAACGTCATCGTGGGCGTCCGCCAAAACGCATCCGCATGTCAGCACATACAAGTGCATGTTCGATGTCCACACCTGTGCTCCAAATCGAGCGACAGTTCTGGATGCAGCCTCTCCAGCGGTAACTTATCGCAATGTGATCGATCTACGTCCAAGGCTGGTGGGCACCAAGTCACCCTCCGGCGGGTGCTGTGTCGGAAATTAGTGCTCGCAAGAAATAAGCGAGCATCTTCACACAAATGAAGTAACCGTTCACCGTTATCATTACGGGAGCCTACACCGTTTTGACCGCGCAGATGCATTTCATCAGTGGACAACTTTCCAACTTGAGTGTTGAAATCCCCGGCCACTGTCCGTGCTTCTTCTGTGGCGAATGAGCTGGGCAGTTGACGACAGAAGTCGTCTTTTACCTAATCATCGCTGCAGTTTGTGGGCGCGTAGGCAGCGATGATGAATAGACAACTATTAGTCACACGCGACTTCGAAGCTTTGAACGAGCCAGCCAATCGGACCGCACACATCCGGCTACTGATTGGAATCCAATCAACCAGAGTAGCTTCAGCCAGGGGACTCAGGGCAATGCCAACACCGGCTTGGCCGGTGCTCGAAGCTGCATCGTCACCGGATAGGCGCAATGAGAAAATATTGCTTGCGTCACCTGAAGGGGATCGCTGAGTGAGCACAGAGCTCGAGTCTTGCAGGCGGGTCTCCGATAAGCAGCAGATACCGATCGAGAGGGTCACAAATGTTCGGTCAAGTGCTGCCTGTTGACCGATCTGTAGTAATGTGCGTACATTGATGCATGCCAATCTGAAGGAGGATTGAGGGCTCTAAATGGAAGGCGATGAACTGGAATGGCCGCTTGGTTGGACTTGAACTTGTCGACAGGAGAGGAGTGACGCTCCGCGTGAGCATGTTAGTTGTATTTAGAAGATAAATGCCTAGCAAAACATGTTGGGGGGGGCCACGAATCGGGGGTTGAAAACAGGGGGGATATAAGTGAAGTTGGAACGGGACGATAAGAGTGAAAAAGCGCGAGAAGGGGAATAAGAAGACGGGAAGGCTTGAGCAGTAGCATCCAAACCCCTATCCACCCTGCTCGATGCAGCAGATAGGGCACCGTTGATTATTCTCTGCGGTGGCCAGAGCTTCAAGGAATTCTTTGACGAATGATTCATGGTATTGCGTGGGCAGGATATTGTCAAGTTGCAAAGGGCTAGACAGGAGAACAATTAGGGTTCTCAACCATAGCCTTTGGTACAAAAACCTGACCGCAAGGCAGCTGGTTTGGCGTTGGGTTACAAGGAGCCCGTTTTAAGGAATAAGGTGCCACCCTCATTCCAACCCCCAACCTGGAGGACCAGGAGGCTGAGTTTGTCTGACCTCTAACCATTGACCAATCTGGTATAAGTGACTCTGAAGGTGCAAAAGCACCACCCAGCATAGCTCAATGGATCGCTGAGGCACAGAAACCATTGCACCACGGTAAGGTCCAGCCTCATTGCTATGGTTATGTAAGAGTCAAAGCACTCTGTCACTCCAAAGATGCTTCAGGCTTTACTGTGCTTTTATCACTCACTGTGCTTTGCTCAGCCCTTTTCCGCAACATTTACTGACCATCTTACGCAACTTGTCGCAAACACTGCGTTTCTGGTGCTTGTCCCGCCTTCTCCATAGTCGTAAAACTTGATTCGAGTATAAGTGGCACAAATTACATTATTTCAACCTATGAAGTCGATGATTATCTTTCCCAGTCAAGAATCCCTGGTTTTCCCACGTGAATCTTTTCGACCTCAACGATCGCATTGTGACGACGATAGGTTGCACACCTCCATAACCCGTTGCGTTTTTCTGAGCTGCGGTTTCCAAGTGCCCTCAGGTCGCCCATAAATGCGAGCTCAATGGTTAGAGATCAGACGAACTCGATCTCAGTAGCATCTTCCCCGGAATATGGGAAGAGGCCGATAGCCACCTCTTAAAACTTGGTTCCGGACTCTATAAGTCGTCTTTGGTGGTGGGATTGCACATCCATTACTGACAGCTCTTGGTCGATTCGGTATATTCCCACCGAGCTTCACATGCTGCTGACCGTATCTACAAATGTACCATTTGCTGTTAGGCCGTCTTATCACCGTAGAGGAAGACAACCCTCGCCGTCGTCCTATGTGCATGGATATAAAGTATGAATTTCCATTATGGTAAAGGAGGCGCCGCCTATCCATGTAAGCATTTTTGGCTTCTGCAATGCATGCCGTATGTTCAGCAGCTTCGTGTCAATCAATGTTAAACAGTTTCAATGATATTGTCTGTGCTTCCAAACTTATTCTGGGGAAAGATAAGGAAACTGCTGCAGTTTTTAGCTGTTACGCATGCATATGGAACACAACCACTTCCGTTAGGATGGGACATTTCCACATATATAGATGCCACGCCCTTTTCAATCTCAAACCTGGAAGACGGCGAGACTGGGTTTGCCTAACCAATGGCCAATATAACAGGAGTGCATCTTTCGGCGCTCATAAGCAATACAGTGAAATGTCGCTATAACGAACTGTTCGGAAGCTTTTATGGCCCTGTATTCTTGTAGTGATTTATTTCAATACAGCTACATGTCACTACAGCGGACTGATTTCTGAGGTCTCTAGAGTTTCTCGTATTGGTATTTCACTGTAGCTAGAATAGGTCGATGAATCGAAGGGGTTCACGGCATGATCGGGCTTTCAAGTATTGCGATGGTTTACATACAACTCCAACCAGGTCTGAAGCTCGAAATGCCTTCACCACCTTGCTGCTACTTCGATTTCTCGTGCCATCGTTACTTATGGATGATGGTATGGTTCAAACAGATATAGAGAGAACATCCAAGTCATTGATGCGAGTTGCCTATGCGGGCAAAATTCATGCAGAAAAGTTGCAACCTTTTGCTACTCAAAAGTGCAGATTTTGCACCGGAGTGACAATATCACTTTTATTTTTTCTCGCTTACCGCCTTATTGCTGAAGGTAAGCCCATAATACGAAAAAAGGGCGGTTTTTCGACTTGGACGCGAGTGCATAGATCAAACTGTCGTTCCACAACAGGTGCCCGCACAGCATTGCACGTTTAACATGCCGAGTATGACTGTGTTCATCTGATCTTAAGAATGCGTTCTACTCGGTCGATCGAGCCTTTCTGTTAGACGTTCTCGCCGGGAAATATGTACTCATGGGAGCATCTTACGTCTCTTTTTTCTTGGCTTATGCATGTGCTACGCTTCCCTAGTCCTTACTCTCCGATGGCGGGCTTGTTTTGTTTTCTCTTGTACTCAGATGGCGTAGGTCTAAACGTGGCAACGGTTCACCTGGCAGGGGAGAATGAGTTTTCATTCGCCAGATTAAGTGGGATCTGTTTGTCTCCCCCTCCAAGTCTTAAACGCACGTCCCACCTCTTAATCTGCTCGAGGACTTGTGTGATATGTCTGGCGATCAGTTCCAGTAACACGTTTTCATCTTCTAGGTGCACTATCTGATTAGTGTTTATATTGTGTTGTGCTATCTACGAGAGCAAGGTTTATTATGACACGGTCAATGAAAGCCGAAACGGAGCTGCCTCGCCGATGCTGTCTTATTTTCGCTTAAGATCCGCCTGTTATCGCCCATGTATTGCTGGTAATGTGTCAGTACCCTGTTCTTGAGTGTCTGATCAGAATATGGGTTTTACGCTGGTTTTGCTCTCCTCTTGGTACTTCTTATTTAGTGGGATCATTATGATCGTATTGCAGCGAATTATCAACGCGATGTATTGCTTTTCCGACGTTGTTGTTGCTTCTTTTAGGTATACAGCGTCACACCGCCTTAACGTCCAATATTCACCTCAATGAATTTGGACTTTAGCATGGTTGGATGGTTGCATCTATCAGCGATCCATTGTGCCGTACCTGATGGGGCTTTTTGAACTTTCAGAGCCACTCATATCAGATTGGTCAATGGTTAGAGGTCTGACAAACTCGTTTTCCTGACCATCCAGATTGCGGTTTGAAGTGAGGATGGCTCTGTCACTTAAAACGGTTTCACTACAGCTTACTGCCAAACTCCCACTGTTTTTGCAGTTCGGTTTTTGAGCTAAAGGTTCTGGTTCATTCTGATAGTATCCTATCCACGTACTACGATGCTAACTTCATATGACCCCGTGATGCTGTGACCGTCTCCGAAGATAATTGATGACGTCATAATTACTGTATCGAGCTGAGATGATAAGGGTGAAGGTGCTACTGCTCAAGCTTTCCCTCACAGTTTTTTTCCTTCTCGTCCTCTTCCAACTTCACTTTTATCCCCTGCTTTCGACCACACAATTCTTGTACCCCCTTCCTCCTTTGATAGGCGTTTGTTTTATAGTTTCGATTCACACGCGGTCGCAAAACTTAGCTGCTACTCTGTCCTCGAGTCCCTGTCCAACGAATTGTTTTCAGCTGCATCATCTTCCTCTAATTCCATCAATGCTCTTCTCTTCTCCACCTTCAAACCGTTGTTGGACTTCGAATCCGCTCCCAGCAAAATATGTCTGCTTCCTTCCGCTATATATCTGACTTTTGGAACAACCTTTCGATCTATGCCCCTCATGTATACTTCCTTTTTCTCTCTTGCTACACGCACTACAGTCCACTCCTCCCACAACCTAGTCGCCGTTGCATAGATGTTTTTCATCCAATCTCTGTTTTGAAAGCATATACATAGTGCTATATTTATCCTATACACACAAAAAGTATGTTGCGTGTCGATATGCGCATCATCACAGCAGTCCTTTTCGCTTATTCCACTGTGCGAATGCCTTCTTGTCTGCCTTTCCGTCTTCATCCTATCCATCGAGATCAGAATAGGAGTGATCGAACTTACTTGGACTATCCTCAGTTACTGAAATGATGAAGTTATGTTTCTTTTATCGAAGGAACTATGCTGACTGCCAGATTCACCTTATCGGGAATACCGTCTTCCTGAATCAAATATCCTAGGGTCTGATCAATTAGATTCAACACGATTTGTTCCCGAGAAAACTCCACCTCAGAAAATTCAATTACCTGGCGTTAACATACCATGTAACCAATAACCAACTCGCCAGTGGGGATTACCGCAGACATTATGTTTTTGGACCGAAATTCATTGTGGTCCGAACTATTGCGTTCAACCATAACTGTCTTCAGGTGATCACCACAGGCATTATGACTATCTAACGTTGCCATGGCGCTCACCAGTGGATATTTCCCAACGCAAACTATTATCCGTCGAGATTCGAGTCTATGTACCAGGAAGAGTATTTATTAAAGAATTGTCTGCGACGCTCTCTTTGCCCCTTCCGCTCAAACGTGTTCGATATGCTTCAACTACACGATTCCATAATATCCACCCACTCACAGGTGATGAGGATCAAACTCCGATCATTAAACAAATGGAATATGTCTAAAACAAAAATTCCTTGAAATATAAATCAACACATCCAGGTTTGAAAACTATATCTACCGAAATTACCATGAAACCCTTGGAGAAGCGCGCTTGCCAGCCTCGTCTACACTTTTTGTTCTTGACGATCGGTCCTTGAGTAGCGAAATCGGACGCTCGTGGTGACTGTACTTTTCAATGGCGAGCCACACGCAAGACATCTTCAGTGCAATGTAATCGGCGTCCTCGGTCGAACATTTTTTGCGTTCCACGTAGCTAGCAATGGACTCTGACCATTATATCGCAACTGTACTACAATATGTCTACAAGCCTCATGATCCTTTCACTTAACGCATTTGGACACTAACCGATCAGTTGGCGACAGAAATCATACCTTACGTGATTAATGTAACTGGATCCCATTCCGCAACACGTATAATAAACGAGACCTTCCTCCACCGACAGTTTTACTGCCCCATAGTGGATGATACTGTACATTACCTGACACTTTCACACACTAGAACTAATCCTGAAGTGCTGTTATCCCTATCTGTTGGAGGCCATGTCATTTACCTCTCAATTCTTGTGTAAATCCTTCTGTAATAAACAACAACAAAAACGATGGCCATACTTTGCGCTCTCTGTGACGCAGAACACCGAAAATTTCTGATATGTGTTCTCCTGCAAGAAACCTTATGAATGATCTACCTACAAATTGTGCGCCATTGCTGAATTTTGGTTATGTTTTTACTTGCAAAACGAAGAATGTTTTCACTTTGCGCCGATCACTTCATATCTGTGTTACAGCGTATCCGACTGCTCATCTTAAGCATTTCTTGAAATCGCTGCAAACCATTATTGCTCTATGCCACTGTCAATCTGTCAAATTGCTTATCATGCCATGTTATAGCTTCAAGAGTGAACACTTTATTTATACCTTCTATTTAGAGCCCTCGATCCTTGCCAACACTAGCATGCCTCAACGTGCGCACTTAGTTACCGATTGGTCAACAAACAGCAGTTGCCCGGATACTAGAGGCCTTCTCGACCATTATCTGCTGTTTATTCAAAACCTGTCTACAAGGCTCGATCTGTGTGCTCACTCTACGATCCCCTTGGTGTGCTACTGGCACCATTTTCTCATTTCGTTTATCCACAGATAACAGACCTTCGAATTTCGGTCAAGCTAGTGTGAGCATTACTCCGCTGCACTTTGGCTGAGGCCGCTCTGATCGACTAGACACTAATCGGCAGTCCGATGTGCGGCGTCAGATTGGCTTGCTCGTTCAAAAGTTCGAAGTCACTCTTGAATACGCGGTGCCTGTTTGTCATCGCTGCATACGCCCCCACAAAGATGACTTTTGTCATCAGTTGAACCGGCTCTTTCGTCACAAAAGTATTACCGATCCTGTAATACTGGCTTATGATCTTAACTCTAAAGTTGGAAATTGTCCAATAATGGGCTGCATCTTGGCGATCAACACGGTGTACGCTCCCCTAATAACGGCGGGCAGGTGCAAACACTAACTTCCGAGGTGTCACCCATGGACCCAGATCGTTCACATTGCGATCAGTTACTGTTCGGCAGGGGGATACGTTCAAATGTGTCGCTCGATTTTGATCACGGACGTGGACTCCAAGTTCGCTTCGGAGGACCCTTGAAACGACGGTGTTAGCGCATAGACACTTGCTAGTTGGTGAAATCAGATCATCTGACTGCGTATCAAAGTACACTGGTATCCGGGTTGAGTAAGCGCTGACTGAACACAGCCGCGTGTTAGCCAGATGTTGTTAGCAGCGAGTGTGGCTTCATGTGACTAATCCGATAGCCAGTGTCATCATTGAAACTTCGCAGTCGATGGAATTTCTCGATGCACGCCGACACATTCTGGCTAGAAGCGAACACGAGATTCGCGAAGTTTTCAAAACAAAGTTGTGTGCTAGCTTGGAGATAGACTTTGAAACCTGGTACTCTCATCGTGCCTGGTAGTCTGAAATGGTCTCTGATCTTCACACTCATCGAGTTATCCCGTCTTATTCGTGGAACGGGCAGTATGAGATCTGACGTCACTGATACTATATGCGATAGTCTATCCACAATCTGTTAAAAATGCTTAACTTGTTGGACTGAGCATTTTAAAGAGCAATTTAATCGGCTGGAATTACCAGAATTGTTGTCGGTTAATGATCGCTTTGTTCCTTGGGTGGCTTCTCTGGATCAACCGTCGGACTTGACTGTTAACATTGCTAAGACCACGAAATCAAATGAACTTCCTCCATCTCTCATTAAAATCGGGGAACTAGCTCCTGTAAATCCTCTACAGCAGTTATTGGTAATATTTTGGGAACAAGTAACTGTCGCAACCATCTGGAGCTGCTTCGTTATATTGCCCATTTTCAAGAGTGTTCATGTTTGAAATGGGATAACCATAGAGGTATTCGTTTTATCCCCCTTATCCCTAGTTAGTTTGCATCTGTCCTTCTTCACAGTTTGATTGGCGTTCATGAAAGCCATATTCTTAAAGAGCAAGCGGTCGAAATCACTCTCTCCTTGAATGATATAGTATACAATGCAGCCATACGTTCGTCCTTGCTTTACGGCTGTGAAACCTGACCCCTTAGCTCAACCGACATAAAGAGGCTAGTTACGTTCGACCACCGGTGTCTTTGCACTTTGGCTCATATCCGGTTGGAACACGGTGTTAGCGATGAGCGTGTTCGATGCCTTGTTTATGGCGTAGGAAGAAGAGGCCAACCGCTCAGCACCGTTATTTCACGCAGCAGGCTCGGATGGCTGGGCCAAGTGTTGCACATGCCAGCCCACCGACTCCCGCGACAAGCGTTGTTTTCGCGCTCGGGGTGCGAATGGAAGAAGAGGCGGGTTGGCCAAGCGATGACTTGATCAAGAGGAATGAACGCCTTTACTTCGAAGTTGGCCTCGGTTGGAGCCTCTCAGCTCCCTGATTGGGGACCGATGGACGATGAACGCGTTTGGCTGGATACAGTTGTTGACGTTGCTAGGAGCCGACGTCAGTGGCGTTTGTGTTGCGAGTTTCTTTATCCCTCCTCCTCCCGCTTGGCCTTCCCTCCAACCACGATCTCATATATTAGGCATTATATAACTCTTCGGGGCACAATTGCCGGCTGGTAGCTCTCTGGAACGATGTCCATCCATTAGTGGTGCCTCAGCAGGCGTGCTTATGTTGCATGTTTTCTTTTGTATTGCAGCACAATATCAGATCTTTTCCACCCGTAACTATCGTGTATTGTAAATGTATGGTTGAAGTCAATGCTTTCTTGGCCATGCCCTCGTCTTATATCGGTTGTTGGAACACCGTCGCATTTATTGGCAACCTACCGTATTCGTGTTTCTCGACAATAGAATCGTCTTCTAGTCTGAGCGCTTTGGTTGTTTGATCAAGAAGTGTATGCTCGATAAATATGTGGACACCGTTCGAAGATTTGCAAGCAAAGTTTGCGCAGAATGAAGGCTTATGGCGAATTCTTGCACCCCTTGAATATTTCCACCAGTATGATACAAGGATGCCTGATTTCACCTTTTGTTTTCAACTTAACCATTGACGAAGCCGTGGAAACTGCGTTCAGTGTTCATGACTTAGATATGTAGTTGATTCTAGTTCCCCTCCTTTTTGACCCAGTGTACACCGACATTTTTGCCCTAATGTAGAACAGTTTATGAACTACCGAACAGCGTTGGACAGAATGGTACTGTCTCCCAATCATTGTTTTGGGCCCTAAGAATGGAAATATTTGCTCCAGGATGGGGGCGACCTAACCGCTGTGCTGACTCTTGGTGGAGATCAACTAGAACTTGTTGCGCAATTCAACTACCTGGGCAGCGCCTGTGGGAATCGTATGGCAAAAACTCGAAGCAATTTGGCTAATCTTCTTACTTATAACACCGCCACGACATCACTCTGGTATCAAAGGGTAGAGTCTACGATTGGAAAATCTGGCAGAATGCATTCCGAAATTCAAGGAGTCCAGTTTTCAGTGGTGCAACATTACTTACTAATTCTGTTCGGCACTTACTCATCTGCTCGATGTGCCATGGTCCCAACGAGGTCAGCAACATACGAGATAATCTCAAGTTATTGCCTTTTGCCGAAACTTCTACCATCCGGCATTTGAATCCTAATCTATACAAACAGCTGGAGTTTGTGTCCAACCTTGATCTATCTTGGTATGGTGCGATTTTGGGTATTGATCTGTCATTTCCAACTGAAGTTTTCACCCGTTGTATGTAAGCGGTTGATGAAAATATGCGAAATATATCTATTTCAGATTATTCCGCCGAGATGTTGCTTGTTCTTGCGCTTTCGATATCTTGCTCACGTTACCCGCTATAAAACAGCATACTATTGCTTATCTTGTTTCGTTTTTTTAGAGTCTAATTGAATTACATGTTGAGTGATGAGTGACCAGTCTCGCTGCGCTGTCCCTTTTGGAGTTAATACTCAAAGCCACACACTACCAGATGTAGTGTATGTTAGCATACGGGTTAATGTGTGAGTTTGCAACTACGCAGTACAACCGCTGCTACTTTATTAACCAGAAACATGGCCACTGAGAACTAGGGTACCAGTCGTATTTGGTTACTGATACCTAGAAGTTTGTCTCAGAATTGTTGAGACTTTCGATTTTGCATTTACTGAACTCCTTCATTTGGTGGTGGAGGAGGAGGAGGGCACCAGCAGTACTCCGGTACTCCCTGGCTGCCGCACGATCACCAGTCGCACGTGCTAAGGACACTATCAGGTCACCCCCACCTACGTAAATTCGACCCGATGGCCTGCAGGTTACAACCTAGGTGCCTACTGGCCGGATCGCAACATTGTCATCAATAACAGCAGTGCAGCAAGCTGTTCTGTTTCCTTCCACAGCATCAGATTGGTGCCACGCCGAAATATCTGTTGAATTTGTACCACCTACTCTGAGAACGTCCTTCCTCCGCTAACTGGCTGTCCCGGAGTCTATTTTTTGCTAGTAGTGTACCCTGTCAGGTTAGACCTGAGTTGGGCAATCGATGGTATCTCAACAGATCATGATGAAACTCAACCAAATAATGGATATGATTATTACTTGTCATCCTTTTAGATGGAGGCCTCCGAACCGGCCACATTTCTGGTCGGATATTTTATCGGATGTGTTGGTCACAAAACATTGGCGTTCTTGCATTCGCTCGCTCATTACTGAATCTCATTTACCTAATCCAACAGAATCCCTTTTTTATCCATGCCTCTCAACTATAATGTGCTGGTCACGTATATCAGGGCGACTAGATCCAATGTACTTTGGTTCACGGATCGCGGTGACTGTTGTGTTGAATTTATTGAAGCCATTGCTACTGTGGGTGTTTGTTCACCAATTTTTCACTTATTGCTGCTTACTTGATAGTCCTTGTTTTTATTGCTTTTAATGGATTTGGAAGTACTTTGCTATTACCTTCATCACTTTATGCCCATCCCATCATGCCACGACCATCTCAAAGATACTCACAGAGTTGAAAGAAGAAAATTGGATGTTACCCGTTGTCCTCGCTACGGCGATTGACCTTCGCCGATTTGCTTATGGCTTAGATAATGCTGCTGTAGGAAAGACCACCACACCACCTAATCGCAGTCATGGAAGACAAATGGAAGCAGCCGCCCAACTCATTTTACGACTTTTCCAAATTTGTGCTAGCGACAGGTATGTTTCGTCAGTACACCATTCATTTTACCGGTTTGCGGTTTTCTTTTGCGTACAGTTATTTGTCAACTCGAGGATGCGTTCCAGTATGTACCACAAGGATTACTGTACTCTCTGATGACTGCTATTAATCAATGTTGCTTTTTATGCTTCTGTCCCAGTTTACGTTATTGTTTCAGGCAGATTTAGAGAGGTTTGTTTCTTTTATTGCAGAATAAGGTTACCGGTCGTGGGGTGCCGAGTTGCTAGTGGGAAACAACTGACTTTATATGTTCATCTCCGGGTCCCGTGCACATCGTTATTTGGGACTTTCTATCTGCTGCTTCCACTTGACATATATGCCACCATTGTGACATTTCAAATCCATCTATTGATCTACCCGAATTCGGTTGCTTACTTGATGCCTAACTGAAAAAATACGCTTCTGGACATATCCACTTAAATTTAATCTGGTGACGAAATTTTTCAAACGAAACAAAGCATCTCGATAGCATTAATTCTGTCATTATATGGTTGGCGACATCCGGTTTCGGATTTGCCTGTCACTGTGGCCAGCTACAGGACGTCTGCGCCTACAGAGGGACCATGGATGGATTGCGCTGCACCACCCACAGCTCCAACCACACACCCCATATCCAGTGTAAACCCGAAAGAATAAGACCGGGAGGCATGTGGATGGGATGGTTTCATCAACGGAGCCGGCCCACACTCTTTCACAGGAAAACACAAGCACGCTGTACTTGGGGAATCAAGTGCACACAAGGCGGTGGCTGGACCGTAGTCCGCTCCACACTGGCTGCGTAGAACCACTCTTTGAGCCTAGCACGGCCACAAAGACCGTGCACCCCGTCCCCTCCAGCAACGACCAACTGTCTCCTGGAGCCATTGTGAACGAGGTAGTGGGTAATAGACAGGTAGGCACTTTGTCAACATGCACATCAAGCGCAGCCACACCTGGGATGTCAAACAACAGCCAACCATTCGAAATGCCGATATCGAATAAAGTAAACGCATATGACGGCATAAATACTCGCTAAATGAGCATATAGAAGAAATTGATTCTAAGTGAATCCGTGATAAACACAAAATGTCCGAGTTATTTAAAAAATACCACGCGATACACTTACGCAAGTTTACCACAATTTCCATGAGCGACATGTGCAAGTTGGGAGAAGATTATCAAGTACGTAGAATAAACCAAATAAAATGTAATGAACTTTATCCACATCAAAAGACCTAGTTTAAGTGTAAGTTGGTTTAGCCCAACTGCGGTGAAGAAGCATCATGAATGCAACATCAGCCTCAGCATGGGGCACTATATATATAAAAATAAATAAATTTGTATATTTACCGACAGGCGGTACACGGCCCCATATATATATATATATATATATATATATATATATATATATATATGAAATACACCAATACTAATGCCGCACCGGCCGTAGCGCAGGAGTGGGGAGCGAAAAGGGTCGCCTTATCTGTTGTTTACAGCGGGGTGGATAAACGAATACATGCTACTGCTAATGCTTCCCTTCTTTTTTCTTCCCCTACGCATGCTCTCCTTTCCATTTCACCTAATCCACTACTTACTTCAATCCATATGGCCGCGCGTGCGATTACCCGCCACCGTAATCGTATGCCTCCGCGCAAAGCGCTCAACATCGGGTGCTGATATGTGCGCACACTACACGATTCTAACACGAGTGAGTGTACCGAGTGACGCAATGCAATCGTCGCCATGGAACTCGCGTGCTACGGTATCGATACTGCTGCGCTCAGTGAAACTCGGCTCGCTGAGCAAGGAAAGCTGCATAAGGCTGGTGCTGAGTACACATTCTACTGGGTGGGGAACGCCACCTCAGCACCACGTGAACATGGAATCGGGTTTGAACCACCACTCTGCCTAAATGGCCAGCTGGGGGCAAAACCGATTGGCATCAGCTCTCGATTAGTAACTATTCGGCTACGACTTGGAATACATAAATTTACCACTTCTATTAGCATGTATGGCTCCACCATGTGTTATCCTGATGACACAAGGGATCAGTTTTACACACAATTATTTTCTTTGTTAAGGTCTGTGGCGAGAAGAACCAGCTATTCCTCATGCGTGATTTTAATGCGCGCGTTTGGCGTGATGCCGCAGTGTGGACAGACGTCATCAGGTCATATGGTATTGGTACAGCCAATATAAACGGAAACCACTGTTCCCGATATGCGCCATTCACGACCTGACGATCACTAACACCCGGTTTGCACTGAGTGTGAATGATACAGTTACTTGGACGCGCCCATTGTAAGCCAGTATGTCATGCGTGTACTGCGTGGAGCTGAGTGTGGCAGTGCTCACAAATTGTTACGGACCAACTTTCACACATATTTTCGTAAATCGGTGTATAGGGCACTTGCCGTGAACCGGTGCAAATTTAATGTTCTTTCCCTAGGCAATATTGGGGAGAAGATGGAACTGAAGCACGCGATGGCTACCCGCTTTGGCGATGTAGAATCTATCGCCTCAGTGAGCGACTTGAGGCATCACATCCGTGAACAGGTGACGGCTGCAGCCGAGGAAACCATCCGGCGCGCATACTGTAAGCGGCCCGGTTGGTTTGATGACAACAGTGCGACCATTGGTCTCGGTGAAAAATGCAGCATTCGCTGCACATTTGGATGACCCTGATAACTGCGAGAAGGAGGACCATTTTCGCGAACTTCGACGACGATTGACTCAAGAGTTTCGTCGCATCAATAATAAATGGTGGACGGAGAAGACGAAGCATATGGACTGATACGCCGAAAGCCTCCAGTATAAGGAATTCCTTGAGGGCGGTGTGTGTACCAACCTTGCAGCCGATTGCGGCGCTACTGGATCATACTTCTGACTCTGTCTGCGCGCATTCACACACACTGCAGAGATAATGCATATCTAGCGAATGCATTTTGACTGCCTCATGAACAACCTTGGAGATTGAATGTACTGTGTTGCACGGGCTGCAACAACAAAAGATGATGTATCTTGCCTTCACACTGACACCGGATGAGACGCAGACTGCACTTGCTCAGCCGCGAAACGTCAAATGCGCTGGTTCCAACAGGACCCTGCCTGAAGTATTGAAACACGGTAGACGCGTCTTGGTAAATGCACTGCACCAATTGATGCAACGCGTATGTATTGAAGAGGAAATGCCGGCCGAGCTGAAGGATGCCCTTGTGCTGCCACTGTACAAGGGCAATGGGAGCAAGCAGTGTTGCACGAATTATCGTTATATCAACTTGTTGAGTTGTGAGGGCAAGGTGATCACCCGAATCCTACTCAACCACTTCGTCAGTCAGGTCGCTGATCCGAACTTTGCGGAAGAGCAATGTGAATTTTGTTCGGGTCGCAGCACTATAGATATGGTGTTCGCGGCTCGTCAGTTGCTGGAGAAGTGCAGAGAACAACGCCATCCATTGTACTCGTTGATTTCACCAAAGCATTTGACACGGTGAACCGCGAGGCATTGTGGCTGGTGTTGGGTAAGTTTGGTTGTCCGAGTAAGTTTAATTGAATGTCCTCATGATGGTATGCGGGCGAAAGTGCAGCTGAGTGGACAGACCTCGGATGACTTTGCAGTTGTCTCTGGCGTGAAGCAAGGCTGTGTCTTAGCTCATGCACTGTTTAATGCTCATCGAAATGTTATGACGTCTTGGACCTCTGATGCTATTTGTGATCACGGTGTCCATGTGGAGCTCCGTATTTGTTGTGGGTTACTGAACATTCGTCTTTTGGGGGCGAGAATGTTGGTGTATGGGACAACCATTCGTATGTTGCTGTTTGCCGACGACTTTGCGTTGTTTGCACACAGCGCGGATGAGTTCCAGCGGCTCTCGCTTTGACGGTGCCTAAATTCTGGCTCACTATCAACAAGCAAAGCTGTGCTTTCCAGCTCCAAATCCAGTTTGCCGCTGACGTGTCAAAAACAGCATCGACGTTTTGTTACCTTTGAAGCCTAATATCAACCGACCTTCAGATGACGGGCGAGATGCGTATCCATGTCTCGTAGGCTGCTACTGCATTCGGCAAGATGGAACATCGTGTGTCATCAGCTTACGCTTGGTACGAAGCTGAATCTATACCGATTGATAGTACTGTCCGTTCTTCTAGATCGCAGCGAACGTGGACGCTGTATCAGAATGGCGTGCGTTATCTGGAGCGCTTCCATCAACAGTGCCTGCGTCGGATTCTGCGCATCGGCTGGGGTTACCGAGTTTCAGTCACTGAACTCCTTTGTCACAGTGGCATGTACGCATTGAACTGCATACTACTGCTGCAGCACCTGAGGTGGCTGGGGCATGTCAACTGCGTAGATTCGACGCAGATACCCAAGCAGTTCTTATATGAACAATTTAGTGCAGGGAAAGCGGCACGTGGGAAAACCGAAGTTACGTTACCAGGATAAGATCAAGGTTCGTTTGTTATGAACTGATGTTGACTTCAGATGTTGGGAAGCGATGCCCGTCGATCGGCGCGAATGGCGTAAGCTACTCGGATGTGGGGTTGTTCACGTACAGAAGAAAGTACTATTGCAAGCGGAGAAGAAACGCCCGCCAAGCGCTTGTCAGTGCGGAGAAAAGAGAAAGTTGCATCGCGGCACTTTGAAGCGTTGGGGCTATGGAATCGGGACGATGACCACTGCGGATGCTCCTCCAACCAGCTTTGGAGAGCCGTTTATGATTCAGCAGTTGGATGAATGCTAACTAGAACTACGTCACCAGCATCCAATAAAATTGCGCGGAACTGTGAGCATTTCCATGTATCAAGAGAATGTATAAGGGCAAAGATTTGCTGCTTGTAAGACGCCCTAGTCTCCACGCTTAGTGGGGGGATATTTTACCGTTTAGTTGGGTGAAATAAAAGTGATTTATGAAGTAGTTGCTCATCATGTTGCGCACTTGTTTGAAAATCATTCGCAGAAAACTGATTAAGCATGGTTGATCTGTCGACACTTTCAATAGCATTGGTGTAATCAAGGAAGAGGAGCGGTACTTTCTTGTATTTCGCAACCAATGAAAACGCTGTTGAGTGAAAAAGGTATGCTACAGCATCCAACTTGGAACGTCGGGGTCTGTACCCAAACATATTCATAAACTGCCAAAGTACTTGCTGAGAATCCAAGGCACAAATAATCGCTCGAAAACTTTCAACATGGCGGGCGTACAAGCGACCAGACGGAATTTCATGGGTCTTTCTTTTGCACGGGTGTCATCCTAAAAGACCTTTAAATGTGGGGATAACTCCACCATGTAGGCATCGATTAAAAATATTTGTCTAGTGCATGGTGAGAGTGTCGGCACACAATGTTATGACACCTGATTAAAGTACATCGAGCACACTAGCCTTTCTTGAGTACAACTTCCTATGTTTACGGTATACTTCAATATGTTGAAATGTAACTTTTGGACTAGAGCCAGAGACCAAAAGACAGAGAATGAATGAGTGCAGGATGCTTCCTGTGAAGAAGACTCGAGTTTCACTTCCTCCACAGGTCGAAGCTGCTTACTGGATTTTTCGCCGCATAGTTGCTTCGTAGGTTGCGGTAGTTGTGGCTGCATAAAACGGCTTTGACGTACAAATTATTCAATCGCACTTTCTCAGTTTTTATTGCTAGAAAGAGTTGTTTGATAAGGGCAATCATTTTACATTTATAAGCCTGTTCGTTTTAACTTCTGGATTGCTTGAGTAATGGTGGGAAACTGTCTACTCGTAAATAGATGGTTTCGACTGGGCAGCAAAGATTGAACATGTTTGGCTAGATACACTTGCTGACATGGCTAGGAGCTGACCTCAGTGGCGTTCCTGCTGTGAGTTTCCTTGTCCCTCCCCATCGCTTTTAGCCTCCCCCTCCAACCACCATCTCATTTCGTAGCATAATATAATTTTACATAACTTTTCTTGTTGCCTGGTAGCCGGCTGGTAGCTTTCCGGAACGATGCCCATCCGTTGCTGGTTGGTAGCGCAGCTAGCATGCGTGTTGTATTTTTTTTCTTTTGTGTATTGCGGCACAGTAGCTGAGGTGTTTTACACCTCTAGCTAATGTGTATACTGATAATAATGATGATGGGCAGCAAAGATTAAGTTAGTCAGTGAAATGTTCACATTGAGTAAAAAGAAATTCGTTGTTGAAACCTGTAATCTTCGTATAAGTCAGCATTATTTGAAGTCTCGCAATAATGATGATGAACAGGATCGTCGCCTCACAGTTTTGGAGGGCTTACTAACCAGATAACCGAAGTGATTCCTTAATGATTGGCACCTTTTTCTGATATAATAGTCGGAGTTGCCGAGCGGGGTACGCTTTTTGTGCAGAAAACTGCCAGGACGAAATCTAGTTGCGCTTCAGGTCTTGTCGGAAAGGCCACTATGTTAGCCAAATCAAGTGCGTAGGTGAATCCGGTATCACTATCATTGAAGTCTCCGGCAGTGACACAGACTGAGTGGTCAAGTTTCAGCACTAACCCCGAGGATAGACCATCCGCGAATATTTTCATCTCTGATGCTGATGTGTCGGACGATATGTATAGTTGGCTGCATCCGGTTCTGGATTTGCCTGTCACTCTGGCCTCCATGGAACAACCACGACGCCTGCGCCTACAGAGGGATCATGGATGGATTGTGCTGCACCACCCACAGCTCCATTCACTCACCCCATGTCCAGTGTAAACCCGAAGGAATAAGACCGGGAGGCATGTGGATGGGAGCCACGTTTCATCAATGGAGCCGGTCCACACTCCTTCACAGACAAACACGAACACGCTGTATTTGGGAAATCAAGCGCACACAACGTGGTGACTGGACCGTAGTCCACTCCAAACTGGGTGCATGGAACCACTCTTCGTGCCTAGCATGGCCACAAGGACCGTGAACTCCGTCCCCTCCAGCAACGACCAACTGTCTCCTATAGCCAGTATAGACGTAGTGGGTAACAGACAGGTAGGCACCTTGTCAACATGCACCTCAAGTGCAGCCACACCGGGGATGTCCAACAACATCCAATCACTTGAAGTGACAATATCAATTAAACTATATCGATTAAGGATTACGGATATGCTGACATGACTCTTCGGTAAATGAGCATATGAAATAAATTGGTTATGAACGCATTCGTGATAAGTTCAAAGGATATTTAAAAATGCCACAAACGCGAACAGTTGACGAAGTTAACTTCATCTCAGTGCGTCGTACTTATAAATGCAAAGGTTTTTTTTGTCTCGGTTTGTTATGTATTGCCCATATCTTTTCTCAAAGATGCGTGTGTCTTATCGTCTTTCAAAATATCGACCTTGGTCGTTTATTTTGGTATTAAGTTCTGGTTGATCTACCGTGAATTGCGAATCAGTTCTGTGCCCATTTAAAAATCAGAGCTGGGGCTCTCTTTACCCGTGTTTCTCATAGTATTGCTTCTTGTTGGCGCCACTGTAGTCGGCGTTTGGTGAGACAACTGTTATGATTTATCTTCATTGAAGGGTTCTGTGTGACTTATTTTGCATTGAGTGGCCGCTGTTTCAAAATTGCGTCTTTGTGTAGATATCCCTTTACCTTCTGCAACATCATGTCGAATAACTCAGCACTGTGTGATTCTGGTTTTGCGTGTACCACAAAAACACAGGTGGTGCTTGTACATGACTGGGCCAACCCATCACCAACTTCACCGATTGATCAAGAGCAACTCGAGTTGTTTGATTTTTCCTCTCTCCAAACCGCCATATCGTCCCCATTGTTTATTTCACTGGGATATTTACCCCCCATTTAATCGGCGGCTGCCTGTGCTGTTCGGTGCCTTTCGGTTTTCGGGAAGAAGACGTGACGGTTTGTTGGAGGCGGTCACTTTGCACTGAGATCTGTTTGTTTGGTCGCTCCCAGCCTACACACTCTCTTGTGGACGTCCAGTTACACCACTGGATTGGCTTGTCGGTTGGATTTAACCAACAACAACTGGTGGCACATAGGATTTCCTTGTAATACATCATCTGCCTGGCATTGTTTTCTGCTTCATT
Organism: Dicrocoelium dendriticum; assembly: GCA_944474145.2. NCBI lineage: Eukaryota > Metazoa > Platyhelminthes > Trematoda > Plagiorchiida > Dicrocoeliidae > Dicrocoelium > Dicrocoelium dendriticum. The sequence goes on along the minus strand of OX104064.1, from coordinate 75,166,398 downwards.
GGTTGTCCACCTAATTGTCCAATTTGCTGAGGGTAAGTTTCGTAAAGGAATGTTTCAAGGGTGACCGATGGATGACAACGAGGTTTCATAAAGTAGGCGGTCGATCATACTTATTGCGTGTGCTCTTTTCGAAAGACATCTATAAACACATCTCACTTCGAATTTTTCGGACACTGGCCGTTGTGTTTCGTCTCTATTCACATTGTTGTTTCAGTTCCGATTCGCCATCTGATTACCCGTTTTGTTTGTTTCATCCTTATTACTCTGTGCCATTGAATGGTGACTGCATCTTCCGCCCCAAACGCGGACTCTTCCGTTCTTTGTTCTTTACATTCAGTCGTACACAATTGGAAGATTCGAAGAAGCTTGGTATGATGGGGCTGGCGAATCAGCTCTTCAAGATATATTTCCAGGTACCCATGTGTTAATCTGTTGGACATTTTTCCGTCTGCTTGTTTGACACGATTAGCGAAATCTATGTCGTATTTTCCTTTGTCATTAGCGGCGTACTGTTACAGACCATGACATGTTTAATCATAGCTATGAGCGCTCAACGAGTGGTTTCATCCTGTGTGGAACGGGCTAGGGTCCAGCTACCGTCATGTGTACCTCTGGTGTGCATGATTTCCCAATTAGGCCGGAATGCTTCTGTTCTGCTTGTTGTAGGAGTGTGGGCCGGCTCCGTTGATGAAACGTGGCTCCCATCCGCATGCCTCTGTCTTATTCCTTCGGGTTTACATTGTATATGGGGTATGTGGATGGAGCTGTGGGTGGTGCAGCGCAAGCCACCCATAGTCCCTCTGTAGGCGCAGGCGTCCTTTGGTTGGCCACATTGACAGACAAATCGGAAACCGAATTCCGCCAACCATATATATATATATATATATATATATATATATATATTGCATGCGGTTCCTAAATTTACTCGTTACTGGGGTTGCGATAGCCACAAGACACATTCATTTACTAGGAATTCATGGTGGGATTGTGGTATAGTATTCCAGGCGTTTGACTTGCAGTCTCTTCGCCTGCTTCCGAGTCACCACTTCTGCATAGTTTTCTGCATTCCTTCAGTGTCCAGTTCACATACAACCACTAGCAGTGGCATAGCAGCAAATCATTGACATGAAGTATTGCTGTAACACTGCTACCCTTTTGCTTCACCGTGCTGTTGATCTAACAACGTTAGTATGTGAGTCCCATCCGCTTCTGAGTCTGCCTGTACTCCTTCAGTACGCACATGGCTGATGTTAAATTCCGGGATCCACGCGATGATAGGGCCGTAGCTCGTTCCATGACGAAACTACTCTTTGAACCTGTCACTGTCACGAACGCCACCCACTCCATCTTTTTTAGCAACGATTAGCGGTTCCCTTAAGGCAAGGACACCAAGCACTTAAGCAGCTCGCCAGCATCCGCATCAAGCGCAGTCAGACCTGAAAATTCACTGTAATGATGGCGTTTGGCACATATCAGGCAATTAAGTACTAGGCCTGACCGTAGCAACAAGTGGCAACATGAACCTGGCTAGTCCCACCACTTACACTGTAAAGACGCACTCATCGCTGTTGAGCGCATCTGATCATCGAACATACTCATCACTAGATGCACCTGTTGCACATAACCTTAACCATTTTTCTTATGCTGCTTGCATGATTTGCCTCACTTGTCTCATTTTGGCCTATTTTACTACCTTAATGTTGTAAGCCGATACAAATCATTAACTAGACTCATAAATAAATGTTTTATTCTCGACTGCGAGACACGTCTGTATATGCATGGTCGTGATCATGGTGATACAACAAGGGCTGGTAAATGTAAGCACGGCACAAGTTTCTAAATAGCATATGGGTCCATGTGTTAAGTGTGTATGAATGCATGTAGGTAAGTAGGTGTGTGGTTGTGTTACTTGAATCTATAAGTGTGACGCCGTATATGTGATTGATTTTGGTCAGGCCGTCAAAGTTAGTAGGGGTGAAATCATATCTTCGTATTGGATGCCTGACATCCGTGGATTGCGTAAGCTCATCCGGATACGTAAGAGGCAGTGGCGAGTCACATCCTCCACGTCACAGTGTTGTTAAACGGACATTTATAGCTTTTCTAGGGAGAACGCTTTCCAAACGAAAACCACCACGTCCAAGTCGTGGTTGACTAATCAGACCGAGCTATTTGTTGGGGTGCCCCTAACCCGGATCTTTTGATGATCAGTATAGGCCATTAAATCTCGCCCGTCCTCGTTTCACTGAGTGCACATATTGATTTTCTCACACTGCTTTTAATCTCAGTTAAGCTGCCTACATCCTTCACTTTTTGGGTTTGTCATGTAATTCAGCACAAAACGTTAAAATTAGCAGTCCGATCGCTTAACTAGCTGTCTCTCCCTCTAGTTTGCGAATTGCAATGACTAACATTGCAGTTATTACTCTGTTACTTATAACAACCGGTAGGGGAGCCATTCGAACTGAGTGGCCGTTCATAAAGGAACAGCAGCACAATGCATTCCGCTTTGTGAGTACACGACTATCGCTAGAACCCTAACCTTTAAACATCACACTTGTTGCTGATGTAACCACACTGGTAACATTGAAGCACCCTGATGCGCATCGGGTAGAGCGGCAGCCAGCCTGCAGGACTTGTTTGCTCACCAACTAACACTCAGTAAATGCTTGTTGACCAGAGTATGTGCCATGTACGAGCTCCCCCATTCATTTTATCCTTCTGCTGTACGCAAAATTATGTTGATGTCGCAGACAAACCCTTAGCCCAGTTACCTAGGACAAAATCGCCGACCGTTTAGAAGCATACAAGTTGTTTTTCCGTGAGACATCATATTGCATCCTCATCAGTCACTCTGTTTACATCCACCCATAAAGAAACCACTCTTGCAACCAGGACATCTTATATTGGTTGTTGTGAGTTGAAACAGCGAAATCCGGACGCAAATGATTGTCTTTAAGCTCTGGGCATCATGTTTTGGACAGTTGTTATCAACCATCGACTCGCAGTATCTCCCCCTTCACTTTCATGGACTATTCCTGGCTTCGTAACATCAACGTATCAACAACAGTTTGCCTTTCATATGGTCTTCTCAGATTCCACATGGTCACGTGTTTCATCATCTTTCATACTTTATTGCACTTCCATCAGATAAACAAGCTTAATCTTTGCAAGTCCATGATTCGCGCCATTGACAATTTGAGTATTAACGACCGGTTCAGTTTGGCTCAGCGCGTCACTTACTGCTACTATGTGGGTCGAAAAGCCATGTTTGATGGGGACTTTATTTCCGGTGAGTGAACGATCATTACTGTCCCGTGATCCCACTGTGATAATGTTTATCGAGTCCCGTTTTTCTCCCTACTGACGGTTCGTGCTGACCGTCTTTGTTGATAGTGTAAACATTTCCAGGTGTAATGTCTTCTTGATTTTTCACACAGTGGGTTTCGACAATTCTTTCCTCACCTGGCCATGGTGTCTGGTTGGTCCTCCTTTATTTGTGTTACGAGAGTTATTTCTTTGTGCATACCCCCGGTGCATTGGAATTGTTACCTGGATATTTCAGTGTCATTCAGTTTTAATCCAGATTCTGGGTTTCCTCCGAGTACTTACGACGATATAACTATCGCTCTCCGCTTCACCGTTAGTTTCCATCTTCCTTTTGAACTATTCGGAATGCCCAAACAATCTTTCTTCGATTACTCTTCTAAAGACGTCGAGCTTTGGACCACGCGCACGGCTTATTTGCCGTTTTACTGCCCATATTTCATACATTAACTCAGGCATGTCAAACTGAGGACTCTTCGAAAGCTGTATGGATAACATTCCATGTCCTGAAAGCCACAGTATATATATATATATATATATATATATATATATATATATATATATATATATATATATATATATATATATATATATATATATATATATATATATATAAACATTGTAATAGCCCTTCTGAGGGCTGCAGACGTACTTTCGAAAGGCCTCATGCGTCCAATGTGCCACTAGTTTGATATGCCTGTATTAGGTTACCCATTGAGATTTTTTGCGGTTTTCGTGGAGTATTGGAACGAGATACAGCCAGAAGAAGTTGAGCGGAGTCCCTAGCCAGTGGGTTGTCTTGAGCACCCCTTCGTATGCAACTCCTTGTGTTTGTCCTCAAAGTTTAACCCGAAGGCTCAAACTTCAAGCCAGCCCGCACTGAAAACTGTTGTGTGAAATCCTGAGAAACGAAGCCTTGTGAAGTACGTAAGGATGGAATGCACAGAATCGAAGAGAAGGCCACTCTTTCAAGTCGACGGTTGGCCAGTCATGTGAGGCTTGGATAACCCTCATTCCGTAAGACCGACTTCAACCGACCAATGTTGTTTCATTCTTGTAATATTTCGCACGCTTTTTTCAGTGATCCAAGTCCCCCCCCCGTGCGCACTGATCACGACCTCGAGTTTTTCACTGGTAGTGACAGCCGAGCCAACCGCTGCCTCCCATGCCCTTCATGAAGGACCTAAGCGTGCTCTCAAGCTGCGATTCGAAGTCCGTGGACTGCTTGAACAGGCTATCGAAGCAGACTACGCATGCTATGGGCCATCAAACCTGGCTTCTGCACCTGATCTGAAATGGTTGCCGTCCGCCTCTTCTCCATCGTATAACCATTGCTACTGTCCCGATCGACCGGGGCAAGGTGTAATCAGTCGTATGGGTCCGTCATGTGGTTACCATGCTAGTCACAAATTTACTGCTCGAATCGATATCATCATGTGCTACCGTACCTTCCATCTTGGGGAATTCCACATGCTAAGTCCGCCACACCACCCACTAACACCATCGGACATCTGTACAAGCTTGCATTACCGGAGCTGATGTTGGGCCGTCGTCTCCGTACGCGACTAAACTCTGCTATCTGAAGTACTTGATAAAGAAGATCGAACAAAAGAACGCTTTGATGCTCGTTGTAGACAGGCTTGTAACCTAATAACATCCAATCTACGTACGTTTGCCGACAAAACCCGGATAGCAGCCGGCTGTTGTTAAGACAGCTCAGGGGTAGATAGTAGAGGTAGGTCCTCAGGGCGGCAAATTCGTGCGGCTTCACATATGTCACGTGCAGCCAATCCCGGCAAATTCCGAGTTAGTCTGCGGACTCACCCCCCCCCCCACAACTCAGTGTTGGACGACATACGTCTGAGTGACTCCTCAGCAGAGGCTGAATCTTCGCTGCTCAGTCCAATCCGCGACCACCGACCCGTCGATCGCTTTCATAATGGACAGCTGGAACCACAGGCGAAAGAGTGATGTATCCCTAGTTTGTCATCTATGCTTTCTCTCAGCCAACTGCACATGTATGCGCGTATGTGTGATTCGTTCCCCACCCTCAGTGCGCTAATTCTCTTTCTGTTTACTTAAACGCCGACTTATAACTCTGCGCATACTGCTGCTACCTTACCCATCACACACTTGTACACACAATAATTGATTGGCCTTGCGATATACTTCCATCGCTCCATACTTGTTTCTGGTTTCACCCGGGCGTAACAGTGCTTCGGGCGACGAATGTTCAATGTCTGGAACAGTTGGTCACAACACGGTGGTGGTACAATTTGTGCAACGGTTCAAAATAGTCCTGCAGTTATATTTCCCCATTGTTAACTTCAGAGAACGCTTAGCTGCAGATAGTGACATTTCAGATTTGTGTTACCGTGAATCCGTCATTTTTAACCTCACAAGAACTTGAAGAATGATCAACACACTGACAAGCGATGAACAGTTTTAAAGTTTTTGATCACAATCCAGTGGTTTCGGACATGTTCAACCCCTATTTTTTCTTTTAATAACTCAGTGTCCAGTTCACTGCGGATATCTTACATATATGGTATAGCCATTGGCTTCCCAGGTACATGTCTACTAGCGCCCCAGTTGATAGCAACCATAGTGCGTTTACGGATTTCACCACTCTTTCGGTGAACCATCACTTCGATAGATTGTTTCGGATATTCAGGTTCGGAAACTGTGGGTTTGATCATGTAAACTCATCATTGGCATCTGTTTTTATATGGATGCCTTGTACCTTACAGTTACACTACACAAGTGAAGTCCAACGTTGCGGCTACCTGCGCCCTAATTCGTCCATTTGAATACGGAAATATGACAAACATGAAATTACTCAGCTTTAACATGAGTTGCTCTATTTTCACGGTCACTACCTCTGTTCTCTGAATTTACTATGCACTGCTCAATTAGTTGGCATCAATATGCTCAGAAGTCAGCGTATCACGTTATCATCACTTGTGCCTCTGGTTTTTACTCTCTTTTCCCAGCGGACAAATCCCTTACCTTCTCTTTCGAACACTGTCTTGGCAGTGCGTGGCACAACAAACGCCTCATCCTGATTTACCTGATTCCGGTAAAAATGCTCCTGGTACATTCCCCTTGCCTTATTTTTCAACGCAGATCCTTTTAGGGTATCTTCCCCTTTCCGTCCCTACTTGAGAAGTACAATCTGAACGAATTTCTCGGTATTTCGGAAGCTGTAAAGTGGGTTCAGCCCATCACATCTTACTTTCCATTGCCATAGAGCTGGAAATTTGCAAAAAATGGATTCTGAGCTAAACAAATATGAGGGCTTTTTCTTGTCTTGCGGTGTATACTTAATCTTGGAAAAGCTCAAACTGATCACATACCGCAATTTGTTCAAAAAAGTGTAAGCCCTTTGTTTCTGTGTTATGTCCTATTTTTTCAACTAGACGCATCAAGTCCATTTTCATTTCTCAGAAAATCTTACGGTCAATGATTTTCCTTCAATAGAACTTGCTATTGCATTTTCACTATGCTGAAAAACTCTTATCCTTTCGGAACCCCTTAGGTGTGCAATAATGAAGACTCATCTGTTGCCAATCGATGTGTTCACCACGGCGCTGCGTCTCATGAAGGTACCTGTGATTGAGCTCACTTTTGTCTTTCATCACCGTACCATCAGCCGGTGGCCGAATGGCCTGCACACCTGGTTTGCAACCATTAGGTCCCGGTTCGAGTCCGCGTAGACTCGGTATCCTCGCGGTACACAGCCCGTGCGCGACTGGTGGTGTTCATATGGCAGTAAAGTGCCGTTACGGTGTATAGCTGGTACATTATTATGGTGCTTGTTTTTGTTCTCCTTTAATAAGGCATATGGCTGTATGCGTTTTTACTCGAAAACACTGATTTCAAGGTGCTTCTTTGCGCCATGGACATTCATTCTGCTTTCTGAGAATTGTTGTTCTTACTTTTATCCCTTGCTTTGGAGCAGTGGCGGGGTTCATCCATACAATTATGTTAGAATGGATCGGGTTATATCGCAGTTAGGTTTCAATTCGTAATGGTCGGCTGTCGTCCCCCCTTGGCTCAGTGGCATGGACTACTGAATAGTTGGCGTTAGCCTCTAACAGTCATGGGTTCGATCCCCAATAGTTGACCGGTGGATGCGCACCACTGACGAGCCCCAATAGGGTGAAACGCGCGTCTGGTGCTTTTCCGGATTGGTAGCTTACCTATGCGGCTTGGAATCTAATTGCGATGAACCAAATTGAACTATATTAGTCGCCAACCGCAGTGCCATATGAACCAGTACATAAGACGGGTAATGCTGATGGGCAGCCCCTTTGTAGCCTTCATGGCTGTTAGTTGAAGATTGACAACCTGAACATTTAACGGGACACGATTTCGCCTCACCGACATGGTAGTTCTGGACAGGCAATGTTGTCGGATACATTCACGAAGGTTTTAACTGACTGGTACATCCGGACACGTAGCTTCGTTCAGTCAATTCACTTGAGGTTTTTTCGAACCAGGATGTGTTTCACTTACTTCGTCGCTACTCTCAGCTATCATGAGCTTGTCGTTCAATTACATAGTTAATCATTTAAAATCTTATCAGAATTAATTCTTCACAGACTTTGCTGCGACACGGAGTGCTTTTAAGCGATATAAATTCACCTGTATATATGTGACACACTTTTTACCCATCTTTTCGTTTGCCTAAATACTTTTGAGCCCATCGGTTTGCTTTGCACCAAACAGTGGGTACGCTCACTGTGCCACGATGAATATGTGCCACTGCTTTCTGCATTTTCAGGTAGAGGATATCGACCGAGATGAAACTGAATGCATCCTAGCCAACTTGATATATGAGGTAAGTCTACTCACTGTCATGTTTTCATTTTTGATCTGGTTTTTACAAGCAAAGAGAAAATTATTGGACCCTTTTTACAGACCCACGTCAGATATTTTCTTACTAACGTAACAAGGGGGAACTGCGCAGTTCGTGTTTGGGCCTTTTGAATATTAGAGAGCAACTCACACATTAACAACTCACCATTTCTTCGAACTATCGGGCAACTGAGGCCATTCTCACTATCAAATGCGTAAATATAGTGATCGTTGCCTCTCTGAGACCGGTCACAACAACCTTGCATGACACGGAACACGGTAACTTGCCGCACACATGTTTTATTCACACTAGTTGTGATAGAAACTAGGCGAGGTACCGTTAATTCTCTCAGCCTAGTGTGATTCTCTTTTTGCACAGCACCGTGTGTAAAAAATGTGTCAGCTTATACGCCGTAACGGCGCTTCGCTGCCGCACGACCACCACCAGTCGCGCGTGGGCTGAGTATACCGCGAGGACGCCCACCTCTACGCGGAGTCGAACCGGTGACCTTATGGTTGCAAAGCAAACGTGCAGACCACTCGGCCACCGGCCGTAGCTCTTTGGCGTGTTTGCTTTACCTTGGTGGCGAGTTTCCTCGCTTTGAAATCCTGGCGTCCGAGGAGGGTTCCACTCGGCCTAAAAGATTCTGTTTAGACGACCACAGTGAGGGTCCTTCTACTCCATGGAAGTAAGACTTGGCTCCTTAGGTCTAATGATCTGAGGCGCCTTCAAGTCTTTGATCATCGTTACCTGCGGAGCATTGCTGATGTCGGATGACACCAGCGTATGCGGAACTATGATGCTTGCAGGCGACTACTAGGTAGTGATAATCAGCTAGAACCTAATAAATTGCATTGGTTTAGACATGTGCTACGCATGCCCGGTCACCTACAGATTAGAGCCTTGTTTGCTCGCAGGATGTTTGATGGCGCAGGGCTCGAGGTGGGCAAACGTTAACGTGACCGCGAAAAAAGAAGTCATTTATGGTTAAACTAAATGCTGTTTGGTCCATCTCGCCTTCTCGACTGAACTCCACAGGATCCGTCTTGCGCTTGGCTCGAGACGCTACAGGACATGGCTCGCAATCGGAACCAGTGGCATGTTTGCTGTCGTTGTCGTATGTGGTACTGAGTTATCAATGGGGTAATGGCTGAATTATCACGTAAGACAGCTGTCTCGTCGATGCCGCTTTATCTATGCACGCTGTTTGTGACCGTGTGTTGTTTTCAAGTTGTAGGCGCCTCGACCTTGTATGTCTGCTTAGGGCCCTTAAATTTTTTTCCCTTCTTATTATTCTTCGTTCCATAGCTTACCATGGCTGTAAGGCAGCGAAGCGTCAGCTTATATTTCTGTTGTACTGCTGTTGATGATGATGACGATGACTTATGTTGCTTAACAGTGACTCGGTCGAACGCTGAAGCCGATCCAAATGCGTCGCGGACGATCAGTTCTACAGTCCCACAAAACTTTAAAAATTTCCAGTGCCAGTAGGCGAAAGATGCCATTAGTGTCATCCGATAGAAAACGGAGTCAAATTTTATTTATTTGACAGAGTTCGTGGATGAAGCAGTAACAGTAGCAGTGCCATCAAAAGAAACATTTATTCCGCCTTCCGATGCGGCATAGGATCTACAAACCTATTTTCTCAATAGCATAGAGATATTTGAACCATTTGCAACAAAGTGGACGATTTTCAACACCCGCTTTGGGAAACGATGAGCAACTGTTCCACAAACAAAAATCCTCCTACTCAACATTAATCTAAACATTCGCCCTTGTAGTCTTCAAATTCTATGCGGACATAACTACTGTGTAGTTGAAGTCGTAACATTGGAGGTCAGCCACTCCTCTGCAATGGTATGAACCTACATGGCAGTGGGGCATAGGTTGCGCTATATCCCAGTTAACTTGTAAGTTCAGGTCGTCTACCTCCGTCTCCCATGGCTCAGTGGCGTAAGCTGCTAACGGTCGAGCGTTCGATCTCCAGCAGGGAACCGAGGGAATGTGCACCACTGACTAGTCCCAATAGAGCGAAACGATCATCCGGTGCTTTTCCGGGTTGGGGTTAGACTAATCTAACTTGTGAGCGGCTGGGATAAAACATTAAAATATTCCACAAACATTAGAATATTACACAAACATTATTCTTATTTCGCACAAGCACGCCCTTTTATAGCCGCAGTCATCTCAGGACAAGAACAGCTATCCCCCGTTGCCTCCTATTGTGTGTGTGATGTGAGGCTGCAAACAGATCGTCGTAACATCTCCGCATAAGGCATCATAAAACCAACGACTTCGTTTTCAGTGAAGAATTCTCCGTGGAACGTAGTCTTAGATGCTATAGCAAAAACTGTTTAATGTGAAGCGCATATAAAGTGATGAAATTTCCGCTAGTTCCACACTTAATTTTTATCCACGTATAAAAGTATTGTGGATTCGCTTCACTTCACTTCCGTTAAGTAAAACAACTATGATCCGGGCACTGAAGTACGGTGGATCTAGTTGCCACGACTTACATCGCAAGTGTAACAGTTACTAACAACGGCTAGATAGTGGGGTTAAAGGCAAATAGAATGTAAAGAAAATGGAAGCAAACAAGTAGTGCGTGTATTAGCAACTAGGTGCAAAAAACCGAATGCAGAGACGCCAATGACTGCAATATCCGAAACGGTTTCCAATCACTGGTGTGGACCATCCCGAGGCCCCCATCTACTAGGACGGCACGCACCAGCCTGACCAAGTCCTTCAGTTAATTTCTTCAAGCCTTTATGCCAGGTCATGGACTGGCCACCTCGCAATTTCGCCCAACATCGTGCATCCACGATGTCTAATGCTGTCCGAGGAAGCCGGTCAACGGGCATGCGGAAGACATGGCGTAGCCAACGTAAGCGACTGACATTAAGAAAACATTCGAATGCTAAACCAGACGGCTTCTTGCCAAGAACCCACTGGCGAACTTCAGCAGGTGTTCCAACCAGACGTGAGCAATACTTCGCAAATGCCGGCGGACAAACACGGCCAGTCGCTTAATGTCTGTCGCGAACTATCCAGGTTTTGGGTCAATAAAGTAAAGCCGGTCTTACCGCAGCGTTTTATATCCTACCATTACCAGCCTGATATGCCGCCATCTCCATGGATGGTTGACCCTCTGGAAAGCCATTCGGTCCTTGCTGATGCGTGAAGTGTCTTCCTCGGTAATGTGACCTCCAGAGGTGACACGGTTACTTAGGTAGCGTAAAATGGGGTAACCTTGGGCCAATGTGAAACAGATTACACTTATTTTCCTTATTTTGTGTGTAGTCTCATGTGTAGAAAATTCGTTTTTCATTACTTTGAAATCTGTTTACGATGAACTAGAATATTCCGTCTTGGGTATTCACGCAACAACTAAAAGAAATGCAGTTTGATGCTGGTGAAGAAAAGTTACCACAACACAAAAAAGCTCTGAATGTCCAGCTTGGGAAAACTGTCTTGGGTCCAACCGAGGAGCTTGTTATCGGAGTGGAGCCTTGTGCTGAACCAGAAAGTGACTCGGTAGCCAAAGTATATCTAAGAGAAGCCGATTACTTGTCCTCCGTCTGTGATGTCAGTGACAACCGACTAGAAATCTTTTCCCATTCTGATGACGTGTGTGTTCCACCATCAGAAAAGGCTGTCAAACTCGAAAAAACATGTCTGTACAACGTGGTTATGTGCAGTGGCTATGTGTTATGTAACATTGGTCCTGTGTATGTGTTGCCATAATGACCAAAGTATTCCTGTTGAGGAGGAACTTTGGCCATAGCAGATATGTTAAAACATCTGTCGTAAATTTATGGAACTGCATCAGTCAATGTTTCCCACAGCATTATAACGCTACAGCCCATGAACAGATCACTTACTAAGGTTATCAAAAGCACAGATAAAAGTGCGGTACATTCCAAAGAAACAAGTGAACTAAAGTTGGCTGTTCGCTGAGCTTGGCAAAATTGCCAAATAGTCATCAGGAGACTTCAACGTGCGTGTCGGTCATCTGCTGCCATTTGAGCACCGTCTCGGGGGCCGCATGGATATGATGATGTTCGTTTAGACAACGGAGAGTGACTGATCAGCCTGTGTGCTGATCATCAGCTATTCCTCTCCAGCACCAGCTTTCATCATCCTGAACGCCAGTACGCCACTTGGCGTCCCCATCATCAACTCAGCGCTAGTCACAAATTGACCACATAGCCATAAGTCGCAGGTGGCGCGGCAACGTACGCGATTGCCGATCATTTTGGTCAATATGCGTCGATACCGATCATGCACTGGTATGTGCGACTATTTGCATGCGTTTCGGTGGTTCACCTAGATCAAAACACACCCGACTGAACACCTACAAGTTGGAGGACGCAATGGTGAAGAAGGAGTATTAACAAAGGCTTCGTGGAGATCTCGGTCTCTCTCACACTCTGGATGTTGATCAACACTGGTCAAGTCTGCAACAAGCCTTGCTGTCGGCCGGTTTGTCCAGCTGTGGCCTCGCTCGTTGCACTCCCAAAAGCTGGATCTCGGGAAGACCCTTGGAATTACAGGATCGCCGACGGGCGGTGCCTGCTAGCGCAGAGTACAACGAACACCGCCGATCTATTAAGCAACAGCTGAAAGCAAGCTTTTGCTCTGATCGTGAATCCTGGTGGTCAAAACAAGTTGAGGAGATGGAAGCCGCTGCATCAGCTGACAACTTTCGCCGCCTATTTTTCATCCTCTGGGCAAAATTGCCAAGCTCAGCGAACAGCCAACTTTAGTTCACTTGTTTCTTTGGAATGTACCGCACTTTTATCTGTGCTTTTGATAACCTTAGTAAGTGATCTGTTCATGGGCTGTAGTGTTATAATGCTGTGGGAAACATTGACTGATGCAGTTCCATAAATTTACGACAGATGTTTTAACATATCTGCTATGGCCAAAGTTCCTCCTCAACAGGAATACTTTGGTCATTATGGCAACACATACGCAGGACCAATGTTACATAACACATAGCCACTGCACATAACCACGTTGTACAGACATGTTTTTTCGAGTTTGACAGCCTTTTCTGATGGTGGAACACACACGTCATCAGAATGGGAAAAGATTTCTAGTCGGTTGTCACTGACATCACAGACGGAGGACAAGTAATCGGCTTCTCTTAGATATACTTTGGCTACCGAGTCACTTTCTGGTTCAGCACAAGGCTCCACTCCGATAACAAGCTCCTCGGTTGGACCCAAGACAGTTTTCCCAAGCTGGACATTCAGAGCTTTTTTGTGTTGTGGTAACTTTTCTTCACCAGCATCAAACTGCATTTCTTTTAGTTGTTGCGTGAACACTTAAGAAACAGAGGTGCTGATAGCACCTGCATCTTCTTCCTTTTCCTTTGGAATTCTGCTCAGGACAGACTGGGGATTTATTGGGTACATGCCAGTTTTCTCTAAACTCCGACCGCAATTTTTCTGCAATACCTTCACCCATGGTGTCTAGAAGTTACTTGAGCAGCCACGCAAACCTGTACTTCTGGATGGTTTGGACTATTTTGCCGCAGGAGTTTTTACATTTCGTCAGCATGGTCTTCCACTGGATCTTCATAGGCCGAAAGAATGCTACATTTAGAGTCTGGTAAAGGTGGGTTAACTTTGGTGGGAGGCAACAAACAGCAATACTAGTTCATTGCATAGTCTGACAATGTCAAGAGAAAAATGTGAACTGAGATTGTCACCCAAAAGGACACAACGGCCAGTTTTTCTGCGACAGAAAGGTAATGCCACTTGCTGAAACCAGCCTAAAAAGCAGGTGTTGTCAAACCAGCCTGACCTTGACCTGTTATATCGTGTGCCTGGTGGACTATTCTCCGTTTCCCAAAGCTTTTCGACTTTGCACACTACTTATGGCGATAGTAACTTTCCATCACAGGTGCCAGCGAACATCAGGCTAATAGCTGACTTTGACGAGTGCATAATCCCCTCATGATATTTGGTGCCTCATTCAAAGATTACTTGACCACCTGGCGAAAGTTACCCCAAAATAACAAAGCTTAGTGGGGTAACATTGGCCAGCAAGACAGTAACATAATGCATGATAAATGTGTTTAGATAACGTCAAATATCTCTACTGTTACTTATTCAGAAGGCGACAACAGAGATGGTTATACGGACAATTTCATGGAAACATGATACACATATGGAAGTATACCGTATGTTAAACACATGTCATGATACCGGCCATATTTGACAAGAAGTATACCCAAGACGGAATATTCTAGTTCATCGTAAACAGATTTCAAAGTAATGAAAAACGAATTTTCTACACATGAGACTACACACAAAATAAGGAAAATAAGTGTAATCTGTTTCACATTGGCCCAAGGTTACCCCATTTTACGCTACCTAAGTAACCGTGTCACCTCTGGAGGTCACATTACCGAGGAAGACACTTCACGCATCAGCAAGGATCGAATGGCTTTCCAGAAGGTCAACCATCCATGGAGATGGTGGCCTATTAGGCTGGTAATGGTGGGATATAAAACGCTGCGATAAGACCGGCTTTACTTTATTGATCCAAAACCATGGCTGTTCATTGCGAAGGCCTTGAGCGTTCGGCTGTGTTTTACCATCGTTGTTTGCGGAGTATTGCTCATATATGGGGGGAACATCAGATGAGCATTGCTGTGATCCGTCCGTTGGTTTTTAGCAAGAAACCTGCTTGTTCCTCACCTATGTGTTTTGCTTAAGCACAACCGCTTCCTTTCACTAAGTGATCTCTTCCTTTTGCCCGTTTGCAAGCTTCATCGGTTTGCATTATACTCCTTGACTGTGGAAAGTTGTGCAACCATGCGCGATGGCTATTCGATGGTGTGTCATAAGGGTATGAAGAGACTGATTGAGGGACTTGGTCAAACTTGTGCTTTGAGTCTTCGTTATTGGTGGCCCCTGGGTGGTCCACATCACTGGGCGTAGGTTATATCAGACATGGCACAGTTTTACAATTGTGTGCTTGCTTTCGGTATTTTGTTTTGTTGTTGTTATTTTTCCATTCCGAATGCAGTGAAACCTAAACCGGCCACCTCTATATCCTGAAAGCGTTTATAAGTTTGACGTTTTTTGGTAGTGTGGACGTTCTACATTTAAACCCTATGGAGTCAGTACTCCGTATGTTGACAACCTCTGTAAGTTGTGTGTTGATAAATTGGGCTATAACAGTCACTATTTATTTAACCTCTCGAACTTGTGAACTGTCTGAAGGTTTACTGTGCATCTATCGTCAAGCGATTCATTTGTTCAGATACTAATGTCTACGTAGCGGGATTTAGCAATATGTACAATTCACTTGACACACAGACATTTGAGAATACAGCATGTTCTCTGTCTGTGTATGTACGTGCCATGTCTGTCCAGGCCCTCAGCGTTTACGCGTACGTTTGTTTAGTTCGTGCAGTGTGCACCCGCAGATAGGCGTCCATGGACCTATATTGACCGTTTTTCTGTGAACCCTTTCCTTACTCGTCTACGTACACTGTGACGCATCGCACCTACCTTTAGGAACATATGCCTACTCGTTGCACAGGTCGCAATTAAGAGTGCCAGCCCTAACCGTCGAGTAACCAGTTCTAAGCTAACCTGCTCAGTTAAGTTTGTACTAAGTGAAAATGACAGCTAAAGATTGACAATTTCAAAAATTGCCTTAACTTTGAGGAGACTTTACTGCGTGTTCATTCATTATACAACTGTACCGTTTAGCCGTGTTTGCCACTATATACTAGCTCATTTAATATATTTGAAACAGGATGTACATGAAATTTAGTTTGTACTTAACTGCCCAGGTGCGAAAGGCACGCTTAGTTTCTGTACAGTATTTCCATATGTTGACCTTTTTGGTCCAGTCTTTTGAGTGGTCAACTTATTGAGGTTTTGCTCACTTCTATCCTTATTCAATTTTGTTTGTATTCTGTTTGCGTTGAAAATCATTTTCTTACCGTTGTTATTTATTCTCATTCCGGTGACGTGAATCGTAGCATTTCGATACCCGGATTATAGTTGCGCAGCGGAACTAAACTGAGCTCGAGGATCGTCTGTCTGCGTTTCTATGTAATTAATTCGAATTATGAATCATTATAGTCTCGGTTCAAGAACTTTATGAAACGGCGAGGAACCATTTATTCGTTTAATTTGTCCCATCGATGGAGAATTTTCACATCGCGGGGAACTATACAATTTATTCATTCATTCATCCGAGGCTCATAAATCAACAGAACCTGTCGGAGGCGGAGGTTCGATAATCGCAGTCTGAATGAACTGGGGAATAAATTGTTCCACAAAGAACCATCTGCTAGATCGTTGCTCTGATTAAAAGAATTGGCTACTTCCATCCGCACGTGAATGCGACGTATTGATAAGTAAACTAACCTTAAAATCGGCAAGAAAGTAAGACGAGAGATTACGCATGCTGCGACATCGATAGATGGAGTTCAAAGCGGCATTAGACCAACTGATTTTCAAAACAACTGGCTTCAGTCCCCTCATTCGCCCAGCAAATCGACCATAACACCAACAAGGCGTACTAATATCATTATCACTTTGGGATGTCATTCCAGCTGTTACTAAAGCTACGACTTGATACGACAGTTTGGGGGCTGCATCGGGTTTACCTGAAGTAACAGCTTCGCTTTTTGCTGCGAATGAGAATTGTCGCATTCCGTGCACTGACACCCTAAAGCTTTCCTCTCTATTTTCTGTTAGATCGCTGTGGTTTTAGCTATGCATAGAAATGGTGCTTCGCTTTCAAATATTCATTTCATCGAAAACCTCTTGGGTTGTGCCTGCTTAACTTTTAAAGCACGACAGGTGGCTTGGTTATCCATAAGTCATGCACCTGACTTTTTCTATTGTGTTAATTACCTGACCTTTCTTACTGCATTTTAGGGGAAAATAAAAGGGTACCTTGCACATCAGCAACAAAAGCTCGTGGTTAGCAAGCTTCAGGCATTCCCGGCCTTGATGACGGTCACGGCCACCCAATCACGATAAAACATCATTGGTGAACGCTTGCGAGCGGCACATATGCCCTCTGGCAGTTGCGTTGCTGAACCTTTTTTGATTCCCCTCCACTTCCATGCGCCGTAGCTTGACGGCATCTGTGTACGAATGGTGCTTGCGAGTGAAACGCGACGTCTTGTACCTAAATTTGTGTAAAATATCTTTTCCGAAATTCCTTTTGCACATGATAGGATGCTGCGGAAGAAGCTAAATAAAATCATCCGCAAGGATGCTGTTTGTGGTGATAAAATGTTTGAATCGAAAATATCAACTGCGCATAAACTTTACATTTCTTTGGTAGCAAAACACTGTACATGTGACAGAAATAACAGTGTCAGGTTCACGATTTATCTTTGAGATGGCTGGTGCTGCCCACAAAGTGTATACGCTGTGCAAATACCATTGGACGTCAAGTTTAAATGCCGGTGTCCATCTCGAAATTGCCAGCGCTCGCGGCTATGCCCCAAACTGCTAGTGCGTGTCAAATGGCACCTTCCTGTTCAAGCCCATCCAGGTTCATCCAAGTAATAGGGTGATTTACGACATTACAAATCCCCGTATTCCAGCAGTACTCGCGGTTTACTTTCTACCTCCAGTGAGCGGATGCTTTCGACCGTGCTGTGGCCATTCGATGAACCATTGTGGTTTTGTTCCGTGGTGTCGTTCGTATACGAACTCAGGTGGCTGCTCATGCTGCTTTTCGACCGCGTAAAGCGCAACGAAGATAAGCTATCGCTTTTCCAACCATCTTCGTTTCCTCTGAAAGATATACATCAAACAACATGAAATTGTGTTCAAAAATCCACTCTGTTGAACAAAGATGGGTTGTAACCTCAACTTTACAGCGAGCTCTGGATTATTCACGCACTCAGCAATGATTGCAAAGAAGCCGACAATGCCTACCATCACACACTTCCGGTATGCGCCAATCGGGGCTGCCGTAAGATGGTTGGTATGTCCATCCACTTTACTGGTATCTCTGCCAATTTTAATCAGTCATTGTTCTTCAGTGTGATAGTGAACACTACATAGATACTGAGATCACTTAATACGGTGTCACTAGGTTTGCACAAGCTTGTGGCATATAGCTTACCGGATCCCAGATTCTTGGTGCTTTAGTTTTTCCGGTCGACGCATGTGGGGGAGGCTATGATCGAACCTTTTTTCCTTTCCATGATCCTCACTTGGAAAGTTGCATAACGGCGAATTCGCTCTCTCCACTATCTTGCCGGAGTTAGCGTTATGTGAAGGAGAAAAGGATCGCATGCTGGAACTTCTTGATACTGCAAAAATAAAGTGGTGGCATTTTAGATAGTTTCTTACATGTAGTGTATGGTGTTGTTTCACCACAATGTCGGTAGATGTGTGCTTACCTTTCGAGCCTTGATGGCTGTGTACACTCGCTATGAGATTTTCACACGTGGACTTGATTGTAACCACCTCAAAAAGATGCTTCTCGCAACGGTCTGTGGCTGGTAGTTTGCGATAAACCTGTCCTCCGCAGGATTGGCTGCCTACATTATTGGGGAAAATTTTGGAGGAACGACATTATTCCACACGGAAGCGCAAACATCCAGCATGGTTTTCACGAAATCAATTTGTTTCCATACTACAAAGGTAAAGTAAACAGATCCGAATGGTGCTGGATATGCGCTAGTCCAGACTGTGTGTATGTTTGGCTTTGATGTGAAACAAATTTGGATTGGGCAATTAGCATTTCACCTTTATCATTAGGTCCTAAATCGTGCTTTCATTTTACCTATTGGTCACTGTAACGAGCATGAATCAAAGACAAAATTCGGTCGTCTTATCAGATTGCAAACTGTCAGTCATAGCGATAAAGGCCGCTTAGCGCCTCGGCACCCCGCTGTCTTTGTTGCTTACACTGGCAGCCCACAAGTCTAACTTCTGTGATTAGATATACCTTAGTGACCTAGACGTGCTCGAAACTTACGCACCAGCTAACGGTCGCGCAGCTTCTGGGATTTGTCTCTGCTGAGTGACCACTGGTTGCGGGATTTCCAATGGAAACAGCTGTGCTGATAGGTGTTCTATAGCAGCTATTTACGCGTCGCAGTTTAATTGGCGAAGGGGTTAACGATGGACTTCCTTTCATTAAACCACCATCACTCCGGATGTTTCCGAGCATGTAACAAACACGTTTCTCTTTGTTCAAGGGGGGTCGGTCGATAGCGACGCTCCATCGGGCATCCGGAGTAC
This sequence comes from Dicrocoelium dendriticum, assembly GCA_944474145.2. Classification (NCBI taxonomy): domain Eukaryota; kingdom Metazoa; phylum Platyhelminthes; class Trematoda; order Plagiorchiida; family Dicrocoeliidae; genus Dicrocoelium; species Dicrocoelium dendriticum. The sequence goes on along the minus strand of OX104064.1, from coordinate 75,146,961 downwards.
ATATTTTCTAGGCGTTCCTTCTTGTTTTAGTCCACTATGTATGGTGTGAGCGTGATTTAAAAATGCTAGGAGCAGGATGACTACTTAACGTCCCTTATGAAATTTCACGCTTCTTAACAGCATATCACCTTGATTCACTTAGTAATGAATACCCCACATCATATTACTAAGACTCCCTGAAACGCTCTGTACTCACACCTCTTGTAAATAAATGGTATCCGTCCGTTCACTCAGCTCTTGAGACACACCATGCCATATGACAGTAGTTACCTGTATGTCGCACCCAGGCGCATAGGGTGATCAATAGACTATGCAGCGTCTGTTCATCGCACTACAATCAGGTGTTTACGGTATTGGGGTACATTTGTGTAACGCATATTACTTACCGTAGGACTTAATTGTGTGAATACTGAATTCTATATGTGGAAGCAATTAGAAATGTACATCTGTACAACTCTATCACAAGGAGGAACGAAAGCGGCACACTTTACTCCTCATCGGACTTAATGCATAAATGTACATTAACAAAGGCTAATCTTTGGGGGTGTACAGAACAGCCAATGAGTGGAAACTAATTAAACTATTCTCCTGACACGCGTCATTTAATCAGGTGATTGGTGGTACGTGTTATTGTCTGGCAGAATCTTATTCTTCTCGTTTGATTGCTGGTCACGGAAGTTTTAATGCTTAAACGGAACTCCCCTGAATGCACCGGTTCGGACCTGCCAATCTGAAACCTGCCGCTTCAGCGGTAGCAAGTAACCGTACCATGAACCGACAGTTTAGTTTTGATGATATTCTATACGCAATTTCGAGTTTTACCTTTGTCTACTCGGTGTCCAGTACTGATCAGATGATCGCGTATTTTACTTAAATTGCTTCTATCTCGTTCACTGTTAAGCGGATTCGGTAGATGTTCCTTGGTTCGCCCATTACGGTGCGCCACGGCTCCTGTGGGTAACGCTACCGTCAGCGGCTCTTTTGTCAGCCACCCGTCTTCGGACTGCCTCATGTAGCGTCCGCATCTTTCTCGACGTCCGCTGGGGCGAACGTCAGCGACGAAAACCGAAACCGGATGGCTGCCACCAAATGACGAACGAAGAATCGAGCTTGGTACATGGTGTCCCGCAGGGAACATTAGGTTCTGGGCTTTGAATGTGTGCCCTCAGGCGATATGCTGACCTACTGTGTGGGAACCTTTTGCGTACGCTGGGGTTAGCGATGTTGCATCTTCGGACAACTATCGCTCTTTTATTGGTTTCCGAAAATTTCCCGTTACATCACCATCGATCAGTCGATTTGTAGACATGGCCCAAAACGAGGACCCATCTGGAATGAAGCCCGGCGAGCCGCAGCTAAAGAGCATTTACGGTTGTGCAAATGTTTAAGCCGGAATACATTGTTCTATATATATGGTGCCTACCTGGACCGATTATATGTCTGTCCCACTCGTGAGGCACATAGCTGTTCTGGCGCAGAAATGCGGTAAGCTAGCCGTCGGTGAGACTAAACTTGGTGAAAAAAGTTCGGAAACAACCGCATTCGTGCTTGGGCACCAAGGCTACACATTTAAACAAAACAGCCGAGATATATGTAAGGTTAACATCCTGGTGGTAGGTACGCGGATATTAACCGGAAACTGGGCATACAGCCAATTTTCAGTGACTCCCATCCTGGTCCATGAGAGCAAATCTGGAGGGCATGCTATACCGACGCAACGGAACATGCGCCTGCAATTGACGCGATCACACTGGGTGCCAAAAATGCCACACGTACGCCCATCACTCCGCCAAAACACAGACAAGCCCCCTCTCAAGCCAGTCACTGGACAAGCCCACGGGTCGCTGATAAACTGCGTTCGTGAGTCTAGCGCGAACCTCATAGACAAGCCCCCAAACGACCGGGAAAGGTGGAACTTCGTAGGCTTATAAATAAGTAAACGTCGATTCGCGGCAATTCGAAGTACAACTAGCAAGCCATAGTCAGCGAATTACGGCATTGCACAAAACATCGAACACAGGGTGATTATGCAAGTGTATACGTAGAAAGTAAAGACACATAAGCTAAAATCATGAGGACTAAGGGTCAAAGACAATCGTTAGTAGTTGGAATTAGTCTATAATATAGGTAAGCGTCATCGCCAATAAAGTGAATATCACTGATAACCAGTTGGCTTTCAGCGACGAGAAATTTGTCTATTGGGATTCACATACAGATTACGCGAAATGTACTTTAGATGTAGGCCGTGGGTCAGACTTGCAATACGAATTGTATGCCTACTGTAGAGGACAATTATAGTAATATGTGTCCTTGATTTCACAAGTCTTGTACCTTGCGTTATGATCAGGTTGCTACAAAATGGGCGGTATTGGTAAGACTACAGGAAGGTAGAAACGAACTAACAAGAGCCACAACAGATTCAAGGCAGAGGGGGATATGGTAAAAACGATCAAAGTGAAGTAATACGGCCATCCGTTGCGCCGTCAATTTGGGACATGCTTCCATGCAGAGTAGTCCCTCGGGAGCTTCCAGCCATAACTCTACATTCCATCTGGTCGTGTGCCGGCGTAGCTTAAAAGCAGGCAATCCATCACCGGAATCAATGAAAAACTGGATAGCATGGTTGGCACTGTACGGCACCCAAACTCGGCTCATTACGATGAGTCGCGGCTCCGGCTACAATTAGCATAGGAAGTATAAGCGGCTCTTCTGTTATCCACCCGTCTTCGGACTGCTTCATGTGACGTTTGCAATTTTACCCACCTTCCTTGGAGTGAGAGTCAGCAAAGAAAACATAACCAGATAGCTGCCACCAAATAGCGAACGAAAAATCGATATTTATTCATGGTTTCCCGGAGCTTCAGGCCTCGTTGGACGCGAGGTTCAAACTCATGGCTGGGAGGAGGGGCGCTGCATTTGCGAGGCGCTCTCACTCGATAACGTGATAGCCAAATCGATCGCAAGACTACCCTCATCAAACTGCAAAGAATATGGCCTGAAAGTGTTGACAGTTGAGCTCCAGTTCAAACATATGGCTGAAATGGTACTTGAAACGTGACACAAATGATGTAACAAGCCCCCCTCAGCGCTACGCCTAATGGTTTTCGACAGCACACCCAGTCGAACGAGGGTGGGCAGTCACTGGGGATAAAAGCGACCCCAGTGAATATTATCTTCGAAACGGACTATTGAAGGACATCACAAATTGCCAAAGAAGCAGCTAATCCCCCAGTGCTGAAACCGGGATGTCCTGCGAGCCTTCCATCAGCGAACGTGGAATGTCAATATTAGCATTTCACCAAAGAGGCGATTAAGCTTTCGACCTCACAATTCTCGGCAAAAGCTCGCACTGACACCCACATCCTCAGATATGAGCCAGACATTCGAAACGCTCGCCTGTTTGCATGTCAGTGCCTAGGATCTTTCCAGCAAATCGTCCGATCTTCAATCACTTCTAGACTTGACGTCTGTGAACTTGATCATGACAACTGAGACCTGGTTGAATAGCGGCACAGTAGCTGAGGCGTTTCCCACCTCTCGCTAACGTGTATAATGATGATAATTATGGTTGAATGGCGGCGTAACTGATGCTGGGATCGATCTACCAAGCATGCCCGTCCTAAATAATGATCAACCTACTAATGTAGGTGGTGTAATTTTATACCGTCACGGTGACACATATTTCGAACTTGTTGATAACCCAGCAATTTTATTTTCTGAGACACTTGTGCCACCTGCGCCTAAGAAGGGGAGATACGTGTTTAGTTGCCATCCGGAACGTTACTCTCATTTTCACTCTAAAAATGGACATCCATCTACCTTCTGCTCTAAAAACCATTCTGTCACAGTCTGACATTCAGGTTCTCCTTGTGGAAGACATCAACCTTCACGCTATAGAGGTTTGGACCCACTTGATGCGCAATCTAAGTCCAAACTGCAAAGGCTAGTCGCTGACCTGCCACTTTATAACTACCTTACCATCCCTACGAGATTCAGAACGGGGAACAAACCGGCCATTCTGAACATCGTGTTTACCAATGGGGAACATATGATTGACACAGCTAAAGTGAGTAGTCTTTTTGAGGCACAGTCGTCAGATCTTACTGCTTTTTCGCTACATCCGTTACGCAGCGCATCACAGCGTTCTATCCGACCTCATCCAGGCCACCGATTGGTCCTTCTTAGCTGAACAACCACCTGATGTCGCTTGGATGGAATTCCTCAACAAGTTTAGCACATTTACTACCTAAGACATGGAACGAAATCCGCAGCTCAAGAGAGGCAATGCCACTCCTGAGGAGTAAGATGCGGAAACGCATGTCTGAGAGGTTCAAAACCGAACGGAACCAATGTGCCGGGTTAATCCGCGAGGACAAATTAAAACATCAACGGGGTTTTGCGAATAGGTTCCGCTCCAACCCTGGGCTAATTTACATGCATGTCATCAACTGAACAAGGCACAATGAGGCCTACCTCCTCCGAACATCGCATGCGGGCAAGCGCACACTGCACAACAAGCGACCAACCCTCCTAGACAACAATTCCCTTGTAATTTCCCGAACGCACTGACATCTCATATCACTCACACACAAATCACACCATCACCAGGAATGAGCCATATCTCCTTCACTGCCACAGGTGTTCTGCGACGACTGATATCACTGTGCGAGCATAGTTCACCTGGTCCGAAAAACATACTCCAAGCCATTATAGGTAGCTACCACAAGTTTGGCTGAGCCTATGTCTCGATATTTCCAGTGCTGTCTCGACGACAAGCATGTTCTAACTACATGGAGATATGGGATATTTCTTCCCATTTTTACTAGGTTTTAACTGTGCTGAGCCAGCAAACTGCCGCCCCATAACTCTTCTTCCGGTTCTTTCTAAAGCCATGGAATGTCATTGTAGAAGCACTTATGGGATAGTATCATCGTGTTGGAGCAGCATAGTTCCCGTCAAAACCGCTCATGTAAAACAAAACTTTTGCCAGCCCATGCTAGCTGAACGGAATCTCTCGATGCTGAGGAAGGAGTTGACGCTACGTAGCTTGACTTTTCGACAGGATTTGATCGCGTAAATCACCGGTTCCTTCTTTGCAACCGTCAGAGCTATGGGATCGATGACCCTATCCTTGACTGGATACATGTATTCCTACCCCGACGCTACTTGGATCTGATAGTTCGTAATGCTTTATCTGACCCGACAGAAGTGCACTATGATATCCCATAAGGTTCGGTACTATGGCCACGGTTATTCCTAGTGTATACAAACTACGTTCACTCTCTTCCGCTCTCATGATGATCCACTGCCATGCTACTACACCAACTACAAACGCACGCCACCAGTTCACCTACCATTACATCACTCCCTCCCATTGTTACTTGGTTCTTCAACGGTGAACAACCCTACTTCCGCCAATGAAGTTGTTCTCTTACCATCCATCACCTCAATCACACGGTCCTGGACAGGGAGATGCAGACCTGAAGTCTGCCTTCTCCCTTACTGTAAGCTGGAATACAGTTCATGCTAGCAACCTTTAACTTGCGCACATTATTGCAGATCGGGCAGCAAGCTGAACTTGCACGCACGCTGGAGACCCTTGCAATCGATGTCTGCTGCCTGAGTGAAACTCAACTGCAGGATTCTAACACAGTCTACCAGCTGTCGTCACCAGTCCAACCACACATCTGCTTCTATCTTCGCCATTGTGATGACGCTGAGTCTGCTGCATCTGGGCAAGCTGGTGTTGGGATCGTCCTCAGTGCCAGAGCTGAGGCCGCTCCCCTTGATTGGATCCCAATCAACAGTCGTGTTTGCGCTATGAGGCTCCTTGGTTCCTGCAAGGTTAGCAGACAAGCGTACTCTTTTGTAATCTCCACCTACGCGCCGACTGACTGCAGTTCGGATACAGGCAAAAACCAGTTCTATCAACATCTTTATGAGCTAATCCTAAGGGCGCCTAAAACAGACATCATAATTATGGAGGGAAACTTAAACGCACGTCTCGGTCGGCCGCTACCATGTGAATACCATCTCGGGGCACCGCATGGGTAGGATGATATTCACTCTGACAACGGAGAGAGACTGCTCAGTTTAGGTGCTAACCACCAACTTTTCTTCTTCAGTATGAGGTTTCGTCACTCCATACGCCGCTATGCCACCTGGCGTCCTCCATCGTCAACCCAGCGCTGGTAACAAATTGATCATCTAGCCATAAGTCGCCGGTGGCGCTGCAGCGTACGCGATTGCCGAGTATTGTGGTCAACGTGCGTTGAAACTGATCATGCATTAGTGTGTGCGACAGTTTGCGTGCGTTTCGGTGGCTTACTTAGGGTCACACAAACCCGACTGAACACCTACAAGCTGGAGAACCCATGGATGAAAACGTAGTATCAACAGAGGCTTCGTGAAATGCTCTCTCTCTCCTTCTCTGGATGACAGTTAACACTGGTCAATTTTGCAATAAGCCATGCTGTCTGCCGGCTTGTCCAGCTGCGGCCTCACCCGCTGCACAGCCAAAAACTAGGTTTGGTATGATTCTCAGAACTGCTGGATCGTTGACGGGCTGTGTCCGCCTGTGCGGCGCACTATGAACTCCGTCTGTCTCTCTCAACAGCTGAAGTTAACTCTTCGCTCTGACCGTGAATCCTGGTCGTCAAAACGAGCTGCTGAGATGGAAGCCGCTGAATTGACTGGAAACTTCTGCATTTTATTTTGCCTCGTCATGACCGCTGGTCGCAATTCACATGCTGTCAGTCAAACAATTTGTGAGTCCGAAAGCACGAAAATCACCAACTTACACAGGCGCTTGGGCCGCTAGACAGAGCACTTCGCTTTCCAATTTAATTACCCAGCGCAGCCCACTGTGACACTTCCGTTTCCCTCGGATGGTGCTTGGCCTGTGTGCACAGCTCGTCTTACGGAAGCAGGGATCCGAAGCGTAATCCCATCTTTGAAATGTCATAAAGCTTCTGGTCTTGGCATCCTGCACCCGGCTCTATTCAAAGCTGGCGGGAATACACTTGTCAGCGAAATCCTCTCACTGTTCACGAAGCTTTGGAATGGCGAGAAAGTTCCAAATACATGGGATGATCGGTCATTGTCCTGATTCACAAGAAAGGCTCCCGGTAGGATTGCCCCAATTACCGCGGAATTTCGTTGATGTGTCCAATATTTTCGTGTCCGTCTTACTCCACAGGCTTTCAGCGATGAGAGAGAGCGTTTCCCGAGAGCAACTTGCCGGTTTTCGTCCAAACAGTGGTTGCAATGACTAAATCTTCACACTGCCAACTTCCTGAACTACGTCACGTCCACGGACGGTCAACAATCGTAGTGTTCTTGGACATCCAAGCGACATTTGACTCAGCAGATAAACCTGCGCTATGGAACTATCTACTAAGGAATGGTGTGCCCGACAAGTGTATAACCATCCTGGAGGAATTCCACAGCCAGTCTGGCGAAGTCGGGGCTTACATAGGCTTTCCTCTTCGTTTGCTGTTAGCGGCGGCGTTCGCCAAGGTTACCCTATTCCACCTTTCCTCTTCAGCTTTGACCTTGAAGGTGTCGTCCAACGAGCATCGGAAGACGTCCAAAACTGTGACATTGGGCTTCTCCCAGGTGACTGTGTCGCAGGCTTAGACTTGGCCAATGATATCGCTTTGCTTTGTGACGATCCACAAGCCTTTCAGGGCGTTTTGAACCGCTTAGCGACGGAAGCGTCTAAGTATGCCCTTTGCTTCGCCCCAGGCAAGTGCAAAATACTACTGCAGGATTGGCAGATACCTCTGCCTGCCCTCACCACTACAGATGACGTCCTGCTTCACTTATCTAGGGAGTTGCATCACAGCTGGTTGCGGTGCTGCAGGTGAAGTCTCACAACGGATCGCAAAGTCCCGCCTTGCAATCACCAGACTGAGACACCTATGGCGTCGTCGCGATGTCAGTCCCAGGCTGAAGGGCAGAGTGTACATTGACTGTGTCTGTGCGGTCCTCTTGTGCGGCTGTGAGACCAAGCCTGTTCATTCGGGAGATGTGAAGCGATTGTCAGTGTTTGATTATCGTTGTCTGCTTAGAATTGCTCGCGTATTGTGGCGACATCACGTAAGCAACACAGTCCGAGACCGAGTGCTTGGAGTAAACAGCCCATGCATCCAATACCTTATTCTCCGACATCGCATGCGTTGGCCCGACCACGTATTACGCATGCCAACTTATCGCCTTCCCATCAAGCGTTATTTGCGTCCTCAAAGCAACTGAAAAAAGTGCCGCGGTGAACAACCAACGACATGGAAAAGGAGCATGAAGAAAGCAACCTCAAGCTCAGCATCAGTCGGAATGGTCCGACTTCTAGGCTGGAGGCCACGCGACTCAGACAGCCAGTGGTTGGAAACGCTGGAGGTTATGGCGCACAACCGGCATCACTGGCGACAATGTTGTTCATCCGCATCATCTGTTGATGTTTACTCGAACAAAAACAAAACAATAAAGCTCGAAATGGCGTGTAAAAACCAAAATCTTTTCTGCTATTGTATTCCGTTTTCCCTATTTTTGACATGGTTCCGATGGCACATTGTCTTTAATCAGTATATATATATATATATATATATATATATATATATATATATATATATATATATATATATATATATATAAGGTTGGCGGAATCCGGTTCCGGAGTTGCCTGTCACTGAGGACAGCCACAAGACGCCTGCGCCTACAGAGGGACCACGGGTGACTTGCGCTGTACCACCCACAGCTCCATCCATACATCTCATATCCAGGGTAAACCCGAAGGAATAAGACCGAGAGGCATGTGGATGGGAGCCACGTTTCAGCAACGGAGCCGGCCCACACTCCTTCGCAGGCAACCACAAGCACAATGTATTGGGGGAATCAACCGCACACAGGGCGGTGGCTGGACCGTGGTCCGTTCCACACTGAGTGCATGGAACCGCTCTTCGAGCCTAGCACAGCCACAAAGACCGTGTACTCCGTCCCCCCAGCAACGATTAATTGTTTCCTAGCGCCAGTATAGGCGAGTTGGTGGATAATAGACAGGTAGGCACCAAATCAACATTCACATCAAGCGCAGCCACACCGGGGATATCAATCAACAGGCAACATCTGAAATGAAAGAATCTCAACACGCACAGACCAAGTGCAACGACGAAGCGGCACACGTACCACGTCAACGGCCTTAATGGCCTGGGTTAGTAAATTGAATCGGAAGTAGTGAACTTACCTGGCATGGCGCTGATGACCATACATTTAGCATACTCGTCTTCTCTTGGATGTTGGCCTAACGTAGCGACGCTGGTAGCTTACCAAAACCGCTTGGCTGAGGAATTCCCGACCGCATGTTCTACCGCACAATGCGCTCGACGTTGATGGGCTATCCAACATCGACGCCTGTCGCTTTCTCAACCGGCGCTTCTTTTCCAATGCAGTAGTGATTTCCCTTGCACCCAGGCAACCGCCCACTTGATATGCTCTCGCCATGCAAGCCGATCAACCGCCTTCGATTCCCAACACCTGAACTCAATATTAGAACGTGATAGGCTCACCTTGCTCACGTCCTGGTAATGTAACTTCGGTTTTCCTACGTGGCCATAAAGCAGTTGTTTCGGTATCCGGGTAGAATCCATGCGACTAACGTGTCCGAGCCACCTCAGCAGTAGTATGCATTCCACTGCATACATGCCACTGTGTCGGAGCACATCCGTGTCTGCAACTCGGTCACTCCAGTCGATGCAGACACTGTAGATGGGAGCGCTTTAGACAACCTAAATCCTTCCGATATAACGTCCGGGTTTTGCTGCCGTATAGAAGAACAGACAACACCATAGACCTGTATATCCGCAGTTTCGTCCCGACCGTGAGCTGGTGGTTGTTCCACACACGACATTCCAGCTTGCCAAATAAACCAGCCATCTACGATACGCGGTTGCGCAGTTCGCTCGTCATCTGCAGGTCGGTTGGTATCACCCTACCAAAGTAGCAACTTCTCGGAGTGGTTTCCAACACTTCGTCCACAATCTGGATTTAGGACAGGACCACGGGCTCCATTCCGGGTGAAGGCTGGAAACGACAAACAGTCTTGCTTGTGTTGATGGCGATCCCGAATTTGGAAGCTGTCGAAGCCAGAGCACTAATCATGTGCTGCAACTCATTCGCGCTGTGCGCAAACAACACAGTCATCAGTAATATGCGGATGATTGTCTCACACACTAGCCTTCTCGCCCCGAAACGACGGATGTTCAGCAACCCACCATCAATACGGTGCTCCACACGGACACCGTAATCACAAGCAGTATCAAAAGTACAAGACATCATTGCATGAAGGTAAATATTAAACAGGGCAGGAGCTAAGACACAACCTTGCTTCACACCAGAGAACTGCAAAGTCATCCGAGGTCTGTCCACTCAGCTGCACCCTCGCCCGCATAGCACTGCGTAGACATACAACCAAACTTACTAACTCAGTCGGACAACCAAACTTACCCAACACCAGCCACAGTGCATCGCGATTCACCGTATCAAATGCCTTGATGAAATCAACAAACAGCGAGTACAATGGCTGGTGTCGTTCTCGGCACTTCTGCAACCGACGTGTCGCGAATACCATATCTATAGTGCAACGGCCTGAACGGAATCCACACTGCTCTTTCGCCACGTTCGGATCTATGACCTGTGTGACGAGGCGGTTGAGCAGGATTCGGGCAATCACCTTGCCCTCACGACTCAGCAAGTTGATGCCACGATAATTCGTGCACCATTGCTTGCTCCCTTTGTCTTTATGCACTGGTGGCACAACGGCATCACTTGGCTTGGCCGACACCTCTTCGCCAAACCACACACATTGCACCATTTGGTGCAACGCGGGTCCGCCGTGTTTTGATATTTCAGGCGGGATCGTTTCGAAACCGGCACATTTGCCATTTCGCAGCTGAGCAAATGCTCTCTGCGTCCCGTATAGTGTCAGTGTGTCGGGAAGACACGTCTTCATCTCTTGTTATGGTGGCTCGTGCAACACGGTCCATCAACTTCTCAGCGATTGTTCAGGAAAATCAAGTGGTTTGGTCAGATCTGCATTATGTCTGCACCCTGTGTGCAGGCAGCGTCTGAAGTACCATCGTGCAGCATTCACAATGGCTGCTACATTGGTCCATACACCGCCATCCAGGAGTCATAGTTCTTTGTTGGCGGCGTTCGGCGTAGCACTCCATTTACTTCACCTCCTCCGTCCGCCATGCATTTTTAATGCGACGGAGCTCTCGAGTCAGTCGCTGTCGAATTTCGCGAAACTGACTCTTCCTCTCCAGGTCACTGGGGTCTGCTACAAGTGCAGCAAATGCCGCATTCTTCTCGGACACTAATGCGCCAATCGTCGCATTGTTCTCATCAAACCACTCGGGTCGCTTACAGTTTGCGCACCCGATGGTCTCCTCGGCATCGGCTGTCACCTGGTCTCGAATGTGGTGCCACAGGTCGCCCACTGTGGCTATGCATTCCATATGACACAGGCGTAAAGCCATTGCCTTCTCTAACTTAATACCTCTCTCCACTGTATGATGGAGAGAAACCTAAATTTACGCATCCGTTTCACGGCAAGCACACTGTACTACTTTTTCGCACGTAGATGTACAATTTGGTCCGCACCAATTTGTGGTTAGTGCCACACTGAGCTCCATGCAGTACACGTGTCATGCGCACTTCACGCATATCACGCTGACTTACGATGACATACTCGAACAGGTGAGCGTGACCCCTCCGTGGGTGCGTCCAAGTTTCTATATCACTCGCGCTCAGTGCAAACCGAGTGTTGTTGATCGTCAGGCCATGAGCAGCATACAGTGAGGGCAGCCTGTCACCGTCCGCACTCGCTGAACCAATACCATGCGGACCGATGACATCTGTCCACTCATTGAACTCACCCAGCAGAAATAGTCGGTCGCTCCTCGCCACAGACCGTATCACGAAGGATAAATGAGTGAAGAATTGATCACGCGCATCATCAGGATACCACATGGTCAGACCGTACGTGCTTATAAACTTGGCAAACTTACCTCTTCCGAGTCGTAGGCAAACAGAGTCAGTCGCGCGCTAATGGCGGTGGGCGTGCCCGACAGCTGACCATTGATGCGATCGGATATTGGAAATCCAACCCATGTTCACGTGGTGCTGGGGTGGCGTTTCCCACTCAGTAGAACGTATGGCCCGCACCAGCTTCATGCAACTTACCTTGCTCAGCGAATTACGCATGGAATGAGTTAAAAGCTAAAATTAACTGGGTCATGCAATCAGCATCGAAAATTGTACCGTTACGAGCATCGCGCCGGACCAATACGTGGATCCGAAGCAGAACACGTAAATGGATCAACAGAATAGATGAGATCTGGAGGCACCATTCGCTAAGCCCATGTGATACCACATGGCAGAATTACAAAGCAATCAGAAACTACTGCACGTCGCTCATTAAAGTCGATAAGTACGAATGACAGGAGACCATGGTGCTGAAATTTACGAATAACACCAAACTGCTATACAGATATGTGCGTAGTAGAAGAAAGGTTAAGCCCAAAATACCACCACTCAAAACGGCCAGTGGCCTAACAACTACTGCTGTGCATGCCGCAAACGTTTTACTCCTGCAGTTTGACTCGGTAGCTACAAATACCATGGACCTCCCCGCCATCAAATCCCAACAAATGTCGGTGGAGTATCCAGCGTCAATTTTACCCCAGCAACTGTTGCAAACAAATTACAGTCTCTCCGGGAGTACAGTTCCCCTGTAATCAGCATGATCTGCCTAAAAGTACTGATAACCCTTGCTCCTACCATAGCAGTATCACATGTAGCCATTTCCAGGGTCTGCTTGACTCCAAAACTCCCATCTGAGTGGAAAAATGGAATTATCACTCCAATATAAAAAGAAGGTAAGTGATGGGATCCTGCTAACCACCGACCTAGTACTCTCCTTCCTGTTTTATCAAGTGATGGAGTCGGTAATCGCAGATGAAATGACGCGATACTTTGAAACTCTACAAGGATTTTTCTAATGCTCAACATGGTTTCAGACGCAGATGACCTTGACTCCACATTTTGCTGCTTATGCAGGACTCATGGACCAGGGCGGCTGATGAAGGAGTCCCCATAGATGTGATTTACTTGGATTTTTCTAAAGCATTCGATGGGGTCAATCACTTCTTTCTCCTCCAAAAATTTGCTGCCTACGGTATCAACGGTTCCCTGTTCACGTGGTTGGAAGACTACTTACACAACAGAGCAATCAAGGTAAGACTAGTCGACACTCACTCTGAAAGCCTGTGCGTCGCCAGTGATGTACCACAAGGATCCGTCCTCGGCCCGCTACTGTTTTTATTCTACATTAATGACCTTCCAGCAGACATTCTATCCCCGATGCTGAAATATGGAGAGCAATTCGCTCAGTGTCTGACTTTGTCTATCTGCAGGAAGATCTGGCTCGGACTAACGAATGGGCAGAAGCCAACCAGCTCCCACTGAACCCTGCAAAGTGCCACCTGGTGACGGTGCGCAGCAGCTCCGTCAATGCATATATTTTGGGGCAACACGTCCTGCAACACGTGAGTAGTGAACGCGGCTTAGGTGAAACCGTGTAATAAAGTCTTGGCAATTCGCTCCAATGTTCGGAAGCAGCAAGTGTAGCGAACTTGAAATTGAGGCTTTCGAGGCGAGCTCTCGGCACCTTTGAGCGATGGCTAGTACCATTGCTAATTAACTCAGATATTTGTCCTCACGTTGCATATGCAATTCAGGCCTGGTGTCCATGGTTAAAACGAGACATTCGCTATTGGAGCAACTCCAAAGACGAGCCGCAAAGGCAACGCGTGGACTATTCAGTCTCATTTACGAACTGCGTCTTCGTGTGTTCTCCTCAGAATACAGACGGTTTCGCGGAGATATCATTCTCACATACCGGATACTAACTGTACATCACTGTTGACCCTAGTCCCTTACAAGCAATGCCGAGACAAGCACCTGAAACTAATGACGCAACACTTCCGTCTTGATTGTAGAGAGTATTTTTACCCATTTAGAATCCGTTCTCACTGGAATCCATTCCCAAGATATGTGGTGAACGCACCAGACGACATTCGAAAGGCTCTTAGACTTTCATCATAATGATAAACGCTACACACCAGTTTGATCAAGTGCAAGGGTTTAACCAGTGATACTTCCCGTTTCACGTTGGAACATTACTGATTTTAATGTTCTTTTGCAACTCCATCATGTGGGTCTTGTAAAGTTATACTTTTTATCCCACCATACACTATTGAACCATAAACGACATCGCGGAAGAAATCACCTGAAACGATTTACCCTCTGCAGTAGAACTCAAGTTTTGTTGAGCCATCAGGGTGGCAGACCATCGCATATGAATACGACGACTTTGCCAGTGCTTACGAGTAGTCGTCTCATAACCTGCTCGAATTTGACGATGCCAAATGTAAACTATCGAGCACGCGCTACCACGATCAGAGACAATTAGCTGGAAGGACAAATTTTGCAGTGCGCTTCCCATAAATGGGATCTAGTTGAGCTCGTGCAGGAGTATTTCGTCTACTCAAGACAGGGCGAATATGCATGGAGAAAGGTGGGTCAACACTTGGACCTCCTACGGAAAGCGTAATATAGGTTTAACCCAGCAATCTTATATCAACTGCACAAGGCTAATGTGAGCCCCTATTTAGGATACTTCCAAGTTTGTGGCCCGTGGCTAAAGCATGACCCCGCGACACTTGGGACTGCGCAACTGATAGCGAGTAAAGATGTTAGGTGCTTACTTTAGCTTCCTTACCTAATGGGACTAAAGCCCTCCAAAAGTTTTAAGTGGATAAAATTATCGTCTGCGAGGTGATCTTATATTCGTGCCCCAGATCCTCATGAATTTCAACTACACATATCGACACTTGTTGAAAATCAACCACAGTGCAGCACTGAAATGTCTCCTTGAAATTTCACCACATTGTGTATAGCCGGAAAATTTCCCGTATTCGTATATCCCACTCGTGGAATGCTGTTCAGAATTTCCTCATCTCCGTTCCTACGTTAACTGAATCAAAAATTCGACTAGATGATACATTACACCACCTGCATTACGTGATTTGAGGCCAAGTTATCGGGACAAGATATAGAGTAATCGGACAGGGTGCACATGTGAAGCATACAGTGAGTCCACCGATGAGTCTTACCTTGTAATGATACATTTACTTTTAGATTCATTATACGTATGGGAATTATTAGGTGTTTGCTTTTTTACCCATTATATACCTATCGCTCCATTGTCTTGCTATCAGCATGCCAGGCTTCTGAGATGACCAATATTGTCTTTTAGCAGTTCCAAGAAGCAACCAGATATTCATTTGTAGTAGGAACCACTGATTATTTCCCTGTACTACTAACCTTTAACATACTAGGCACAATTCACATTATAGGATAGACGGAAATGACATTTGTACTTTGTAAATGTACAAACGAGATGGCGAATCAATGAACACGTAACCGCGCATCCAGGGTGCGCTTTGGACTACTTACCTCGCTGTTTAGATTTCGCTTCCGTGGATTCACTTGAATCACGTGGTTCACAACCTGTCGCATTTAAACAGATTTGACTTGGAGTTCCCCGAAATTTCGTACCGTGAAAAGATCTGCTCTCAGTTGGTTCGATTGGAAACTGATGTCCAGAATCCACCTGATATGATGAAGATTTAGGAACTTTTGTTCTGTGGGGCGCTTCTGCCAGCTCCGACGCCCCGTTGGAGTTAATAGCTCCGTGCACTGTTGCTAATGAAGTTTCTTCGCTTGGTCGCTCAGGGCACCAAGATTGACGGAAATCGGAATCCAGAACACACGTACTGGGATATCCGGAGGCATCTTGTCTTCTTGGTCCCATCTAAAGAGACCCGAGAGGTGCAGCAAATCATATAGGCATGTTGTGCTTTATTGCTCGACATTATGCTTCACCAGCAACGAATCTTCGCTGCAAATAGTTCATAAGGAAACTGCCGGCATTTAGTATGGTGCAGCACTTTGGCTCAAGCTAAACGGGTGTGTACATAAAGAGCTACTAGACAACCAGGGCTTTTGGATACTCTACACCCGCCTTGTTTTGGTCGTCTTTCGTTTCTTTAAAGTAACCAGTTCCCCTCAACATTCTGAAGAGCACGGTGAGAGGACGAAAGCTTGAAGGTGCCTGCATTTCGTACCGACACCTCTGTACCATTGCCAATAACCGATATGCATATGTACAGCTAACATTAGGTGCGATCAGACAAGCCTGAGTTGCAGGGTGACGGACGGAGATTCAGCCTCTATGTCCACAGTAGCCTTCATCTGACGAATGATTTTGTTTCGACAATGGAATCGTTGTACTCTTCTTATCGGGTGTTCTGCTGCTTACGGGATCATCTGACTTGCATGTGCAAACCTGTGAAATCTCTCCTACTGAAACTACAAGTGACAAATACGACACCAAAACCGGCTCGGATTTTTTCTTCTACCTTGCACGTGCAAAGCTGATATCATTTAGTTGTGTATCGACCTCGTCAGCATATTTCGATAAATTCCCACTGACCTGGTTCCTCTTCCCTGTGGCCAAAAACCAACTCGCATCGATACCATACCGTATACATTTGTGAGACCGTTATCTATTAACTTACCGCCTCAGTCTTGGCATTGAGGGTAGAATTGTCAAGGCACCGGAGAAACGTTTGATATTTATTTGTACTAAGTTTATTTTCATCCTGGTCATAAAGCGATACCGACCCAGGAACTGGAGCGGCGTTGGGAGTTGTCATAACTTCGGATGCAGCCAAGGAATTGGCGAACAAACCATCGTTTTCGTTAGAAAATTGGCACTGAGACTGCATTGAATTCGTCCTGTCACGTGCTGCAGTTTGTAAAGGGAACAGTTTTCCATCAGCAACTAACAGGAAGATCAAGTAAACATAATTTGTGTCAAATTCGTGAACTATAAATAGATTAACCTTAAAACCAAAGCCTTTGTAATATTATTTGTGCATTTGTGGAGATACTATCAACGATTTCCTTTAGATTGAGACGCTCACGATATTTACGGTTGCATACAACTCATAGTGCGTGTAGGACGCCCTGCTACAACTCAACCAAGAGACTTTTTCTTTATTTCTCAAGTGTCACCGGTCATCTCAAACCTAAATCCCTTTTAATAGCGTTATGCACCACTCAGATGTTTCGTTCACTTACTCCGTGTTTGATTATTAGCTTCGTAGATCTATTCTGCTACTCGTCCGATGCGAATGACGAAAATGAATTATTCATACTCGATTAAATGCAAGGAGCCACTGAATCACTTCATGAACTTGAAAAATATAAGTCTTGTGTCCAGAGCGACTTTTATCTAAACTTACCATCAGATGATCTCCGAACTACAGGTTCCAGTTCTTTCCTCTGCAAAAAGAACAAAGTTTGCATTTAATACAGACTGAAAAGAGTGGCCAACATACAGTCGAAACTGTTATGGCGACCAGCCAATAACATCCCCAACGTTTTCTCCTATGAGTAATGTCCCTATGCGTGAACCTGTCCGTGGTGACCACCTGTCCAAGGTGGCCAATTTTTATCGGTCCCGTTGAGTGCTCACTTTAGACACGTTTGACTGTGCTCTACTAATGGCTAAATACAATCTGGCCACTGGAGCCAATAGAACAAAGGCTTGTTATAGTTAAAAAGCCCAAAGCCTATGGAGTCCCGTACAGTGCTTTGTGTGAGAATCGCAGGTTCGGTAATAAGCGTTGCAACACCTGAGGTTACACAACAGTGAACTCACCATAATACCCACATAAAAACAAAGGTAAACAAGTTTGCCTCAATTGTATAGTAGGGTTGGCGAGCATAACGTTCATTTGCGTTCTCTCGTCCTCCATGTGTGCATAGTGCAAATGGCTTGGTTCATCCGTTAAGTGACATCGGGAGTGCAGCCGTGACATGTTGAAAAAGTGTTTGCTGATAAACTCAGGGCGGTTAAAATTCCGGTGACATTTCAGTCGGCTATACTTCTCAGCTACTTTTGGCTGGCGGCCCCCCAGGGTAGAATTGTGGCCAATTTCAAGAGGGTGGCGGTAAATGTGACTACGATTCTTCAAAATCCGGTGCGTCAATGTGTGATCTACTCTACTTTCATAGAGCTTTCAATCTAGATTGGTATGAGAGCTGCCACGTGCCGATAACACGCTTCGTTACTTTTCGCTGTGGAATTTCAAATATAACGAAATCGTGCGTCTACAAGCCTAACGTACGCTTTGAGTCTAATGAGCAACTGGATAGACCGAACGTCCTCCCAAAGTGATTGACGTGTTGGTTCCCGTTCTTTGACTTTCGCGGATTGTTCGAATAGCCAGAGTCATCTACAACCAATAGCCCAGGATCCCACTCTTGGGTCACTGAAAGATGTGGTCTACGGGTTCACATACGTTCTTCGAAGGCTTGCTGTGTAGTGTGCAAAACCACCGTCTTATTCAACTTGCTTGGTATGTCTCGTACTGACTTGTCCTGCCAAGACGATGGAAGCAGCTGAACATTTCTGTCCGCATACTCGAAGTCCAGTGCAGATTCTGGTGAGGGAGGCCAAGACATGCAAGTAAATAACGGGCTGAAAACCATCACCCACACTCGTTTACGCCTTGGCGTCGTGCTAGCAGCACGCTGGACAATCTGTGCTCACTCTGCTGTTCTGATAAAGTAATGTGCATAGCTCGGGTTGTCCATTTGTTTGGTGAACTGTTCTCTGATTGGCAATTATTTTTCAAACGTTCCGTCCCCAGTCGAGGTGACATCCTCAGTGCGTTAGTGCTTAACGTAGTTTAGTATAGCGATGCGTAAGTGTGAACCGGGTAGTCACGTGCGTGCGTTTTTATAGCTCATCATCGGCCATTTGGGCATATAACCTTTGGAAATAACCTCTTTGACCTATGCTTCGTGGCCATGGCCCGTTTGTCTCCGCTGCTGAGAGTGTTTCCTGAGCTGTTTGTATGGTGTCCTTTTCCATTACGGTCACACGACTGATGATGTCACTGACTGGTAAGGAAACGTTTGCAAACTAATTGACAGGCTCAGAGAACTGTTCATCCAACATAAGTTATCTGTGTTAGAACAGTTTCGGACAATCATTTTGGCAAGTTCTATCCTTACCTACTGGCATGAGCAGTACACATAACGAGAGTTGAATGTGAGACGGTCGTTCGGCTTGTGTGACTGCAACTACTAGAGGATAGCGCGTACAACTAGGCAAAAACAATCACAATATTGTTGTTCAGACTGATTCAGGGAACACGATGCTTTAAATCACAATATTTTTGAATGTTCTAAATGTCAAATGGTCAATGGGGTTTACCTTCGTAAGAGCGGCCCGGGCTTTCTGAACTAGAGTTATCCGTCTTTGGGGCCTGCAAAGATAACGGAAGATTATTCGCATCCACATTTACAAATGATCGAGTTGCATACTATCCGCGCTGCTGTGATATGAGACTAGAAACCCAAATCGCAGTGGATGCCGCTCACTGGTCAATCTGCGCTGGCGACTTCGTTGTCGTAGAGAGGTGCTGTGTGAAAGGTCGTCACAGGTGCTAGAGCGGTAAACGTACAGCGTGGGGCTCATGCACAGTGAAAACACATATGGTGCTCAGAGAACAAGTATGTGCACGATTCATTTCGGTGAACCGGTTTGGAAATACGATGGACTTACTCCTCTACGGACTGGTATGGAGAATCACTAGGAAAGGGAGAAAATTCGCTACTATTTCGGACAGCATCAGTTCTGTGATTGTTACCAGAACCTCAGCACCAACATGCACCACATGATCGATTTGATCCCGTCCGTCATCAGACGAATGGGAGGAAGACACAAATCTGATAAGTCTTTTCAGCATAGTTCTCCGATGTAGCTGCAGTTCGATGCATGAGAGCAGACTTAGCATGCGTCATTCAAGTCTCAGTGTTCGAAAATTAACGCTTCAGAGAAAAAGCTTGTATTTGAAAGTAAGTTCATCAAAGACGAAGTTCGATGAGGCGTGTATCATTAGAGTTGACAGTTCGGTTTTAAAACGACGACGTACTTGCGTGTTCATGGCACACGTGCCTGTGGCCAGCATTATGTAGGGTTGAAACTTAGTACGCTACTATCAAATCACCACGCAACCGACAATGGACTCGGCCAAGCTTTCTGATCCTTGCTCGTACTACTTTCCAGTTTGCCTCATCTTCCCTACTTGCGGTATTATTTGGTTTGGCTAAGTGCACAAAGTTGTCACATTTTGGGGAAAATTGGTCCAGTCCACAATGGATTCGGGTGTTAGTTATTTGAGTCCGACATTCTCGGAACATTGCACAATAGATTTCCAATTAAAGAAGTTTTACTGGTAGGGATCATAGTGGCGTAAAGGATATACAGCGTCTAACATTGAACTGTCCAGGTCAATTTTTCGCCCGTATGTTAAAAATACCTGCGAACGTAACGTTTTGAAATACAGATGACTGCCTAGTGGATGTGTCGTCTGTTTGCTGCCCAGCGAGTACGCGCCAGCGAACCCAGCAAGTTCGAATCCGCTAGCCACTAACTCATGAGGATTGCATGTGCTTAAGTTACCCAACAGACTCCTGTCCAGATGAGTAACAACAGACGCCAGCTGCAGCTCAGGGTCTTTAAATAATAATAATAGTAATATATAATAAATAGATGCAACCTCAGGTTCCCTATGGTCAGTTTGACGAAGTTGAACATAGGTCTCACCCCAGGTGCCACTGAAAGAGGATACTATTTATTTATTTGAATACAGTTGATTCCACAATTAGAGGCATCAGCAGCACTCTGGCACGCAGTACCGACGATTCGCTGCTGCGCAACCACTACCGGTCGCAGGTGAGCTAAGGATACTGCGAGGGTCGCCCTGCCCCTACGCAGGCTGGAATCCGCTCCGCTAGTTTACGAGACAGGCTCGTTACAGGTAGGCTACGGGCTGGCGATTTTACAATTATAAGGCTTTTTAAGATGTACATAACACTCCAGCATATTTGTTTCAATCTCTCAGCTTGATCTTTCTCCCATTTGGCCTGGCTTCGTGGTTGACGAGATTCAGTGGATCTATCACTGCTCCGATTAAACCTTATTTCCTTTACACTGATAGTGCAACAGCGCATAAATATGGGCAGATCAACGTAAAATACGAATAAGTCTACTTATAACAATTGACCGACCAATGGGTTTTGCTCCCTTTTTAGAAAAGACTACAGAATTAGTTTCTGTTTGGTATAAACCGTTTGTCTTCAAGATGTCAATGAAATGCTTATGCAAGAGTTCTTCCTGAACCCTGTTATTTTCAGCAATCGGATCTTCGTTATCGCGTGACGACTACTATGATGACGCCTAGTATTAATGTCAGGGTGAGGTGCACTTATGTCTGTCAAAATGGACAAAGTCGAAGCAGCTAAGAAGAGCTCCCACAAGTGCACAGGATATCGTGGGAAACCTAAATCGTTGAACATGGATGAGCTGCTTATAACATGAGACCAGATCTCTTGGTAAATATGAAGTCTGCGTGTATGCAGTGGGTTAATATCGGCAAAATGACCTTTTCTCTCTCGTTCAATCTCTGTGCATTATCTATCTTGCGGTACTAATCGGGAGCGTTAGCAAGCTATTGGGACTTGTACAGTGGGGAAGTGTAGCAGCATTGGGAACAACCTCTTTCTGTACCAACTCCTCCGACACACCGTCCGAAGGCATTGGTGAGTAAAGCACTAGCTGAGAAAGGTGTGTCGATAGTCAGTTCGCTGATGTACCTGTTCGAATGGCAGACTATGCGCCTTGCTGAGCAGGTCCACCAGTGTCCCATTGGTTGATGGTTGCTCCTTGACCAAGCTAGGCCGTTGGGTCTTAAATCACTCTATCCACGAAATTCGGCACTGGCTGATACTGCTGAAGCCGAACAGTGTGTCTGTTCTCGACGATTCTACTCCCTCACTGCCGAACGCCAGTGATGAATATTGACTAGCCTACCTAATATGTCACCCATTGCGGTACACTGTCTGAACTCATTAAAGAAACCAACTGATTCTTCCTTGCTGAACACCCTCCCGACACCGCCTGGAGGGAGTTTGTTACCCAGTTCATCAGGCTAGTGGAAATTGCGTCTAAACTAAAATCTTTCGCCCGAAGCAAATGAATTCTCATCTGAAGAGCCGGACACGAAAATGCATGGCTCTAAAGTTGTGGTCCCCAACCCCCGGACCGCGGACCGTTACCGGTCGTGGATAAAATAGTACCGCGCCACCCAAGAAACATTAACTTATTTCCATTTTATTTATTGTGATGTATTTCTCTCGGGATTGTACGACTTTTCATGGACGAGAGGTTAACTGTGAGCTGTGCGTCTGCGAATGGCAGTGGCGTTCTAACTTTGGTGGAGAGAATGTGTGTATCGCTCTTCTCTCTCTTCGCCCGTACTTTCCCGTGTTTAACAGTGCTTAGTGTAGTGTATCTTGTGTTTTACTTTTGCCTTTTTTCACCCACATTTACTATTTGAGTTTAACGATGTTTTATTTTCCAGGTTACATCTCGGTTACTTGAGCGCTCAAATTTCACCCACCAATTAGCAAAAATGAGTACGAAACAGACCTCGTTAGAAAGTTTCCTTGGGAAAAAGAAAAGGCCCGGTGAAGAGACAGAAGAGCCTTTAACATCAACAAAACATAAAACTTTTACCAGACAATATCATGAGTCCTACTTAAAATACATATATCTCGGGACACGTGATTCCCACACACCAACCCAGTTCTGCATAGTTTGTGGCAACCGGCTCTCTAATGAGACAATGAAACTCGAAACTGCTTTGCCACTAGAACGCCAAACAGCCCGGATTAAACGACAAGCCGCTTGAGTATTTTGAAAAAAGCAATCGGGAACACGAAGGACAGAATAAGTTTCTGAGGGCCACCACATCAATAAAGGAGAATGCACTGGGAGCATCATATTTTGAGGCTAACCGTATTGCTAAGGCTAAAAAGTGATTCACTAAAGACATTTGCGTGAACTTCTAAGTGAGGCTGCTGTTAGAGAAGATAGCACATGGGCCTTTGTCAGCTAACACTGTGACTAGGCGAATTGAGGAAATAGCCAAAGCTATTGGAACAATTGCTGGAGAGGATTAATACGTCACCATGGTGCGCACTCCAGGTTGACGAATCTACAGATCTCGACAACAGGCAACGCTACTTGTTTACGTGCGCTATCTTTATCAGGAGGATGTGTATGAGGATTTGTTGTGCACTATATTTGCCAACTAACACCACAGGAACAGAACTGTTTAAGTTATTGGATGGTTATATATCAGGACAATTAAAATGGTCCTTTTGTGTCAACATATGCACAGACGGAGCTGCTGCCCTGACGGGCGACTGTCTTGTTTAACTGCTCGGCTTAAGGAAGTTGCAGCAGAGAATGAATCATTTTATCATTCACAGGAAAATGCTGGCAAGCCGAAAAATGTCACCGGGATTTAACAACATACTGTTTGATATCGTTGAAGTTATTAACCATATCAAAGCACACATCCTTGACTTGCGCCTATTTGAGCGGCTTGTGAGGAGATAGATGCAGAGCACAGGTGCATCCGCTTGCGCGCAGAAATAAGATGGTTATCCATAGGAAAATCGATGACCAGAGTGTTTGAATTACGAGAGCTATTGCAAAGAGTTCCCTAAGAAAAGTAGTCACAGCTGACATCACATTTCTGTGCCAAGGCATAGGTGGTAAAACTGGCTTGCTCAGTGAGCTCAGTCTATCCCTTCAGGGGAAAACGACAACTGTTTTCAAGTTTGCAGACAAAGTAGTTGCATTCAAAGCCAAACTAAAGTTGTGGGGACGGTGCGTGCACAGAGGCATTTCGGACACGTTTCAAACATTAGCGGGGATTTTAAACGAGACTGACCCTGAGCATCCGTTATCCCAATTGGTGTACAATCTCACCTATCTTCGCTTTGAAAAGAGTTCGAGCGCCACATCCCAACCACAAAATACGCACGAACTGGTAAGGAATGAACCCGCGACCCATTTGTCAACAAACCAGCCGAATATAACATATCTGTGCAGGAAGAATGTCAACTGCTGTAGATTGCAAATGACGGCAGCCTTAAAACTAGCTTCGAGACAATAGCTCTACCGGTGTTCTGGATCGAAGTCATTGTGAATTACCTTCAGAGTGCCACCACAGCACTTAAATCCGTATTGCCATCTCCGACATCCTGTCTATGTGAAGCGGGGTTTTTTACAATGACAGTAATCGAAACAAAACAACGGAATAAACTGGACATAAGTAACACACTTCGAATGTCCTTGTTTCCTAAAACCCCCAGGTGGAACAGTCTCGTTGCAGAGAAACAAGCTCAAGGTTCTCACTGATTTAGTTTTCTAGTGAATTGGCATGTTAAATCACTTTATCTTCCTTTTTGATGTGACCTTATTTTATTTTTAGCGCAGGTTTAAATACCATTAAATTCAAATCATTAAATCAAACAATCTAAAATATAACCAGTCAACGCCCCTCTAGCGGACCGCGGAAAGATCATCAAACGTCGACCGATCCGCGACGATAGAAAGGTTGGGGACCACTGCTCTAAAGGATTCGGCCTCATGCGCATATAAAACCTGTCCGGAAGCGCTGTCCTGGGATGCCTACATAAATCAGCAAATCATAGTCAAGTTGGTCAGCGAAGATACGCTTACAAACCAACAGGCCTCAGCGCAAAAATTCATTACTAATCCTAAGATGCTCTACAGGCACGTAGAAAAGCTCCGCGGAGTGCAGCGCGGAATCCCAGTTCTAGGTGCAGTATTACTGCGGATAGCGGTCTCCGATCGGTTATTTTTGGCTGTGTTGACAAGGTCACTTTGTGTTGGATTTCTTTGTTCATTGGAATTATTTCGTGCAAATTTAGATACCATTCTGATTCTGAAGTTATTAACCATAAAGGCCTGTGTTATCACTGCTTGTTTTCCGCGATCTTGCTATCGCCATTTTCTCCAGTAGTTGGTCGATATATCGTTTTCGGATTATTCAAAATGCCGAAGCATTCACACTGTGGTACTTATTCCAAGATAGTCGGGTATCGTGCAAATGCCTTCACGTGTGCTTAAATTCAAGTTAAATTCCACATTTCATGTGTTGGATTATCAGTTAAACATTTTCGTCGTTTTCGGGAAATCTAACAAGAATTCGTTCAAACTTTATGTGAAAGTTGCGGAAGCAAGGCGCAGCCAGAAAGAGTAAAGCCAAAGTGTAACATTCACCATTTCGTTACGAGCAGCTCCATATGTTTTGCCCAACCATCTAGCCCGATGAGCCTTCAGGTTTCAGCTTAGTCTTCCCCTCTACCCGTGCAAACTCTATGGCACGAAGTCCAACCGTTGTGAGAAGCTTAGTTTCACCTGGCATAGATTGTTTACCTTTGTTGTGTCCTTCGAGCACTGATGTCCCACTAGATGAAAGCCGGAGTGTTGTAGACCAGTGGAAAGAAGAAAAACGAAATTACGAACGAATGCTGGGTGTTTAGCTTCTCTGTCGACAGCTAGCCAAACCACGTGAAGCTTGTAATGTACTTCGCCATGTACGATCAACCTCGTCCGAGCAGAGGCGTTATAACCTCGTGATCTTACACGCGCCGGAGTCCAGTGATCCATCACCCCAAGTGTGCTACAATCACGATATCGAGTTTTCCAGAGTTTACTTGATAGACTCCTTGACGCTGGTGAGGGCTCGGTAAACGTGAAGCAAAGTACCCATCTTGGAATCCAAGGTGATCAATAAAATAGGCCTATGAGAATCACTTTTGTAGACGAAGCCAGTCTACTAGTGATCTTGTCCCGCCTAAGTAGGCTGAAAGGTTTGAAGATCCATGTTCGTCCAGACCTGGAACCAGTAGACCGGGAACGGCTCAAATCTGCCATCACTGAGCTGAAAAGACGTACTGGTGAGAGGAAAGCAAATCTCCGTATCGTAAATTTTCGGGTAGTTTCCAAGACTCTGCGAACAAGAATAAACAGGTTGCCCACACTTCAAGCAGGCCGGGCGGTTCCCGCTGCGGCTTACGAGTAGCCTACACTAACGTTTGCATTGTTATGAATAAACGCGATGAGCTTTGTTGTTTCTCTGCGTCGGAGCAGCCAGACGTATTGGGACTCACAGAGACATGGCTACATTCAGAGTTACACACGCAGGAACTTGAACTCAGCGGTTACTCGTGCTTCCGCTGCGATAGACTAACGAATGCCGGTGGTGGTGTCTTGCGATGGCGATGGTCGGTGTGAGCTACTGTGGTGCTCCATGCATCTCAGGCGCTGAAAACTACTTGTGGGCGCAGTCTATCACAGCCACCTGAGTCGTTGTTTGGTTTGGCTACCCCATCTTCGAACCCACAAAATTCTTCCACACTTTCTACTTATATGCGATTTTAACTATCCTCGAATACGATGGCCTGATGTGCATTTGATGTCTGGACATTGTGAGGTTGAATCAAACTTCATAGATTTGGTACTTGAAACTGGTGCATCGCAACACATATGCCAGCCAACACGCATAACACCACGCTCAACCCCGTCCTGTCTCGACCTGATGTTAACGAGCTACGAACAACGAGTGCGTTACGTTCGGATCCTGGAGCCCCTGGCTACAAGTAACCACTCAGTGCTCATTGCTGATATTGAATTAACTTTGCCGTATTCACGTTCGCTGAAGCCAGCTTACGACTAGTGGAAAACGGACTTCGACGGTCTAGCTCGAACCGCGAGCCAACTGGATTGGTCTCTGTCACAAGCTGCACCTGTGGAAGACTGTTGGACATTTATAAAAGAGAGATTGACGTCAGTTTGTTCCCAATTTGTGCCGTTGAAGTGTCAAAGCTTGGACCGATTAATCCTCATTGGTTTGACAAGGATTATGGAAATCTGGCTCGGAGGCAGCACCGACTGTGGGACAGATTTCTCTGGCCCTGCCAATGACTACCAGGCCTATTAAAGTCAGCGGAGCATCTGCAACAGTTAGAAAAAGCATAAGCGCCGACATTTTGATAAGTAGCTCGTACTCGCTGCGATGACGGCCCCCAAAAGAATCTTGGCTTACTTGAAGCGACGCCTTAAGCCGGCAGGTGATGTGCCAGTGCTGGATGGCCCATACAGTATACAGTATTCAGATAGTTTGGCGGTCAGTACACAAGATGCGGCGAACGCGCTTTGGCAACAGTTTACCCGCACTTTCCAAAGTGAATCGTCACCTCACCCGTTCATGACACAGCTCAGTCCGCCCCCAGGATTAAGTCACGTATCCTTCACTTCTGCATATTGGATGAAAAGACTACTGTCCTTGCACATGCACAGCTCTCCTGGTGTGGACAGTATAAGACCGAAGGCATTAACAACAGTTGCCAGAACCCTTGTTGAAGCGTTAGACCGGTTCTTAAGACGAAGCCTTGCGGAAATTCAGGTTCCAACTATGTGGAAGTATGGCATCTTCAGTCCTATTTTCCAGAGTGGAAATCGTGTGGTGCCTCCTAACTACCGTCCATTCGTCCTCCTCCCAGTGTTATCCAAAGTTATGAAAGGTATAATCCCAGGGGCGCTCATGGGACACCTTGAGAGCAACAACAACATAGTGTTACAAGAGCATGGATTCCGTCGAATTCGTTCGTGAGCCACAAACTCGTCAGTAGCCTGAGCAAGCTGGACGAAGTCATTCGATACCAGACAATGAATCAGCGTTGTTTACTTGGACTTTTCTACAATATTCGACTGCCTAGATCACTGCATTCTTCTTCACAAAGTTTGTAGCTACGAAATCGGTGTGTTGGGTTGCATGAGCAACTTCCTCATTCAACGTCAGCTGAATGGGAAAGTCCGCAGATCTATCTCTGACCCATTTGAAATCCAGTGTAGTGTGACCCAAAGATCGGTACTGGGACCACTTTTATTCTTCGTATTCATCAACCATCTTGCTACGGTGCTCCAGTCAGATTTCTCACTATTTGCGGACGACGTCAAGATCTGGCATGATCACGCGTCATTACAAAGAGATTTCGACAGGGCCTACACATGGTCCTCCGAAAACCGGGTCAGTTTAACTTGACGAAATGCAAAGTTCTGAGCATACACCATCAGTGTACTCATGAATATTGAGTGGGAGAGCGACAGCTGTGACATGCTACGAAGGAAAGCGACCTCGGGGTAATCGTGCAGGGCGACGTTGGCTGCTCGAAACAGGCCGCAAAGCCATCGAGAATAGCCAGTCAACATCTTGACCTCACACGAAGAGCGTTCGGGAACTTCGAGCCACCAATTCTTCCACAAACGCCGAACGCTGAGGCTCCACGTGGAATACACGATCCAGGCATCGGCGCAAACATGGTGCTGCAGTGCTCGAAGCTCCACAACATAGGGCGACGAAAATCGTTACAGAAGTGTTTCACCTCTTCTACCAACGCAGAGTACAAGCCCAAGGCTTGTTACAGAGGCGAATACCGGCGCCTGTGAGGAGACCTTAGTATACTGTACCAAATACTGACTAATCCCAATCACGCCTGTCGCGATCTGTTGCAAGTCAGCCACCATACCAATCTGAGAGGCCACCAGCTCAAACTGACCACAGTCGACTTCATTGCCGACAAAACTTTTTCATCCTTTGGGTATCCAAAACGTGGAACGCTTTTCCTTCTCACATTATTTTCGCCCCTACATTGACGCTTATTAAAAATTACAGAAGAGTAGTACGGGGAGTTGAATGGTATAGGTAGAATTTCGTCACATCTAGGCTCACTCAGACAGCCGCCACAAGCCCGGAAAAGCACTGTACGCGCGTTTCATCCTTTCGGGAATCATCAGCAGTGCGCATTCCATCGGACCCTTGGTAGGGCTCGAAACCGCAACTCGACTGTTGCCAGTCCGTGGTTGAGACCACTGAGCTTATTAAAAAAGCGGCTGGACTATACTCTATCACACTTACGTTACGTGACAGTCTGTTTCCATTGAAGGACGATTTAACTCGAACAGTGTGTTTATCTTCCTTCTACGTTATGTAGCGGTGAGCAGACCAGCATTTGCTCAGGTGAATAACTCGGTGAGTCACCTCAAACCAGAATTTTCCATTGTTCGTGTCACTTTAAACAAACATTTTATAAGCCCCACTCCAGTCACCCTAAGGAACTTGTCAAGCAATCGCAGTTTGCCCGTTATACATCATTATGCATTGGCTCAGTGAGGGAGTGGTGTCAAATCAGTGATTATCAACCATGGTCCTCAAGTTTTAAGTGGGCCAAAAGACGTGCTGTGATAAGCATCGTGGCACTAGTCTTATCTCGACTAACGCTCCCAATCTGCGTCAGTTGTTGGAGCACCGTCACACATATTGGCGGCCCACCGTAGTCGTGTTCCTCGACATCAAAGGTGCCTTCGATTCGGTTGATCGATGTACCCTTTGGAATTGTCTACTCAGGAAAGGTGTGCCCGAGAAATATGTAAATATTATCCAAGCATTATATGCGCGTAGCACGGGCAGAGTAAGGGCTTACAGCAGGCTGTCGCCACCCTTCAATATCTCCAGCGGTGTGAGACAAGGATGCCCGCTGTCACCTTTCCTATTCAACTTCGCTATTGACGAAGTCATGGAGATTGCATTTACAGGACACGACTTAGAAGGCGTGGAGCTACTCCCAGGAGAACGACTTCTTGACTTAGAGTATGCAGACGACATTGCCCTCATCTGTGACAACTCCCAGACCTGCCAAGCCGCGCTGGACAGATTAGCACTGGCTGTCAGTCGCTTCGGGCTTTGCTTTGCACCACCGAAGTGCAAAGCGTTCCTCCAGGATTGGCAGGGTTCGCCCCCTGTGCTGACCCTTGGTGGGGATCAGCTAGAAGTCGTTCAGAAATTCAATTACCTGGGAAGTTGTATCAGCGCCCTTGGGATCGAAGACGAGATCACGAACCGCATAGCGAAAGCTCGAAGTGCTTTTGCTAACCTACGCCACCTATGGCGACGGCGCGACATTACTCTCGCCCTGAAGGGTAGAGTGTACAATGCAGCGGTACGTTCGACCCTACTGTACGGTTGCGAAACCTGGCCCCTAAGAGCGGCGGACATGAAGAGGCTACTTACGTTCGACCATCGGTGCCTTCGCAGGTTGGCTCACATCTGGTGGGAACACCGCGTGAGTAACAAGCGTGTTCGACGCCTTGTTTACGGCCTAGGAAAAGGGAATGAACCGCTCAGCACCGTCATTTCACTCACCAGGCTTCGATGGCTGGGCCACGTGTTGCGCATGCCAGCCCACCGACTCCCTCGACGTGCGTTGTTTGCTCACCGGGGATGTGGGTGGAAGAAGAGGTGAGGTGGCCAAGCGATGACTTGGTCCAGAGGAATGAAGGCCCTCACTTCGGAGCTGGCCTCAGTTGGAGCTTCACGGCTCCCTGGTTGGGGTCCAAAAGACGGTGAACACGTTTGGCCGGATACACTTGCTGATATGGCAAGGAGCCGACCTCAGTGGCGTTCCTGCTGTGAGTTTCTTTGTCCCTCCCCATTCCTTTTAGCCTCCCCCTCCATCTACGATCTTATTTCGTAGGGTAGAACGTGATTAAATTTTTGGTTTTGCCTAGTAACCGGCTAGTAGCTTACCGGAACGATGCGTATCCGTTGCTGGTAGCTCAGCTGGCATTCAACTGTCGTATTTATTTTTCCTTTATGTATTGTATGTATGTATGTATTTCCTTTATGTATTGCGGTAAAATAGCGGAGGTGTTTTACCATCTATAGCTGACATGTATAATGATGCTGATGATGATGAACGCTCCCAATCGATCACGCGCGTCCTGATTCAGCAACTCATTGCTCTTCTTTAAAGTTGACGCCATGCAGTTTGGACTCTTGAAAGGCTTTTGCATACAAAGCGACCTTTTTATAGACATAGATAGTGCCTATGTGAGCGCCTAGCCCTTTTCCTTAGTTTCGAGGCAGTAATTGAGAGAGGCGGATGGAGTGCAAGTTGCGCTATTGTCGCCTTGAGCGAAGCAATTTTAGCATTTAAACGATATTCAGTTTCGTAGACTAGGCTTTCGTACTTCTGTGTTAAGGCTAGTGCGCATTTTACTGGTGGAACCGTCGTACATTTCGGACAGAACCAAAGTGAACCCGGCGTATTGTATTTATTTATGTCGGTTCTACAGAAGTTGACGTGTTTTGAGTAGTACCAGTCTTGGCAAATGGTACAAGTCAACGCTCGTTTTACTGCCCTAGTACAAATTTGATTAGCACAACCTACAAAGCCACTAGACAATGGCATCGAGAAGGTGTCACTTACGTCATCATTTTTTGTGAACCACTAATTTGCTTATCCTAGTTAGCATATGAATAGAGTTAGTTGATGGCGATGTGGGAGTCGCTGCTATAACCTTAGCATCCCGAAGGCGTTTGATCGCCTTGTTCATAGTATCCTGTTCCATGGAATTTTAACTGATGGATTTACTGACTCAATCCTGGGATGGGTAGTTGATGTTTCCAAATCAACGTCCCTTAGGAGTGAACCCGGTGCTCCTCGTCCGAAGCAATCGAGGTAGAGCGAAGCGCACCGCAAGGTTTGGCGCTGGCAACTCCCTAGTTCTAGTCATAAATAGTCCGATGAAAATTGGAGTTTCTGGTTTCCTACTTTGCTGGGGTTTTATCATGATCTTTTGAGCGAGTAGGTGACCCAATGAACGCGACGGCCTTTATGAGATTTCGCATTATTCGATTCACAATGTCCTATCATTTTACCTAGCAAAGGGCCAAATTGTTCAAGATCGGCATCGACATACATGAATTTGTAGGATTTGAACCCATAGCGAATAGTCCAGTAGAGCGATCTTGTTGAGCTCATGAAGGCTAACAGCTGTTCCAACAGTCTGAGATGACTTCAAATATTGGTAGCCAACACGTTGGCTTTAACGGCAGCTGTTGAGAAATTTTGGTCGTTACGTAATCCGCATGATGCACAATTTTTAGATGTTCGCTGACGCCAAAGGTTGGCGGCTTTGGACGAATAGTGCTCTAGCGGTGCTATAGACCCCAAAAGGCGAACAACGAAGAGTGCTAAAAATATGCGCATTCACACCTGCCAACTAAGTCTGAAGGCGCTTGGGGTTTTCAGTAAATGCTACCGACGGCTGCGTGGCGATCTCATATTCGTACACCATAGTTGCTTGATCCCAACTACGGATGTCACTACTCTCTCTCTCGCTGGTGTACATTAATTAATGGGACTTTTCTGGTTCCTGAAGATAAACATATTCCATCTGATTCTTCCTATGGCAAGTAAATACAGTTAGGTGGGCAGTAAGAGGTCCATTGGCTCTTCGTGCATGCCGAACATCGGGTGACCTTCACGAGTCTGGGTCTTGTAGTCAAGTTTCACGACTTATCATCAATAGCATTATCGTCATTTTGCACACCATAATCTTAAACTGAGAGAACATCCCTTCTGAAGCCATATGCATAGTATACATCGGTCTAAGTACCATCGGGGCATCGAAGTATTGGGACAATGTGCTCATGTCCCACCTTGCCATAATAGTAAATTGCAAGAAACGGGAAGAATAAGGAGACATATGGACTTAAAAAACGAAGATTAACTGATGAAAAGAGATAATGAGGAATGCGTTATAGGGACAAATTAACAGTGGAATAGGACAGTGTAGAAGCAACGGTAACATGAATTCCCGACTTTGATACGCTGACTGTTGATCACCTGTGTATTCGACCCAAATGACTCATTCAGGGACTAAACGTTGCATCTGAATGATTCGTCGTGTGATCTAGAATTACCTTTTGACATAACTTATTCATCTTAATCCGGATTTCTTTTAGACTGTCGCTCTACCCAAATGATCAGTGAGCTTTTTAGGAAGGATTTCTCTTAAAGTGGTTATATTTCAGGAGCTTCTGTACGCCGCTCACGTTTATTCTGATATGCTGTTACGGCCAACTGGATTACTCTCCCACCCTGTCGCTAGGAAGCTCATGACCCCTGGCCTTATTGAGCACATAAGATCACTGATGATGGAAGTGTACTTGGGGGCATCATGGCTACTACTTGGATCGCCGAGTGCTGCACGAAATGGCAGCACTTAATACTGCCCCGCATGCTTTCAACGCCAGTTATCAGGGGAACATGCAAACACCTATTAACTGGAACTAAATTCTTCAACAATACCCTCATTCTGGAGTCAACAGAGAAAGGAATTTAAACACAGTCGTGGTTGCGTTGGGTTCATTAGAACTCTTGAACAAATAAATCCGTAGATCCCGTGTGTGTTTCACACAAGTAGCTCCTTGTGGTCGGGATGTATATCTTGCTCCCCTGAAGAAAACCTTTGTCCAGTATTTCAGATATCTGCTGTGTTGATTATTTTTTGAATAATTCCAACCAGACGACCTGACGACGTTAAGTCGAACGAATTCAGCCTGGCAATGTAGACAAAATTGTCACTGTAGCTTATAACCTCCGTGGACTCAATCAACGTAAGCGAACCAACTGCTGCCTAGTCTATTGTCGGTAAAGGTTGTCCCGCTGAATCCTGCGCCGGATGACTAACTATTACTACGAAACACAGGTCGTATCTAGTTGGGCTCAGTGTTGCCGAACCCAGTTCTTCAGAGACAAGCGTTTATTCGCAAAATCAACTCGGCAAAAATTACAGAATGTTTGGCAAGCCAAACTCCTCGAAATAAGTTGCATGTTCACGTCCATGACTATCGACTCTTTTGCGTCGAGAATCTCCCTCCTTTGACTCAGTTAAGCGAACAGTGAGTAACTCACACAAAGGTCGGTCAATCCGAGTCCATTAATCGAATCCGTTACACCCGTCTCCCATTGTCTGTCTGGCTCGCCAGGCTGGTCTGATGCAATATCTAGAGCCGAATCGACCCAGCCACTGAACCGGAGTCACAATTATACTTCGGTTTCATTTGTTGCAACCCTACCGATTTTCTACAAAGGTGTGTATTACTTGGCGGTTCTATGACTGACTTGTCAGCGTGTGCGTGCTAATCGTGCAATTCTGTGCTCTGTGTTAACTTGGACTTACCTCTTCACATTCTTGTGCCACCTCTTCGGAAATACGATCAATCGGTCCGAAGCACCGATCTCTATCCAACGGGGTCCATATTTTTGAAGTACAATGCCACGCTGGTACACCACAAACGACGTCTTCTGAAGGCCAACGCCAGTAACTACTTATTTGAGTTTACTCAGTACGTTTGGGATATCATTCTACAGAGCTTCTTTAAGGCTGTCAAACCATATATAACTTAGTACTGTGCATTACTATATACCATACCTACAGGGTTTTTTGTTATCTCACGTTACCATCATTTTTACGTGCATTTCACTGCAACAAACCTGTGTGATTTTGGCTACCCATGCGCCTAGTGACGCACCACTACCTAACCCGCTGACACAGACCCTGCTGACCGGAACAGACAACTGAGGCAGCCAAATGAGGTGACCAGCGCAACCTATAAGTGCATACGAACCACTGATCCTTGGGACGGAGAAGTTTGTCAAACGGGAATCCAGTGAGCAACAAACCCAAGGTCAATCGTAGCCCAGGTAAGCGGGGAACGAGATCATTTCGAAAAGCACGTGTTCTATGCCATTTCGTACGACGCCGCAAATGTTAACATTAAACGTAACGGAGTTAATAGCATATCAACAGATAGGCTGCGGTTCTATTGTAGAGGCGCCGCTTCCAAGAATGCCTCGGGGGAGCTCTTCGGAGCTAGCTGAGAGCGGATCGCGAAAGACGGCTAGCGACGAGCCTGGGCCCGGAACTACGGAGCGGGAATATGTGGACAGCGTAATAAATCAGACATATACGCCGCTAGCGCAGCTCACAGGACCGAGGCCGAGCCGATTGACACAGCCCAGAACAAGCAAGTCGAGAGCTCTCGAACAACTCCTGGCCGACCCAAATCGGGTACAGAGAAGTGGAGATCGAGGCGAAAACAGGAAGGCGGGTCTTCCAAGTCAGAGCTCCCGAGGCGAAAGGACTGGCTCGTCTCTAACATCCGTACCTGTGTTGCGTTGTGCGACGGAAATCTAGTCGATATTCGATGGCGCGCGTGAGACCCTAGTGTGCCCATTTTCGGTGTGCAATAAACGTCTACCCCCCCCCCTGTCGGGTCGTTTTCGCTACGGAGTTAACAGCATATCGACAGATAGGCTGTGGTTCTATGACTTATGTTCAGATAGTCCGATAATTAAGATTATTCAGGCGGTTACAATAAGGTGTGAGATGTTGGCTGTTACGTCGGCAGGGCGAAAGAAACTGATCGCGGTATCGGGAGGGAAAATCTCAGAACTAGATTTGCAGATTAATGCATTACGTAGCCCGAATCCCAGACCTGTTAAAAGGCAAAAGCTCTCTAGCTACACAGTCCAATGAAAGGCAAACACCATTAGTGATAAACCGCAGTGAAAACCGGCCGGTTGAACGGTTTCCCAAATCTCACGTAATACTCCAAGTCATGCAAAGTTGCGCACAGTCACCTCCATCAGTAGCTTGGCAACAACAACTGGCGCCTACACATAGTGCAACTAACGGCGCTGCACGTGAAAGAAATCTTGCCGTGGCCTTGGCTTGTCGTGCACAGAAGACAAGCCAGACTCCCACTCGACAAACCTACGCTCAGAAGGAACTACAAAACAAACAGTTACTGCACAACCAAAAGGCGTTGAGAGTGACATGTTCAAACGGCCGAGAACCCACTAGTGGAGCGCTAAAAGGTAGACAATACGAGGAGCAAAACCTCTGGGCTGAAGTAACCCGCGCACTCGGAATGAAGGTTCTCACAATTAGTCTTACACGCTGTTCACGAAATCCATCATCTCCACACGTAGGGGAAGCTCGGCTACTGCGAGTAAGGTTTGACAACACATGCGATCTGGAAGATATTTGCTTAGCAAACCACATTCTAGTGAATTCTTCTGTTAGTGCCCGCATTTTTCCCGACAGGCCATGGGCAGATAGACGGAAGCGGAAATCCCACCCTTTTTCGTCACGTCAAAATGAGATGAAGAAGTGGATACTGGTTCATGGTATGCCAGAATTGAAGCATGACGATAACAGTGAACGGCAAAAGCACGCCCTCGAAGAATGGAGGTAGATCACAGAGCTCTACGACATACAAAATGTCGTGGCTTTGGACGTCATCCGTCTAGTTGCCTCTGCAAACTACCAAGGCAGCTGGCCACAAATTTTGAAAGTTATTTGGCTGCGCCCGAAATGGTATCAGTGGCGATCCAAGCGTGACGTGACAACAGGAAACTTGGGCCACCAGAAGTACGGTTAAGGCCATTCCTTCAATTAGTACAGACCTCAGATACAGATGAGCCAGTCTCGAGTGCACTTATCTAAGATAAGCTAACTTTGCAAACAACCGTTTCAAAAAAAACACTCCAACAGACCGGCGCTTTTTGTGCCGGTCATTCACAGCGAACCGAACTCCTAATACGTCAACAAATACATGCTGCTACACTAACACTCAAGGGTTGTAAGCTAAGCTCTCGGGGCTGCGCCATCGACATGAAACAACAGCTTGGGACCTCATAGCACTTACTGAAACTTGGCTGTCAAACGACATACTTGATCCAGAGATTGAACTCAGTGAGATGTCAGTCATTCGAAATGATCGTCCATCTCGCGATGGCGGTGTTGTCCTCTACAATCGAGATTACTTGAAATGTGAAGCCCTTACCGAAAATTCTCTTGTTATTCCCGATCCACTATTTTGCTGACTGCACCTAGCAAGTCAAGATGTTGGATTACAGAAGAAGACGCGTGATGGCTGCCTCTTAGCAGTTACCTATAGGCTTCCGAACTCGTCAGCAGACTGCGATAACATTCTGTTAAATGCTCTCCGTTATGCTGTTTCACAAAAGTACTCTTACTATCTTATAATTGGCGACTTTAATGTTCCTTCGATAGCATCAATGTCCCCTAACGGGCCATCATTTAAATCGAAGCTACTTGAATTCATGGATATTGCAGCTTGTATAACCATGTGCATCGACCAACCAGATACCGCGGTTTAAACAAGCCATCACTCCTAGACTTAACCCTGACTAATGAAGAGTTGATTGTTAAGTCAGTAGCATACGAGTCTCTACTGAGCCATGGCGACCATTCAGTCTTAACGTTTCGTTTTGTGTTATGCCAGCGTTGATGATAAAGAAAGTGCGACTCAACGAACTATTACGGACTATGTTAAGCTGCACAGCTTAGCACCAACCGTTGACTGGGACCTACAGACACATCGTTTAGCGAATGACTCATGGAATGAGTTAAAAGATAAAATTAACTGGGTCATGCAATCAGCATCGAAAATTGTACCATTACGAGCTTCACGCCGGACCAACACGTGGATCCGAAGCAGAACACGTAAATGGATCAACAGAATAGATGAGATCTGGAGGCACCATTCGCTAAGCCCATGTGATACCACATGGCAGAATTACAAAGCAATCAGAAACTACTGCACGTCGCTCATTAAAGTCGATAAGTACGAATGACAGCAGACCATGGTGCTGAAATTTACGAATAACACCAAACTGCTATACAGATATGTGCATAGCAGAAGAAAGGTTAAGCCCAGAATGCCACCACTCAAAACGTTCAGTGGCCTAACAACTACTGCTGTGGATGCCGCGAAAGCTCTACTCCTGCAGTTTGGCTCGATAACTACAAATACCATAGAACCTTCGCCCTATCAACTCCCAACAAATGTCGTTGGCTTATCCAGCGTTACCTTTGCCCCAGCAGCTGTTGCAAGCAAATTACACTCTCTTCGGGAGTACAGTGCCCCTGTAATCAGCATGATCTGCCTAAAAGTACTGCAAACCCTTGCTCCTACCATAGCAGTACCACATGTAGCCATTTCCAGGGTCTGCTTGACTCCAAAACACTCCCATCTGAGTGGAAAAATGGAATTATCACTCCAATATACAAAGGGGGTAAGCGATCGCATCTTGCCAACTACCGACCTATTACTCTCCTTTCTGTTTTATCAAAACTGATGAGTTCGGTAATCGCAGATGAACCGACGCGATACTTTGAAAGTCTACGATGATTTTTCTAATGCTCAACATGGTTTCAGACGCAGACGACCTTGACTCAACAATTTGGTGCCTATGCTGGACTCATGGACCAGGGCGGCTGATGAAGGAGTCCTCATAGATGTGGTTTACTTAGATTTTTCTAAAGCATTCGATGGGGTCAATCACTTCTTTCTCCTCCAAAAGCTTGCTGCCTACGGTATCAACGGTTCCCTGTTCACCAGGTTGGAAGACTACTTACACGACAGAGCAATCAAGGTAAGACTGGGCGACACTCACTCTGAAAGCCTGTGCGTCGCCAGTGGTGTGCCACAAGGATCCGTCCTCGGCCCGCTACTGTTTTCATTCTACATTAATAATCTTCCAACAGACATTCTATCCCCGATGCTAAAATATGGAGAGCAATTTGCTCAGCGTCTGACCGTGTCTATCTGCAGGAAGATCTGGCTCGGACTAACGAATGGGCAGAAGCGAACCAGCTCCCACTGAATCCTGCAAAGTGCCACCTGCTGACGGTGCGCAGCAGCTCTGTCAACACATATATTTTGGGGCAACACGTCCTGCAACATGTGAGTAGTGAACGCGACTTAGATGGAACCGTGTAAGAAAGTCTTGGCAATTCGCTCCAATGTTCGAAAGCAGCAAGTGTAGCGAACTTGAAGTTGAGGCTTTTGAGGCGAGCTTTCGGCACCTTTGAGCGATGGCTAGTACTACTGCTGATTAACTCATATATTTGTCCTCACGTTGCATATGCAATTCAGGCCTGGTGTCCATGGTTAAAACGAGACATTCGGCTATTGGAGCAACTCCGAAGACGAGCCGCAAAGGCAACGCGTGGACTATTCAGTCTCATTTACGAACTGCGTCTTCGTGTGTTCTCTTCAGAATACCGACGGATTCGCGGAGATCTCATTCTCACATGCCGGATACTGAATGAAAGCGAACATCAATCTACATCACTGTTGATCCTAGCCCCTTACAAACAATGCTGAGGCAAGCACCTGAAACTAATGACGCAACACCCGTCTGAATTGTAGAAAGTATTTTTACCCACTTAGAATCCGTTCTCCTTGGAATCCATTACCAAGATATGTGGTGAACACACCAGACGACATTCGATGGGGTCAGACTTTCACATTAATGATAAGCGCTACACACCAGTTTGATAAAGTGCAAAGCTTTAACCAGTGATACTTCTGTTTCACGTTGGAAGATTATTGATTTTAATATTCTTCTGCAACTCCATCATGTGGGTCTTGTAAAGTTATGCTTTTAGCCCATCATACACTATTGCATCATCTCGGTTTATGAACGATAGCACGATAAAGAAATGTAGACTGACCAAAAGACCCGCTTGGGGTAATATGTGCCTTCTTCCTGGATGGTATCGGCAATAGCCAGAAACTCTATCTGACTAGGCGTGGTCGTCGAACCTGTAGTACATTAGCTTTCGGTACACAGTCTCCAACTTCCAATTTTGACCCACTTAGCCTTTTATCATCTCGATTCAGTTAGGCTCCGTACGTATTTGTTCCCTTAGCATTTTCCCGACAGTTGTTATCTCTATTATCATGGCGACGTGATTTCGGGCTGCTGGATTCACTCTGCTTGAATGCTAGGAACATGGCTAGTATGGATTATGCACTGTATGACGACAGAGTGGTGGCGGATTCACAGCCGGTCAAAAAGGGCAACATTACTATGACCCGTTTCACGTGCCATTCTAAATGGTGCAAGCTATGTATGACGCCTAGTGGTCGTTCGTTTCATCGGACCCAAATTTCTTTTGGAGTGGGTGTCAGAAGATTCCCATCCAAATCACTTGTCTCCTTTAGTACTTGATGTCACAAAATTCGTTAACTAGATCAGCACAAAGTTATAGCTCGTATAGACTAACAGGGGCTTTGCCTATACCTCAATGGGAAGCAATCGATACAATGGTTGCATCGTTGCACCACATTTCAAAATGATATCGAGGAGGCTTCCTATTTGGTCATCGAGGAGTTATGTAATTCAATTTGGACGGTTGCGTAATGCATCACATAAATTATTTATATGCCCACTGTTTTTTGCTTGGGTGGCATCACTTTTAAACCACTTTCCTGGTGCGCGGTCTTATTGTGCTCGTAAGACTGCAACTTGCTGTTCAAGACTACTTAAATCTTTATCAGGAAGGGGCACCAAGTAGGTAAGTCTATAGATAGAGCACTGGGATAGTTTTGACACGTTCACGTTCCCCATGACGTTCAATACTTACATGATCTGCACTTTGATGTGTTA
Organism: Dicrocoelium dendriticum; assembly: GCA_944474145.2. Lineage (NCBI taxonomy): Eukaryota > Metazoa > Platyhelminthes > Trematoda > Plagiorchiida > Dicrocoeliidae > Dicrocoelium > Dicrocoelium dendriticum. The sequence continues at coordinate 75,106,482 of OX104064.1, read as the reverse complement.
TCCAAGCCCCGTGTCAGCAGATGTGCGGCCTCACCATAGATGTTACAATGTAGTGCGATTAAAAACTGAAGGTTTGCATCGGTATGAGCTGAAGATACCTGAACTGGTTGGTAAACGATACCAACAGCCGTGTGGTTTCAACGCAATGGTCACCAGATGCTAGTGTTATCCCTCGCCTATGTTGTCACCTGCTGAAGCGCAGTCTTAAAATTTGGCTGCGAGGTGACTGAGCAACACAGCGGTGTGGAGAATGTGATAGCCATCAATGCCCTTCAGTTTCATGCAACGGTGTTTTTCACTTGTTTTTGGTTTGACGTACACGTTTAAACCTAGAAGTCTGAAATGCACCTTAAAATGATACGGAGAAGCTTGCAGGAACTCGAAACATGGTGCGACAGCTAGAAAATCTCGTTTGCTGCGAAAATTACCTGGCATTATCGCATCGATGTAAAGTTGATATGAACATTTGGTACCTCAAAGGAAATCTAATTGCGAGACTTGGGCATTCATTAGTTAATTTCGGGGATCAGAGTGAATTCATAGCAGCCAAAGTCCACCAAACAGCCAGGCTAATCTTCGACTCACTCGTACTGCGTGACGCAAAGGCCCATGTGTTCAAAGTTTTTGTGCATCCTCTGTTGGAATGCTGTCCGATGCTATGTACCAGTTATAGGAAGCGATTGTTCATATCTGGAGAACGCACTGTGTCGATTTCCCAAAACCCTATTTGTGGATGTTTGTGAGTAGTGTAAAGTTCGTAGAAAGTAGAAGTCACGATTCTATTCACACACAATAATATGCCTCGACGGGTAATCGAACCCCGGTCCAACGAATTTCCGGTCCGCTGTTCTACCACCGGAAAACCCTATTTAATGAATCATCAAAGCCAAACCATTCGGAGCGTGTTAGCCGCTTAAATGAGAGCCTTTGTGACTACGGAGAATAAAACGGGCCCGAGGTTTCTGTTCGACTTGGTGCACAATCGCTTATCTATTCTGCACAGCAGTATTTACTTTGATTGGAGTGGAAGATAGAACATCAGAAATAAGAGGAACTCGCTTCCTACATGTAGAACAAAACACACATTCGCAGGACATTTTACCTGACAATGTACTCGGATATTCGGAAGAGGCTATCTACTGATTTGTAACTCTAAGCCCAAGCAATCATCTGGAAAATGCCGGATAAGTATCTCGCTGTATTACACGCCAAAACTCTAATGAAACTGAACTGCTGAATGGAAAAAATGTATGAGGGTATTGAAGTATAGGCACACAGTGACAACATCGCCTGATCGCATAGTATCCTCTCTTTAGCTTATGCCCATACCAAACTCAAATTATATTACGTTCCTCGATGGCAACCTGCTAGTTCATTTGGCCCTTTACACTTGTTTTGCACTGCCATCTTCTTTCTCAGAAGAAACAACTCGATTGCCGGTAGCAGTTCTGTGCCCGCGAAGTAACGTTTTCATTCAATTGCTTTGCTACTCGCGTATCTGCAGTAGTTTAATTATCTTAAAATGTAATAAAGAAGCTGTACCTCTACGCCCAATATTGTCTATGACAAACAACATAACATCCTACAACCCGGTAGTTAGCAGAAATATTGGAGCCGATGAGATAACGAAGTGCTCAACGTAGTGCTCGTGATAGTTTCACATTCGTAAAGCACATTAAAGATGAGAAGCTAGAATAAACGAAAATGTTCTCACTAGATGTAGCCTCCATGTTCGCGAATGTACCGCTGCCAAAAACGATAGATTATTTACGTAACTAAGTGCAAGAGAACAGTATTAATCTAAGCATACCCTTGCCAAGTGTGAAGGAATTGCTTGTGCGATGCATCTGCGATGTTCAGTTAGTATTCGACGGCGTATATTACCGACAGAATAGAGGGATCGCAATTGGGTCCCCACTCGGACCAGTGTTGGCGGACATTCTTTTTTGCTAAACTAGAAACTGAATCGTTTCGAGTAGCACTATCGCTATATAGACGGCATATTTTGTGTGGTCGATATAGATAAGAGTCTAGAAGATATAGTAGTAGTGTTTAATAGTGCGTACCCGGCAACCACTTTCACCTACGAAATCGAGCAAGAGAACCAACTCCCGTTTCTGGATGTATATCTGCGTAGGCGAACTGATGATTCCGTTCTGAGGAAAATCAACGGAACTAAGAAGTGGACCAATTAGTATGCGAATTTCAGCAGCTTTGTGCCGCTTAAATACAAGCGCAACCTCGTAAACTGCATTACCTCAAGGGCGAGAAAGATGTTCAGAGGACGTTGTGAAGGATGACATGAAATCAATCCATAACGAGTTGCGCAAAATTGGTTATCCGGAAAGATAGATTCAGGGCAACTTGCAGCTCGAAACTGCGTCAAAAGTTGAGGAAATAGTTGAAAAGAAAGCTCTTTTTATCCGCTTTGTTTTTAAATGTGATACAGATGCCGAGTTTGTAACAAGAACATTGAAGCAATCGATAACGAACACTTTTCCGGCTGCAGAATTGCAATGCGTCTTCGCTACAAACTAGCTAATTCCGGTTGGCAACAAAGATTGCCTAAGCTGACTTCTCACATACCATAACGATTTGAGTGTACGTGGTGTAACATATATTGGTCGAACGGCTCGTTAATTGTCGCTTTGTATTAAGAAAATAACCGTAAATGGTTGTGCAACGGAGCCACCGGAGTTCTCACAAGCGGTATTTTGTCCCACCTGTTCGAAACAGGTCAGCCGGCTAATCTCCCTAACGCATCTACTGCGGTTTATCGAATTCCCATAAGCAAATCGAATGATATGCAGTCAAGGATGCTCGCCACTGCAGAGGCCATTGCGATCCATATAGTTCGACTCCCGCTGTGCTGGCAAAAAAAAGTTTATTCAATTTCTCTGCCTGCCTCGGCCGAACAACCACCAATCTAGCCGTTACTCTGACATCGGCTCAGGCATTGTGGTCACGCAACCCATAACCGCTCTGCGTGAATGAGACAGCGGTGAACTATTTCCTGTCTAACCATTGACCCACTTATTTCGTAACAAACTTGGGCCAATCATTGCCTATTCTTTGCATTTTAACCTAACACCAGTCGTACCGGTTGGTACATGAATCATTGACAACAATGGTTTGCCTCAGACTGGTGCTCTTGATGTACTAAATCATGTAAACTTATCTTTCTCCCATACACAAAAAGAAGAGCTCTTTTGTGCGCACTTAAGCTGCCATCGGGATGTGCAAAGTGTGATGGGACTGTGCAGGCACACGAACGATACGGATTTACATGGCGAACCAGGCGGCTGGCTTCTCTCAAGAGAACAGAGCAGTTGATTGGACGCCTGGACATATCTCACCTACTCGCTGATTGGTTCTTATTTACTACGCTGGAGCAGGTTTGTTTAATTGATTCAAAGGAGGAATCTCATGCATGTAGAAGCGTCGTTAGTTATGGAAATGGTCCAGTTATTTACATCGAGGTTTCTACACGCTTGTTACGCTGTCATTTTCTCTGAGTTTCCTTTGTTGAATAAAAAATTGTCAATGAAGGACCGCGTTTTGCGACATGGTATCAGAGAAGGTCAAGGGAAGATCGCCGATCAGTGCTCAGCTGCTGATTGGAGCGCAGCCAGCAGTGCGAAAACTTGCTCCGTTGAACATGGAAGAAGACACCATGGCCAGTAACTGCAGAATCTGGAAAAGCGTGGATCGATTTTTGCGTACTGGTGTGTTTGAATGAACACCCGATGATGTATCGCCTGACGATGTTTAGACATACGATCGGAGATGAAGCCCGCCTGCTCCCTGGAAACGATGCATTACGAAAAGAACGAAAACTCAGCTGATCTAGACACTGATATCGGAAAATTCGGCGATCTCTGAGAGAGTCAAACTAACGAGACTTATCAGTGGTATTTCATTTTTACCCGAAACAGATACCCAGACGAATCTATCAAGCACTATGTTACGAAGCTGAAGATCCTGGCTCGTTCCTGTAACTTTTGCAATTTTATGGCTGACAGTCTCATCCGAGATAGAATCATGCTTGGGATCAATAATGAAAACGTCACCAAACGGCTGTTGGGGCAACGACAGTCATCGCCCAGAAAATACCTTGATATATGTGTCAATGAATCATCAGTTACACGCCACATCCGGCGAATGCGATTACCATATGATGCAGAGCTATGTGCCGTGTCCAGTTTACCTGCCAAAATTGTGAAGCCTGTTACCAGGACACAAGAAACTTGCAAATTCTGCGCCGCTCGACACCCGAAGGATCATGATCAACGTCCGGCGTGGGGTCAAATTTGCGCCAAAATTGGCAGACGAAATCCCTTCGCCCGATAATTCCAGTCACCCACAGTGAATGCACGCAGTCGTGACACAACACCCTCCGGTTCAATCCGCAACGTGTCGGAGACGGGACCAAAGAGGTGCGCTTCCAGCTAGACACCGCTGCTACCATCAATATGATACCTGCAAAGTGGTGTCCAGGAAATCATACGCGACCAGATCAGGATTTCTTGCGCATTTAGGACGGCTCCAAGCTCCAACCGAAGGAGATGGCCACAATCGAAGTGAGCAATCCCAAAAACGGATCCTCACATCATTTGAATTTCGTGGTCGTGGAGGAAGATCTCACGCCGATTCACAGCATTGATTCCATTCATTACATTGGATTTGTTCATTTTAACCATGATCGTTTTATGCATACCTCTCGAGCGGAGACAGATGTAAGTGAGCAATTTCCGTCCGTGCTTAGCCCAGATTTGAGGGGCTTTGAAAGTTTCTTTCACTTGTCATTAGATCTATCAATATGACCAATTGCGCTGCCGCCGATAAAGGTTCCCTTTGCTTTACGTGATAAATTCGCCACCGAATTAAGTGACTTGATGCAATTGGGCGTAATCACTATGGTCGATGAGTCAACAGATTGGGTTAGCCAAGTGGTGATTGTTACGTAAAAGAACGGAGTTTTGCGTCTGTGCATAGATCCTAAGCCATTGAGTGAATCTTTACGCAGGGTGTGCTATGCGCTGCCAACGTTAGAAAGTGCCCTGCCGTGTTTGACTAGGGCAAGATAGTACACAAAAAGTCGATCTATCATCCGCGTTCTGGCAAATGATCCTATATGAGGACTCCACTTTCCTGATGAGGTTCGCCACACGCTCCGAGCTATTTTGCTGCCACCTTTACCGTTTGGTTTGAAGCTTTCGAGAGAAATCTTACAAAAGCGCTTATTTCAAATTGTTGACGAGCTAGACGGTGTAATATTTATGGCAGACGAGGTGCTGATTTACTGCTCGACCGAGGAGGAACATGACGTCAAACTGCACCATGTTTTGCATCATTGTGTGCAAAACAAGATGAATCTCAAACTCCAGCAAGTTGAGCTCCGGAAATCGGAAGTGCTTTTTCATGAGCAAGTTTAGACATCCGAGGGAATAAAGATCGATCCCGGGAAAATCAAGGCAGTGCAGAAGGTGCCACAACCTGAGGACATCAAAGCTGTTAGTCGCTTGAATGGCATGATGAATTATTTGAGCCGTTTCTTACCAAGGTTGGCTGAAATTATGACGCTCATCCGGAGGCTGACAAATAAGGGAGTAAAGTAGAGTTGAGGAAAAGAGCAGGAGATCGTCTTTATAACCATCAAGCATCTCATCAGCTGTGCACCAGTACTCGGCTACTATGAGTCAGTTCTGTCTTTGGAGGTGCAATGTGACAGTAGTCAGAGCGGAATAGCCACCGTTCTCAAGCAAGATGGTAAACCCTTGGATTTTCGCAGTTGGGCGCTCACAGTGGCGGAACAGCGCTCTGCACAGATCGAAAAGATGCTCTCTGTTGTCTATGCGATGGAGCGATTTAGCGATTACGTCTTTGGGAGAAAGATCACTATGTATGTTGACCATAAACCGCTCGTATCAAAAGCCAGAAAACTGTCAAATAGTGTCCCTCGAACTCTTCAAAGAATGCTTATCCAGTTCCTAGAATAAGGCATGGATCTTGTGTGCACGGGTACGCAGATGTTTATGGCGGATGCTCTGTCGAGAGCACATCTTCCGATAGTCGAACATCAACAAGAAATTGAGGCCGTAAATCTGGTGTGACATCTGGCAGTAACGGAAGATCGCCTGAAACAAATAAGGCGTCATGGGGAGGCAGACACGACATGCGTGGCGTTGTGAGACATTATTTCGAGTGCATGACCATACACAGTGGACAAACTTTCGAAGTAAATAACGCCATTCTTCAACTTTCGGGATGAACTAACGGTTTGCTATGCAAAGGAACGCGCGTTTTGATCCCACAGTCGGTTTGCAAAGAGATGCTAGGACACACTCACCGAGCCCATTTGAGTGTTAACTACAGCATTAACAGAGTACACGAACTGGTGTTCTGGTCCGGGATGAAGAGTCAAATCCGAGATCTAATCTCAAGCTGTTCAGCCTGCCAGTCCCACGAGGCTCGCCAAAACCAGAGAACCAATAATGCTGCGTTAGATTCCAGATCGACCATTGTAGAAAGTAGCAGTTGGCATGTTCTGTGATAATGTGAAATACTACTTAATCACAGTGGACTACTACAGTGGCTATCTCGATATTGCTCCACTCGCCACTACCACCACGGAAGCAGTCATCAATAAATTTAGATGTCAGTTCGCCAGACAAGGAGCACCGGAGAACTGATCTCCGACAATGGCCAACAATTTACAAGTGCTACGTTTCAGACAAGTAGTAATTTTCGCATCAACAAACCAACCCGTATCACAGCCTGTCTAACAGAAAAAGGGATGCAACTGTAAACCGAGCCAAGAAGCTGTTGTCGAAGGCTAGAGCCACTCATGGAGATGCATATATGATGCTGTTGGAAATTCGCAACAAGACATCACCGAACATCGGTCTCAGTCCAGTTCAACGTCTGTACAGCAGAAGGAAAAGAACCCTAATGCCTGCGTCGGTGGAACTTTTGCACCCGGACTTGCCATCGCGTGAGTAGCTGCAAAGGAATTTAAGAAAGCGGATAGCTGATCAAAAACGATGTTACGATTGCGTGACCCTGGTGCGACCTGAGCTATCAGTAAGTGATGAAGTGTGGATCTAAACAAATACCGGGTGTCAGCGAAAGATGAAAGAAAGATATAGTGACTGCGAAGGTTGTGGAAAATCTTGCGAAGTCAGTACTGGAGGGAAAGTAACCATAAAGAACCGAGTGCAGCTGAGGCGACACCGCGAACGAGAAGGAGAATCTGCAGCAAAGCATTTGACGGCTAACGGAGAGGTCACAACCATAGGGTAGCCAAGACAACGCAAAGTGGAAGAATGTACGGCGACCCCGATGCAGCTGATCCCGAAAAAAGAAAGATGTGCTGAGATTGTGCAATCACAAGAACGACACGAATTTACATAACGAAGCAAACAGCTGGCTTGTCGCAAGCGGAAAGAGCAGTTGATTGGAACACTAGACATATCTCAACTACGCGCTGATTGGTTCTTATTTGACTATGCTGAAGCAGGTTTGTTCGACTGTATGCACGAATGTAGGAGCGTCGTTAGTTATGGAAATGACCCAGTTATTTACATCGAGGTTTCTACACGCTTGTTGTGCTGCCATTTTTGCTGAACTTCCTTTGTTGAATAGACCATTTGTCCCTGAAGGACTGTGTTTTGCGACACGGATCATCTGTCTTTCTACCCATAATGTGTCCAACTTCATTCGATTCAAGCTATACTTAAAGTCAGAGCTGTCAATTCCTTCAGAATGACCCGATGCGTTCAACTGGTTTCTTTCTTGACAGGGTTGTTGCACTCTCTTTTTCGGAGGTTATACAACACGCCAGAGACAGAAATGTTGCGAGCTGAATTTCTGTAGCCGGTTTAGGTGCGTCATATGCGCACCGAGTGGTCCAAAAATTGTATGACCCTTTTACTGTTAAATGACATGCATGTTAGTTTTATGCGGCCAATCGCACTTTGAAGATGCCAAAAAGTCCACTACATTGCGAGTAGGTACATGCCAATGTAAGCCCCCAGTGGTGAGGGGAGGCGATACATAGTGGTGACAGATGAACCCATTAAGTTCCCCAAATCGGCATGTTCTACTCTTTCAAATAGTCTGACGGTCCATACCATTTCTCCATAAAGCTTTGTTTAAGCCTTGTATGTTGAGTGTTAAGATAAATCAGTTAGATAAAAATAGAGTACACCACTCGAGTCTATACTCTGGGGTTAGGCTTTCGAACTTATTATTGATGAGTAATGAGGATTTTTGTGTAGTTTTAAAGGCATTTCGTCGTAGTCCCTCTCAGGCACGCAGGTTCCTACGCATCTGAAAAAGTGAATAGACACCGTTTTTCGCTGGACTGTTTCAATCGGATAAGAAATAATATTATTCGCAGCTGACTCACTTTTTCGACTGTGAACCATTTCGGTAATGCTGCATCAATTTATCTTCCAGGTGTTGTTTGTGACGTTGCGGGGAGAATAGTCGATCTCTAAAGAAACATGACGAGAGAAGTCAATTCAGTCACTAATAACAATTTGGGCTTAATGGAACAATGCACTTTTGAAATGAGAATCAAATGCCCTGTGTTAATTCGTCAAGTTAAAGCAATCCTTCGAGAAGGCAGTATTCACGGTTAACTTGCACGTAAAATAGAGATCAAAGTGAATTTCAAACAGGGGAGTACGACACGACCTTAGCACTGTGTTTACCTTATCAGACCAACCTCGGTCAAGTGATTGCTGAATAGTGCCGTTTTCGTTGGAAACGGCTCCTGATTCTGTCCCAATAATGCTTCAAACTGTATAATGAAGGTGCGATTTTCTTCCTCCAGTTTACTGTTCCTATTGGACAAAGTCTGCGATAAAGACAATGCGGTGGGGGGGACAAGAAGGATTGAGGCATGAGGATTTCCTTGGTATATACGGAAAGAACCATAGATATAAATGCGAAATTAGATTGTTGAGCCATTCGGTGGCATACAGTAGCGCTTATCGGTTTTTGATAGTAGATGTGCGTTGATCTCAGCGTATTGACTCTTCGTGCAAACACGCCTTAGTTTCCTCGCAACAGGCGGCCGGACACCGGTTTTTGAAGAGGACCGGAATTCATCAAACTAAATCATTTCCTAATGCCATTCCTAATACCATTCAACTCGATTTCTGTGTTGTTTTGCGTAAGTTGTCAAATTACTCGAGGCGAACATTTGTTGCGTCATTGGAGCCGCATTGCACCTTGCGATTCACTTGCTTTTCCCTTTACGTCAGCTGTACTGGTAGATCGTTCGTTACTCACCAGATGATCGCAATTACGCCCAGAGATGGTAGTCACAAGTCGAACCCAGTAAGTCTACTTGTTTTGCGGTCTGCAAGGGTAGAGCACCGTGCCTATCTATGGCTAAGCTCGTCACCGTCTTGTGTGAGCAGACTTTTGTGCAGCATTTGTGGAATAAAATTTCCACTAAACCCTTACCCAGGCCAGTTTTACAAGACTAAATCCCAACATGCAGTAAGTACATTGGAAAAATCCAGACCGAAGGGTTGCACTTTGTTCTGTATGTGAACCGCGAGAGCTGACAGAAATAATTGAAGTCTACTCCCATGGCTCACGCGTTCTTCTCTACAAAGCTCTGCCATCACACTACGTGCTGAGTACGTAATTGGACACAGTGGTGACATCCGTTGGAGTGCAATGAAAAGACATCGTATTACATGTACTGAAACAAACAAGTGGAATATTGTCGAGTGGTAAAGGATCATCTATATCGCGACTCAGGGCAGAGTTGGTTATGCAGAAATTGGAGGAGGATGTACTGCCACTCATCAATCCGAAACTTTGGGTTCGGTATGTGAAGGACACTTCTGTGGTAGTCAGGTGCAGCCAAAGAAATGTCGCACAACAGCTACTGCATAACACAATGGAGACATCTAATTTACAATGGAACAAGGCAAGTAAAGACAGCTGTCTTTCTTGGACGTATTAGTACCAAGAACCACGGAATGGGAGCTACAAACATCGGTCTAGAGAAAAGGCACAAGTACAGACCGAATTCGGAACTTCAGCAGCAACCACCCGAAATGCCCCTAAGTAAGCTGTGTGCGGACACTATTTCGCAAAGTGCAAACACACTGAAGTACCACGGAAGCAAAGCAAAATGAAGTATAGTATCTATTTAAGTCTGTCCAACTCAACGGATACCCGCTAAACTTCATCCGGTGTTTGAATCACAACAACGTCAACAGACGGTCTACGACAACGACGGAGAGACTAGTTGTTCTGCCTTATCTGAAGAACATATCGGAAAAGGTAACCAGACTGCTCAAACAACATCATCTCATTGCAGCACGCAAACCAACTGCCACGTTGAGAAAAACTGTTAAAATCAAAAGAAAATCTGCAGGCCCATGAACAACAGAATGTGGTATACAAACTACGTTGCCGAAATTGCGAAAGTGACTATGTTGGCCAGATAGGAAAAAAACTGCAAACTAGGATGCATGAACATAAAAGTGCCTTTGTAAAGGATTATGCATCGTCGCTAGTTGCATTGCACGTGGGTAAAAACGGGCATAGCTTCGACTGAACCAAAACAGAAGTCTTGACACGAGGTGAAACAAGAAGAGAAAGGGAAATCCTAGAGGCTTGGTTCTCAACAATGAACTCAATTAACATGCGCATCGACCTGGACTCAGTATACCAACCACTACGAGAAAAAAGTAAGGAAAATTCTGCACGCGACTAAAAGCGGGACAATTCGGGCGACGACTTCAGTCCGGGGGAAGTGAGTAGAGATCACGGGACGCAAATCGAGGCTGCCATTTTCAAAAGTCACCTGTATGTCTATCACGGATCGACGATTCATTCAGTAAGATCGCACACTGCACCTCATTGCACTGAGGATGCCATTTCGCTTGGTAATGAAAGGTTTTCAACCAAACCGCTAAGCTCGGAGAAAAAATGAACATTTGGTAAGGGACACGTTCACCTTAAGAAGACGAGTTCCTGAACGAGCACAGCGCCTTATGAAGTAAGTCCAAGACAATACCTGATAATTTAATCCCATTCCATACAAGGTTAAGCTACCTGATACAACGTATGCTCGCACACCGTCTACTTCAGACTCTTGCCATTTTAGGGTTAGGTTAAATGACGACGCCATGCTTACAGGTAGAGACAGAAATGGGTTTTCTTTCGCGCCAGTGGATCGCTAAATCACACTACTGTCTCAGGTTATGTAGGACATGGCGTAACTAGCGCTCATACGCCACCCTCCACTTGGTGAAGTTCGCAGCCCTCGAGTCTCCGTATCGGATCATTTCTGTCGGTCTCTGAGCCTCTATGAGGTCAATGAAAACAGAGGAATCGTCACTGGTTCATGAATTCCACCTGTCTGTGACAATGCATGTTGCTTGTGTGCACCACAACTAGACCCAGGTCTGACACAACTGGAATACTGCTAAAGATCATTTCGCTTTTTCTGGACTCGCCAACAGTGCGCATTCTAACCTAGTTAGTTGTGCAACCCGAACCCGCGAATCTGCATTCGCGAGTGAGCAGTTAAAACTGCTGAGACATGAAGCCTGAGTCACGAAATGGTGAACCGTGTGATCCTGTGAATTTCCGGAGTTGCGGTGGCTGTCAAACTGACTCCAGTTACCCTGAACCCAACCAATATCATAAGAATCCTCACGTTGCTTTTATAAGTGAATTTAGCACCTGCCAAGTAGGGTTACGACTATTTATGCTACCGAACATAATTCTAAACGGCACCGATAAGAACACCGAGGAGGTAGTGCTGCTTCGTATGCTTTAAATCTTGGATTTGTTTGCCCTAATCTCTGAGTGGCTACGCTTGATGTTAGGTGGATGATTGCTGCATCAGGTTGGGGCTCACTCCGTAAATGCTTTTCTGACAGTTATCTTCAAGCGCTGGGCGGCAGATATTTTCAACAGTGTCTTAAACTGTAAAGTAAGCAATTCTGTTCTGAGGATTCCGAGTATTCACTGAAGGCGATATTCAGTGGCTGTAATGCGGCACGCATTTCAGATTTAGACCATAGAACACCCCCTGTTCATACGCCTCCCTTTAATAATCTTCGCATATGAAGATGAATATGTGCAATCAGTGTCTACAAACAAGCCAGCCAACTGGTAGAACTACACCATGCACAGTTGTCCACAACCTGACCCACATAACTTTATACGATAGTCAGAAATACTGCTTATTATAAACGTACCTGTATTCGCGATCGTAAACTCTCTAGCTCGGTTCTACATTTCCGATCGTTATCCCTCTGATCGGTTAATTCAAAAGTGAGTTCATTCATCTTGTTCTGCAACTCCTCAATTTTCCGCCGATCTTCACGCATTTTTTCCGCCATAATTGACTTCTCTGAACGCTCTCGATCTCTCTCCTTGGCCAACGATTCAATCTGTAAGCGCAGCCGAGAGCAATCTTCTTGTAAATGTACAGACTGCTTTACTCCGCCTGTAGGAAGAATAAAGCAACGATGCAAGTTGAAACAAGACTTGTGGTCGCATGCTAGTGTTAAATTTAAACGTTGCTCATTTACGTTACGTTTGTGTAAGTTTGCAATTGGTTGTTATTGGTTGTTTTCATACTAATACATGTGTAACATTCCCAACTACAAGTTTACTTCAGGTGTTGGCCCACAAGGAGAGACAGGCGAAGACGTAGGCAATATCAGATGCACCGAAGGTCACACACAACAATCGTATGAGAATATCTCTTTTGTCGCTTCATCTTCTTTAAATTTTGTCCAGTCCAATCACTGTACTGAATCCTCTGCCATCATTAGTAACATGTAAGAATAATTTCTAATCTATGAAAATACTTACATCGAACGTTATGCAGAAGATGCACCTACTTATTCCGATTTTGCATCACACCTACCAGGCTGTAAATGTGGCTATATGCGATGACTTTTACTTCTTTGGCCATCTATTTTTCCGCCTGTTCCTCCACTTTGCTGTCGATAGACCTACTCCTCTTTCCTTAGTAGGATTCATGTTGCGCGCAGAAACGCATGGCATACCACATGCAAAGGTTTGCGTGATATTTGACCGGAAGGAGATCACTTCATTGGGGGATAAAACGGTGCACATCACAAAGCGAGCAGGTGTGCTCCTAGACCGGAAGCAATGTGCAGTGTGAATGATTACAACCAAACGACCCCAGCTAAAATATTTGGCCAGCTTCTTAGCCCGTACTTGTGCTTGTGAGGATATTGCAGAATGAATTTAGTATGCAGTTGCTACAATACCATACTTGTAACAAAATTCCGCATTCTAATGCCAACGATTACATTACTTCTGCTCGTCATCTCACCTTTAAATGCATCACGTTCGACTTCCAAAGCATCCTTCAAGACGCGAACTTCCTTGGAAGTCGATTGAAGATGGCTTAGTTCCGCAGATGCCTCGCCCAGACGATGTTTTAGTCGTCGTTGTGTTTCTTTGGATTCTTGTAACGCTTCATTCATTGCATCATAGTCCATAGTCAGCCGTTCATACAAGTTCTGCAGGTGTTTATAGTCAGAGGATATTTCCGCTTCCGCTGTGTGCGCTTCGTCAAGCATAGATTTCAGACGATTAGCTTCGACTGCCGAAAACAAAAGTAGGGGTGTTCGTTTGATTAGACCTGCTGTTGCACCACTTGGTGAAAAAAACACTCTACTAACCATCCACTACCATGTTAGAGTAGGTGTGTTCAATTCCAGTACACTTCTGATGGATTGGTAAACAAGTTGGTTCCAATCCTATCGGAATCAAATGGCTACATCGCGTTCTTGCCATTTCGTACAGTCAGTCGAACTCTTCTGTCTCAGCACTGTCAAAGTAACACGAACATCTTCAACGCATTACCATAAGCATTTTTAGTGTTCAGGGCGACAGTCTTGAAAAACTCCAGTTGTATCCTTTTACATGTCTTTTATCATATTTTATCGGATTAGAACACGGAGATCCGCTCACCCCATTCATACAACTTTATGCTACTATTGAGTTTGAACACGAAAGACGGGAGTAGCTGCTGTTGTAGCAAACGCAAACTGTTAAGTTCGCCACAGCAATGTCTTTGGCTTTCGTGCAGTGAAAGCTGATAAGGCCCAGTAATTTCGTTCGCACAAGAAGTGGAATCACTAGAGAATCGCTCACATGGACATTAGCCCGATCGCGGGTTACTTGGCTTCTGAGTGTGGTCTGTGTGCCTGAAAAAAGACTGTCACGGTGACCGCCGTTCTCTCAGTAAAAGTGCTTGTCGATAAAAGTTAAATAAGTGTTTTATGGGACGAATAGTTATTAACGCGAGAATAGGATCACTGGTGTGCTGCAGTCTAAGTGGCGTCGTGTAACTAACACAGGAACTGGAGTTGCAAAAGATGCATTAAGAGCTTGGGAATAGAATTTTCACAAACAGAGATCTAATATGAAGTGAATCAATTGCTTTCTGTGAAGCACACCATCCGTTCGACATTGCTCCAAAGCATTTCTTTTCTGAGGTTTTCGTAAACCTAGACGGTAGATGATACATTGTCAAAAGAGTCGCTTTTGCTAAGTGGACTGCAGGTGCGTATTGGCCAATAACAGTTTTTACGGATTATCAGCATAAATGTTTACTCTTGAGTTCTGCCGTGCGACCGGAGAGAAACGCATTCTGTGCGCTCAAACTGTCCACTTGACTGTGCAGAGTAGCGTTTTCCACCTGGAGACGCGCGTTTGTGGTGATCAATCCGGCCACATGGTTTTGACTGGACACCAATTGTTTGTTGACAGCGAGAATAGTCTGCTCAAAACGCTCATTAACTATCTGTGGACTATTGTTGGCGTCCCGCTTCTCGTTCTGTGAAAGATAAGAATCAATAGAACGCTGTGTTAGGTATATGTTTATTTCTGCACTACCACTCACAGTGAACAAATAATACAGATACCTGTAGGTTAGAAAATACAAGATCATTAATATAAAAGACTTGTCACCATCCTCATGACTATGCCGCGTATCGAACGTGCTATCTGCCAGGATCCACAGGGTGGTTAGCATTAGCTTACTAAACCACAGTTATCACATGAGCAAATCCACGTAGCCAGGTTACCAATTGAAAAGCTCACTTCGCTTGCCTGTTGGATGAATCCATCCTTCGACATTCCTAATGATAGAGCGCAGTCGGAAGCATCAACCTCGTCTGCTCCTTGAATACAGTGTTGGTCAGAAGCCTGATTCTGTGGTTCTGTAGTCACTCGCCGTATAACGGACGCTGTGCTGAACGTTGGCGTTTCCGATGTACCTCGTCCCAATGACTGATTCGTGTCTTCTGTTATCTGATGCCCTGTACTTTCACTTCTTCGATATTCTTCCAATAGCTGAATTAACAAATCTGCGTGACTATGGCAGAGAAGAGAATCGGTGAAGACTCACACAACATTTCATTAAGGTCAACGAAGAAGGGTTAAATTTGTTGCTAACTGTAGCTTTGCATGTGTTCGAACCTGTTTATAAGCCAAAAGTTCAGGGCAAGTTGAGAAAGTGCTTGATGAAAGCAAAGACACCCATAATTAGCCAGGCCACAGCTTTTATAAAGGGTACTAATTCCTTCCCTTATTACTTAGATGATTGCCCGAGTGTAGGGTCGCGTTTGAGAGCCCCAAATATGAAATGGGTGAGATATGTAGGTTTTCTAGAGCCATATGCGCGAGTTTCGAGAGCTGTACAACTAGCAGTTAGTTAGAATAAGCAATCGCTACTCCGTTAGTGGACAGTGATGGCACAAGATGTAAGCTCCTTTAATTTATGATTCGTTATTCCTTATGAAGTACACTATCGTAGAATGGAAGCGTTGGTGGTAGTCACTGGGGTTGACCGAAAAGACCGCACAGTTTATTCATGCACTCAGTGATGTGGAACGGATTTGAGCAGCAAGTGAATAACCGCGTAGGCAAGGTCAGACAATCAACTCGTCTTCCAGGTGGCGCCTTATCTTCTTCAACACAACACAACCGAAAGCATTGAAATGAGGAGTCGTGTAACCCACGTGGCAACTCACGTCCATTCTCCCTCTTTAGGGGAAGAAGGCAACGAGAAGGTACACATCCCAACTGAATACCATGAAGAAATAGACACCCAAACGTGCGCGTGTAGGATTTTCAACATGCTGTCCTGTTTGATGGTGAACTTTGATAATGTCCTTAAAATCTACACACAACTGGTGCTTGCTGAAGAGTAACAACGAAGAAGGAATGCGCCAACGGTATGGCCATAATTTATGTCTGTGTTATGGAATAAAAAATATATGAAAGAGGCTAGAAGTGGGTCTTAATCCAGCTGGTTTCGCAGCCAGTAAGGTACCTTGAGAATAATGGCAGAAGCGGTACTCATGGCCTAATAACTGAATGTGATGAAGCAAGAGGAATCGCGACCAGGTTGCTGCACCGTCTCTGGTCGGTTTCAGCATCAGTGTAGCAAAAGATAAAGTAGATGAACGAAAGGGGTATTCCACGTCTGTGTCTGTTAAAGCAGAAGCCATCTGCAACGGTTCGTGTCAGACAAGTAGTCGCTTTACTTGTTATGGCTTACTTTACGTTCGAGTCATGGTGCAGAATCCGATCAATGTTTCCTTTATTGAATCCCATTAGCAGGAAACCAGTACGTATGCCGTTCAGTATTGTCAATTGCTGTTCCGTTTTTATCTTCTCCGCAACCAGCTGCTCCTGTAAGACGGCGGACATCTGTTTCTCCACACTTATCTATAAGATCAAAGAGCACAGTTATTAATCCATCCAATGGGCACAAAATAACGTTTTTACTAGCTCAGATGAAACAAACCCATACAACACATGGTCCATTAGGACATGTTGTTATGGACCGAGTGTTTACCGCGGGGTAGGCATTGTCAACTGATCAGTTGTATCGGAATTCAGCTTAAGGCGATGAGAGCAGCAAATTACCAAGCAACTGGGAAAACAGTGATGGCCAGCCTGTCTTCTATCTATTCCCGAAACGTACTAGCAGCATTCCGTTGCGTCGCAATTGAAACTTGGTCCTATGCAAGGACAAAGAAATAATCTTCTTTGAAGATCCAAGCACGGTGCATCTAAGGATTAAAAAGCTTATTACAGAGTTGACTAATGACAAGCATTCCTGTGGCATGTCCAGCCCGCAGCAAAAAAGTTAATTGCTCCAACCAATACGCTGACCCAAATATCCTGTACTTGCACATCCATAAAAGCTCTAGTTCTGTTTCGTTCGAAGGTCTAAGTGCAACACGGCATTGTTATAATCTCGCGAATACCTGGTGGAGCGGCTCGTTCTTGTCCCTAGAGGAGTAGGATAGATTTTTGGTGAACACTACTCGCTCACCGTGTACGTTGCCTTTGACAACGTGTGTGGACGCTGTTGTGCACGAAGTAAAATGTTGTTAGGTGGATTAGATCCATGCAGGTGTGGAATTTAAACCCCGCTTACACACACCATCAATACCACCAGACTGCTCACGTGACAGACGTGAATTTGCGGCTCAATGACGTTAGAGAAAGTTGTATAAGTGACGGTCAGGCTTGCTTTCAGCTCAGCTTAGCCAGGGTCCTGAACGTTAGCAGGCTTTCAAACAGATCATAGTAATGGTCTTAATTACTTTGAAAACCGCTACCGATGCAGCTAAACTCGTTCTTATACTGCACTAGCTGTTGTTCAGGCCGGTGCCCGGGGTTCCCGTGACCATGTACTTGTGTAGATTACATAGAGCCATTGGAGCAGCCTTACCTGTTCATTGGTAAGTAAATCCGTGGTCCACATGAGGAAGAACAACAGCGTCTTGCCTTCTTTCATCTCTTTTGGGCTAGAAGTCATGTTCCGTGGTCAACTGTCACTTAATTGCATGCGTACTATGTAGCGCTATATGAGTCCCATACAGCTGTTTGGCACCCGTTGATGAATGGGCTGACTCAGAGTCTTGCACTCACTCGAGAGATAGATCTCTCGAGGTACAACTCACCGACACAGGACACGTATGAGCCAACCAATTTAGTTATCTTCCGAAAAGTAGCTTGATGTGGTAAATTGATTCATCTTGGTAGGCAAATGTAGTAACTTTGATAGCCGCATCACCGGAGGAATGTGAGTCTTCTAGTTAAATACAGAGTTTAAGAAACTGCAGCCATCTCTGTTGTTGCACGCATCAGAGAAGCGGGCAATGAGCATTGAGGCCTAGAAGAAATCGATGGTGTTCTATCTCTGACGCCTTCAATGTATTGCTTGCATCAAGTGGACGCATCGAACACGCAATACCAACATTCCTCGGTATTTCTTTACCAAACAGCTTTCTTATGCTGTCCGCGTTCAATGTTGAACCCAACCGCCTCTGCTGGTTAGTTTATGCCCTTTTCATGCTTATTTAACTATCAGCACGTTGGTCATTTTCGCGAGCTTAATATCTGCTGGAATGAATCCTCGCGGTACCAAAGGAGCACGTAACAAAAGATCATGAGGCAACTGAACGAAAAACAATTCTCTTGGACCGAACTGCACTTCCTAGTCGTTGTCATAGCATGCGCGATCCGATTTGTGCAGATGTACCCATGAGCTTATTGCCGAAAAGACAACATTGGTTCGTTACAATCCTATTATGCTGGTCATTTTCTTGTACAAGTCATTTTCCTGGTCCTAAGCACTATTGTTTAGATTGCAACCTTAGTCACGGCAACTCTGCTGACGGCATTTGATTGCTCAAGAACTCGATTAGTAGATGTACTCCACTCAACGGTTCTACATATTGCTGAAGAATGGAACGATTTTTCTGCTTTCTCCATTATACAGGCCATATGCCCTTCTCCACTCCAACTCCACAGTCGAATTGTTCTAAGATGATTCCTCTCCGTTCGTTTCATGTTTTGTGAAGGAGCTGCAAGTGATCTGAATGAAAATTTCCTAGCCTGCGGCTGATGTGCCTCGAGTGGAATCGAACGCAACCAATGAAAAATTGATGTTGTATGGAGTGACACAAAAGCTACATCTTTAGTGTGGCAATAGACTGGACCGGGAGTGGAACCCAGTACATTGTGCTTTATGACTGCTTCTGTGATTCCTGAGCCATTGAACTACTTGGGCAAATTCCGTCAGTTACGAAGGTTTAAAGTGAAATACGGTTCTGCAAGGCGGGACTGACGTGCCAACTCTTGCCACCACAGGACGAACGCCGGTCGGATGCTCTGAGCGACCAAATTAGTTGTAATAGCTAGATTACTGAAAGAGCTACGCTCCATTTTGTTAAGGTATCTGAGCCTTAGAAATGTCTGATTCAGCTATGGAGACGGTGAGGCACCGAACTAGGCTTAGTTGATTTTTGTATATGTATTAGTGTACACACTACTCACAACCATCAAACAGTACGAATACATAAGTGTAGTCATCGGAGCAATGAAGTGGGGAACAGTAAGGGGCGGACAGCGATCTGGAGGACACCAAACGAAGCAGTTAAAGAGAACAAGCTGGCAATAGGGAGATTATGCGTCGTAATATGACGTAATAGGTGGTAAATGGGAATAAAAACCAACCGATGAAACATGGATAATAATAATTCTTTCCAAGTTTATGTAGGTGTGCTGAAACAAACTAACATGCCTTGTGACGGGTAAAAATGGTATGCGCATAACAAGTCACCTGGCATACTCGGGGAAAACATTGGAACAGAAAAAGCTATACACACAAGCAAAATAGGAAGTGCATCAGCGTGGCGATATGATATTATTGCAACTGAGAAGCAATGGCGTAGGAACGGGACTACTATGCAACGCCGCGTAAAAATTATTGTTAGTGATGTGGAGAGTTTCGGTGTTGTTCTCTACCAATTCACTGCAATCTACAGTGCATTCCGTCCTTGTTTGGACTCAGTAGATAGAGATAACCTGCTCTGGGAGTAGCACTCGGCACACAGTGGTTGGCGGGTATCGCCGTGAGCACTAGGCCATTGGGTTCCGTGAATAGTGCTTGACACAGTGGTTAGAAGTTTAATTTCGGGTATTGGAGTACCCGTCGTATGTCTTGGATTGCGTAGCACAATCTTACTGGTGACTGATGCCACCTGTAAACAAATGGGTTGCTCATCGGCTTTCAGTGATGCGGTATCTACTATAATTCTAAACAAGCTGGTTCACGGAAATATGTTTCATATATCCGCATTCAGGCAACCAACTGCAGTGAACTAGATGCGACGTGTAAATAGTTGTTGAAGATTTCGTTGCAAACGTTTTGTCACCAATCGAGATGACTTCATCAATGCGTAATAATGTACGGGGTACAAACAACTGAGTTTTGATGTGTTCTATTGCTAGCGAATATGAAAGGAAAGTAGTTTCATCAACAATTACGAAGACTGTGTTGCTCACTTACTTTTTAACAGACACCACTGTTTTTAGCGTTTGGACTGAACTTCAAAACGTGTTGATCTACATAATCGGGACCTCTTAGTGTTTTGTATACTACTTTTAGGTCTCCGCGGAGCAGCCGGTAGCGTCCACTAAGCTCGCGGTGTGTCTCCAGTCATCCAGGGTACGGAAGTTGGTGCAAACATTTACCACACTTCCTCACTCATGGTTGGGTAACCTCGAATACTGGATACTGAGAATAGAGAGCCAGAAGATAAAGATCTGTGTTGCTCTATCGTAGGTGGATCTAGCACATGTGCGGAATCACGTCGTTGATTCCTGCGCGCTGGCAGCATGTTGCAGCTGCACTACATCTTATCCGGGTGCGATACGCTCCCGTAGTGCACGACCGATTTAATCGAAAGCTATGCTGTTCCGGTGCAAGGTAGTTACATTATTCCAAGCAGGCCGCTAGTACATCAGAATTAATAGCTTCTGTGACCTTTGCAAGAGCCGGTAATAAAATTATGGGACGGTAGTTGGCTAGATTGGAACGGCTACCACCCTTGTAAATAGGAGCTATCATCCCATGTTTCCATATATCGGGTACATACGTTTCGTTAAAACAGTGTTCCAAAAATAGTGCTAGTGACAGCTAAACTCTTTCCTACTGCCGCTACCTATTTCATGTGTAAATTATCAACTTTAGGAGAGCTGTGCTGGTGCATACTCAACAAGTATTTTAATACAGCTTCCGCCGTGAAGGATAGGTGAGTGAATTTTGGGGTTGAAACAACCATTGTCTAGGGTTATGTAGCCATTGATCGCACTGAAATGTTGCAGCATTTTGCGAGCGCAGGATATTCGTATCCTCCGGTGTCCGTATAGGTCCATCCGCTGTTTGATTACTGAATACTGATAATAAATAGCGAGGTAAGAAAATTTGTGTTGCTCCATCGCAGGTGGATCGGGCACATGCGCGGAATTACGTCGCTCAATCCTGCGCGGTTGTGGCATATTGCAGCTGCCTTACATCTTATCAGGGTGTGATACGCTCCTTATACCTGTAGTCCGCAAAGTGGACGTCAGGGAATCTCTTAAATTCTGACACTAATTTCGCCTCGACTAGCGTCTTCGGCAATTTGTTCCAATATTTCACCACTGGACGCTCGAAGCATGGAGGGTGAGCGATGTGCTTTAAATCCGGTACCACTAGTTTGTACCGATGTCCGCGTTTGCTGCTTCGTGCACGAACGTGCAGCAGCGGCTTCAACCTAGGGAAGTGGCCCAGGTGCAGTATCTGGTGCGTCATAATGAGATCAACTCGAAGCGGACGATATGACAGAGTATAAAGCCCTAGTCTCCTACATTGGTCTTCGTACGACATACTCCGTAAACTAGGGATGAGACGGGTGGCTACATGTTGGACACGTTCCAGTCTCTACACCTCATCTATTATGATTGAACAATAAGCGAGTGAGCCGTACTCAAGCACCGGTCTTATCGTGGAAGAGAACAGGGGAGTAGAAATCTCTTCAGATCACTTGCAGAAGCTGCGACTAAGTGCCCAAAGCAGGCGTAGTACATTTGCGTACAGTCTGTTCGTGTTGTCGATGGACCGCCGATCACAGCGTGAGAGTACGCCTAGATTCTTTATCGAACTTATGGGGTGCAGCGGGTGGCTGGCCAGGGTGTACGCACGCCCATTACTACCCCTCCCTAGGCTCATAAACGAGGACTTGGCAGTGTTGACCGGTAGGTCAACTTCTGCAGACCACCGGGATAGGCGGTCGAGGTCCTGCTGAAGGACTTCACAGTCACCGAGAGAATCGACAATCCTCCAAATCTTCAGGTCATCTGCAAATAATACGCAGGGAGACCGAAGAAACTGAGGTACTTCATTGATGTGGACTAAGAATAAAATGGGCTCCAGTACTGTGCCTTGGGGTACTCGAGTGCTGAGGGTTCAGCTTTTAGCTAGGGCTTCCACGCTTGAACTAAGGACGGAAGTAAGCATTGAGCATCCGAGAGAAAACGGAGGAATCCGAAGTCAAGTGTGCGCTTCGCAAGAGCCTATGATGCTGTCTACCTCTTTTTGAAGCGAACGCAACCGTCTGGCGTAACCGGAGTCATTGTGTATGAGACACCGAGATGGCGCAAATGAGAGGTGGTTGCCAGGTTGTGCGCTCCAAGCATGCAGATGTAAGCATGTCGACGTTCAATGCGAACAACTCAGCACTTGTTCATATTGAATGGCAGCGTGTTCGCTAAGGACGAATTCAAGACCACAAGAATGTCGTAAATGAAGGACGCTGAATACGGCTGTTCTTCAAATGTGACCAGATATTAGCATAACCACAACTTAATTCAAAGACCTTAGAACTCAAACATTGTAACGCTACATAACTCAACCCAAAAGTAAGTAAACAATACTTTTAATGCACGACTCGGAGCTCAAAGCTGCGAGTAAGCCACTGGAACAGAACACTTGGAAGTTTTGGCATTGCACTTCGAATAAACTAGATACCTGGTACTCGTCTTTCGTCAGTGTCGACCAGTAGACTAATAATGGGGGTCCTTACTTTGTGTTTAACAATGTGCAATCTGTAAACGCAATGGTTCCATCAATTGATATCGAGGCGCTCGCGACGGTTAGATCACGTTATTCGATAGCGTACTAGTCAAATATTTCAAAAGGTTTTATCCACCGACCTTATACTGGTTTAGCAAAGTCCCGGATTGGTTGGGAAATATGAACATATAAACGTGTGAAAAAATCACCGAACAACTGCGTCAGCATCCTTGTGGAACTAGATATAAAAATTAAATAACTGAATAACTGCAGATCGGTACGACAGCGAGGGTACGAAGCTGGGAGACCTTTTAGATCTTGCGTCCGGAGTTCAAGTGCTCCTCCATCCACTGAGCGAACTAGAGGCTTTTTCACTCGTTAGGAGCTTGGTGCTACCTATTTTCCTATGCAAATTTGTTTGTCTATTTCAATTTTCATTGGCACATTAACCCAGTCAACTTAACCAGGTACACCACCTTTGCGCGCTTGTATTCCAGCTGACTGGCTCAATGCGATTTAATCGTCATACACCGCTGTCGTCCTGCGTTCCGTCCATACAGATCCGTCGCTGTTGCTTTTTTGGTTTTTCCATCACTAACATGATACACACCATTGTGCCTACATTCATTTGACTCAGATATATCAGCTCTACAAGCTAGGCAGTACTTTTATGGATTATTCTTATAGCTTCAAAGTTCGATTTACGCCTGCGTTTGTGACGGATTTCTCGCTAATATCCACATGAGAAACCTCCATTTTCAAGTACAACTTGAATATTTTACACTCGTTCGAAATCGCATTTTGGAGGCGATTGAGTTAGTTGTAAATTGTGCCTCTTCAATACCGTTTGCTTTCACTGGCTCGCATTCCACGGTTTGTTGCTGTTCGCCCAACATTCAATCGGAATTGATCAATATCCCAGTCACTCGTCCTCTTTTGTGACCCTGTCAGCCAGTGCGCCTACATAGCCAGTCACACGGACAGCATAGCCACACCTACCGCGCATTAGACCTTTGCAATTACAACGGTCGCTTGATCGATTTGCGTCGATGTCAAAGCTGGAAAAGTACAGAACATCAGTCAACACACTGAATGACAGAAATCAAGCAAATGCAATTCCAAAAAGGTTCAAGGCGAAGGGTATCTGCGGGTTAGAAGGTAATCGCTTGGTAAAATTAGGTTTAGTCCGCTTGAATTGTATCAAATAGCATCATCCGAAGGGTTTAAATCTATCCCAACAACAAATGCCAGGGTGGAATAGCTACTAGGACGTCCTTTGGCTTTGTACTGCGTGTTCGACCAGCCCACACACCGTGTATGCTTATCCAAGTCCAGAAGTGGGACCGATTAGCAGCAGAAACCGGGCAGCATAGGAACGATAATGTTACTTTACTGGAAGCGAGTCTGCACCAAAGAAGCGTTATGACCTCTAAGCCAAGGAATGCTGCACAATTAGTCTCCCCTGAACTTCACTCAGCCGGGTCCCTATTGCTGTTGTCTTCTCCGACTTTGGTAGAACGCTAGGCGAAACGACTACAGCTACAAGAGTCAAGCAGCACTCATTACAACAAAAATTAGGCATCAAGCAAAACTTGTGGTAAGTAAAATTCCACTAGGCTTAACATCTGTCATTAACAGGGATAAAGCAACCAAACGCTAGCCTTACGCATCAGCAGGTCAAAGACCTTATGTCGAGCAAATGTCCCCCGGGACATCAGTTACATATGTAGAGGTTGATGCCAAAGTCAGACGAGAGGCCGCCTATGCAGCCTCTTCTGATGCTAATACCGCTTGTGTGAATAGAGAAACAAACCATGGAAAATCATCACGGCTGGAAGTCAGGACATACGATTACTCGAACTTGCAAATCAACGAAAATGGGATCCAACAATAGTGCGCTGACTGTTGTGGACTCAAATGTCCCCGAATCTACCGCCATCACATTACATGCTAAGTTATCGGATAACCAAGACCAATGCAACTCATTTTGCGTTCTGATGAGCGTCAAAGCCAAACCCTAAAACTAACGGGGGTTACTTGTCACCCGAACTTTGCACACTATTGCGAACTGGGACTTAACAGAGTAAAACTAGAATCCTCTACTGATATAGAAAACGTTTTACTCTCTGCAACTACGTTACAACCCGAATGCTGTGGGATCCGTATCTATCTTGATATTCCTTGGGGAGTGCGAAATAGAAAAGAAACACCGAAGTGGGACACAGTAAGAAAGATCGTCCAAACACAATCTTCATCCATGGCGTGCCAAAGCTTCTTCTCGAGGATATTCAAGAGGTCGATAATCACGATTTAGTACAGTGGCTGTTCGTACGGAAAAACCTTTGCTTGGATAATGTTGTGGCGAAATCGCTCAAATGGCTACCCCTAACAACAAATTATAGAGGATGTAGCCCAAGAATCTAATCGGAAGCCGCAGCCCAAGAACGTGACATGGTTTCGAGACGTCTATCATCATGACACGAGTTGCTACCCGACCGGCGGTAGCACGGTGAAGTCACGCGGGAAGCTGATGTAATCAGTCCGTCAGTATGGAACAGGTTGCTACATGACAGGGCACGACAACAGCTGACAAGTGCTCACCGCAAGCAAGTTTGAAATCTGCCCAGATGAGTGGCTTTGAGTCAGCTCAGGAACTTACAACAGAAGCTGATAGATTTTGACCAATAAAGTGCACCGCATTCTGTGCCTAATACACTTCGGTCTAGTAGGCTTCGGTGTTTTGTTTTGTCTCCGGCTGGGTTGGCAGTGCAGAGAGCAGAGGCGAGGGCAGCGTTAAAAAGAATCTTAAAAACCGTGTTTCAATCAGAGAAAACAGCAACGGATGTCATGGATCGATGGCGAAGCAATCGTAAAAGCCTGCCGTCTGAACTACGGTTTAAGACTGTAGAAGCTTTGCAAAGTTTAGATACCAAAGCATTTGCTACAGTAAACGTGATGTTGATTGCACAGGAGATTCATTTGACTGCTCTTTTATTCGACTCGGACGTAGGTACCTACGATGAGTGAGACATTCGTTGGCCGAATCGTTACAGAAGATGTATTACTTTCCCACCAAAAAACGAGGCGCGGTTAACGTCGCATCGCTTCACACTCTCCGACACCTAACCTCTTTGACTCTCTGTGGGCTCCTCGAGACTAGGAAACTATCCTGCTTGTATAGCAATGCTCAAGTACTTTTCAATAAGCTGATCGAACTAAAGATCGCCAACTTGCCGGGTCATATAATATCTTCGGTATCACTGAGACGTGGTTACACATTGGAGTAATGGGCGCTGAAGCCTCGCTACCGGACATGTCATTCATTCGGAGCGACGGACTCACAAAAGGAGGAGGCGTACTCCTGGATAACTAAAGCGAACTACTGTGCGAGGTCATAGAGGGTACAGAGCCGCATTTCCCCGATTTTATTTGGTGCCACGCAATTAAATGCCAAAGGCACCTGTCTTATAGCTTTGCTGTAAGGTCCCTCAAAATCTATACACGAAATGGACTCCCCCCCCCGCGACAGTACTAAGATGCAATCTAAAGGGAAAGCACACTCACATACTTATCATGGGTGATTTCAACGTACATTGTTTAGCAACTTCTGGCACAATCGGAGAGCAATTCAAAGCAGATCTGCAAGAGCACCTTACTGCCGCTCCGCTTTAAAATAACATCACTTTGCCCATTCGGTTCAGAACAGGTAACAGACCATTTGTGCTGGATCTCGTGCTTAGCAGCGAGGAGCGTATGATTGATTTGTTGGTTGTAGGCTATCCGCTAAGTCGCAGTGATCGTGCAATCATTAGTTTCAAGTTCGTCCGCTATGGAGAATATCGTAAAGGGAAATTTGAGGCGGTGCGAACCATCACACTATGATCTATTAGCCTAGTTCGTCAGCGCCACAACCTGGTCGTTCGTTGCCGAAGAACCCCCGGAATTCGCCTGGCTCGAGTTTGTCAACAAATTTATTCAGCTGATTAAAGATTCTTCAGAGACAAAAGTTTGCAATGGATCTAAAGCCTTTTCATTCGTTAGGAGCAGAACTCGAAACTGAATGTTAGTACGCGAAGCAGCTTGTCGGTCATATAGAATTGCTCCAAAGCCAGCAACTTGAGAAAACTACGTAGCCCTAAGTAACCACTGTATGCAGCTTCTCAGAGACGACAAAGCCGCATATCAGTAGGACATGGTGAACACCTTCCCCGCTAACTATAAACTGCTGTACAAGCTCGTCAGTGGCCTATGAGAGGTGAGGCAAGGATTTCTTCCAATCATGGAGGCTGACGGCCCAACAAGAACGGCCATGGAAGCACCAAATGGGATGCGGATGCAATATGCCCCCACGTCTTGCCATCAAACGCTCTTCCACTTTTGCCGCCCAGTCGCCAGGACTCACCCGGACTTCTTTTATCGTTGAAGCAGTCGTGAAAAGCTGGCATCACTGCGCAACCACAGCTCTGCGCATGCCGATGCCATTCGTCTAGAGGCACTAGGAGCAGCAGCAAAAAGCCAAAAGCAGTACGCCGGTACACATTATTGACGCTTCTCTGCCGCGTCGCAGCAAGACAATTAGCAGAACCTTTGGTTCAGTTTTTCCAGTGCTGCTTAGATCAGAATCAGGTTCCTGCTGTGCGGAAAGTTGGATTAACAACTCATATTCACAAAACTGGGAGCAGAGCTGAGTCTTCAAAATACCGCGCGATATCTTTTCTCCCAACACTGTCCAAGTCATGAAATGCATCGTTGCAGAAACACTGGTGTGCTAGCTGGAAAACTGTAACATTTTTACATCTTAGCAGCAAGGCTGCCGTCGATAGCGGTCGTACACAACGGAGTTACTAATCGAACGCAGTAGCTGGACCGAGTCAGTTGATGCTGGAGAAGAGGTTGATATGAGCTACTTGGATTTTTCGGAGGCATTCGATCGTCTAGTTCATCGCATACTCCTTTCCAAGTTCCAGTATTGCGGGATCGATGACCTTCTTTTAATCCGGGTCGCCAACTTTCTCCTTCAACGGCAATTAGTGGTCAGAGTTCGGAACTCTTTATCTGACCCCGCACAAGTCGAGTGTGGTGTGCCGCAGGACTCAGTTCTATATCTAAAATTGTTTTGGAATGTATTAATGACCACGCACAGACAACTGCTTCAAACTTCTTAAAGTTTGCCGACGACATTATGATTTGACGCAGGATTCGGGTGAATGCCGACCAGCATCTATCTCAGATTGATCTAGATACGGTACATTAATGGTCAGTCCAAAAGTTTCTGCACTTCGACGTGAGTAAATGCAAGGTACTCTCCATACGATGCCAAATCAACTACACATAGGCTCGGAACGCATGCACTGCAACATTCTTCCGTCGAACATGACCTGAGTGTGCTGGTTAAAGATGACTTAGGTTGCTCTAGGCAACACAAAAGGGCATCAAAACCTGGGAGTCAAGACGTCAGTCTGTTACGACGGGCGTTCGGAGAAATCAACATCTCTATTTTCCGACAGATACCCAGTGAGTATGTTTACTTCCATGTCGGGTACGCAATTCAAGCCTGACATCCATGGCTAAAACACGACCTTAATGCACTGCAGCAGTCTCAATTTCGGGCACCTAAGTACGTAATTGCAATGTGCAATCTCTTATACGTGCAAAAACGGAAAGGAATGGGGGTATTCAGCGGACGATAACGCGACCTACGAAGTGCCCTGATAATGGCCTAATTACTTCTGCTCGACCCACCTCCTATAACATATATATATATATATATATATATTGCCCCCTTAAAGATGACTTCGCGGGCCACAAGTGCTGAGTGCAACACATGCCTATTAAGGGTACACCACAGGACGCAGCAACCAACAGTAGAAGTAAACGCAGCTGCCGGTATATTAGCGCACGATGTGCATGCTAGATCTGGCAGGATGTTATGGCCACGGTGACGTCCGAGAATAGGTCGGTCTGTTGGCCTTGACTGGAGTGCCAACATTTTGTTCCAATCATCAAAGGATGAGGAATGCTGTCCGATTTCAGACAGCGAGAACACTAGTGTTACAATAGCAGGTCAGTGGCAGTAGAAGCGAAACAGTGAGCCCCTCAAGAGCAGCAAGTCGAAATCCAACTTTGTCTATATTCATTGAAGCACGGTCATATTTGAAAACGTGTACAACTCAGTATTACCATGACGCACGGGATTATTGCCTTCGTATGAGAACGCATGGATGGAATGAATAATAGGGGAACCAGTAAAGCCACGTATTAAAGTGACATAACATCATCTGACAGCTAGCAACATCGACCAAAAAGTTGTCCCACCTGACGAGATAACCCCAGTAGACTTGCTTCCATTTCACCTGGTCGAGTTGGTTGTTCCTTCGGGTTGGCCTGCTGGGCAACCTCAGCATTTGACGTCTGGCTTTCTAAGTGTGGCTTCCGAGAAACTAATGCGTCGTTTGTTTCTTTTGAGTTAGGATGATATTCACTCGCATGTGTGCCCAGATGTCCAGTGTGCTCAGATAATTCTAAACCAGTTTTCGAGTTGGCAGGTTGAATTCTCATGTTGCTTTTCTCATTGTAATCCAAAGCGACCTCTGGTTGTAAGTTGCTAGAAATTTGAGAGGAAACACGTCACGGACATAACATCGTCTTGTTGGTTAACGTAGTTTTGAAAATCAACGAGAACCAAGAATATTGTGACCGAGGGTAATCGAACAACTTCATGCTGAGACCCAACTTAATTTCGACACCCGAAAAGTATATCACTCATAGATCCCGCGTTCTAGTGCGACCCCTCGAAATTGCTTTTGATAGCAGAAACGTCAGCAAATGACTTCACTTCCGAAACTTATCTAGCAGCCTAGTAACCATCATCAACCTCAACAGCAAAGTAGCAAGTTGAACTGTTATTCCGCTGTCATACAACCTCAACGAATTTGCCAAAAATAAGTGCAAATCAGTTAAGAAATGCTCTAATATTAAGCAACCGTTCAGTAGCAATTTGCCCACATGTTGTCAACCTCCTATCGTCATAGCTGGTTGGTCGTTGTGTACGCATAAGACCGCATTAATGAGGATCTGTCCGCGTAGTGCTCAAACTTGCGCGCACAGACAAAGCATTACTATGCACACTTTAAATAGTCGTTCTGGGTATCGGTGGCAACCATGCCATTGGTGTCGGTTGTGGACGATAAGCTGTAGGACGTTGAATCAAGCAGATTACCTTCGGTGTGAACGGTGGCATAGAAATCGATACGAACTAGCAATACTAAATCTAATGGTGGTGGACTTCATACTCTACTATCCAGTCAGCGACAACTCTCGAAACTTGCGCCATCCTGCTTCATAGTGCTAAAAGAAAGATGCCTTCGATAAGACATGAACGAGCACCTATAACATGCCTAAGCTAAGACAGCATATTTCAAATCATCAACAACAGCAGTATATGAACCATTTGAACTGATGCTTCGCTGCCACACAACCATGATGACCTATGAAATGAAGAATGATAAGAGGGAGAGAAGGGGGACTTACCTAAAAACCTTAATGCTCTAAGCAAACATTCAGGGTCAAGGCGCCTACACCTTGTGTAGACAACATACCGTCACAACCAGCTGGCTATCGTGCAAAGATAAGGCGGCATCGGCGAGACAGCTTCCTTGCGGCTTTCACTGCTACGCGTCATAATCAGCCATTACCCCGCAGATAACTCAGCACCAAACACACTTTAAATAGGCAATCCGATTAGGAGACGGCATCAGACGCGCCACTGATGTAGGTTGCGAGCCATGTCCTGTAAAGTCTGGAGGCAAGCACAAGGCGAGTCACGTGGACTCCAGCCCGGAAGACGAGACGGACCAACGGCACCCAGTTTGGTCGTCAGTAACTTCCGGCCTCAGTAGTACGCCGGTACACAGTACCGACGCTTCGCTGCCGCGCCACTACCACTAGTCTCGCGTGGGCTACGGATACTGCGATGGTTGCCCGGTCCCCTACGCAGGCTCGAAACCGCGACCTCAGGATTACAAGGTAGGCTTGTGCCCCAAGGACAATCATTTTTTCGCTGGAATAGTAGGTCAATGACTCGTGTGCAATTGGGATATCCAAACCAAAGTAACTAAGCGGAAGGTACCCATATTCGTATTTTGTGCACTTCGCCGAAGAGCCTGGGAAATTCCTTCGGATACTAGCGTTGTGGTAGATCTATGGAGGCAGTTTTGGCGTTCGCAATAAGAAAGACGCCTTCGATCGCCACACGCTGGTCACCGATAATGCAGTTGTCAAGGTAAGTGCACTACTCAACTACATCAAGTTCCTCGTCATCTGGGATTAAATGAAGAGTAGCCAGCTGTTCGTCCCATAATGGAGCTTTGTATATGTAGGTCCAACTCGCATACCAAGTGACAAGTTCAATCAGCACAGTCTATGCAGTGAAATAGTAAGAGTTACTCATATGTATTAAACCTTAACTACCGGTTTTCTTTCCAGAGAGATCACAATATCTGTAACGTAAAAGTCCATGGAGGAAATTTCGGTGATAAAGCCTGTGGTCACGATCACGTAAGGTGTTCAAACATCACAAGAGAACACCTTTGCTGGCAAGTATGCTGTAAATGATGGACCAGTCAATCGAGTCTAACGCACTGTTGACATCGATGAACACAGCTATGGTCGGCCTGCGGTGCAAGCTTCGCCGCGTTAGCACCTGTAGCAGAATTTATTCCTAACGCAGACAGCCGCAACCCAAACTGAAACTTGTTTGCTACTTTCTCCTCTGGAATCTGGGCGATGGGAGACCAGTAATGTTGCTATAGCTAGTACAAACGGCGCAGCTGCTCTTTATATTTCCTATAATGAACGGTTCACCTCTAGTTACATGAACGGTCTCGTTCTCCGGAACCTGTTTAAACAAGCGAAGCACTTCTTTGCAGAGGACATCACAACCATCTTTAAAAAACAGCGAAACCGGGAAGTGACTAAGAGCTGCGACCGCTTTTTGAACCACGGCTTAATTTCCAGCCTCTATCTCCAAGCTGACTAACTACGGTTTAACCTGCGCCACGAAAATACAAGGCGATTTAGATACATGGGATCGACTGAACGACTCCTGGAAGTGCCTTGTTCGACCAGCCGGACGTATATTTTAGTGTGAAACAGAGCACCGACTATGTTCGTGGTGATCATACGGACGTATGGGTCCTCGAAACAAGTGCTGAGGATCAGGTTAAAGGTTCGTCGCTCTTCCTCGTTATCTTGTGATTTCTATTTTAGCTAGTGGCTGACAACCCGTCTGATCGCACTGTGCTTCCTGGTCACGGGGTTCCTCCTTTTAATGTCAGTAATATTCTCGAAACTAACATTTCGCGTCCGTTAGATGACTACTGATAGCACCGAGCAGGTGTTCCGTAGATAAGCATGATAACAGGAATGCTAATCAACCGAAAGTTACTTCTTTACATCAATTAGACAAAATTTCGTAGTGTAGTGTAACTTGGTACGCGCCTGACCGTGACCTGTTGCTTCTCGGTCACCAGTCGGGGGACGCTCACGCATCACCCGACATAGTTCATGGTGAATCAGTGGCGCACCAGACCATTTGAATCGAGATAGGCGTTCCTAAACCAGCGGTTGTTGAGGATGTAACTAGGTCACCTGAATCTAAAGCTACTGTGTTCTGTCAATCCATCGTTGGTAAGCTGCTGGGGGATACCAAGTTACACGACGGTGCCCATTGTGCAGATCAACAACGCCGAGTCGTACCATTGGATGATCAGTGCAGTTTTGCAATAAACGCTCGCCGTTGTCCATGCAATGGGCGTTAAACCCAAACCCACCACCTAGCCTAGCTTATGAGGCGCTCAGATGACATGCTTTGGCAACCATAACCCAACGGATAAACTGCATAGGAACTGATAGTGCTCCGTGGTGACGTATTAAGCTCGTCAGAAGTTGTTCTTAGCAGTCTCTGGACTGCGGTCACTGGATGCATGCTTGGCAATGTCAAACCCAATCCGTCTAGCGTAGCTCCTGGAGCCAAGTTCGGCCGATGTCATAAAAGAAGATGCACACACGGGAATCCAGTCGACTAGAGACTATTCAGCTCTGAAACTGATAACGGCTGCGTCAGCGTCTTCGGATGCGTGCAACCAATAACAGGAGGACCAGTTTGGCGTATGCGAATCACTGATCCCAGTTTCGGACACGCAACGTAAGTCAACGTACAGGGTATGCAGTGTGCGTGCAAACGCAGCCAGTTGGCTTAACTGTCATAGGAATTCGACGTTGAACGGCGCAAGAAAAGCACGACGATGTGGTCTGATAGTTTTTGATGATAGGAGTCCAGGGGGTAGTATCGGGTTATAGCAGCAAGTGGTAGAACTTCAGAAATATTGCAGCTGCGGCCATTCACGCAGAACTAAGGACAATAGTGAGGATATGGAGACGGTGTGAAGTAATCGGATAAATGGTGTGTGGATGGAGCTCTGGGTGGTGCAACTCAATCCACGATGGTCTCTCTGCATGCGCATGCGTCCTGTGGCTGTCCTATGGAGGCCACATCGACAGACAAATCCGGAATCGAGTACCGCCAAAAATCGGGACATCAGGAGTGGGAGATAAGATTGCTTTTTAGAAAATTCGTGACAACCGACAAAACAACTTTGCTGAGAAACCCAGAAATTCTAAGTTGATCGGGATGTTGACAGGGCAACCACACTTAAGCGGGAGATGACTGAAGTCAGAATAACATAACCAAACTCAAATCATTGCAATCCAGGTACAATGAAAAAAGGATGCAAGCATAAATATCATCAATAAGTGCTCCACGTAATTCACACTATGGACACGGCTTCAAATGTGCGGCGTTGCTGTCTGCAGGTGAACTGAGAGAAATCGTTTATCTGAGTCCCGGCGAAAGTTTAAAGAGCAACCTTCAAGATTCCAAAAAGAATAGCCACATATGATCGATCAGTCCATTTGGGATGCCTTGTAAGGCACTATTTTTA
Source organism: Dicrocoelium dendriticum (assembly GCA_944474145.2). Taxonomy (NCBI): domain Eukaryota; kingdom Metazoa; phylum Platyhelminthes; class Trematoda; order Plagiorchiida; family Dicrocoeliidae; genus Dicrocoelium; species Dicrocoelium dendriticum. Next base: position 75,072,531 of record OX104064.1, on the reverse strand, counting down.
TTCCTAATCGTCGACAACTAGTGGGGCTTTCAGTCAGTAAACGTTTTTAATATGATCTGTTGAAGATAACGCAAGAAATTCTTATACTATCAATGACGACCACCAAAGCTAAGTTATTCACTGGCGTGCGCCGTCGCATTTGGTGTGCTTAAAATACCCGGATGAGCAGTTAATGTATGACCGGAGATGAGTGACCGAGGTGTGTATCCAAGCTACCCAAAGTCATACTGTTCATCATCATCCTCGTCATCAATACACATTAGCAGAGGGTGAGAAACATACTTCAGCTAAGGTGCCGTAATACAAAAATTGATCAGATATTACACAATATAGACTAAAAAGCTAAAATAATGTAACATAAGGCTAATATCGCATGTGCGATCATTGCTGGAGGGGAAAGCGGAAGGGTAGGGGATGGACAAAGAGATAGAAAACACAAACGCCAGTGAACTCGACTCTGTGCTAAGTCGACTAGTGCATCCAAACAAACGTGCTCATCATCCTTCGGTCCTCAGCCAGGTAGTCGGGAAACACCAACTGATGACAACTTCGAAGTGAGAAACTTCATTCCTCTTGACCAAGTCATTCCTCGGTCTCTCTTCCTCTTTTTCCATCCACACCCCCAGCGCACAAACAACGCACGTCGAGGGAGTCGGTGTGCTGGCATGCGTAACACGTGGCCCAGCTATCGGAGTCTGGTGCGTAATAAAACGGCGCTGAGCGGTTCAATCGTTCTTTCTGCACCAAATACGCGACGCCGAACACGCTCAGTGCTCATGCGGTGCTCCCACCAGACATGAGCTAAGGTGCGAAGGCAGCGAGGATTGAACGTGACTCGCCTCTTTATGTCTGTCCACTTGATGGTCCAGGTTTTACAACCATACAGGAGAGTTGAACGGACGGGTACAATGTAAACTCTGCCCTTCAGAGTAAGAGTATTGTCACGTCGTCGCCATAGATGGCGGAGATTAGCAAACGTGCATAGAGCTTTTGCAATACGGTTCGTGACCCCATCTTCCTTTCCATTGGCGCTGATATAACTGCCCAGATACTTAGATTTCTCGACGACTTCTAGCTGATCACCGCCAAGGGTCAGCGCAGGTGTGGGTCCTTACCAGTCTTGGAGAAGAACTTTGTATTTCGACGGTGCAAAGCATAGCCCAAAACGACTGACAGCCAGAGCTAATTTATCTTGTGCAACTTGGCACTTTCGGGAGCTGTCACAGAATAGCGCAATGTCATCGGCATGCTCTAAATCGAGAAATCCTTCACCAGGGAGTAGCTCCACGCTAAGTTATGCCCGACTAACGTCGTTTCCATGACCCTCAACGGCGAATTTAAAGAAGAAATGTGACAGCGGGCACTTTGTCTCACACCGCTTTTGGTATTGATGGGCGGTGAAAGCTTGCCGTAAACCATCACTCTGCCTGAGCTAAGGACATACAGCGTTCGGATAATATTTAGATATTTCTCGGTCACACCTTTCTTGAGTAGACAGCCTCAAAGGGCAAATCGATCAACCGAATCAAAGTCCCCTTTGATGTCTAGGAACACAACTACGGTTAATCGCCAATAAACATAACAGTGCTCCAACAACTGACGTAATGTGAAGATGTGCCCACAGCCAAATTATTAGTCCGCTTGCAGAAATTTGAGGTGGATCTCTGCATTAGGAATCGTGGTTTCCTAATCCAGTTTCAACGTACAAATTAACATGAAGAGTGGATCCACATAGCTAAGTGGACTAGCCCGTCGGGAATAACACTTTGAAGAGCTTGATGAATCACCTGTGCCCACTTGGTGAGTTCGTGCCGCAACTCCCTTTGGAAGATTTAAGATATGAACTCTCCGTTAGGACTAAACAAGGCTCTGTGACCCGACGGCCTTCCCCCATGTTTGATGAAAGATGTAGGTGACCTTTGGTTGACTGGACTTGCTGCTTTGTTCAACAGGACGTGAGATACTGAAGAGATTTCTTCAAACTACCGACTGTTAACTGCCGTCGCATTCTTCAAAAGGGTCAAGAAGCCTTGTGCGAGAATCATCGAGGTTTCAGCCTTCTTTTTCTTACCTCTAAACTTTACATGGGTGTCACTGTTCCACGAATTCCTGGTCCTTGTGAGATCCGGATCCTTGACATCCAGGTTGGTTTTCGCTATGGTCGTGGTTGCATCGACCACACATTTACTTTACATTAAGTGTTAAGTAGAGACATACACAACCGACTATGCTGGTTTTCCTTTATCTGAAACCCGCCTTCGATCCTGTTGATCGAGCCAACTTGCGTCACTACCTATCCGTGAAAGTAGTGCCACCTAACCACCTTTCGGTTTTGATTTCTCTTTAGCTCGACGCCGAAAGCCTGGTAAGGGTTTACCTGAAGATACTTCTTAGGTTCCTCACGATGGGGACTGGGGTTCGCCATGGTTGTGCTCTGTCACCTTTCCTCTTGCACTTTGTGATCGAAATGATCATAAATGACTATCCAAACACCGGAGCTACCAGACTCTCCACTTTGAATGCTGTCACAGAAATAGAAATGACAAAGATCTGCTTCAAGTGAACCGTAGCCACTATTGAAACTGAATGTCGTAGTCCAGAAACTCGGTGGCTACTGCAAGAACCGATTATGATTAATAAATGACTCGTCTCTTTCAGGAGCTACTGAAGTGGAAGGTCTACCAGTTGATCGAAGGATCAAACTTATACGCGGACAATAGCTTTCCTTGGGTCAAGTGCTACGTATGCACTACTAATTAGACTGTCGCGCAGTGCTGCACGATTCGGTATGTGTTTTGCAATATCAAAGTGCAAAGTATTATTACAGAACTGGATCGATACGCCACTGGTTCTGGCCATCAGCGAAATGGAAGTGGTGAACCGATTCACTCACCTTGGTAGCTGTGTCACCTCTGATAGTCACCTCACTGAGGAAGTTACTTCGCGTACAACTATTTATGGAGACTGCGGGATACCAGCCTGTCAGTGTGGGTATGACGCTGCGATAAAGCCGATGTTACGGTATGGATCAGAGAGTTGGCCAGTTCGCAGTGAAGGCATTTAACGATTGCGGAGTATTGTTCACCAATGGTTATAACACCGAGTGAGCAATGCTGAGGTCCTATGTGGGCTTTTGGATAGACGTCTTTAGCCTCACTCGAGTGTTTGCTGAAGCTCAACAGCGTATGTTGGCTAGGCTATGTCCTCCGTATGTCCGTTGACCGACTTTCTCAACGTGCATTGTACGCCGTGGCTGTGAAACCCCGAAGTGGCCAGTTGATGGCGTGGCATAGTGGCACGAATAAATTAACGGAGAGGCTTGGTCAGGCCGGTCCACTCTATGTGCGTTCAGCGTCATCTCAACATTGCCATTTATTGTTATCCTGGTGAATTGTCGTAGCAAGTGGATCCACCGCACTTCACTGCCAGATTTTACTTATCTGACTGATCTAAAATTTTATCTTGCCAAAGATTGATGTCTGACCAAACTAGTCCTTTTTCATTTTCTTCGCGTTTTGTCGATTTGGTTCGAGGGGTGTTAGAAAATTGGTTCAATCACAGGCGATTAGTAGTCAAGGCGGTGCAACACGCACTGAAGCGGGAATTCATGCAGCCAGTGAGAATTTCAGTTTGAAATTCAAGATCCGCATAAGTAAAATTTTTAAAACTCAGTTTGGAAAAAGACCAAGTGCAGACTAACGATATTGGTCGCTACCAGTTTCGTCAACTGGCAGTTGTAAGTATTCAGGCTAATGAAATATGAGCGGGTCTACTATGACCAACGGTAGATACCGTTGTGACGAACTTGCCAAAGTTACTAAGTTGAATATATTTTTGTGTGGAAAGCAAATCAAGTGCGCATGTGAAGAGAAACTCTGAAAATGCGTCGAACATTTTGCGAAACCCGCCCGGTTGGCCAGGTCAGATGTCTTACTCAACTTCGTAACACTTAATAAAACACTAAGGTAAAATATGCCTTTTGTTTTCGGTAGTAACACCCAAAATAGTGTCAATCTGAAAACTTCAACTTCGAGTGTGATATATCGAAACCACATAGAGGTTCTCAAAACTACAGATAGAAAGACCTTAAAATAGACCTGAATACATATAACCGGGGGGGGATATAAATACTCGGACAACAGGGATCGGGTTACTTTAAAAACTAGGTAACGCTAATGCAGTGACCTAGCATAGGGGAGGCGGGGCCGCACCGCCCCGGGCGGCATGTGACAAGGGACGGTGTTTTTGGTACGGTTGATCGTCCGATACTAAATATAAGGGGCATAGATTCCAGATAAGCTGAAGCTTTCCTATTTGTAGGTTATTGGGTACGCCTAAGAAAACCTTTGTGCCATGTGTCACAGCTGTGCAAACATTCTCCCTTGTGGTCCCCTTACTTGTTCCAATGTGGTCGCTTTTACCCCATTTACCTCAGTGTCCCAAATGATCATACATTTTATCGAAAACTAATGTGCAGTTGGCCATGTGCCGATTTTGAGAGTTTAGGGGTTTACAACTGCCAGAGGTTGGGGGCGAAAATTTTACCACTACCCGGGGCGGCAAATGTCGTTGTTACGCCACTGCGTGAAGGGTGATACTTCCAAACCTTATCTGGGTATTCCAGAGGTAATTACCAATGAAGTTAATTACTTCGTCGTTTGCGTCAGGATAAAATCAGCTTTCTTTATTGCTTTGATATCAGTCCCAACATCTTCATTCAGATGCCTAATGGTAATGAGGTCATTGTGTTTTCTAGCAGCCATTTACCCACTGCTGGCGGGGCCAAGGGAGCTTGGGTCCTGTGAACATGAGGACTTGAAGCCAACCAACCGAAGCAACAAAACCTTGCTTGACAGTTTATCCAAAAGCGTTCTCAGCGCCGTATACATATTCACGACCACACAAAGTGCGTACATTGCACTCCGACAAGATAAGTCAATATAAGTAAACAAGCTGTTTATTCTCCACAATTCCAGGCACATCTGCATAGTCATTATCATGATATTACAGACACCAGGGATCAGCAACTGTACAGAAAAGTTACAAGTTACCCAGTTACAAACTGGACGTATGTGGGTGTATGTACATGTGGGTGTTTATGTAGCCAAGTTGATTGGATTTTTGTGTGAGTTGCATTTATGGTTGTGTTTGACCGGATCGCCAGTTAAAGAAGGGATGATAGGAACTTTTTGAAGTGGATGATTGGCGTTCGTGAACTGGGCAAGATGCAGTGGCTTTATTTAGTGGCTAGTAACATCCGTCACGTCGCAGTGTTGTTAAACAGATGTTCACGGTCTTTTATAGGGAGAACGCTTGTCACCTGTTGTGATCTCCGCCGACCGTACGCAGAACCTGTTCCAATTGCGCAATCTGATCGACCGGCTTCCCAAATCGGAAGTCAAGGTCTCAGACGAAAACGATATTGAACACCCGGCACACAATATCTACAAGCAAACGCTGGGGTCAAATAAATACTTCATAAGAGAAGGACCTAGCTGGGATTTCCTGGATTGCAACAGCTATTAGATGCTGATAATGCACTCGTTGAATGCCGAGATAATACGCTCACTGGCAGGCTTCAAATTAGATCATCCTCATTGATAGCGTGCAATGTGAAACGTCATCATTGGCCCGCTCCCATTGGTTGCGTAAGAAGCTTCGGGCTGCGTCAAGATCAGACTGTTCCGGGCTGCAAGCGAAGGAGGTGGCCGGCTCAGAAGGCAGCTATGAGTAGGCTCCCTTAACACCACCCTAATTGTCTCAAGTCTATTTCGGCTAAAAATATCGAAAATTGTCAAAGAAAGCAGGAAATTTGCGGTGACGTGTAGAACATCTCGGTGAGGCCAGTGGAGCACAAATTCCGTATATAAATGAGAATCGCGTTCAAACTCACGACAGTGACAAACGGAGCAGGTGCACTGGCTGCATCGGACAAAGCAAGGTAGTGACTGTCAAGACAGCGGATAAGCGCAGATAACGTTTGCTAATTCACTGGAAATTGACCCTCATTTTCCTACAAACCTACGACTTACGAGGGGGTGTTGATAAGGTCTTGGCTTCGATATATTTCAGGCAAAATAGGAAATGTGTGTTGGAACAAATGAGACTTAATTTCTCTTATCTATTTGTGCCAATGTCAGGCGTTTGTGGTTCTAACAAATTGTTTTTAGATAGAAACTATGATGGCAGAGACGGAAGCAACATTCTCTTCGTTTGAGCAACGGGCCGTCATAAAATTTTTGTCTCTCTAGTAAAAGTCAGCTATAGGGATATGTGTCCCTTCTAAAGCCCTGTCAAAAGCTTGATATATCGTTTTAAGACTGGTCCTTACAACCTACAAGAAGAGCCCTTAGTGGGTGTCCACAAACCCCAGTAACCTGTGAGGCCATCCATGAGTTGATTCAGGAGGAACGGCGAATATCAGCTAAAAGATTGCCCAGGTACTGGACATCTCGCTGGAGCGAATTGGGTTTGTTATATATACTATCATGGACATGCATCCGCCTTCAGTAAAGTGATGAAATATATTATCTGTGATCATAAATAGAAACGTATTGAATTATTGGAAATCATTTTGACTCTTTTGGAAGCTGCACCAGACCTTTCGACTAGGTTAGTGGCAGAATGAAACCTGGCTTTATGTATATGATTCTGAACCCAATGAACAGTCAGAGTAGTGGCGCCACGGTGGGTCCCCGCAGCCGAAGAAATTCCGCACCCAAATACCAGCCAAAAGAGTCACGTTGTCCGTTTTCTGTGACGAAGACGGTATATTGCTGGTGAACTACCTACCTCAGGGCTCCAGTACTACCAGACAGTATTATGCTAACCTCCAGGGTTAGCTGAACGAGGCAATTAAGAGGAAACGCTATGGTAAACTGACCAAAGGCATCTTTTTCCTTGCATGACAATCCAAATGTACACATGCGCAATGTTGTAGCTGCCATACCGAACAACCTCATTTTCCATTTGATCCACCATTCCACCTACTCACTTGATCTGACCCCGTTAGACTATTATATCTTACCGAACTGGAAGTAATATCTGAGGAGGCAACGTTTTGAAAACGTTTCTGACGTCAAACACTATGCTGACAGCTGGAATGACGCACAACCAAATGATGTTAACCTGACCGATATAGAGAAACCGCAAACACGCTGTGTCGATTGCATCAGTCTCAGGTGTGGATATCTTGAATCAGTGAGTCATTCCAAGATCCTAGCTCTCTTCTTTCTAGCCAAAGCTAGGAATTTATCAACACCCTCTCGCATCATCCGAAGTGGGTTGCTTTACTCCGTGCCAACAATGTGTTTTAGATTCCTATCATCGATAACCTGAGATGACTTCAACTAGTGTGCCAGTACCACATTGTGATTATTGAGCGATGTCCCTTATCGTTTACTATGCTGAGTTAGGTAAATTAAGTAACACAATAATCCGACTTAGAAGGTTTGTTCTGAGGCAAAAAGTGGTCAGGTGGCATAAGGCAGCAAAATCCATCAAGGTTGAGCGGTAAACACACCACTTTTCGAAAGAAAATATCATGTAGTAAATCAGCATGATGTTATGTTGGCTTGATACCGCATTCCTCCATCGAATGGATTGATCCATTCTAGCTGGTCAACTTATTTTTGGGTACTAGGTCCCACTACTATTAGGAGCGATTATGTTACAGAGGCGTTAATTGACTTGCGAATTCTACGGGATGTATTTATACGGAAAAAGCAGACGTACGTTTTCAGCACTCCAATCTTCTGTTCATTTTCGGACAGGTGGACCCCTGTAGTACCAAACTGTTGTTTCAGATGATCATTGGATGTGTTAAGATATTCCGCTTCGGATTCTCGCTCGACCGATTCAGAATCAGAGCATGCTATGGATTTAAGTCTCCGATGATGGTGGTGATCAGGTGCTGGTTGTATTCGTCCCTTAGGAAGCTTCCCAATGGAAGCACCTTCCGTTGAATTCCCAGTACTGTTTCCACTATCCACTCCCTCCGCTTCATCCCTTTCGTCGTCGTCGTCGCCATCGTTCATGTCATCGTCTGAAGCTCCTCTCCCATCACAATGTTCTGAACGCAATGATCTCCGGAATGCACGCCAGTTTCGTAACTTTGCTGGCCGCTTAACTGGATCATTTCGTTGAGATTGAGACTACACACAAAGCAAGGGAAGCGAAGTAAATACGTTTGATAAATAGGATCAAAGCACAAAGAAAATAAACCAGTAGTTGTAGATGAATAAGCGATGATTCAGACAACTCGTACTGCCACACAGGTTTGTGACTTGGACAGCCGATAAGTTCGTACAATGGAAAGAAGTAGAAAGAGGTCTTAAAGGGTAGGTAATGGGTAATCGTTTGAAGACCATTGTTCCATCAGTTTTATTCAACTTAGCATCACGAGTGCTGCCAATAGATGTAACCGCAGCGCAACGCTTTCTTTGGGCGCGCTCGCTTTGTTTCGTTGTGTGTCACCCATCTTCGGATAGAGGCCACCATGATTTGCTTAACAGCGGAGGGAACAAGGCATTTGTATATGTCAGCACTTGTAGCAGTCTGCAGATTCCCCGGTTTGCCTGTGTAAAATTCTAACTAAACCTATTTCATTGTACACCTAGGCAAACCGGTTGGTTGAAACTGGTTTGTTGAACTGATTGCTGAATTCGAATGCTTGACTTGCTCACCGTCATTTTTGCTTGACGCTCGGTTCGGTTACAACGCGCGACTGCCCTGTGTGCTATGCATCCTCTATTCCCCTAGCTAGAGCGTAAACGGTGCCGCTATTTTATAGCTAGGTAGCAGGGAATCTTTTGCTGTACCAATTAAAGCTTCCCTGCAACTCGATCTGTCTTTTCGAGTTGCCCTCCGGGCCTCCGGTCCAGGCTACAAGCTAAACACTCGTAAATTAATATGTCACCCAAGATATTTGAATTGCCGCGCAACTACAACGTCATTAGCGAAGTTTCTGGCAGGAGTTCGAACAACTAGGTGTCTGGATCGTTTCTATGCACTTGCACTGTAGTGGAAATTACTAGAGAACCCACAACATGTGTCCTTACTGCCGAGAAAAATGGTGCCTCGTTGGAGAAAGTTGAAGGAAGATAAACGGGGAACCAAGCGCGTAGAATTGGTCAAACCAAAATGAATCACAGATAAATGTGAATTGCAAACAAAAATAACTTTCTTAAAAATACACGCTGCTGTATTTCCGCAGTAGATGATAGCCTGGCAACGTTGCATGTCGTGGAACGGGTGAGGATGCGAGAGACGCGTGATCGCACTGTGTCGCGATTACACGTCTATAGCTCACTAATGGGCAATCATTGGCGTCCGTGCTGACAGCACCAGCGCAGCAAATCAAGGTGGTGATGAAAATCTGTGAAGACTGTGGAAAATTGCTTGTACATTATGTTGCAGGGCAGGGATTGACTGAATACTGTGCCATCCCAATATCTAAGTCACTTGTACAACTTTTCCTCAATATTTATGAGATATTTACTAAGTACGATTCATTGCATCGTCTAAACCAAATGTCTATGTACCAGTTACCAGCTGTGAGATTTTGTGTGTTTAATGCAGATGCTATGGACGAATGAAGAGTATTGTTTCAGCATAAACAGCCCACTGATATCATAACTAAAGTGTTTTGAGCTTAGTCACTTAGTTTGACAACGTGGCCTCAACTCGTAACACCGTTTCTCTGAGTTTTCAAATAGGGAAAATTTTTAACTGTGACATTTACACTTAGCGATGAGATCATCACAAGCGTTGCATTAATACGTGAAGCTAGGAGTTGAGTACACAGACTACAAAGTAAATAGCCTTTTAATCTGTTGTGAGACCAGTGTAGAATGTTTCTTCTTAATGGATAGGGTAAGAAATGCATCCAACACTACTATAGCACAGTATTCATGTAGTCGAGACTAGTGACTCAATGCTACAAGCTCTCTTTGTGTGGCCTTGAGTTGATTAGTTCACAGAAATGTCCTCGACCAACTCAAACGGGACAGAATCCGGGGCGAACTCCATAAAAGATAAGATACTAGACGATAAAAAGCAGTGGGACTCCCTGTGTCAACTAATAGGGGTTCAAGCTAAAGCCCTCAGTATGATGCGTCTCGTCTGCCACCCAAACTCCCTACACTACGGTGAACCGCGGTTACTTCAGGTAACACTTCAGTCAGGTAATGATGCAGAGGCAGTTCTCTTGTCAGCCACTCACCTCCGTACCACAACATGCACTAGTCGAGTATTTCCAGATGTTCCTTGGAGCGAAGGCCAGAAACGCATACAAAATCCGGATGACTTCCGTAAACAACAAGACACAAAATCTGTTTTTGTTCACAGTGTCACCGAGCTTGACATTAGGCGAACTTGAGGCCACAGCGCATGACTGGGATGAATGGCGTTTTATTCGTGAAGTACTCTCACTCGAAAATGTTATCGCTACTTCGACATCAAGGTTACCGCTATCACCTAACTAAAAAGGGTGTGGTCCCCGAGTGATGAAAGTATCATTACACTCCGAACTGATGGAGGAACTAGTGATCAAAATGTGGCACAAAAAGCGTAAAATGCTGCCATCCAAAATACGTATAAAGGCAATAGGTATCGGACCACAGATAGACAATGTAACACTGAGCAAGTAACTTACCAATACAATTCTGTCACCGTGCAGCTCAGAACGGACACAACGCCAAAACAGACCGACAGCTGAAGGAGAACTGAATGATCACCCTCAACAACCTGAACTGGTCTAGGGCCTGAGACATCGGTCCTACAAAAAACTACCGGCAGCCGACCCCGCAAGGGTCGGAATAGACCCTCACCGGAAAGCAGCATTCACAAACACTCTTCTGACCACGGATGCCCTCACCTGCTTGTACATCAATGCACAAGGTCTTCTCAGCAAGCTAACCGAACTTCGTATTCGTCATGTCTCCACGCCTTGGGACCTAGTTTTGGTCACGGAAACATGGCTGAACACAAAGATCACGGATGATGAGATTGCACTACTCGGCATGACTTCTATACGAAATGATCGACCTAGCAGAGGAGGGGAGTGCTCCTGTATTTTCTATCCGACCTGTATGTTGATGTCATTGAGGACTCAGAAACGAAAGTTGTCGATTCTCTTTGATGTCGTATGCACCTAAGACGTGGTGATGTGTGTTTACTAGCAATAGTTTACCGCCCTCCAATGTCCACCTTGGAAATGGATCAGTGCTTAGCTTCTGCGATGAAACGAGTCTTGGCACGACCATACAGTCACGTCCTTCTGGTGGGGGACTTCAACCTGGACGCAATCGAAGTTCCAGCATCGCACAGCGAACAATGTCAGCCGGTAGTTGAGTGGTATGCGCGTCTGGTTTGCAAGCACAAGGTCACCGCTTAGAATCCGCGGGTGTCCTCGCGGTATACTCAGTCCAAGCGAGAATGGTGGTGGTCGTGTGGCAGCGAAGCGCCGTTACGGCGTACAGCTGGCGAATTTTTACAGCGAACAATTCAAGGCAGATTGGCAAATGGTGATCGCCGATGTACCACTGTAAAACCATGTCACCTCTCCCACGCGATTCCGAACGGGTGAGTGAGTCTAAAAGTGACGAATTTCTACCTATACCATTCAACTCCCCCTACTACTCATCTCTGACATACCCTCTGTTTTGGACCTTGTGCTCTCTAACGAGGAACTAATGGTCGACACAGTGACCATTGCTACACCACTTGGACGTAGCGATCGCGCGATGTTGCTCTTTCGTTACATCTGTTACTCGGAGTACATCAGTGAGAACAACGTGAAAACCTATGTCGTTACACATTACGATAAACTGTCTAACTTCGTTCAAGAAATCGACTGGTCCTTCCTGGCCGAGAAGCCACCCGATGTCGCCTGGATGTTGTTCGTCACCCAATTCACTGAGCTAGTGGCAAATGCGTCAGAAAGCAAGGTCCTTCGCCCGAAGCAAGTGAATTCGTTCCTGAGGTGACGTACTAGAAAATGCACGACCTTAAGGGATTCAGCTTGGCGCGCTTACAAAGTCTGTCCAAATAACTTGACCTGGGGTGCCTACACGACTCAACGAAACCACTGCGTCAAGTTGATCCGCGAATACAAACTGAAGCATCAACAGAACATAGCGGCGAAATTCAGTACAAATCCCAAGTTGCTGTAAAAGCGTGTCAACAAACTCCGCAGAGTGCACCGCGTTATCCCGGTTTTACGTGCATATGGTCTTGCGCAAACCGCACAAGATGCAGACAACGTGCTTCGCCAACACTTCATCCATACTCTCCGGAGTGAATCATCATTTCATCCGCTTTTTACACAGCTTCCATCGCCACCAGGGTTAAACCACGTATCGTTCACGGCAGCCAATGCGATGAAAATGCCAACGTCATTGCGCGTGCACTGCTCACCTGGCGTGGACGACATCAAACCGAAGCCCTGAAGACAGCGGCCAAGAACCTTGCCGAACCGTTAGCTCGGTTCTTTCAACGTTGTCTCGACGAAATGCAGGTTCCAACAATGTGGAAACATAGACTAGTCACTCCTATTTACAAAAGTGGCAATCGTTCCGAGCCTTCGAACTACCCTCCAATCACTCTTCTCCAAGTTTTATCCAAAGTACTGGAAGGCATAATTGCAGAGGCGCTCATGGGATATCTTGAGAGCAACAACATCCTAGTGTCACAGCAACACGGATTCCGCCGAAATCGATCCTGCACTACAAACTTGTTGCTAGCCCGAGCAACCTGGACAGAGTCAGCAGATGCCAAAATGGGAGTCGAGGTTGTCTACCTGAACTTCTCGAAAGCGTTCGATCTTTTGGACCAGTGCATTCTCCTTCACAAGCTTCGAAACCATGGAATCGGTGACAATATACTCGGTTGGATCGGCAACTACCGCGCTCTAGGTCAGCTGAATGTGAGATTCCGCAGCTCTATTTCCGACCCAATTGACGTCCAGTGTGGCGTTCCCCAAGGATCGGTACTGGGGCCACGTTTATTCCTAGCATTTATTAACGATCTTTTCAATGTACTGCAGTCGAAATTCTTACTATTTTCTGATGATGCCAAAATTTGGTATGATATCAGGACATCGGATGATCACATGGCATTGCAGAGCGATCTCGACAAGGTTTATTTGTGGTCATCCGATAACTGGCTCCAGTTCAACGTGACCAAGTGCAAAGTCGTAAGCATACGCCATCAGCTTATCTATGAATATCGACTTGGGTACCAACAGTTACAACGTGCTTCCCAAGAAAACGACCTCAGGGTGATCGTGCAGGACGACCTAGTTTGTTCGAGATACGCTGAAAAGGCATTAAAAAGTGCCAGTCAACATCTTGGACTCTTACGGAGGGCTCTCGGTAATTTCGAGCCATCCATCTTTACGTAAATGCTGAACGCCTACGTGAGGCCCCACGTGGAATATGCGATCCAGGGCTGGCGTCTCTGGCGCAAGCGCGACGTCGATGCACTTGAGGCTCCACAAGGTAGAGAAACCAAACTCCTTAAAGGATGGTTTAATCTCTCCTACCAACGCAGACTGCAATCCCTGAGAGTGTACAGTGGTGAATATCGATATCAACAAGGAGACCTAATAATCGTTTACTTAATATTGACGAACCCAACTCACCTATGTCTCAATCTTGCAGCTGAACCAAAATACCAACCTGAGAGGCCATCAGCTCAAACTGGCCAAGCACTACAGTCAACTTGATTGTCGACGAAACCTTTTCTCCCTCCTTGTGTCCCATGCCTGGAACGTCCTTCTGACTCACGTTATCCTTGCCCCTATATAAACGCTATTCAATAAACGCCTTGATGTAACGCTTTCTAACTTGCATTATTTATATAGTCCGTTCCACTTGGAGAAGGTAATAACACAAACCTAACCATGTGATTAACGGCCCTCTCCGCAACGTGGTGGTGAGGATACATGCAGAAGTGTCCATGTGAGTAGCTTGGATTTATCTAAACGGGATTAACATACCATATCTGTCAAATGAAGAAACAAACGAGTGAGCGTTTTCCTTTCCGTTTTTATTTCTCCCGCACTTACTGAACTATAACAGCTCTCTAGACTATTTTATGTAGTCACATTCCATTCCCAGTTCAAACTATCGTTATGCAGTAGTGTATTTAACTCGGTGGACGCTTGAAATAACCATTTACTTATTAGATGCGCCTTTCAATTTTAATTTTTACTCCAACCATCCTACGGGACTTGTCAAACACATGCTTTTTCACCCGTGATAAATCATCATTCATTGTTCATTGAGGCAAAGTCCGTGTCGGAATTTAAGAAGTTCCTGGACAAACACTTTGCTGATGCAAAATATATTGAGCGCAACACAACATAACGGGTCTTTGTCCCTATGTGACATTAGATGCAGCTACACAGAGCAAACGCCACTTGCTGCTTCAAACCAGTAATCAGTAATCATTGTTCAACACGGTCAGCTCATTAGCTCTGAGTGATGTCAGTTCTCCGGATGTCCCATTTTATGTTCGACTGCTGCTTGTGTCTGCATGAGAACAGGTGATCTTGTTACTTGGTTTCATAGACATTAGGTAATGGACTAGTTTGTTTAAAGTTTGGTGAGTGTGAGAGATGTACAAAAGCATCTTACTGGACCTGCAGCGCATCTTTTGCCAATCATTCGAACAATGAATGGTGATACCCATTCCAAACAAATCGAAAATGGTCAGCGATGAAGCGAATGAGGAGGCACACTGTTATCCCTGCGAACGAGGCTTAGCATCAACACAGTTCGCACGATTCGCTATTTTGAGTTAGTAGCAACCGCTAAGTTAGATTTAGCTGGACGCAACAGATTAGTTTGACAAATTGACCTGCGGTCAATAATGTAGCACGGGTCCTTCGTGGATAGTTAATTGTCCGTTGTTTTTTTCTATGGTTCAGGCACATATGTGTGGTGCTTCGTCATGGTGACAACACATAATAATGATGAGAACACAAACATAATGCAGAGAGAAGCAAAATATGAGATTAGCGAACCGGATGAAATATTGAAATCTAGATGTAGGGAACCGAATGTAAGAGCGCTATTGATAGGGGTCTCAACCACTGCTGTGTCCCTTCCCCGCCCCCCCCCCATGAACAGGGACGCCACACACCATCCTGACCAATTTTATCGTTCAGTTTCCTAATCCGGCAGGAAGCAGGTTTTGAAGAGTGTGAGTGATAGTCACTTTACTGCGTTGTTTCGCAGACTAGTCGACAAGACGTCGAGATGGTCTTTCAAGTTACTGATCGATGAGTCCGATCGATTCTATGACGCATTAGCGACACCACATAAATGACGTTAGTTTCAGATACAGCAAAATGGTAAATCAAAAACTTATAACTTCAGATCACATTTCCAGTGCTCAAAGTGCACAGTGCTCAAAGGCACTCGCTCTAGAAATGTTATTCCTACGTTCCATTTTGTCACCTTGATATCCCCGTGATCCCACACACAGATGCATACCACAAAACACCCTAACATGAGCTGATGTGAGAGATGGACACAACAGCACACATCGTCCCGCATAGTAGGTGCAGCTGTAGATTCTAAGACCACTTTGATCTAATGCCAAATAATGTTGTGTTTATCCCAACTTGTATACTTTTGCCTTGGCACGAAGCTGATGGTGTACAAATCCATGGTACTGTCCGTTCTTCTATACGGCAGTGAAACGTGGACGATGTACCGTCGGGATGTGCGATATCTCGAGCGGTTCCATCAGCAGTGTCTGCGACGAATTTTGCGGATCGGCTTGGGCGACAGAGTTGCAGACACGGAAGTTTTGCGCCGAAGTGGGATGTATGCAGTGGATGGCATACTTTTACTGCGACACCTGAGATGGCTCGGTCATGTGAGCCGTATGGATTCCGCGCAGATACCGAAACAACTTCTATACGGTCAGCTGAGTATAGGGAAGCGGCACGTGGGGAAACCAAAGTTACGTTACCAGGACATGATTAAAGTGAGCCTCACACGTTCTAATCTTGATTGCAGATCATGGGAATCGAAGGCGGTTGATCGTGATGCATGGCGCGATTTAATCACGAAGGCAGTTGCTGAAGTGCGGGAGAAAGCCCTCATGCATGCAGAGAAGCGGCAAGCACCAATGAATTGTACTCCATCGACATCGAGCGCATGGTGCTGTAGAACATGCGGTCGCGAGTGCCTGAGTCAGGCACGCCTAGTGAGCCATGAGAGAGGTCACTCGGGACCACTGCCGAAGCGACGACGGGTCCCGCAGTGAACGTAGGCAGCACCGCCGCAGCGTTTGTAAGCACGCTGAATTCGATTTACTAACCGCATGCTTACATGCTAAGTCTCTTTATTTCAGGTGGTGGGTTTACAGTGTTTACCTTCATGCTTCTCTTTCTCATATGAATATCTCCCTGTACTCTATTCCATTAACTTGCACACATCGCCTAAGCCAATTGTATTCGATTTCCATAACATTTTTGTGTTCGTGGAATTCCGTGAACTATACTTCCTGACCTCGTGCACTTAGCTAGGATTTCCTTGTAAACAACTTATTACATATGCTATTAAATTAAGGTTTATACCACCGTTCCCTTATGCATTAATCGAGTTGTTCTATTTTTCTTTCTCTCTCTCTCTCTCAAGTGTTTGGCTGTTGTTTGATATCCCCGGTGTGGATGCGCTTGATGTGCATGTTGACAAGGTGCCTACCTGTCTATTACCCACTACCTCGTCCATACTGGCTCCAGGAGACAGTTGGTCGTTGCTGGAGGGGACAGGGTGCACGGTCCTTGTGGCCGTGTTAGGATCAAAGAGTGGTTCCATGCACTCAGTGTGGAGCGGACTTCGGTCCAGCCATCGCCTTGTGTGCACTTGATTCCCAAATACAGTGTGCTTGTGTTTGCCTGTGAAGGAGTGTGGGCCGGCTCCGTTGATGAAACATGGTTCCCATCCGCATGCCTCCCGGTCTTATTCCTTCGGGGTTACACTGGATATGGGGTGTGTGGTTGGAGCTGTGGGTGGTGCAGCGCAAGCCATCCATGGTCCATCTGTAGGCGCAGGCGTCCTGTGGCTTGCCACAGTGACAGGCAAATCCGGAACCGGATGCCGCCAACCATACTTTTGCCTGCCCGATTGCATCACTGAAGCTGAAACCAAACAATTTGTCTATTCGACCGTAGCGGCGGGAGCAATCTGTGACTCACAAATGACCCCGCATGTGACATCTCTGAACTAACTTCAGCGTCCGACATACCCAAGCTAAAAACGTTAAATGTGTACACAGCAGATGTTATCGGTGTCTACGAGGCGACCTCATACTGGTGTAACAAATCCTAAAATATCTTACCCCCACTTGTCACCACCTCTTCAAAGTAGGCCAAAACATATGTCTGAGGGGTCATCATTTTAACTTGGCCACGCAGTGCAACCGACCGCAATGTCGATGAAACGTTTCCCCTTCTGAGTTTCAAAGATCTACAACTCCCTCCTAGAACATGTCAACATCACTAGTTGAAAAACCACGTGGCGGTACACTGACATACTTTTATTGCGTACTATAGCCCATGACAATCAGATGATGGCAATACTGCAGAACAGAGAGTAGGCGGTGTTATAATCCGCTCAACCTCTAGGCAGGAACACTCACACTTGTGCTGCTGCAAAGCTCCTGCTAAGTCATGTGGCTTTCCCCTTCTTGTGGCGACGTTGTGTTCTTATCGTGTAATTTTCACTCCAACCATCCTACGAGACGTGTCCAGCATTTACATTTTTACCAGTCATAAACCGTTGCCCCATTGCTCCATTACATATGCTTAGCAAAGGAGGAAGCATGTTCGTAATTCCAGGACCTTTCGTTCCTGGCATTTGAGAGTGAAAACAAACCAGAGATCCCTTGTAAATGGAAGTAAACGGGTAAACGTCCATCACACCATATAAAAGCGCAGTGATCAGTTATTTAGACCTTTAGTGACTCAGATTTCCTGATAATTTCCCCTGCAAACATGGGCACTGGTACGATCGTCCGTTGTGTGGGTGGATTGCGATATGCAATATCACGCTGCCCTGTGTGCTGAATCCATTATTTCCTAATCGAGCTGAAAATAATGTCAAAATCCATTAAAATACTAAATATTTCGAAGAAGATAATTAGGAGTCCTATTGTAGTATGACAGAAGGCAAGTGTCACAGGTGAGACGGAAAATCCAAGGAAACTAAGGAAGAGGGAAACTAACGTGGGCATCAAGGACGAATTTTGGCAAAGCAGCTTGAAGTCTACAAAACAAACTGGGAATGGGCCACAAGTGACAAACCATTATGGGTCCAATCCGAGGAAATTGGTGGGTGTTGTGGCGGAGAGCCCAATTTTCAAGAGAGGTACGCCTATGGTCACGCCTCAATGAACAACCCTAAGTAGAGCAAAGCAACGCGATTGAGCAAGTCAAAAGCATTAGAACGAATCAAGTCCGGTGAGAATACGACGGATGGAAGCGAAGATTCGACGGTAAATCGGTGAAGAAGACCTCGCGAACTGGACGTAGTCGGGACATGAATCTAACGCCTAGCGATAAGACAACGTTTGTTGGGATGGAAATGTTCTCTACGCGTGCGCGCCTGTGTGCTAGTCTGGTAACCCGTTGTTCTTCGGCAATAAAGACTGTGCTTCCCTGCCTCCTCATTCTTGCTACACCACCTCATCGTGGTGTCAGCTGGGTGGCTTGTGTGTACCCCGTTCCAGCGAACTGTTCGGCGACAGTGTTCCTCCTCGGTAGGGTCTTATAGTCCAGCTATTGTGCTGGTTTCATGGAGAGTATTGGGCCCTGTTTGATGATCTGACAAACAAAAGACGTATGAACTGAACATTCAGTCACCGAATCCCAGTGGGCGCGATTCCCAGAATTCGCCTAGCTGTCTTGCGGGTAAGCCATTTAGCTAAATGTTCGGGGTGGGGTCCTCTACGTCAAAGTCCTATTCCTGCTTGGGCAACCGGGTTGTATGAAATCCTCTCACAAAATAATAGACTGTTCTACAATGTGCTCATCGTCTACCGTTTCTACTTCTTAATTTCATGCGACTTCATCACATGCCAATTGTTTGTTACCTAATAATACTTACTTTCCGTTAACTTAATCATGTGTTCAGCAATCTGTCTGCGATTGCAATTGCACTGCGAACTATGGAGTTCATCCTATGGCTCCCCTTTCTACCCCGATCCTCGTTCCGTCTGGCGTGCTTCAAGGTTGGGACACTCATGCAGAGTGGACTGCAAGCCGGTCTAGCGCGCACCCTAGAGTCCCTCGATATCGACATCTGTTGCCTTTCAGAAATCCGATTGCAAGACCCCAGGACTGTACTTACTTTGACATCCCCATCTGACCAGGAAAGCCAAATATCTCCTGCGTCTTTCTGGAGATCCAGAAGCATCCTCAGCGTGTTTGGCTGGTGTACGTATAACATTAAGTGGTAAGGCCGAGGTGGTACTACTAAACTGGTTCCCGATTAACAGCCGAATGTGTGCAGTTCGGCTTTAGGCTTCATGTAGAATCAACAAGCGCCGCAAAAAAAATACTCAACTTATTTGTGATCTTCACGTACGTTCCAAATGACTGTAGTAGTGGCTCGGTCAAGGACGACTTCTACCTGGATCTAAGGCTAAACAGTCGAATGTCGTTGCCCTTGCTAGGGATTTTAATGCACGGGCTGGCCGCATGTTACCATATGAACGCCACCTTGGTGGTCACCACGCGCTCGATCAGGACCGCTCTGATAACGAAGAGAGGCTTCTCACATTGTGCGAAGATAACCATCTGTTTCTCTCGAACACTAACTTTAGGCGTACGAAGAAAGGTCTCGCAACGTGGCGACCCCTTCGCCTACACAACCATTGTCTCAACTTGATCAAGTTGCAAGCAGCTTCAGATTGCGTGACAGCGTACAGAACTGCAGGTCCTTTTGCTTCACCTTTGTTGAATCAGATCATGCACTGGTATGCGCGAAAATCTGCATTTTTTTGGAGAGTTCCACATAACGAAGCACCGAAAAATTGTTGTAAACAGATAAACCAATTCCTCTGTGCAGGTGAGCTATGAGTCTTCACTGACATACGCACTCAGTTGCAATCCACCGCAAGACATAGAGCAACACTAGACTTGTATGCGGAAAGCGATGACCATTTCCAGACAGCCAGACTGCTCCCTAGTTCGACGCCCCCTAAAGGCTAACATCTCTGCTCACTCTCTGGAGCTGTTCGACCGCCGCAAAGATATCATCCCGGCGGAATCAGATGGCAACGAGCAGCGTCATTCAGCCAACCGGCTGCTCAAGCAAATCTTACGCAAGGATCGTGAGGCATGGTGGTCTGAGCGTGCCATAGGAATGCAGACCGCTGCACTCAGGCAACACACGCAAGCTTTTCTAACTCATTCGGTCCACTAGCCTCAGGAAGTCTGGTGGCAGTGAGGTTACTTGCGAGGTGGATGAGTCTATGATCACCAACAAACAGAGGCGTTTGAACCGCCGGGACGAGCATTTTCACTAGCAATTCGGCTGGCTTCTCCCGTCTATCTGTACATGCAGTACATCTCGTTGTCTATCTTGGCTCATTCCACCAAGCGGAGCGGAAGTCTGCCTCGAGATTCGACGCTTGAAGCGGTTCAAGGCTGCCGGCTCAGACGGACTTCCTACGGAGCTCTGCAGATACGGAGACGTGGCGATCATTAACCAGCTGACCACCTTGTTCACAAAAATCTGGCATGAAGAGAAAGTGCATTCCTCTTGGGGCAAATCAGTTATTGTCGTGATTTTCAAGTAAGGCACTCGCACTTTATGCGTAAATCATCGCGCGATTAGTCTTATTTCGGTTGCCTCCAAGCTATTAGCATCCATACTGCTCCGTAGACTATCCCTAATACGTGAACCATCCTACGGTGGAGAACAAGCTAGTTCCGTCCCAGCCGTAAATACGTGGATCAAATCTGCACGCTCCGCCAACTCCTGGAACATCACCACATTTTTCACAGGCACACTGTTGTTGTATTCCTAGATATACGTGTTGAATTTGACTCCGGTGATCGACCTGCTTTATGACCTTTCTTATTAAAGAACGAGGTGCCAGAGAAGTAGACCACCACATTAATTGCACTGTACCAACCTACTTACGACAGAGTGAGGTTCTACGGCAAGCTTTCCTCGCCATTCGCTGTCCATAGCGGTGTGCGGCAGAGCTGCCCTATCTCCCCATTCCTCTTCGACTTCGCAATCGAAGACGTTCTGTCGAGTGCTCTAGAAGGTTTCACACAGTTGGGGTTAGGGCTTCTACCGACTGTGCACGTGACCGACTTAGCTTATGCTCATGACATCAACTTACTTGGTGACGATCCACAGGGTATGCAACTTATTCTGGATCGTTTGGCGGTTGAAGGAGCCAAGTATGGTATGTGGTTCGCCCCATCGAAGTTTAAAGTACTGCTCCAGAATTGGCCTACATTTGCTTCCGTGCTCACTCTTAAAGGTGCACAACTTGAACAGGTAGATGGTTTCATCTATATTAGGAGCTGTGTTTCTGCTGACGGCACTATCAGCAAGTAGTTTCTCTTCTCATCACTTGAGCTCGATCAGCGTTTGCCCATCTGATAGACTTGTGGCGTCCTCGCGACGTCTCATTCTCGCTAAAGGGCCGTGTTTAAAGCACATCTGTTAGTTCGGTATTGTTGTATGACGGCGACTCCTGGCCAATTTGCGTGGAGGACATGTGTCGTCTTTCTACATTCGACAACGGTTGCTCAAGGAGGATTGCTGGTGTATGGTCGCAACGTTGAGTTCGTAGTAATGACGTTCGACGTCGCGTTATGGGGAATGCAAGTAGTCCCAACAACAAACTGGTTTTGCTGCGCCAGTTGAGATGACTTGGTCATCTCTTACTCATGGCATTTGAGCATCTACCGCGCCGCGCTCTACTCGCTCGTTAAGGACCTGGATAGAGGCGACCGCGTGGTGGTCAGGCTTCCACTTGGCAACAGCACATGAAATCGCTGACGTCGAGTCTAGTCGCCGTTGGAACCGTAAGTCTTCCAGGATGGGGACCCAAGGATGATGGGTGCCAATGGCTTAACACGCTTGAAGACATGGCCCACAACCTGAACCAGTGGAAGAATTGTGTGCAGAATTGTATTGATGCGCATGCTTAATACTTCAAACATTGAAACTGACAAGATAGAAAAATCAACGTGTGAAAAACAAACTAGATTATTTTGTTCCCTTTGTTGTCAAAATGTTCCTTTCTTTCTGCGACACAGTAGCTGAAGTGTGTTGCTCACCTTCAACTACTGTGCTACGATGATTTTGACGCGGCGATTCTGCCCCTTATCTGCTAATCCCCATGCTTTTTTTGGCTCCATGTCTTTTTACCATACCGTTTAGATTACTGCTACTATTACCGGGATATAGGGATTAACCTCTTTATGGCATGTGAGGTAACAAAATGATGTTGGTCAGGCGACGCAAAATTTCACGGTAGGGGTAGTGTTGACTACAGCCTGTCATTGGATTCATAGCATGTTGAAGAATTCATGAGTAATGAAGAGCATACACAAGGGGCCGTTTACTCTCCTGGGAGACAACTATCAAAAGGACAACTATCAAATCGACTTAAGTGAGAGATACTTTAAGGTTGGCCATAGTAGATTGTGTTCTGAGTACGATACCGCTCTGAACAAAATCGGTTGCATCTTTTAATAGCAAATTGGGCAAACAGCTTATACTTGTGGATGCTAAAGCGGCAATAAACTAACCTTTTCGGATTGATATCGTCCGATTGCTTCCACTTCAGGTAAGGGTGTACCTGTATCGGTCAGTTCTGTGGCTGACCAACTGGCATGATTATGCTTCGTTCGATTACTGGTCAATGGAAGGGTTACGGATTCTTGTAGTTGCACTGAGAGATTGGGAGCTGTCGGTTCCGGTCTCATCGCACTTGAGCATTCTGATGTTTCAGAGTCGCTGGCATCTTTGGAGCTAAGGTGACGATTTGAGCGGAATAGTTGTTCCGGGATGGATCCAAACAAGGCAAGTTTTTTTGAACTGTTTTTCGAGATCAAAGTGCATTGCTCCAGACGTAGTTTTCCGAGTTCTTCTCGAAGTTTTGTCATTTCATCAAGATCGATGCTCCGCAACTGCATCGGGGACAAGCAGTGAAGCAGTACCAATACTATTAGTTTTGCAAATAAAAAGCACCTTACTTGATTCACAGCTTAATCACAAAATGTGAAAATCTTCAGTCAAACCTATCTTTGGTCAACAATCCGCTATAGGACTCGTGCAGCAAAAGATTCTTCCAAAAGCAACGCCACCATGAAAATATATTATTAGGAACGGAAGCTAGACCATACCTAAAGTTAATTGAGACAGATGCGATCAGCATGTGTGGTAACCGTTGGAAATGTAAGAAGTGTTTGGGGCAAATGTGCGCCCTTTGAACCTACCTTCTCTACATCTGCTAACTTCATCCGCGTCTTATTCAACTCCTCTAGCAAAGTGCAGCGAGTATCAGACTCGCCATTTCTCGCCGCGGGACTTTCTGATTGTTGCTCGACCATCGCTTCAAGGTCCCCAGCCAATTGATCACAACGCGCCTATAGATGTTTATGTGAAAATGGAGAGGAGCACAATGATGACAGTCTGCAGCACGTGTGTTAGTTGAGCAAATAGAACAACCAGACGATGGATGCAGCATAGGCATGAAAGCAAAGGTGCCAAGACTCTCGTAGGTAAACAGCGAGAGCAAAAAGTGAAATTATCAAAAGAAACGTAACGCGCATCGGTGGACTCAATGTATGTTTCATATGTGTACACAGTCCGGTTACGTTATATCTTATCCAAGCGACTTGAGTTTAGATTATGCAATGCAGGTGATGTGACGCATCGTCTAGTCATATTTTGAGTTCAGTCAACATAGGAGTGGAAATGACAGAACTCGGAAGGGCATTTCACGAATGAGGTAAGTGAATAGGGAAAACGTCCCGGCGACATTCCAATCAGCTATACTGTGTAGTCAAAATCGGCTGGAAGCATCTCACTGTGGTATAGTGGTTTAATTTCATTAAGTGTCGGTATATGTGGTTGGGATCTTTGAGGATCTGATACACGCATGTAAAATAACCTGGAAGACGGTGATGTTATCCAATGGAAACGGTTGGTGACTTTATCCCACAGTGGTAAGGAAGCTAGAGTAAGCGATTTACATTTTAGTCGCCCCAAATTCATGTTTCTACCCCAGGTGCCAGACTTGGGTGACGTATTCTGGATGGGGCATCATGTTAGCCTTGAGCAGCTGCGGAAGGGTCGTGGTGCCAAACCGGACAAACCACCGCTGCAGGAGGCCCAACTGATGACCTACTTTTCTCAGAGTTTTTCGGTCTGTCTTGACTGACCGAGATAGTCCGGATCAGACTGATAAAGCATCGAGAAACCACAATCAAAACATGGGTCACTTGCGGCGTGCATTCGGATGCTTCAACCCATCCAGTATTCAGCAGTTTATCAGCTCATACATGCATCAACCCTTATACTATGCAACACAGGTATGGCAGCCGTGGCTGAGTAGAGATCTCATCACTTGGGAGATAACTCAACTCCGGGTAACGTCAAACACTTGTACCGTATGCCACACGAAGAAAGGCAGAGAGTAAGCAGAGTATCAGCGTACAATATAGACAATTACGTGTGCACCATATTATGACTAATCAGATTTTGAGAGACTTCAACTACGCGCGTTGCCATCTACTGGACCTAAGCCACAACAGGAATCTGAGAGGCCAACATCTCAAGATGGCGGAACAGTACACTCGTTTTTAATGACGTCGAAATTACTTTTCGGCCCGCGCTTGCCAAGTGTGGAAAGCCCTATCAGAATCTGCCATTTGTGCTCCTACGCTGGTAAACTTCAAAGGCCTAACTGACCGTTCAAACATTCAGCAGCCCCATCTCACATGACTCATTACACTTGGCAACGAACGAGAGTCTATCGCAGACTTCACTGCTCCCAGATTACGTTCCAGGTATTCACCTGCTACAAGTGTTCACTAGGAGAGCACATTTGTAGTTCTTCCTTATAAATTTCCACTGAATTTGCGATTTTAACGCATATACCTCAACGATCCAACCGGTGTGACCTAACATCTTACGGATGGTTTGACATTACATCGCGTCATTTACCTTGGATACTCTACGGGTCCAGTTAAGCTCCAACTTTTTAACCCCTAATAAACTATTCTTCCATTGTTCCTGCACGAGCACCCCAATACCATTTTCAGGTGAAGCATGCTGTAAAAGGTGCTCTCTTAGCTGATGTACTTTCATCGTGGTGGCGTATGCTCAATACTTTACATTTAGTGGCGTTAAACTAGAGCAAGTTGCAAACTGACCAATTGTAAACACTGTCGAGATTGTCTTGCAGTGCTTGGTGATTATCTACTATCCTTAAGAAATAGTAAATCTTGGGAGCATCCGCAAAAAGCAGAAAGTTTGGGGTGATCTCTTCCGCGAAGTCGATTATGAAAACTAGCCCCAGTACGAAGCCTTATGAGACGCCACAAGACACTTCTGTCAAGTGAGACAAAGCACTATGAACTCACATAAAAGTGGCGTTGGGTTACGAACTCACGTATCTAGACAATGATAGGGGTTGTGATTCCATAGCCCTGAAGCTCGTAAAGAGGGAATCAGTGACCTACGCTATCAAAAGTCGTCGAGAAATCAAGCTACGCAGCGTCAACTCTTTACTCGGCATCGAGAGATTCCGTTCAGCTGGTAGAGGCTGAAAAATGGTTTGTTGGGCATCAGAAGATTTTGGCGGAAGCCACGCTGCTCCGGCAAAATGAATCCGCATCATTCCAACTATCCAATAACTGCTTCTGCAATGACATTCCATGGCTTTAGAAAGGACTAGTAGAAAAGATATGGGGCGGTAGGTTGTATGGTCATCACAATTACTCCCCATGTAAATGGGATGAATATTCCACGCTTCCATGTAGTTGGGACATTCATGTCGTCGAGACAGAACTGGAAAAACCGGGACAACAACCCAGCCAAACTTGTGGCAGCTACCTAAATTGGCTTTAGGCGTATACATTCTGGACCAGATGCATATTGCCCGCGCAGTGACATCAGTCGTTGCAGTGAAGATGTGGCTGATTCCTGGAGGTGGCGTGATCTGTGTGTGAGTGCTGTGGAATGGCAGTGCGTTCTGGAAATTACAAGTGAATTGTTGTCTATGAGCGATGGCTGCTTGTTGCGCAGTTTGCGCTTGCTCACATGCGATGTTCAGAGCTGAAATGCCTCAGGGTGCCATGCTGCGTTTGATAGTATACCTGTAAAACATCTTATGGTTGGAGCAGAACATCTTAGCAAACTAACCTAGTTGTTTCAGTTTGTCCACCTTGACCAATCTGACGCAGTGTTTCCACAAGGTTAGGTAGGATTTCCAGTTTTCTTTATTTGTAGTGGCTTTATATGCTTGCTAAATTGAGCCTCACAGTCATTTGTTACTGCGTACTACTCCTCAGGAAGGCGTTACCACATTCCAGCTGAGGGTTTCTGTTCTTATGCCTTCGGTACTAGCGTGCTGAACTTGTTGACCAATTCCATCCAAGCGACATCAGTTGGTTGTTTAGTAGAAAGCACCAATCAGTGATCTTGATGAGGTGAGCTAGAGTGCTGTAATGCGCCGCGATACGGACCTCCTCGTTGTCCCCGTTGATGCATTTTGTGCACCAAAAGTAGCGAAAAGGCAGGAAGACGTGACAGCTGCGCCACAAAGGGCTACTCACTTTTACTGTGTCAATCAGATGTTCCCCATTTGTAAGGTAGTTATGAAGTGGTATGTCAGCGAGTAACCTTTGCAGTTTGGACCTAAATTGTTCATCAAGTCGGATCTAAAACCTTGTAGTGTGCAGGTTGATGTCTTCCGAAAAAGAACCCGAATATCAGGCTGTGACAGAATGGTTTTTGGAGCAGTAAGTAGATGGATATCCATTTGTAGGGTGAAAAAAGGAATGCAGTACACGATGATAACCAAACATGTATCACCCCCTTTTAGGCGCAGGTGGCACCAAAGTGTCTCAGGAAATGGAATTGTTGTGCCATCAACAAGTTCGAAATATAGGTCACTGTGACGGTACAAAATTACACCACCTCCATTACTAGGTTGACCGTTATGTAGGACGGACATGCTTGGTAAAGCGATCTCAACATCAGTTTTGTCGACAATCAACCAGGTCTCAGTTGTCATGGTCAAGTTCACAGACGTCAAGTCTAGAAGTGATTGAAGATCCGACGATTTGCTGGAAAAATCCTAGGCATTGATATTCAAACAGGCGAGCCTTTTGAATGTCAGACTCATATCTGAGGGTGCGGGTGTCAGTTCGAGTTTTGCTGACCTTTACGTGGTCGGAAACTAACCGCCTCTTTGGTGAAATGATGATTTCGAACGCTGTGCCGCTTCATATTCCCTGATAGAAGGTTTGCAGGATGAGGTATCGATTCCGGCAGCCACTGGATGATTTCCTGCTCCTTTGTGAATTTGTGGTGTTTCCCAATAGTCTGTTTCGAAAGAAATGTTTACTGTGGTCGCTGTTACACCCAAGTGACCTTGCGCTCCCTCGCTTGGATAGGGTCTGTTGTGGCACGTCTTTAGGCGTGTCTTCCAGGAGAGCGTATTACGGCCTTAATGTCATGTTTCAAGTGTCTTGGTAGTCAAGTGTTTGAACGAGAGCACAAATTTCATCCCTTTGGGACTGCATCCTTTGTAGTATAATGAGGAGGATAGCCTTATGATCGATCTGGCTATCAAGTTATCGAGTGAGATCGCCTTGCGAATGTGGCGCCATTCCTCCAGCCATGATTTTGAACATCGCGTTTATAGGAGACCGGAATTTCCGGGATACAAATCCAGTTCCTTTCAGTTGAGGAACTATGATCCGAGCACCGAAGTACAGTGGATCCAGTCGCCGCGACACACGTTGCAAGGATAACCATAAATAACCCCCGCAAGCTAGTGGGATTAAAGGCAAAGAAAATGGAAGCAAGAAGGACGAGTGTTAGACTAATCAGAATGGAACGAAAATTAACAACCAGATGTAATAAACCGACAGCAAGAACGCCACTGATTGCGCCATGTCTGATACGGTCGCCAACCATCTGTGTTGACCATCCTGAGGCCCCCATCCACGAAGACGACACGCACCCGTCTGACCAAGTCTCGCAGTCAACTTCTTCAAGCTTCTGTACCGTGTCATGGATTGGCCGTTTCGCGACTTCGCGTATAATGAAAACCGAAGAAGCCGGTCAACGGGCATGCAGAGGACATGGCCTAGCCAACGTAACCGATTAAAATTTAGTAAGCATAACGAATGAGGAACCAGAACGTTACTTTCCAAAAACCAACTGAAGGATCTCACCCGGTATTCCCAAGAGATGTGAGCAATTGTCGGCAAGCACTGGAGGTCAAACACGGCTAAAGATTTAACGTTTTCGCCGCGAACTGGCTATCTCTCTGATCCATACAATAAGACCAGCCTTACCGAAGCGTTACACATCCTATTTTTAACTTCTTGGGCACAATCAATAAATGATGATTTTCCGTTCTTTAGAGAGTTCTGTTTTCTTCATTGGCGCTTGCTTCAAGGGATGTCTGAGAAAGTTCGAATACCAGATGAGGCATTCTGAATACGGTGGACAAACAGAAGAACTCTCTCTCTACCTTGTCTGGCGTGGTTCACGATAATGGGCCGACTTCGGGTGCCTACGATGCGAACCGTACTATCCGGTTCAGCGTGAACACGTACGAGTAGACATATGGGTCTCACTGTTTTCGGTCGTTCAACATCTGATTTTTATGAGGTTTGTACTAGATTCGGGACCGTTGGAACTTGCAATCTTTATCGACTCTTGATCTTTGGATCAACTGTGTACCTCATTTCTAGGCTGTACATCATGTAAAGCAAAGGAATTACTTGGAGAGAAGAGATAAGTCAGTTCCACTGAGGTTGGAGATAAAATACCGGGTAGTGTGTGCATTCCACTTGGCCACAACACGCAGTGCTGTAAGACGAACACCATAAAGTGAAACCCGTAAAGCAGTAAAATTGCGGTGAAACAAGAACATGGGCATTCTTGATAATACGGTGTGCATCAGAGTATAAAAGGTAGTTTCACTTCTGGTCACCCAGTTGTAAAGAGCTAGCTGAAGTATAGATTGGCAAAGTATCTGTCATTCACTCGGATGAGTGTGCATGAAGTGGATATTTGTTTTATCAAAAGCGATATGTTAGAATTCAAATTCTTGTGTAGTAAGGGGTACTTCATCGGTTGTGGTTCTGAAATAGAGCGAAAGTGGCTAACAAAGAAATGCTGGGCATACGCAACCTATGCAGGGTTTTGACTATTTGTCGCAGTTAGAACGGAAGCGATAGTGAGGAAGTATATGTAGTTTAACTGAATCCATGGAATTGGCGGCAGTCGAATCTAAGTCTGAACACCTGCCAGACGCTGCACGTCTTAGGTGAGTTGTTAAAATATTGCACAGTAACTGGAGGAGCACTGAGACCAATGGCGTCTATATGCCATTGAGATGGGGGACAGAGTTGCGCTAGTCACTCATAATTACGACGGAAAGCCGACTCTCATCCACTGCTTAATCTAATCGTGCTATCTACCCAAGAAAGTGTTTTTGACCAGTGTATTAGAAGAAGAGCAATATTTTCTCCATTTGGATATTCCTTAATCATAAGTGTACCGCAGGTGTCTTGGTAACCAGGTCTAGAATCTCCATCAACCAGTCACAGCAGCCACGATTCAAGATGCTAAAGATCACAAACAAGCACTTGGAGATTACTCCCTTCATTTGAGCATCTACGGTACTAATTCTTCCCAAGCGCAGATGTCCACAAGTGCACATGGTGAACTTCAAGCCACTATAAATGTTCACATTCAATGACGCTAGGTTTGGACAACGGTTTAGATGTAACCGGCACTCGCAGTGCAAGTTTACCCGGTGGATATGAAGGAAATATCTTCATTCGAATGTCTGTATCTTGGTGTGATGTCATGGAATTTCAGTTACCTTCGTGGTGTTCGCGAAACAATGAAATATGAATAACCGCCAACATCTAGTTACTTGCATGAATTTAGCAAAAAGGCCAATTTAGATACCATAACAACTACCGCGAGTTCGGAAGAAAACAACTAGGGAGTAAACGTGGAGACACTAGACCGGGGTGTAAATTTTAACGAGCCAAAGTGAGTGAGTCGGGTATTCGCAACAGCGGAAGGTTTCGGTGTTGTACGGCGATCTTGTGCATCGGGCAAAAGTGACTCGTCGCTTCATCCTTACCACAGCTGTGTGCATTTATCAACTCGATCGCTTTCGATGCAATACAGCGCATTGTAATGGAAGGAATTGCCTAAGATTGCAAATTGCCACATTTAGAGACACAATTAGTTTGTGCCATACAAAGTGTACACTTAAGTTCCTCAAGTAGTCAATAAAACCGTACTTTGTAATAATCTACTTCACAGATTCGATGCTTAAGTTTGGCGTTCTCTAGTTCAAGCCGTTGTGCGCGTTCCATAGATTCTCGTAAAGCGTCCACTTCATCTTGCCAATGTCTCGCTGAAACGGCCGCGTCGGCTAACCGCGCTCGTTCTTCTTTCACTCGATTGAGTTCCCGTCGAGTTTCGTTCAGCTGGTCATGAAGTTCATTTATTTGATCTGTTTGGTCCTCGCTGCATGAAAATGGATGTCAGCAAAACAGATGGTTAATTTTTGTCCAAACATCCGGAGATAAATAGAGGCATTCAAAAGCTTTGTACCAAGTTTCTCAGGAGTCAGGATACCTCACATCCACCGAGCATTAGAATGTCCCGAGGGGCATGGATCACGAGACATTAAAACAAAACATATGGCGCGGCTGGTTAGTCAAAACAAAATAACCATTTTTTGTATAATTCTTAAGGAACACAACAGGGGCTGGTTGAATAACATCTGGTGTTCGGTCATAACATCCGCGTTCGGAAACTGCGTAATGAACGCATTCGCTTGGCGGGGCTTGAGGCGAACAGAGGCAATCACCATGTTTTCAACCTCAGATGCATATGGAATAGCATAATGCTCCGATCCATCGTAGTGAAACCTCCAGATAACACATACAGCTCCGCAAGGATTGCGTTCAGTTCAACAAAAGCATTTCTGAACTAGCTGATTCCTTTAACAGACGTTTAAAGGTGTTCCGCCTCGAAGCAGTTCGACAGAGCCTAGATCTGAAGGTCGCAATAACGCAGTCAGACTATACACGACTTTTCAACAAAATTTCAGAAGTAAAGTCTAAAGGAGAATAGTATTCAAATGAAAGACAAATTCGTAAGTTCGACCATTTATTTTGCACTCAACATCAGGCCACCGGCTTCATGTATAAGCCGGAATCTAGTGGTAAGTAGAGCATTGTATTTGATTTGTCGGACAGTCATCATCATCAGTATACACGTTAGCTAGAGGTGTAAAACACCTCATCTAATGTGCCGCAATACATAAAAAGGAAAATAAATACAAGTAGCATGCCAGCTGAGCTAACAGCAAAGGATGAGCATCGTTCCTGAAAGCTATCAGCCGGCTGGTAGCAGAAAGAAAAATTGTTATGTAAAATTTATTACGCTACGAAATAAGATCGTGGTTGGAGGGGGAGGCTAAAAAGGATGGGGAGGGACAAAGAAACTCACAGCAGGAATGCCACTGAGGTCGGCTCCTTGCCATGTCAGCAAGTGTATCCAGCCAAACGTGTTCACCGTCTTTTGGACCCCAACCAGGGAGCCGTGAAGCTTCAATCCGAGGTCAAGCTCCGAAGTGAGGACCTTCATTCCTCTGGACCAAGTCATCGTTTGGCCACCCCTACTCTTCTTCCATCCATATCCCCGGTAAGCAAACAACGCACGTCGTGGAGGTCGGTGGGCTAGCATGCGCAACACGTGGCCCAGCCATCAGAGCTTGGTGTGTGACATGCCGGTGCTGAGCGATTCAATTCCTTTTTCTGTGCCGTAAACAAGGTGTCGAATACGCTTGTTACCCTCGCGGTGTTCCAACCAGATGTGAGCTAAACTGTGATGGCACTGATGATCGAACGTAACTAGCCTCTTTATGTCCGCCTATCTTAGGGGCCAGGTTTCGCAACCGTACAGTACTGTCGAACATACCGCTGCATTGTACACTCTACCCTTTATGGCGAGAGTGATGTCGCGCCGCCACCTTAGGTGGCGAAGACTAGCAAAAGCGCCTCGCGCTTTTGCTATACGGTTGGTGATCTCGTCTTCGATCCCAAGGGCGCTGATACAACTTCCCAGGTAGTTGAATTTCTGAACGAATTCTAGCTGATCTCCACCAAGTCTCAGCGCAGGAGGCGAACCCTGAATAATCTCAGAGGAAAGCTTTGCACTTTGATGGTTCAAACCAAAGCCCGAAGCGGCTGACAGCCAGTGCTTATCTGTCCAGTGCCGCTTGGCACGTGTGGGAGTTGTCACAGATGAGGACGATGTCGTCTGCATACTCCAAGTCAAAAACTGGTTCTCCTGGGAGTAGCTCCACGCCTTCTAAGTCGTGTCCTGTAAATACAATCTCCATGACTTCGTCAATAGCGAAGTTGAAGGGGAAAGGTGACAGCAGGCATCCTTGTCTCGCACCGCTGGAGATATTGAAGGGTGGCGACAGCTTGCCGTAAGCCCTCACTCTGCCCGTGCTGTGCGCGCATAATACTCGGATAATATCTACATACTGCCCGAGCACACCTTTCCTGAGTAGACAGTCTCAAAGTGCACATCGATCTAAAGAATCGAAGGCACCTTTGATGTCGAGGAACAAGACTACCGTGGGCCGCTAATATATGTGACGGTCCTCCAACAATGGACGGAAAGTAAAGATGCAGTCATGACCCTGACGAAACCCGGCTTGGTCTCCACAAATATGGATTTCACGAGCGCTAGTCAGTTTTTGAAGGATTCCAGAGGCAAGTAATTTGGAGGCGATGGAGATCAGACTGATTCCTCTATGGTTGCCGGATTCCGAAAGCGAGCCTCGTTGGAAGATGTGAAAAATAACGGAGCGGCTCCGGTCAGTTGGGACATTTTCCTGCTTCCACAGTTTCACTAGTAATTCGTGTAAATCAGCAACAGGAGCAGGGCCCCCGAATTTGAAGAGGGCTGGATGAAGATCATCCGGTTACAAGGGTCTGTTCAATTTCAACAGTCCGGTTAACTTCTGAGCGAGAGAGCAGATCCAAAGGAACAGCCCATGGTGCAGGGCGATCCCTGGCCAGTGAAGAATAGAACAATTCCGGTCAATTCAATTGCTTTTCAGAATAATCAACCCAACGCTCCAAACGCTTTGACAAATTGTGGATAGGCTATCCACACTCGTCATAAATGGTTTCACTAACACCAGGTCCCCTGCTGCCCGTTTCCTGTATCAGACGGAATACCTTTCGATGGCTACCAAGGACAGCGGCCACTTCCATCTCTGATGCACAAAGAGACCACCAGGATTCGTGGTCTCTCTTCAGGCTAGCACGGAGTTTTGTCCGGAGCTCTTTATGAGTTTCATCGTGTTCGCTTCCAGTCGGAATATGCCTGCGAGCATCGATAAGTTCCAGAGACCGAGAAGAGACCCAATGTCCATACTGGCTATTAGAATTAGCACATGAGTGTTTACCAGCTGCTAGTAAGGTCTGGTAAACCTGTGACCAGTGACCTTCAATTTTTTCCAGTGAGTGCTTACTCCACTCGCATGTCAGCGTACTTTGATATGCATTCAGAACAGCTGGCCTCGTCAGTTGGCTGGTATCAATGCGCTCACAGCGTCCTCGTGAGCGTCCGCCAAAACGCATCCGCAGGTCAGCACATACAAGTGCCTGGTCGGTGACCACACATATGCTCCAACTCGAGCGACAGTTCTAGTTGCAGCCTCTCCAGAGGTAACTTATCACAATGTGATCGATTTGCGTCCATAGCTGGTTCGAGGCTGGTGGGCGCCAAGTCACCCTCCGGCGGGTGCTGTGTCGGAAATTAGTGCTCTCAAGATATAAGCGAGCATCTTCACACAAACGAACTAACCGCCCGCCGTTATCATTACGGGAGCCTACACCGTGCTGACCGGCCAGAAGCATTTCATCAGTGGACGACTTTCCAACTTGTGCGTTCAGATCCCCTGCCAACACAACAGTGTCCGTGCTTCTTCTGTGACGAAGGAGCTCGGTCAGTTAGAGGTAGAAGTCGTTTTTTACCGAATCATCGCTACAGTTTGTCGGTGCATAGTCAGTGATAACGAATAGACACCTATTAGTCCAGCGCGACTCCGAAGCTTTGAACGAGTCAGCCAATCGGACCGCACACACCCGGCTACTAATTGGGGTCCAATCAACCAGAGTAGTTTCAGCCCGGGGACTCAGAGCAATGCCAACCCCAGTTTGGCAGGTGTTCAAAGCTGCATCGTCACCGAATAGGCACAATGAGAAAGTGCCGCTAGTGTCACCTGAAGGGGATCGCTGAGTGAGCACAGACCCCCAGTCTTGCAGGCGGGTCTCTGATAAGCAGCAGATATCGATCGAGAGGGTCGCCAATGTTCGGGCAAGTGCTGCCTGTTGACCGATCTGTAGCAATGTGCGTACATTGAGGCATGTCAAACTGAAGGAGGATCGAGGGCTCCAGATGGAAGCCGATGAACTGTAATGGACCGCTTGATTGGACATGGGCTTGTCGACAGGAGAGGAGTGACGCTCCGTGTTAGCATGTGAGTTGTAATTAGAAGATAAATGCCTAGCAAAGCATGTTGGGGGAGGGCCAAGAATCATGGGGGTTGAAAACTGGGGTATAAAAGTGAAGTTGGAACGGGACCATAAGAGAGAAAAAGCGTAAGAGGACAGGAAGGATTGAGCACTAGCATCCAAACCCCTATC